>KN834750.1:855706-1455706 GCA_000827265.1 Collybiopsis luxurians FD-317 M1 | reverse complement strand
TACAAACTCGACACGAGTGTGTACAGTCTCTCTGTTACCCCGGCTAGCTCTAAAACATCTTTGTACGCATACATCAGCCTTCCCCCCGCATCAGCCAGAGAGAGCAGAAGTCGCCGATTGGATATATAGGTCTCGGTGCGATAAGCTATTGCGTCGTTTCCGCTGTAAGATACGGAAGGGACGGACTCTGACTCTGATGACTCTGTGGGACGTGGGCGGCGAGTAAACAGAAGGGGTACGGCAATTAAACCGTATCCCGCAGCAGACCTGTAAAATCGGGGTTATTCAATAGAAAGAATCCAAGTGAAACGTAGTAGTACCATGCATATTTGATCGTGAAGTCTTCGATGATTTCGTATGTAATTCGGGTCTGAAGATTCCTGAGCACTCGACACGCGTAGGTAAGTGGATAAACGCACTCTGTACACGGAATTGACGTGTTTTATCAAAGCCATGTATGCCCCCGTGAGTATGTCCCTTTCTCGTGCACCGCCATCATAGAACCTTTGGAATTGTGAACCGGCTGTACAAACTAAAGGAAATATTAATACTGACGCGACTTCCTCGCCCTCTCGTCCCAGTCTGCCCATACCAGCACGGTAATCGCCCTCGAGTTTGGCCTCGATGGACGCAAGCTTTCCAAAAGCCGGTGTAGCTGCTCTCAGGATGCGGACCTGACAAAATATAAGTTGAGGTACCTCAAGCAAAGCGCATGGAAGCTTACTGTCGCATAGTACGTTCCGAAAAGGAGCAGTGTCCCTCTGAGTCCGAGAGAACGGCTCAGCTGGCTCGTAAACAGAACCAGATCCAATGATGGTTTCATGATATTCCCGCTGATGAAGTCGGTCAGTAAAAATTATGAGAAATATCAAGTACTACAGACTAGATCCCGCTGACTCCTTCAGCCCATGCTTCAACATCTGCCGTGATATACTGATCGACTCCTTCAATGGTTCCAGATGTATCATCCGAGATTCCACTTGACTGATCGTCTTGTTTGTCCGAAGAAGACGCGCCAACTCCGAGGCTAAGACGGTAATACTTCAAATCAGGATACCGGGAAAGATACAGATCGTGAATGTATCTGGTGAGTCGCGTACGGAAGCGTAGCGCGAGGGTGGATTGCAGGTGTTTGATCTGAGTGACATTCTAGTGGGGGTTTCGCTTCCATGAATAGATACTGACCATGACATTGGTGTATGTGCTAGGAACGGCCAACGCAAACCAAAGCGCTAATCCTCGTAGGAAACCACGCGCATCAGCGCGAACCTATGGTACCGAAGCCAGTTTAACATGTGAATTTTCGATAGTGGATAATCTCTCACCAAATCCCTCACAATAATACCATCTAATCGTGCAACGACAACGCTCAATACAGTGCGGGAAACAAGGAAAAATGAATGGAAGGCGAGAATAAGGGCTTCCTTTGATTTCCAGGAGGGCACGGCGATGCGGAACAATAACGAACGAATGGCATGGAGAAAATTTGAATCGAGAAGGGCTTTGGACTTTTTGGAGCCCGAGGAACGGAGAGGAAAGAATTTGGCGTTCGAAGCGAGGACGTCTGACGGAGTATCACGTATTGGAATCTTGATTGCAAGATTCAGAGTCGCGCAAACGGAAGTAGTGCCTGTAACTCGCCTTGGCCAACCTGTTGCGATACGTCACCAGCAAAGTCTTGGAACCGTCCGGTTCCTTGACGAATATTTGCTGCAAAACTGCCGTCAATTCTGCGGAAGAAAGGCGCTTGCCAGCTGTCGCATCTCTGAGTCTGCCGGGGTATTAGTAACCGAAAAGCAGGCCATAATAAAGACTGAACCTTTCAAGGGTAGCTTTTGGAAGAGTAAATAGTCTAGAACGTAGAATAAGAAAAACAAAGATAATCTGAATGAGACTTGGTCGAAGTTTGGAAAGAACAGCCATATACAGCCGTTTGTATGTGGCAGCGTATCATCATCATTGCAGCGCTTTACATGTGATTTTCAAAAGCCAACTTCCAAGGTCACATAGAGTATACCTGTGGCCTAGTCGCTCTGGGACTCATCCTCAGAGCGCAGACGAAAGAAGACGTGAGAATTTAACCTGGTTCCAAGCTCTTGCCTGGACCCCGAATTGTCGGTGCGGAAATAGAATTACAAATTGTATACAAATATTACAAGTGTGCAGTTATCCAGTATATACGTACAATGTTCAGGCCTTCATGTCAAACGACGCGCTTTGCCAACCATCCTTCCGCCTCTCAATGTCCGCCTTCATCTTGACCGTATCCGCAAAACTCTCAACCTGCTTCTTTCCTTCCTCAACAATCTCTTTCGCCTGCTCTGAAATTTCCTGCGCATCTGTTACAACATCCGCATTCACATCCATCGCCGTATCATCCAAGACCTGACCAGTGGCACTCTTCAGCCTGTTTGACAGACTCTCCGACGCAGTCCCTACAGGTCCTCTCTTCTCGCCGCTGAGAATCTGGGGTTCGGCGCCCATAGCAAACTTGGCGTGTCCTTCCTTGTCTTCACCAGTTTCAGCATCGACCTTTCTTTCCTCAAGGACCACCCCAGTCCCAGTGGCTGAAAAGTCGGTGTAACGGTCCCGATTGCGCCCAAAGCCTATTCTCCTAATCCTTCCAATTTCAGACCACAAAGCGGCACCAGTGGCGGCACCGCCTCCCAAACCGGCGTCCCTGAAGACATCAGCCCGAGTGTAAATATCATAAGCCATCCCATCCAGTCCCTCCAGCGTCCGACGGATCTGTTCAGCCACAAAATTCTCCAATGCAGCCTTTAGCCTCAGCCCAACAATAGGCTTAAACATGGCCAAAACGATGGAATGATTGGATTCTTTGATATCCATCTCGAAATCGTCTGTGATGCGAACATCAAGACGCTCGATAACATGAAAAGCACGGTGCAATGATCGTTGGGAAACAGTCTTGGTTGAGGTGGTAAGTGGTGCTGGTACAGGGGCATTGGTAAGAGAAGAGCTCGGAGTCGTGTCTGAATTGCGTGAAGCTGAACTGGCAATGGGCGCCAAAGTCGTGGTCGCGGAGGCAGGAATGAGGCGCATCTTAACGTCAACATCAATACCCTGCGGTGGCAGGGTGAATGACAACCTTCCTTTATATTCGGAAGGGCCTATGGATGCGGTTTTATCCCGGTAGTAGAAAGAAAGATCGGAGACAGAGAATTGTATCGCTTGGATGTGCAGTTGCGTGAGTGTACCCAGTTGGGTTTTTGTCTCAGGTTGAACCGGGGCATTTGGTGAGGAAGCTGGGGCGACAATATCAATATCGGTGATGTTACGGATGTACATGTGCGACGGCAGAAGGTTGAAGGATGAAATATCGAGGTTCTCGAGAACAAGTTCAGATTCCTTGTCCTTGTATTCTGTTCTGCACGGCGAAGTCAATATCAGAGTTTCAACGTGATTTATCTGTAACATACCTCGGAATGGGAATACCTTTCATCATGTTCAGGGCTCGGGGAAGATATACTCTGAACAAATCCTGCCAGAACCACGTCACCTGTTCCATAATCGCCTCCATTCCAGTCTGAGCCTGAGCACTCGCTTCCACCAGACCGCTTTCAATAGCATCTCCCAATTTCAGATGCGCATTACGCAGCCTGTTCAGATCGTCATCGTTCCTAAGCCCATCCTGGAACTTCTTGATTTGAACCTTCAATGCTTCTACATCTCTCTTCCAGGAATGGCCAAAGTCAGAGTCTTGGTCAAGCATTGCCTTCCACCTAGTCCGAAGATCTTTGCGTACACGCTTAGCCTCATCTGACCGCACATAGCCAGGTTCATCGAGGTCACGGCGGAGGTGAGTGAAAAAGTCATCGAACCATGCACGCAAATCCTGGTCATCTCGGACATCAACGGCGCATTTGCGAATGGTACCGACCAGAGAAGAAAGGTCAGTGTGAGCGAAGCGAGAAAGAAGAGTTTCGATCGCTTGCAGAGCTTTGGTGATATGTTTCTCCGGCGTAGGATCGTCTACAAGAGAGTCCAGAGAAGATGCTGCTTCAGTAGTGGCATTGAAACCTTTCGTGATCCACTTTTGCAGGGTCGAGAACAATATATCGAGTGACTGGCGGTACTCTTCGTCTTCTTGAGCACGCTCGCACATCTGCTTTGTGCCGTAAATAAAAATATACTTTGAAAAAAACGGTATCAAAACTTACCCGGTAGAAAGAATTCTGCAACTGAGTCGAAGTACGGTCGTACAATTCGGATGCTTTAGCAGCTGATTCTTGACCAGCACCAATCACAGTGCTTCCGGCGCCCTTGAGCGTATCCATGCCGTGCTCGAACGCAACCTGGACATCTTCTTCCTGCTTGAGCCGCTCTTTGTCCCTTCCAAGTGTATCTCTTTCTCCCTTTTGGACTTGTTCGTCGATTTCCCTTAGATTGCTCTTTGCACGAGAGGCCTGTTTCTCCACAACTTCCGCAGCATCTGCGAGCGAAAGGCGAGCAAAGGAAGAGAAGTCTTGGAAGAGGGAAGAGGTCTCGGACGATAATCCGGACCAGATGATGGAAAGAATGGTACGAATGGAATCGCGCGCGTCCTGCCAGTCTTTGGTAGCCTCGTCTGTGTCGATAGAGGCGCTAGTGTTGATGGAGGCATCAGAAAAGTCTCCTTGGTTCAGATGCCAAATGGCTTCCTGCAGCAGATTGTCCTCTATAAAAGATGAGTTAACTATCATTCGAGAAAATCATTGATAAACTTACTATTTTTGTGATCGCCCAGCGCCTGGTAGGCGGTGATAACGTCCCGTACTCGATGAGCGAGATCCTTGCCTTGATGACTGAGACCACCATCCGATATGATGTCTGTCTTCAGCCATTGGAGAAATGAGTATACTTGATCATGAGAAGGGAGCTTCCCAGCGTCAAGAGCAGCGAGTATGTCGATGATTTTATCCATTGCAAGTTAGAAGATTTGCGGCTTGATAATTGTTGAAGCAGCCTTTTATGAGAAATTTGATTCATTCGATGACCAGCACTCTGACGCAGTTCAAACCAATGTTTTATGGTGACTGCATCACAGCGTCACTTGCAAAACTTCCACCATGTCATGCTTGGAGTCTCAACAGGGGTATTCATCACGTGCTTGCAAAAACTCGCTTTGACCGGCTATTGCGTCATTCAGCCATTCTACTTGACAACAACACTTTCTGCCATTGACATCGCACATCAATTATCCCCTTTCGATGTCATGAAAGTCTAGGACAGAGAGAATGGACGATTGCCATAGTATTCCGGCGGATGCTGTCGAGCTTACATTCCCTACAGAGGTGTTCTGTACATAACTTGACGGTGTATTTTTTGTTTCCCTGCAATTGAAAAAAAAAAAAAAACCCTTTTTCACTTATTCTGGAGCGCAAAAATCCACCTATCGGAACGCAAACATATTTTGCGTGGTCGGCGGGCATCATGGCCTTGAAACATTACTTAAGCGCTAGCTCCGACAGCAAGTTGCAAGTAGCACTTCCACAACTCACGTACAGGCTGCCTGTAACTGTTTCACTAGCTGTACTTAAGAATGGGGGGAAGGCAGGCTTGATAGAACAACCTCCAAAAGATAGTAATTTCATCCCAGATACTCGGGCTTATTTCGACTCTCCTCCGAGACACGAACCCACATATACCACCTAACCCTGAGATCTGGAGGTGTGTCGCGCTTGAGGTCGCCACAATCGAGATTGAAATAAATAGTAAGTACGGAAGAAATTTCATCGTTTACACACACGGAGGACACACAAATGTCAATATGTCAAGACTGATCACAACGAATGTTGAACATTGGCTATATGTACATAGCTCGTATGTAGACCTATGTATATTGAGTATAAAAATAATTATGTATGTGGCTAGAATTCAGGATGCTATGTCGTAAATAGCTACAGTTAAGGACAGGAATGTATGGTAAGTGGTCCGACTGGAGTTGTCAAAAAATGAATGGCTGATACACAATGACAGAGGGTAAAATGTTATTTGGGTATAAGGTAGAATTCCATCAGATTAGGGAGGTATACAAGTACTTATTCATCATTCACTCGGGTGAAGTCCATGCACGTTTGCCGACGTATTGCCACTACCGATGCTGTTGATCTCTATGCTGAGGACGGCGAGGGTTTACTCCACTAGCCGCTTGTTGTTCCCAGTAGGCAGATCCTTCTCCAGGTAACCAATTACCCGTAACCGGATCTCGCTCAAAATCGCCATCGCGGTAATTGTATCGCTCCTCTAAAAGCTTGAGCAAAGGATTACGTAGAGCGGGATCCATCCGAACAGAGTCTCCGGGCAAGTAGCTCCCAACATTGTGTCGGGAGAGACTTTCCTCGAAAAGCGCTTGCTCGTACGTGCAGCCACAATTGAGGGTGCCAAAAGGAGCCATGCGAGGTGGATAGATTCGTCGTTCCCTACGAGAATCATGCCAGGCGCAAAGCGCATTGCCGGCGCGATTTAGCGAACAGAACTGCTTGATACGAGCTTCACTCCGTGCCCTCCATGAGGCCTCGAAAGAGGGAGATGTAGGTGGAGCGGAGCCAGTTGCTATTTGTGCTTGGAGCGCTCTGATCTGATCTTTATCTCGGCGATGTCGGAGCTCAAGCTCGTCTATTCTGCGCTGGAGATCCTCAGTAGTAGAGGAATTAGGCGGCGAGTCATTGAGGGTCGTTTGAACATAGCCCGGAAGGGTTTGAATCGTTTCGTCATAAGAATAGTTCATGGCTGATGACGGGGTACCAGAAGTATATCCTCCGTAGTTTGGGTCATCTGGCAGGTGATATGATATTTCTCCTGCCACCCCAGGGTACAGGGATAAATCAGGCGTGGCACTGAGCGGCATAGGGCTTTGATGCCAGCTCATTGCGGCCAAGTTGCCACCTGAATGTCGAGGAGAGAGCGAAGCAAGTCGGGTCTGTGACCCAGAGGCGCCACTCGCGACAGCTCCACCGAGGCTCGAGGAAGAAGTAGAGGATGACCTGCTCATAAGAACGGCGGAGCGGGTGCTCTGATAGTGTTAAACGCGTTAGCTAAAACCGTCTTGAAAGAGAAGAAAATAAAATATATTTACAGAAGGATCATACGTTCCAGTCTGGTACCAGGGACGGTCACCATCAGAGGATCTTCGTTCAACCAATCCTCTGTTAGGTCGACTCCAGTTATCATAACCCGAACCAGAAGTGCCAGACATTCCGATTGTATCTTCACTACGATGTAGATCAGGGTAAGGCCTAGTGCGAGGGCTTTCAGACTTTGTTGTCCTCGTTCTAGGTTGGGAAGGTACAGATGGGTTAGTGCCAGTGATAAACGGAGAGGACGGGGGGGAGAATAACGACGAGAAGTCGGATTGAACTTCTTCTTTGACTTCTGGCATTTTAAAATCCGCGACGCTGTCATGCGTGTTTGGATCGATCCAGGGGAAGAAGTCAACATTCTCATCGTTGTGCATGGCCAAGCGGTGCGGAGGGGGATAGAGAACCAAGACGACAAAACGACCAGGCTTTAACAATGCTTGCTTGCTATGCTCGCTACCTGGGCGATAAGATGGCGTCAAATGTAGAAGGATCAGAAGATCAAGTAAAAAAGTCCTGGCAACTTTGCTCGACTTGTGATGATACAACAGGCTGTGAGCAAGATGATCGCATCTCTTTGGGGTGACGCACCAGGAAATCTTCAGACCAGGGCCAATGCAGTGCATTGATCGTCAGAGGGCCGAGGCAGGTTCAGATTGAGTTGGGTATGTATTATTATCTGGGCGGGACTATTTCCGTGGGATCCTCCCATCGAGCTTTACTGAATCCTCATCTCCGCAACGAACCAACGTTGCACAGGGTCTATTGTGGGCGTTCAACTTTTCTGAACCCCCCTCGCATTCGCTCCCTTCATTTAATGACTTACGCAAGGAACGTGGCGGGAGAGCGCATGCATTTTTGCATATGAGTCAGAGGTACGATAACTGCGGAGAGGTGAGACGCTATGTATGTAGTATCCCGACATCGCAATACTGGCGGGGACTGGGTTTGATATGAAACCGCAAACGCCCGTTCACAGTGGGAACATATTCGGCGTCTTATAGATTCTTAAAGAAAATATACATACACAGGACAAATATCGTGAATTCAGAACGTAAGAAAGGATGAAGGAGGGTTGGAATGATGTATCAAAGGCATTAGACGAACCAATCGTGGCCAAACATCAGACATGAGAATTTTTCGGATGCTCGAAAATTACTTCTGTACTCACGTCAGTACCAACAAAACTGAGCAGTCGGAAAATAAATACCAAAAAAGCAGTGTAAGTTTTCGCGAATTGTTCCTAAAGTGGAGTATATAGTGGCATCAGCAACCAGATACGGAACACTCATAGGCTGCTGGACGCACAGGAAAGTATGCTTGTGAAGAATAACCGTCAGCGATCACATTCTACCAATACGAAAAGGGCGTTTATGCACTTAAGAATTGAATCCCGATTGCTCCTCGTATCGGATTACCTTTTGCCAAAGCTTGCCCCGAGGTTGGCTGTAACGACCTTGGTTCGGGCTGACACAAAGAAAATGTGGTCCGCTTACTTGATATCAGTGGCGTTTTCGACAATCCCATTCTCATCGACGTTTAAAGTATTTGTCATTTCGACGGCAGGACGACCTGGACACCTATACAAGATGATGTTGTTCGTCAGAGAGCCTTTGATACCACAAAGTAGAACATGCATTTTGAACAGTCTAGACAGAGGAAAGCAGCGAATGACAGGGCCATCTGTTCGCGCCAGTTCTAGTTCGCAGGAATACTGAACAATTTCCGCTATAGGACATCTTTCCGGCTCTTTTGGTGAGGAAGCCATTGGGTGAACTGCCAGGTGGCGTGAGATTATCTCACATGACTCCCTAGAAAAAAACTGGGTCCGAATTTCGTGGGCATCGCGATTCGCCTGTTGTTTCCTCCCTCCACTCACCGCTATCATGGTTTACAAAGTTGCCGGTACATCGTGAAAAAATTTTCTCTATCGGGCATCATTGACTGATATTCAACCGTATAGACGTTTCCCTCGCGGCTTTCGGTCGTAAAGAGATCGAAATTTCAGAGGTCAGAACATTCACGGTGATTGCAAGATTTAGACTGATTGCATTGCCTCAGAATGAAATGCCTGGTCTCATGTACATGAGGGCTAAGGTTGGATGAAAATAGTCTAAACTCCCACCCCATCGATTCACTGATGCTTCTCGTACCAGTATGGACCCTCCAAGCCATTGAAAGGTACCCGTATTGCAGGATGTCTCCACATGTAAGTATCTGAAACGTAATATTCTTCATGTATAATGTTTGCTGATAACACATCAGGACTATTCAGACCGCAATCCTTATTGAGACCTTGACTCACCTCGGTGCTGAGGTCACTTGGTCGTCTTGTGTGAGTTGGAACCTCTAATCTGAGTCTATAAACGGGCTGAGATTTGCGTTTTAGAACATCTTCTCCACCCAAGACCATGCTGCTGCCGCGTGCGCCCTCCTTGCTATCTCACATGCGAGATTGTTCCTCACTAGGTCCATTATAGCATTGCAGCCACTGGCGTTCCTGTCTTTGCTTGGAAAGGTGAAACCGAGGAAGAGTATAATTGGTGCATTGAGCAAACCATCAAGGGCTTTGCAGGCGGTCAGGCCCTGAATATGATCCTGGATGACGGAGGTGATCTTACCTCTATGGTGCATGAAAAGTACCCCGAACTCCTTCCCGGTACGCTAGATGCACTGTTTTTTCTTCAATCTCTTATTCATCAATTTAGGGATTCGCGGAATCTCGGAGGAAACTACAACCGGTGTTCATCACCTTTACAAGGCCTTCCGTGAAGGCAAACTCAAGGTTCCGGCTATCAACGTGAACGACTCCGTCACCAAGTCCAAGTTCGATAACCTGTACGGATGCCGCGAGTCTCTTGTAGATGGAATTAAGCGCGCGACGGATGTTATGCTGGCGGGAAAGGTTGCTGTTGTCGCTGGTTACGGTGACGTTGGGAAAGGCGTACGCATTCCACTTCTGTTACCAGATGTTTACTCATGGTTTATTCATTTTTAGTGTGCTGAATCGCTCAGATCCTACGGCGCCCGCGTTCTCATAACCGAGATTGATCCTATCAACGCGCTTCAAGCTGCTATGGCTGGATATGAAGTTACGACTATGGAAGAGGTTGCGCCATACGGCAATCTCTTTATCACCTGCACCGGAAACAGGGATATCATTACTGGCGCCCACTTTAGTGTCATGCGCGAGGATGCCATTGTCGCCAAGTTAGTCTTACTCTGTCGATGACTCGAAATTTTTTGCTAACTCGATGCGTGAAGCATCGGTCACTTTGATATTGAGATCGACGTAGCTTGGTTAAAGGCCAATGCTAAATCAGTTTCCAACGTGAAGCCTCAAGTAGACCGTTACACAATGCCTTCTGGGCGTCACCTCATCCTTCTTGCTGAGGGACGTTTGGTGAACTTGGGGTATGTTCTCAAATAGATGTCAGGTAGACCAGACTGAAATCCGGTTTCTATCCTCAGATGTGCCACTGGACACCCTTCCTTTGTCATGTCCTGTTCATTTACTAACCAGGTTCTTGCCCAAATTGCACTCTGGACTACTCCAGAAAAGTTCCCTCTTGGTGTCCACATTCTTCCCAAAGAGCTTGACGAAGAGGTTGCCCGTGCGCACCTTGAGCATCTGAACGTGAAACTCTCGACTTTGTCGGAGACACAGTCCAAGTACCTTGACATTCCTGTCAATGGTCCTTACAAGGCTGATCACTACAGGTATGTACTTCTTTCTTTTTAATTGTATATCACTGCCTTACTCACTGCCTTACTTTAGGTATTAAACCCATGGTATCTGTATATGATGATGATGGCCTCAACGAGCCCTCGCCAACATACTTCTATCGGAAGAATAGGGATCTTCAACGTCCTTGTCTCGCGGATGCCCTTACATTTGTTCCGTATTAATTTAATGGCTATGGCAGGGTGATTAGGGGAACGCCGAGTCTGGCGTTCGAGATGGTGGCAAGAGGGGAAAATGCATATATATTCACTTAGGGCAGGGCCTCAACGAGCCTTTGGTTGTAACCTCCGCAATGGAATTTTGAGATGCAGATCATAGTTATCATTCTTCGTTGTGAGGATACCTTGTTGCCAGGGAAGTTCGGATTGTCAGAGGATGATTTGATAAGAAGATCACTGAATATGTCTTAAGCTATAACCTCGCTGTCTTTAGAAAGTATTGTGACTTGACGTTGCAATTGACTACGCCATCCATCAACATGGACCGCCAACTGCCAAACGATTGTTCATCCTCTCTTCCCTTCCCTTTCAGTCACCAGCAAGCAATTCCACTATCTGATTTCTTCCACTATCTGATTTCTGATATAATATCCTCTGAGAGCTGCGAGTAAGTACAAGAGAGTCCAGTGGCTATTCCTTCTGACAGATCATCTTGCGGCAGTTATGCCTTCTCAGCAAAATGATACCGCTTTGTCCCCTCTAGGGCCTATAGACCCTTCATCTGTTACCGAAGAAAGCTCTTCTGGTGAGAATGAAAAAGCTGCGCCGTGGCTAATTCGAAAGCTTGTTGGAGTACGTCCGATTCTGTTGCTGTGGTTTCCAGATATCTTGCACTTTCTTGACAATCATCATCTATTTACTGCTTTTTTTAACTCCTTTACTCAATGAACATTCTAGTCAATGACTGGGAGGATAGTGATGTCCTCCTACGAATCTCTTCGAGCTGCAGGAACCAGTGTTATATGTCTATCACCGGTAGGTCATCGCAATCCCATCTCAGACAATTCAGTGAGTTATTTCTGATGAATTCATCTCCATTTAATAGTGGGGTGATCAGTCTCCGTTAACGCTTCCGTGCATTCGCTTCCGCGACGTTGCTATCCATACTGTGATCGTGGCTACGGTAAGTCTCTCAGCTTTGGCCGCGCGACCCCGTCGAAAATCGTACGAATAGCGGGTCAATTTCACGGTCACCGCCCTTTGGTGGCTCATTTTTGTTCCTATCACTCACGTATGTTGGATGCCTTTCTAGGGCGGTTTTGCGGCTGTAGCTAGCCCAGTAATGGGCCCTGTCAGTGATCTGGTCGTGTCGTCTTTTGGGGATACTATTCTGGTCGAGCTCGGTCTTCATGCCGGTTTCGAGCTGACGACAAAGGCCGCTAATGATCTTATTATTGAACATGGAATTAAGCATGCTATACCAATTCACTCTAGTCGGTTAGAGACGACTCATGTCAAAGTACTGCTTATTACCCTCAAATTCAAGCACACGATGGAGGATGCTGCACTCGGTTTCTTCCGTAGCAGTGTACACAAGTAGTGCATTCTTTTTCATCGCCTAATGCCCGAGTTCTGACGTTTATCGAAAGAGACGCCGATCTTTTCTCGGCAGTGAAGGACTACCTAGCAGTGGAGAAGGGCTGGTTTTCTCCATACCTATTTGCCAGTAGCCGCCGTCCGATTATCCCGAGGTCAATGAAGCCCGATGTACTCTTTTGTCATGGGCCATTTTTACAAGGTGAGGATTTCCTGGTTTCAAGTGGGATCGGAGGGTGACGGAGCAAATGTATCATAGGCGATTATCGCGTCGGGGAGACACTGTTGAGCGAATCAGCTTCCGTGATTAGCCTGTGTAGAGCTCCCAACTCTCAAGTTGAGAAACCGGTGCCTCACCATTCCCTTTCGGACGACCTTAAAAATCTCAAAATTCCAGATTTTCACGATTTGAGAATCCCATCTCTTTCAAATGTATTCGCTCGGTCCCGCACGCCATCTCCGGAACCCCAACTTACACCTTTGCCAGTACCTCCCGCTCCTCGACGCATGGTTCTGGTGGTTGTGGGTATCAAGCCTCATCGAAAACTTTGGACAACTTCAGCGCGCCCAGAGGAGAGTGTGATTCAGTACATTCTTCTCAATGGTTGCCCAGCATTAGTTGTGCCGGTCAAAGTTGGCGCTCCTCTTGTTGCTTGGGATGCCCTGACCCTTGAAAAATTGTGGGATATTGAGCTGCCGCCGAGCGACGGTGTTCCGAGCCCATCCGGAAAATTCGAGGGAATCATAAAGGTGCTCTTTGAATTTTTGGATCTGTGTGTGGATTGGGGTCGGGTTGAGATTCGAGTTGATGAAGATGAGAAAGCAATGTCTGTAACTGAGGAGGCAAAGAAGGAAAGTGTGAAGGATGGACTTAAACTTCTTGTTGCCGCAGCAATACGAAGTAAAAACAGCAAAGAGGTTAAGAAGGAAGTGGATGCGGATAGGGCTGGAATAGCAATGTGGAGAATTCCTTAGACTGTTATGGCTGCAAACAGGTACTATGTGTTGCGCAATTATCATTGAAATTAAAATAGATCAACTATGATATCGGAACGCTGCGTAGCACCCGCACAGTTCTGGGGGGTGCCACTAGTCTCGCGACGCGTCGCTAGATACGCGCTTTAATAATAATATAGGCGCCGAAAATTTTGGCGGCGCTTACTCTGCTTGCGTAATTATTCTTCCGAGTTTGGACACTGACCATAATTTGTTGGCCTCTTGCCACACCGTTGAACCACCATGGTCAACACCACTCACAAAACATTTGACACCACTCATGGCCGTATTCTGTGTATTGCGGATATTCGCGGTCGTCTTTCCGCCATCAACGACCTCGCGCGAGAAGCCAACGCCGTCGCGGTCATCCACACCGGGGATTTTGGTTTCTTTGAATCAAATTCTCTGGAACGAATCAACGATAGGACTCTTAGGCATCTCACTTCTTATTCGCCACTTGTTGCAGCCGCACAAAGGTCTCATTTGCTCGCGCAGTCCACGCCACTGCGAAACTCTGTCGACATATCTTTGTTGACCGAGTTTCCTTTGTTACTTTCCGGAAATCTCAGGTTGAACGTGCCAGTCTACACTGTATGGGGTGCATGTGAAGATGTCATTATTCTGGAGAAATTTAGGGCTAAAACATACGAGGTCCCAAACCTGTTCATTATTGACGAGGCTACGACACATCTTCTCGACCTTGGAGGTGTCAAGCTTCGTTTATTGGGCCTAGGAGGTGCTTTGGTCCCGCATAAAATGTTCGACAACGGGGATGGAAATGCCACCATTGCAGGTGGTCAAGGAACCATGTGGACCACGACTCTTCAGATTGGTGAGCTCGTAGACACAGCCCAACGCGTCCACGACAACTCCGAGACCAGACTGCTCGTCACACATGCCAGTCCAGGACGCGAAGGGATCATTGCACAACTCGCTCTCGTGTGCAAAGCTGACCTTACTATCAGCGCCGGGTTACACTTCCGTTATACCAGCTCTTGGAACGAGTTCAGCGTTTTGGCTGACTATGAAGCATTCCGCAACAAGTTGCAGATTGGCAAGGACTTGTTTGACAAGGTTTGGGAAAGCGTAAAAAGCCAGGTTGATCAAGTATTGGACGAAAACCAGAGAGTGTTGTTGGACAAAGCTCTTCACGTCATTGAAAGGATACCTCCCTCCACAGGTCCCGGCGCCGCGCCGACAGGACTGACGGCTGCGAAAGAGGCAATAGCAGCGCAGGATGAGCCAGCATGGAAGAACTGCTGGAACTGGAACCTCTGCGATGCTGCGTACGGATCTTTAGTCTTGGATGTTAGGGAAGGTAGGGTCAGTGCTGAATTGAAAAGTCAAGGTTAGTAACCAACTGCGATTCATTCACGTTCCTTATTTCTTACCGTACCTGTCAGGTTTCAACTATGCATACCGTCGTTCTCAGACTGTTCCTGTTACTCCAACGTCTGCCCACCCCACTATCCCTTCCAATAACAAACCATTTGCTCCTCCATCAAAAACTGTTACTCCGGCACCCAAAGGAGCATCGCGAGCATCTCCAGCACCTCCTTCTGCTCAATCGAAACCCACAACCCCTGCACCTGCAGCCTCGGCGCCTGCTCCCGCAAGCAACTCCAATAAAGCAACTCCTGCTCAAATTGCGGATCGTCCCCTTCCACCTCATATGACCGGTAAAAGCTCTGCTCCAACTACCAATCCCTCATCAAAACCGACCAGTGGCACAGGCACGCCTTCCTCAGAGCCAAGAGATTCGAACCAGAGTCAGACACAGAAAGATTCCAAGGCGGAGAAGGAGGATAGTGCAGCAAAAGAGAAGGAGAAAGAAGCAGCGAGATTGGAGAAAGCCGAGCGAGATAAACAGAAGCGAAAAGAAAAGAAAGAACGGAAAGCCGCGGCTGCTGCCGCGGCTGTAGGTCAGTTTTCCTATTCTGCCTGGATCTATTCGAGGAAGAGACTGATCAGATTGCAGAAGGTTCCGCACCAGCATCCACTTCAGCTAACCTTGAGGATCAAGTTAAAAGTCCGATCGACCAGCTGAAATCTCCTGCTTCCGTGAGTGGGACACTCAGCGGCGGTGCCAGGACCCCAAAATCCAATAAACCTTCGAGGAACCCCTGGACTATTTTCATGAGGATGACGGTACCGACGACGGAATCCGATTTAAGGAACTTCTTTGCTGAAGGAGTCAGTGACGGCGGCGGGGTTGGTAATAGTATATTTCATGTACCAACAGCCACTGATCTATTTTTACTCAGGTAACCAAAATTCATTTTCCCAGTTCCACGGGAGCGGGTAGAGCTCAGAAACTCGCTTATGTGGAGTTTGGCGATGAGGAGACTATGAGGAGAGGATTGGAAAGAACCGGACAGGTTTGGCACGCTTGATCTTTCAGGAGTTGTAATGCTCACATGTTCGTCATAGATGCTGAACGGAGCTGTCCCGAATCTGCAACAAGCAACGGACCGAGAAACGAGGGAGAAAGAACAACGAGAGCGAGCGGCATCGGCTTCTTCGCAGGTCCCCGATGGCGTCACGTCTCCGACGACTTCTCAACCACCTACAGGTCCAGAGCGTAGTGGGTCGTTCCGTGGTAGGGGGCGGGGCGGAGGTGCGTATGCTTCTAGAGGTTTGGCTGCCGCAGGGCTTACGAGAGGTGGAGCAGCTGGTAGAGGTGGAGGTGGAAGCGGAAACGCCAGCAGTGCTGGCTCGTAGGAAACATCTATGCTATCTAAAATGTTTCGTGCCTACTTTCACCGATAAATCCCGATGCATTATGTTCCCTTGCATGTTCGATCTATGTGTTACCCTTTACGCTCTGTATGGAGCGGGCAATTTGCACACTATGTTGATGCTCCCTCGTTGGGTCCCTTCTCCAAATTTATCCTACATCGTTGCGCCACCTTTACTGCACATCCCACTACCTATATACTTGGATCTTTCCATCCCTTATTCTGGACTTTGCTTTTTCGAGCTTTTCGGCTTTTTTTCGTCTTATCAGTCAATGCTTTTACTAATGAGAACGTCGTTCTCTCGAGTGACAGTCACGAATACGTCATCTTTTCTTTTGTAGAGAGTGTTTGTTTTGAGACCTAGCTCAGAATGAGCCTCTTGGCAAACGACAGCTGAATTCCTCTGGCATTCGACCTCGTACTGTTTTCTTCTCATTTTGAGCCTTTCAGTATACATCGCCCGGAGGGCTACTAGGACATTCGCCAAAATGGCAGCAAAGCTGTGTGAACGAGTTACTATCCCTCAAGTTACATACTGTATACGCGGCAGAACTTCTTCAGTTACATTTGGCTCCGATTCTTGTGGACCCTACTCTACCCAGGCTACTATGGATTCCAAGCATATCTGGGTTTGATTTCTGCGGATAAAAGCTCAATTGATCTCTCAGAATGAATACCAAGATGTACTAGTAGGAAGATGAGGTGGTTCGGAAACGGTAAGGTGATCTGGGTTTGCGACCATCTGCAGCGCAGACATAGAAGTCACTGCGCTTGACAAGGTATGGAACCAGTCATTTTTGGATCCAACCCGGTAATGAACCCTATCTTACCCATGCTTTCAAATGGCCTTGAGCTTACATCGCACAGGAACGCCAACACTGAACATGAAGATACTTGCATGGTAACTCTCCAACATGAGCTGGAAGGCGTGCCTCACGCGCCCCGCAACCTTCACGATCCTTACGTTCTTCGGGATGTGACTGTAGATTGGCTTTTGGGGTGCTCGGACCAAGTTCAAGCATGTGCTCTTTAACAATAGATAGAATGTGCTGCCGCAAACACCGGAGACCCGCACTCTCTCGCACTCGGAAACACAGCTGAGATCTGCGGTTTTTGAAGTTCAGTAAAAATAACTTGCTGTCGAGGTTCTTGTCGGATCCACGTACGTCTCAATCGAGTCCATCCTGTACCAATAGGCGATACAAATTAATGATTGCTGTGGTCTCCTCTACGTATCTGGATCAATTGAAAAAAGCAGAAGCAATCCTATTCAGTTACCAGTCGAATCATTAATTTGTCGGGACCTGACCTTGAAGTATACACTATGCATATGTGCGTACCTGCCCTAAATTTTAGGTATTTCGCCTTACAACAACTAACCCATAACAAGTATACGCTGCACATGGAGAACCCTACTGTATGACCTCTAGCCGTCTCTGCGTAGGTAACTATAGGTAGACGGCAGAGACCGATATCAAGACGGTGGGATATGTACCCGTCACTGGAAAAGATATGCGTATCGGATACGATCGAGGCGCTTCGAGTTATTCAAGGAAGAATGTTGAACCTGCTCGGGTTGAGCTCGAGGCATCCGGGCGAACATCAGCGAACAGCTCTGTCGGAACAAAGTGTGCTTTGAGGATTAGAGATATGTACCGCCACTACTGCTAATTCCAGCTACTGAAATCCGGACTCGCTTTACAACCGGGTGCCGCGTTTACGGTATGTTGCTCAATTAAAACCAAAAAAGGAAATATATTAAAAGATCAGTAGCACGCGGCTCGTTGTCCCTTGGATTTCTGGGCGGTTTTGAATTTCCACACCACCGTGGATCATCTAAAAGCAATATGAGGGAACAATTTCCGTAGACCCCACTTCCTCCATTTTATCCCGCATCCATCACTTTTTCCTTCACAACCTTCCCTCTTCATCTTTAACCATGGTTGTGACTGTCTCGTCGTCGGTGACCATCGACAACACGCTGGGAGCTCTCTTTGTCGGATTCGCAGGGGCTTGTTGTGTGTATGGCATCCTTGTGAGCCAGATATACACCTATTTTGTCAGCTACCCTTTGGATAGACCAATATATAAATTCATCGTACGTGTTCGATACCTTCTACTCTAATCTCAGTGTTGAGCTATCTCCAGGTTCTGTTGATCTTGTATGTGCCGACTGTTCTTTGATACCCCCAGGTTTTGGTTGACACGCGTCGGTCGGTCGGTAGAATCCTCGAGACGGCGGATCAAGCTTTCATCGGCCAAATATACTATCATTATGGTATCTCCAATTTTTCAAACCCCTTCACGCTTATAGAAGGGAACCAGACTTGGTAAAAAATCATGTCAAGTCAGGCATAAATTTTTTTGCTGATTTGAAACCAACAGGGCATTTATTGTGTGTAGTGGCGTCCGATTTCAATAGAATCAAGGATTGACAAGTTTGATTAACTCAACCAGCTACAGCAATTGCTCGGTGTATGTGGGATCCCGCTACTTTTTTAAAGCAAACTCAAGGAAAGACTTTTACCTAGGCTATCGTAGGCGCGATTGTCAAGATGTACGAAGCTCTCCTTGACCTTTACATTTAATCTAACCTTCCACATATGCAGTGCATTCGCATTAAGGGTGTGGCGTTGTACGTCTCTTCCGTAATATTCTTCTCGACCACTTTCTGATTGTTCTCCAGTTAGCGAGCGAAACTTCTGGATTACGGGGTTGATCGTGAGTCACTAAATTGGATGGCTGAACTGGGGCTGAATTACCGCAGATGTGTTTGGCCCTGGGCGGTTTGGGTTTAGCAGTTGGTAAGTAGATCCAGCTTTCAGCAGATTGCTCACTCTGACTTTGCCCAGCATTCACAATAAAGTCGTACGTACCAGCAAGCTTTGACACCGAGCGCTAGCTTTTTCTCAAGTATTCAGTTCAGGTTTCTGCTTCCAAACGTGTTTTCTGTAGTGCAGCTACGAGTAGGTTTGATTCACTGTGATGCTATCAGGTCCCTGATATCAGTATCTTTAGGTTCTCGGCACGATTTCACTGGGGGTGGGCATGATGACCGACATCATCACCGCCTTGGCGCTGTGTTATTTCCTCAACAAGCTGCGTACTGGTTATCGCCAGTAAGCATATGCCTTTGCACTTACACACCTGATAATAACTCGCACATCTCATTTAAGGTCCGATTCTTTAGTCAGTAGCCTCATCAAGTACGCAATAAACACAGGCGCCCTGACAAGGTGGGTAACTTTTCCAATGCTATTCTTTATCTGACAGTTTAATGTTTCTGTATATCCAGGTATTAAATATCCCGACAAATTTATAACATGCGATCTAATTTTGTCGATCCCAGTGTCATCAGCGTAACCACCGTGATCCTGGTGAGTTAATTTTGTACACAGGCGTTCAAATTCCTTGCTGATTCAGTGATTAGTACAATATCATGCCGACTAATCTGATCTTCATCGCGGTATTCTTCATCCTGAGCAAGTGTACGTTTTGGGTTTCTTCAGTGGGTTATCTCCGTCGAGATCTTACATTCTAAATTTCCGCAGTGTACGCAATTTCCTTCATGGCAACGCAAGTCCTCGTGCTCTGTCTGAAGTAGCAGCCACTTACCATATTATGCAGGCTGAACACTCGTCGGGTCGTTCGCGGAAGGGGAACTGACAAACAAGGAACCACCACGAACCATACGAATATGTTCCATTTGGGAACGAGGGTACCATCCGTGGGACCCAATGACATGGACGGTTGGGAGGCAGCTTTCACCCAGAGCAGCGCGGTAAGAGATTTCTCGTAGAATATTCCAAGAAATTTCTCATCGTTGGATTTAGAAGGAGTTCGATCATCGCGGGTCCTTCCCGATGAACTCGTTCGCTCCTCCAGACCTCGGAAAGTAAGTCCATCTGGCTTCGTATCCATACGGATATCGCTGAATCTTTTCCGATGTACAGAACGTATGTTTGATCTGCAGATGTAGATTTTGGTGTATTATCATGTACTTGGTCATTTCTAAAACAGCGCATGGAACGCTGGATTTAATCGTATGTAATACAATAGCGTATCTACGAAACGTTTTCTTGATAGTGTGCTCTTTTGAAAAATTAGAGTAGTTGGGTGTAAATGTAATAATGTGTGTATCCTTTTTGGTTTCGCCCCGGCGTTCTTATTTACCGTAGCTTTTCCACCTTGGCCTGTGTCATCATAATAATAATCTCACACCAGTCAAAAGCGATTAGCCTTTTAAAGAAGCTCCTGGCATAAATATGTTAACATATGCTGACTCCACCTCGAGTGTGAGCTCTTGGTGTATCCCATCGTTGATAATCCTCTCCAAAATCCGATGTCCGACTGCGCGGTGTTGGTACGTATGTGTGCAAGATTCATATGTAGATGGTGGAAAATTCCAAAACACAGCGATTTCAAGGATTCTGTCGTCTTTCCGAGGTCACACTAACTACGAGGAAACGATCTTCACCCTGACTTCAAATTCGAGAGCAATATCAGAGGGGCGGTAAAGTGTTTTTATGTTTCATTCTGGTAAGGATGAAAGATGATCGTCCAGTTGTCTATAGCACCCGGGATCTGACGTTGAGGGGTACTATAAATACGGTACGTATGGGCAGTTATGCGACTACAATTAGCTGCACAGTATATAGCCGGGTTGCGTTGGAGGTCGGCGTCTGCGATCGTCTCGATCTTCATCACCTATATGCACTTGGTTCCTGTATGGCTGCGGTAACTTACTAGTAACTCGATTGCTCAAGGTACACGAGTAGTAAAGTCGAAGCCTGGAGGCTTTCCCGACATGACGCATGGCAGCAGTGACAATAAGGAGACTAGAAGGATCTGCATGGATTATTAAATAAAAACTTCTCGTGTTTCAGACACGCTATCCTGTAAGACTGTCACTATTCCTTTTTTTGACCGCTACCTTTTCTAGAAAACGCCATCGAGTTCGATTGCAGTACCAGGAAGGTAATTAGGCGCCAGCTTGAAAAGACGCTGATGAAATTTTGTCGTGTGCCGACTGGTGAGCAAACTTGGTAGCTTTCTGGAACTCTCCAGATCTCAGGATGCACATCTGCTTCACGGCAGGGATAGATGCAATCCGAGCCAGGGGGGAGAGTTCGAGATACCGCCAGATTCGATAGACAGTTGAGAGACTGATGATAGGATGTATTTTGGACATTTCGAACAGACAGATCTATCATTGCTCAACTACAGCAGAACAAACGAAATGAGACCAAATTCTATGTGATGCAATCTCAAAAGAGACAGATAAAAATTCTTGTGGCGCGCACTGAAATCGCGGAGGCTTTAGATGCTGGCTTGAGCTGGACAATACATTCCGCTAAACTTCACCCCAATCCGCTGATTTTGACTTGATGAAGATTTTCAGGGACTGGCTGTTGATACTTATTCTTACAAGTGCTCAGTAAACCGGCCTCTTACCGCAGTTCGTAGAGTTAAGCATGATCCTCTTTTATCGTAACAGTCTCGGGATTGAAACAATGATTGATTGTGGAGAGCTGTGACTGTTTGTGCTCGCCCTGTCGATTTCGTGATCCTTGGTGAGATAGGACCTGCTTTGGGACGCTCGTGTCAATCCAACTCACTCTGTACCTTGTGGTTCCTCAGTATTTGAAACAATGGAATCTACATCCCAGGAACAACTCTCAAACTGGGGTCTGGGATATAGGTAGGTCGTAAAAGCAGTATCACAGTAGTAGGTGACGCTGTAGCAAGTGATAAGTTTGCTGTGGCTTGGCTGTGGCTGGAGTTGAAAACGAGCGTCTGATTGCCATCTGTGATTAGCGCCAAATCCTGTTTTGGGATGACTCATTCCCAACCCTATTTTTATTCTGGACGACCGGAGCTTGGCGTACTCAAATGGTGCCTCTGGGATAGCATCTAGTACACGAGCGAGGCATATTCTTCCCACTCAATTATAACCAACAAGATGAATAGAAGAAATCCGAGTAAGACTGTGCCAGACTGTGTACATACCTCGAGTTACCTGTCTCTCCTGTCCCTCCCGTAAAGAGCGGATGCGACGTCTGAATGAATGGAATGATAGAGTCGTACGTGACAGTGACAACAGAATTGGGAGGTACGAGGGTTAAACTGAATTGTTGAGCAAGAAGTATGTAGGTAGAGAGTCCTTTGGAGTCGGAATCTTCTGGGACAGGGTCAGAAAATTGTGAGGAGTGCTCTGGAGTGTTTCGGGAGGCCTTGAGGCGAGAAGAAGGTCAAGTAGGGCCTCGAGGAAACGGCGAGGAGGACTGATGAGATGGTGTGAGGAGAAATTTTAAACGAGTATTTTATCGTACGATGGTAGCACTGATAATAGATAATGGCGAAATCGTACCATGATCTGTTTAAGTCTAGTGATAGATACTGGGGAGAGATACAAACTTTACTCTCAGAGTGGACTGTAGAGTATGCAGATGGGAATATTAAGAGCGCGTAAAATCACAAGGAAAATTGAGGACGCGTCGTGAGAAGGAGGACGCGTCCGAGTTGGATTGAGGCAAGTGTTAGTGGATGAATGCGATAAGGTGAGTAGTATACAAACTTGGGTATATGCGCTGGGGTAGAGCCGAGTAAAAAGAGTCCAACCGCTGCAGCCTAGCCGTGGGAATCCCCAAAGATGTCGGCCGCTGGGGTATAAAATCTTTTCGACGCGTGTTGTTATCTGATCTTTTTTTTTTCTCTTTACTTTCAAAATGTCGTCGAAAGGTTAGCAACATTATCCAATCGTCGCTCATCGTCGCTGACAATCAACAGCCATCAGGGAATACGACGCCAAACTCTTGCTCACTTACTGGCTCACGCGTTCTCCAGTCATCGATGGCTCTCAACTTGCTCCATCTGCTACATCTTCCGTCCCTAAAGTCGCTCAGGTCCTTCTCGACGAGGATACAAACCATTTGACCCCCTTAGACCGACTCCCTGCCTGGACTTCCCAATCAGGCGTAAAATTTGTCGCCAAACCAGATCAGCTTATCAAACGTCGTGGAAAGGCCGGTCTCCTTGCTCTCAACAAATCCCTCCCTGAAGCCTACGAATGGATTCAGCAACGCGCAGGCAAGGTCACCAAAGTCGAGTCTGTGGAAGGTCCCTTGACCAGTTTCATCTTGGAACCTTTCCTTCCCCATCCCAGCGATACAGAGTATTACGTCTGTATCAACTCTGAACGAGGCGGTGACACCATCTTGTTTACCCATGAGGGTGGTGTAGATGTTGGCGACGTTGATGCCAAGGCTCTCAAACTTCTCGTTCCCGTACCCACCCATGCCAATCCAAACACATTCCCAGGTAGAAAAGCCGTTATCGATACCCTTCTTGTCCATGTCCCAACTCAAGCGCGGAAGGATGCCCTTGCCGATTTCATTGTCAGACTCTACAGCGTTTACGTCGACCTCCACTACGCGTATCTAGAGATCAATCCTCTCATTTGTATGGAAAATTCGCAAGGCAAAGTTGAGATTCATTATCTCGATATGGCCGCCAAGTTGGATCAGACTGCCGAATCTATCGTAGGACAAAAGTGGGCCATCGCCCGAGATCTCGCCATCTACGAACCAAATACTACCTCCGCTACTCCCTCTTCCGGCAAGGTCACTGCCGACCGTGGCCCTCCAATGGTCTTCCCTGCTCCCTTCGGTCGCTCTCTGACCAAAGAAGAAGCCTACATTCAAAAACTTGACGCCTCGACTGGCGCTTCACTCAAACTCACTGTTCTCAACCCTCATGGTCGCGTATGGACCATGGTTGCCGGAGGAGGAGCCTCCGTCGTGTATTCCGATGCCATCGCTGCGGCCGGTTTTGCGGACGAGCTCGCTAATTACGGCGAATACTCTGGCGCTCCAACTGAAGGCCAGACTTACGAATACGCTAAAACCATCATCGATCTGATCACTCGTGGAGAGGTCCATCCCAAGGGCAAGATCCTCATCATCGGAGGTGGTATCGCCAACTTCACCAATGTCGCCGCGACGTTTAAGGGTATCATTAGAGCTTTGAAAGAGTACAAGACAGCGTTAATTAGGGCAAATGTTGCCATTTATGTGAGACGTGGAGGTCCTAATTATCAGGAGGGTTTGAAGGCAAGTACCACGAATCTTTTCCAAATCTGCCCTGTACTAACTTTTTTTTTTAGGCGATGCGTCTTCTCGGTGAATCTCTTGGTGTCCCCATTCACGTCTTCGGTCCCGAGACGCACATTACCGCCATCGTTCCTCTTGCGTTGGGACTGTTGAAGCCTGATGACATTGCCGCACCAAAGTCTCAAACTGCCACTGCATCCCAGACGGCTCCCGGTACCCCGCCTGCCAAGGCCACTGAGGTTACTACGGAGAATCCTCCTGTAGGATCTATTGGTCCAGACGGGGCGAGGACACAGGTCAATGATCAAATTGTTCATACGTCTACCAGTAAAGGTGGCCAAGCGCCGGAGAGACCATGGTTCAGACCATTTGATTCGAATACCAGGTCGTTCGTATATGGATTGCAGCCAAGAGCTATCCAAGGTACGCAATGGTGCTCATCTTCTCTCTCTTCGCTCACTTTGCTTTGTAGGCATGCTCGACTTTGACTTTTCTTGCGGCCGCTCTACTCCCTCGGTGGCAGCTATGATCTATCCCTTCGGAGGTCATCACATCCAAAAGTTCTACTGGGGAACAAAGGAGACACTGTTACCAGTGTACACCAGTGTACAGGAGGCATTTGCTGCTGGAGGTACGTCGTGCTGTTTATCACTGGAATGATCTGGGATCTGACTAATTCTATTCTAGGTGGAACCAAACACTCAGACGTTGACAGCATCGTAAACTTTGCATCTTCCCGATCTGTGTACTCATCTACCATGGAGATCTTGAGGCATCCCGAACATGCGAAGAAGATCAAGAGCATTGCACTGATTGCTGAGGGTGTCCCGGAGCGACACGCAAGAGAAATTCTCGTAGAGGCCAAGGAAAAGGGCGTGTTGATCATCGGTAAAATACTTTTGCGATCTCATCAAGACCTCGGACTGATCTTTGTTTTTCTTTCATCGCAACAGGTCCTGCTACTGTCGGAGGTATCAAGCCTGGCTGCTTCCGTATCGGTAACTCTGGAGGGATGATGGACAACATCATTGCCTCCAAGCTTTACAGGGCTGGAAGTGTAGGATACGTTTCCAAGTCCGGTGTGTTGTGTGCTGCGGGTAAATGATTCAACATCTGATTGTTTATCGCAGGTGGAATGTCCAACGAGTTGAACAACATTCTCTCATTCACAACTAACGGTGTTTATGAGGGTATCGCCATTGGTGGTGATCGTTATCCCGGAACCTCCTTCATCGATCATTTATTGAGGTACCAAGACGACCCCGAATGCAAGATGCTCGTTCTTCTCGGTGAGGTTGGAGGTGTAGAAGAATATCGTGTGATCGATGCTGTGAAGGAGGGAAGAATTACCAAGCCGATTGTTGCTTGGGCTATCGGTGCGTTTATCCGTTTGAATACGGTCAAACAGGAATTGATTGTGTGGGCAGGTACCTGTGCGGGGATGTTCAAGACAGAAGTACAGTTTGGACATGCCGGAAGTTTGGCTGGAAGTGACAGGGAGACTGCGGAGGCCAAGGTAAACTCTCTTTGAAGTTTCTCACCAAGCTTGTTTTTCTAACGAGTGTTTTTCTTCACTCTTCTCCCCTATTTATGTAGAACCGCGCCATGGCTACTGCTGGCTTTGTCGTACCGCCGACATTCGAAGATCTCCCTGCTACAATCACCAAGGTGTACCAGACACTGGTCCAGAAGGGTGTCATTATCGAAAAGAAGGAGGTCGATCCACCGGTTATTCCGATGGATTACAAGTGGGCTACTGAGTTGGGTGAGTCCGATCCTGCTTCGATGTGAGAAAGATAAATGACCAACTGCCTCTCATTCTGTTCAGGTCTCATCCGTAAACCTGCTGCCTTCATCTCCACTATCTCCGACGAACGAGGTCAAGAACTAATGTACGCGGGTATGCGTATTTCGGATGTGTTCAAGGAAAATATTGGTCTGGGTGGTGTTGTCAGTTTGCTATGGTTCAAGTAAGTGTGGGCCTTCTTTGCAAGATTTTCTTCTGCTACCCTCTGTTTGCTCCTTGCTCTCGATTTGCTTGTTCCCTTCATTCGCCCACCTTCTGTTCTCTCCTTCTCGATCTGTATACTAATTAATACCCTTCGCTTGCAGACGTCGCCTCCCCCTCTACGCCACCAAATTCATTGAAATGGTCCTCATGCTTACTGCCGACCACGGTCCCGCTGTATCTGGTGCAATGAACACGATCGTCGCAACTCGTGCAGGAAAGGATTTGATCTCGAGTTTGGCTAGTGGTTTGTTGACAATCGGAAGTCGGTAAGTATACTCATTCACTATCTGTAGAAACACTGACTGACGTATAATGGGCTGATAGATTCGGTGGTGCCCTCGATGAAGCTGCCGACATGTTCTCTGGTGCTCGTGACCAAGGGTTAACACCAAGAGAGTTTGTTGACCAGAGCAGGAAGGCGAACAAGCTTAGTAAGTTTTTAAGTTTTAATCCACAGGACACCGGATACCGAACCTCTGTCCTCCTCATAGTCTCCGGTATCGGCCACAAGATCAAATCCGTCAACAACCCTGATCTTCGAGTCGAGCTCGTCAAGGAATATGTCCGCAAAAACTTCCCTTCTCATTCGCTGCTTGATTATGCGCTTGCAGTAGAGAAGGTTACTACTTCAAAGAAGGACACTGTAAGGATTTTCTACTGTTACTTCTAGCCAATCCTAACCTTTCTTCTCTAGCTTATCCTCAACGTCGACGGCTGCATTGCTGTCTGCTTCGTCGACCTCCTCCGAGACTCCGGTGCATTCACTCCCGAAGAAGCTGAAGAGTACATTAAGATAGGTACTCTGAACGGATTGTTCGTCTTGGGACGCAGCATTGGATTTATCGGACACCACTTGGATCAAAAGAGACTGAAGGCTCCGCTATACAGACATCCCGCAGATGATATCTTCATCAACATGGCGGATGTTTCGCAGCCCAGAATATTGGGCAAGATGCAGTGAAGGGTCTTTTTTTGATGTTGGTTTGCTTTTGGATTTCGATAATGATGAATCTTTTACTGCTATAATACCCTCCTTGTGGCTCTTGTCGTTTGCTCTCGATCTCTCCCTCCCTCCATGTGTTATGTTACCTACCGCGTCGTGTTCCCACAAAATATCTAGACTTTGACCTTTTACTTTACGCTACTTACAAAACCTGTCACATAGACCACAGTACGAATAACGAATGAAATCAGTATCACAGTATTGTCTCAATGCGTTACTCAACTTTTCACAAGACCACGGACGCGCGGTTCATGACCGGAGCAGACGCGCACACGTGCATCCTAATTCTCGCGTCAATTGCGCAATAATCAAATATGCAGCAAGAAAATGCTAAAAACACGACAATTGTACACATGCTGTAGATTCAAATACTACAGAGTATTGATTTCCAGAAACGCCTGTTTCCTTTCGATTTCCTCTTCCTCTGTTCAAAGATTATTATTTCTATTCGAGTCTACAGGCAACATAGATTCACTCTCGAGTTTGTTCTTCTCCGTGGTCGCGTGAGTATACGTCCCAACCCTCCGGAAAGTATCTGATGGAGTTCGACCGCTGACTTTGGCTAGTGTGCCAAGATGCTTCCAGTTAGGTGTTGAAAGAGAATGAAGAGGGTGTTGCATAGAAGCAGAAAGTTCGAATGTAGACTCCGAAGCAGATGGCCCGATTGAGTGATCAGAACTCAAAAAAGAAGTGACAGGTAGGGACGATCTGGGTGAATACATGAAGCAGAAGTAGGAAGACAAGTCAGTACTGACACGAAGGAGGGAGAAGAACTCAGGACTAACGAAGATTCGATGCCTGTGTTGGGCATGGCAGAGGGCTCAACACTTCCATCGGCACTGTCTTTTTCTAATTGATCCTCCCATAGGGTATGAATTGTCATCAGGACCTTATTCCTGCCCGGGTTGCTCACGTCGTCGTTCCCGGGCCAGTTGGCTTGTCGTTTTTCAGGAGAGGCCAGAAGGGCGCTCCAACTGGCCAACCCATGGCTACGGTGCCCTTTTTCAGGATTCAGGACAATGGAATTGGGAGCAGTGGGAATGCTGACTTCGTCCCACATATCTTCGTGGTCGTCCGCAGTCTTCAGAGTTTCCGTTTTGTGTAAGCCCAAATTCGATACATTCTCTCCACTTACATCGTCTACTCCGACCACTATTTCTCCTGGAGGCAAGGTCTCGGCCTTGTTCGCGTCCTCATTCGGTTTCCCGTTCTCAGCATTAGCGAGCCCGAAGTCAGCAAAAGATTCATGCTCAAGTCCGCGAACACTCCTAGTGCACTTCAGTCCAACGTACGCAACCGTCCTTGACGTGGTTGCATGCTTTCTAGAAAATTCAGGAGTAACAGGACCCGTGGGGGGGCAATTGGTTTCGGCCTCACAGGGCTCCACATCCTTGTCCTTGTCTTCCAGTTTCAACTCGGCATCCGAGCCACCGACATCTTCAACGTCAGCAATAATATCGACAGCAATGTCTGTATCCGAAACAGAGCTAGTGGGAGCGGCATGCGCAATAAGAATAGTAGCAGTGGGCGCAGGGTCGTTGCGTTGAGTAGCGAAGGAGGTTAAACCCATTCTGCAATAAAGCTGGATCTGTGAAAGCTGAAGCTGAAGTAGAAATAATATGAAGGGCTTGAATCCTCTCATTCGCTTGACGCGACAAGAAGATAATGGGCCCAACTCGTTTTAGATTTAAATAGTAGATCCCAGTTTCTCGCGGGTTATGCTTGGACATATCAGAAAACTCCGACAACAATGATAATTGTCCATCAACATCCTTGAGGTAGGTCGAGGCTAATTAGGGCAAATTCAGTCCGGCTATGGTATCAGTTATTTCTTGAAGCAATTTTGTAATGTGCATGGTTATTATGGCGGGAGCGGGAAAAGTTAACTAGGACGCTGTTGCGAAAGTGTGAATGTGGAAGCATTGTCAACCTAAGGCGTAACCTAACCTAACCAAGCATCGATGAGTAACGCAACGCCAACTCGTGACTAATTTTTCCTATAGAACATGTGACGCGTGCATCTACCAATTTATATATTCAGGCAATTCGTACTAATACTGATGTTTTCTTTTTCCCATACAGCGTAGCGGCTTTTTCCCCTCTTCTTCTTTGGAAAAGAAGGGTCAATTGCTGTTAAGGTGTAAATTCCAAAAATCGCACACCCGCATCGCACCCTCCAAGGATATCTGACATAAAGAGGGAATCAACCAAGCACATGATTTCATGAACAAGTTACACAAACGCACAAGCGTTGTAAAACTCTGATTTAGTCATCGAAGGCAAAGCATCCGGACAGTCGCCCAAAGCAATGCCGAAACGCTAACATTCGAAAGTTCAAAAACTCTCAGAAAAAACAGTCAAACTCAGACTTGCTCACCCTAGGATTCACCTGGTTTCTTGCCTTCAACCGAAGCCGATGCAATTCAATCGCACCATTCGCACCATCTGACTCCAGAAATTCTTGCAGTTGTGCGTGGTTGTCGAGGAAACTATCAAGGTGGCTATAGATAAGAATGGTGTCTGGATTGCATCTGTCTGCACTTAAAGCGATTGCTCTAGGGTCAATTTCCTGGATTGGAATTCAGACAAAAACCAAGTTTGAGTAGAACTTTGCAAAGCAGAAACTAGACGCACTAGGACTGAACAGATCTTCTTCATAGGAATTAGAGTCTTTTTTACCCCGACAGGATCCATTGTTGAAGCGCCTGGTTGTCGGAGAAACCAATTCATGAGATACACAAGGATTGAGGCGTGCCTATTCCCTCTATTGATCAAAGGTGACCAGTCCCCTAGAACGCGGGGAATTCCAAGGAAGTCTGCTATGTTAGATGTCTCTATACGATCGAATTTTGTATCTTTGTTGAACAAGGATGGATAGAGTTCTCCCTTCTGAAGAAGTTCGGAAGCAGCGCTGGCGTCAAATTGCGAGACGTGAATGTCAATTTGAAATCGCTCGAAGCGACTTGCAAACTTCATGAACTGAGCTTTGACGTGGAAGAAGAGACAGCCGTAGACATCAGCACGATCAAGGCCGTGCGCCTGACCTGTCTTCACTACTTCACCGAGGTCCCAGCTAAACAACGGATTGGCGCTGTCCATAGAGAACCATTTGCCTGCGGCAGAGAATAGTAGCCTGCGAAATATTATTAGTCAAAAATATCATAAGAATCTCCTGGCAAAAGACGATCTTGCCTATTGACATCTTGAAACTTGCCCAAATCTTCGCCGTAAGGCAAAAGGATTCCACTTTCACGGAAACGCAAGAACGAAAGTCGGTCGCGAGGCTCAAGGCCGAAGAGATATCGATCACGGTAGTCAACGCGTTCGGGGCACAGCATGACACTATGCATTGCTTTCCTTGTCTCTTGGACCGAGTGCGTGGCCCGAAGCATGGGCAAAGTCTGGGCGACGAGTGCGCAGATATACTGTTGCATTGATAACGTTCCACGTCCTCGAACTGGGAAGGACTCTTTTCTTATTGCGTCGAGAAAGTTCGTACTAGCGATTATTGACCTGAAAGCCGGGGAGTCAGGTAGATACATAAGATCACCGTACAAGTTTTGAACACAGTGCCGAAGTTCGGAGGAATTGCGTGGACAGAGAGCAGAAGAGTACATCAGATGGACAGCAGTTTCCGCGGCACACTCGATGGTAGGGCCATCTCGTAGGAGCGCATATAGGATCAATATGTTTCGCGTAGATACAAGGGGACTACGGTCGTTGAGAATAATTTTGCATCGACCTCGATAGTCTTCCGGAAGACCGTTGACTGTCTTGATCATATTTCGAATATCACCGGATGCTGAAAGGAAACACATAAGAAAGAAAAACACAGACATAGGATATCAAGTCGCCATACCCGCAAAGCATAAATTGAGATCCTTATCGATACTTTGCGCCACGCCTTCGTTATGTTCAAGTTGCAGACAATCTGCTGCTGGAGTGTTTCCCCAGAGGTACTCAGGAGCATGATGAGCTCCGAAATGCACTTGCGGAGAGAGATCCTCTCCGACGAATGCTGGCGACCGGTTCTGCGCGACCCAAGTAGGCTTCCAATCAGATCTATTGTAAGGATGTTTGCAATCCTTCTTGTGTGTAGGCCAATGTGCTTCCTGACATTGCTTGGAACAGTACTAGACACGAAAAAAACATCCCGTCCAAAAGAATCAGAGAAATGAGGCAGAGACGGCAATTGATGCATACTCTGACCAAACCACACTGCAATAGAGTTACAGAACCTCAGAGAATCGGATTGTATGGGAGCGAGACATTTACCTTCGAACATGCATGGGTTCCCCGTTTATCACATATCTCTGATTGTATGCGAGAGGAGCACTTCACATACCGAAGGGGCTCCATTGAGTAAGACGGAACTCCGCTATAGTCTGTGTGTTCAGAGACGCAAGAGCAAACGAGTGAGGACATTATATATATTCCTGGCCGTCAAGCTTAAATCTGTAACCAGTATGCTATAGGCCTTCCTTGTACATAAATTGACTATAACTCCAAATTGAAACGTAAGTTTACTCAATTCGATATTAAGTCTTTGAAGTGAAAGAAGATAGTGGTTGACACTAAACTCGTTTGGTGATCCTCCCAAGATCCTCCACATGACAACGAGAAGTTTGCCAATTACTCAAGCCACCTCTGAGCTTTATTAACGTGAAAGAAGGGAACAGGCCAAGCCGCTAAAAACGCGTCGCCACAACTTAAGCTTCAAGTTAGCTTCAAGCTTGTCCTAAGTTTAGCCTTCGTTTCGCTGCTACTTATCCGAATATCGATTACTTACAATAACAGGGCACACATATAAGCGAGTTTTGAATGTACAAAACAGCATGAAATACTTTTTGTGAGCATCCTTCTCGGAGCATCCAGAAGCAATGCATGCGACACTGCAGAATTCGAAGCACGTTCTATTTCTAGTAGAAATCGAATAAGCGCGCGCGGCAGTTTCGAGCGCTTACATGAAGCGTTGAGTTCACTTCCGCCAGCCTTCAGCTGGTTTCCTCCATCGTCTCGTGGATAGCCGGTATGCTAGATGCGTCAGAATCAAAATAAACTTCCAGAGCCCTGTTCTACGGACATCTGGTGCCCAGGTTATGATTTGTTCAAGATGCTCAGACAAGAGCCAACCGCGAGCCTTCCGTGCAATGGTATTGTACAAGTGCACATACTTAGAAAATACTTTACAGATGATGTATGACCTCCTTTCAGAAGTCTTCTCACTAATATGCGTCTCTACTTCTACCCTTCCCTTTATCGGTATACCTGGGTTGCGAACCATACCACTGCTCCTCTGGAAGCACCAAAGCAATATCCAGGTCATCCAATTCATCTGGAACACTGTCCCTCCCGCTGAAAGTGTCAAACCCATTCAGCGTGATATTGTTCAACCCGACGTCGCGGTCAAACCTGCCATTTCGGCCTCCAAAATTGTGAGTCGTCGCGTGATAACTGGAGGAGCTCGACGCGCTGCTGTTGTGTTGTTTGCCACCCGAATTGTATAGGGTATCACGACTTCGCATCCTATAATTATCCCTGCCTGATCCCTCTCCCTTTAGTCTATCCGTCATTGGGGTCTTATAAGGACTTTGACCGCCAACCGGGCTGATATCGATTAAACCAAGTCCTCCCAAGCCAGAATCCCCTGCACTCCCCGGTAAACCCGAACTTTGTCTGATTCTGTAATCGTGTTCGGAATTGACCGACTCCGATTTTGACATCATATAAATCTGTTCGAGGTATCGCTGCATCTCGACGTCGTCGTCATCTTCGAAATCCTCAGCACGCACAGTACTGCTCGGAAAATCATCGGGAGGAAGGTCAATGGTATGCTTGAAACTGGAGGGTGCAGCAAGCAGGCTAGGTTCAGATTGTCGGGACGAAGTGGAATGCAAACTAGAATTAGTAGAGCCGGACGAACGATGAGAGGACGACATGAATTGACGATCGTTCATGGCGCGAGTCCGAGAACGCAACTCATCTCAGGCTGGTCGTAGTTAATATATCGTACGATATATCTATGCCACGTTTGATGATTTGCCAGAATCCAGAACAGCCTTGACGAATGCTTCGAAAGTAGGCGTTGTTCGATTTTCTAATGTAATTCGTAACCAAATGACCATTTTAATCAAGATAACGATATACTTCTTAGCTGAGATAGGGCAAGAAGTACTCTAGTCAGTTAGAATGCCTCACCTTGTGCGCATGTCCTGGGGAATAAATCAGAAGATGGAAAGATTTGTTAGAAAATGCATCACAAAGCTCGAGGACCTACAGCCGCACCACATCATGCGATTGGCGCTTCGAGCCTCGAGGACTACAAACTGCTGCAGGAATTGGGTATAGGTTCTAGTGCAGTCAAGATGTCAGAAGTCAAAGTCGGTGCGAACAACGTGGTATGTATTTCAGGAGATTATCTGCGTCCGTGATTACTTCAACTTGTGGGGGCTTCGCAGCCTGTACTATCTCCCACGAACATCCCGAATACGACGCCGGTGCCGCATCGGGCTGCTCTTCGGAAAGGCAAAGTTTTACTTTCTTAGTTATTGGTTTCCAGCGCCCGTACAACGTCAGAATATCTGCCAGAAACCATGAAGCTAACGGTTGTGGCCGCTCATCCAGATACGCTTGTCACGGCAAAGCCGCCACAGCGGGAAAATTTGGCAAAGTTTGGTTATGGTCAATCTTCCACTTTCGTTCATCGATTATCTTACACCCGACCGATGTTTCGTTATAATTGCATGTTTGCAACGCAGTGGCGTTCGAGATCATTCACAGAGAGCGCTCGGCACGCTCTACTTCATATTTTCTGATCTTCCCAAGTGCTTCTTGAACACGGTCTCGAATCAAGTTAGAAGCATTCGAACAGAAACTCTACGAGGGTCCCAGGAACGAACAGGAACTCTAAGCTACCTTCTTCCCATAGTATTTTTTTCTTTTTTTGCAGAAAGTAAGTGCTCTGACGACATTCATTCTGGTTTACCATGCGGAGAGACCGCTGAAACACCTAGTTTCTTCAGTGCTGGGAGCCGTGGGCTGCATTGACCGCTTCCGTTACTATAGGTTGCTATCCATTTCGCTATTCTTGGCAAGTCGTATAAGAATCAGATGATACGATTGAATCAAGGATGTTATTTCGAGCGGTGACTTTGAATATGACCCGGAACTGAGCTGACATTCCTGTCCTTTCACTTACCTACCGCCGTTCGCTCTTCACTACCAAGCATGCGAGCTGTAGGGTCGATTCATGTCAAAACGAGTCTACCTGTGGATTTCCAGCAGCCGTGACCAATCGGCGGTTGACGATGAAGAGTTCTAGAGGCGGTTTACCTGGTAATTTGAATGGCAACGCCCTCTACTATTCCAGTCTATCCGGCAGTCATTACTTGTTCTCCCCTCAAACATTGTCATTGTAAACATGCTTCTCTGTCTACTAAACCCAAAGAGCTGGCATGCTGATTGAATTTGGGAAACGTTAATGGACTTCGAGAAGCGAGATCATTGATTCAAAAGATGGCCGGTACAGTTGATGAACAGGGCGGAAAGATGTATATTTCGACACAGGATTAGAATTCGGACTTCCATTGCAATCCATCATCTCAAAAGGGTCACCCGTCTTTCTGCTCTATAAAAGCTCGATGGGTTTCCAGATGATACCTTAGCTAAAGCTAGCCAGAGCAGCTTCTGCATTTACGAATCCAAGTTTAGCCATGTTCAAGTCCCTTCTTGCCCTCTTTGCTCTCATTCTTAACGCGACCTTGGTCTCGTCCTTTGCTGTCAGCACTCCCCGTGATGCCCCAGCACCTGCTGTTGCTCACAAGGGCCCCGTCCCCGACCTGGCCAACGCCATCCTGGTCTTTACCACTTGCAATCAGGTCAACTTGGGCAACTGCCTCACTTGGACCGCCACGACTCTACCTGTCGGATGCACCAGCCTCATCGCTAACGGACAGGGCGATCTCGTGGAAAGTTGTGCCACCCCAGCCGGCATCGAATGCACTCTCTTCACGTACGTGTTTTTAATCTCGCGGCTTTTGAGCGGGTCTTGACGTTGTTTACGCCGCGCAGTGGCGAAGCTTGCACTGGCTCTCAGCAATTGATCAACGGAACCGTCAACGATCTCAGTACCGTCGGCTTTTCCAAAATCGCCAACTCGTTCACCTGCCAGTCGAACTAGACTGTTCTTGTAAGTACCCATTCTAAATGGCAGCGGTTGATTTTCTCGATGTTCATTATATTCTGATTCAGGTCCAGTTCTGGGTGGATGTAGGAAAAGATTGCTACGAAGTCACGGTCTAAAAAGTTATGGCCAGAGCTTAGCTATTTATTTCTTATGGTTTCGATGCAATTGCAAATGTTCTTTTGAGTTTAGAGGGAGCTGCTTCAGGTTTAGTCTGAGATTTAGCCGAGCTAGCACATTTACATTTTTACCACTGTTTCGGGATTGCCGAGACAGTTGAGCTGCTTCGGCGGAGTGAATCGACGCGATTTTGTACCCCTACGATTTCTGGAAGCTTTGCCTTAGCACTTTCACCTGACTGTCACAGGTCGGACTAGACGAGCGCTTAACTGGGCGTCTACGGACTGTAAACAGATTCACATGAAAGACTTCCTTTCAAACTTTACCAAAACGTTCAATTCTCATTCCGCCATGAACTCTTATGCTACAAAATCCCTAATGTCATCTCGCTCTTCCTTTCTAACGACAACACTATCCAGACCAAGTCAAACTTTACTTATTCCAAGAAAATCCCTTTCGACCACAAACCGTCCCACTCCAGCCGCAACGGAGCCCCCGAATGTTACAATGTATTCTGGAACTTCCCGTCCCAGGCCATATCATCTTAAACATCCACCACCCGCGATGAAGAGGGATTTACCTCGCTTACAAGTACGCATTATCGCAGTGAGGACTCCTAAAGATGTACTCAACTCTTCTCCAGAGTAACTGGCCTACTATATTCGCCTTTTCAATTATTGGTGCGGCTGGGTGGGCAGCTTTCCTTACATATGTGACGAACCAAGAGAAGATATCTAGTTCGGTAGTCAAGCAAATCATGCGAGAGTTGCGGGAAGATCCACAATTGCGTGAGGCTCTTGGGGATGCAATACGGATGCAGGGCGAGTGGTGGCTGAATGGAGACCCAAGGATTATTGGCTCGGTTAATTCAGACTTGTCAGTGATCGAGTTCTTTTACTGATTTTTGCGCAGATCAGTACCATGCAAGGTAATATCGATGTTAGCTTTAGAATCAAAGGGTCCAAAGGTCTGTGTGTTTTCAATGGCTTTTTTGGCGCGTTCCTTATTGTTACTCAGGTGCTGGGACGGTCTATTTTACTAGCATTCGCCGGGAAAAGGGTATCCCTTTCGAAATCCGTAAGGTGTTCTGTCCAGGTGCTGAACAAGCTTCACTCATACTCCGTCAGTTCGATTCAAGGTCATCGCCGATGACGGGACCGTCATTTCGAAAGTTCAGGATTCAAACCTATAGAGCTATTCTACTTAATAAAACGTACTTAATCCTAATCTTCTTGTTCTGGCTCCATAGCACTCGCAGCTTGTCAGCGATTTGTAACGGACTGGATTTCTTTCGGAGCGAAATGCAACGGATCAGGCATTAGTCCCGCAAATGACGATGAGCATCCAACCGTTTACAGTGTCTTCCTTCCCATAAGTGGATACAGTGCACCAACCCGCTCTCAGGTGGAACCGGGCTACTCTCAGTGCCCTATAATTGACGCGATGGCGATTTTCACGTGGGTAGATTAACCCCTTTCGTGCTAAAGTTACAGTATTCAAGCATTCAAGGCGTCTGGACACGGCAGTCCTTCAAACTGGGTATTTTTTCTTTCTTTCTTGATATTCGCAAGCTAAGGACATGGTTATGCAGGAAAGGGCATGTACATTACATATACTACTACGAAAGTTGAAAACATCGATTGATCTATCGGTACCATTCAAAAAGAAGCTGTGTAACTTGTCCATTCTTCGAGAGAGGCACCTTCTCCAGGACAAGGATGTTCTTTGAAAAATTTTCCCAACAATGCGACCAAATTCGGATCAATCTCGTCGACGTCATTTTGATCCATCTCCTCGTCCTCGTCAGGAAGCGCGTCCAGGTCATTTGGATCGAACCAATCACCAAGGAAAGGGACCATCTGCTTAAGAAGAGATTTCGCGGGGAGGAATTCAGGATCACATGATAATTGGCTCGCGCTTGCTACTCGCGCTTCTGCGTTTGTTGCAGGCCGCTGTTTAAATGATCCAACGGGATCATCGACCTGCATACAAGTGTCGTCACTTGCAAGCTCATCTTCAGGTTGCTCCTTGATCTCTGCAGGTATTTTAAGGCGAGGGTGAGCCTTTTTACCCTTGGGAGCTTTCAAAAGATCTGGATTCTCTATTCCTTTGCCTATGAGATGAATCGGCGTTGTATACGCTTGTAGTGGTTTGGGGGCCAGCTTTAAACTTGGTTGAGTGGTAGAAACGGGTCCAGACGATACCCAGCTTTGGGACATGGCTCGAGAGAGCGCGCGGCGGAGTTGTTGATTAACTGCGGTTTGGGATGGGTGTTTGAGCTGGAAGGGAGATCCTGGCGGCACAATGGGAGGCGCTAAGTTCTCGGAATTGGCGTTAGCGTGCTGTTTGCGAGTCTGGGATCGAGTGATTACAGCCATCCGTCAACGTGAAGAGGGTGGGTAAAGGAAAGTCTTGAGAGCCACTTTCGGATCGCGATAGTCCTTTTATTCGTTTTTTGTTCTCCATTAGCACTTTGACCTTCCGGTTATAGATTGTCATTGTTCGAGTTCACCTGCTGCAGCAAGCGCCATCGTGGTCAAAGGGCTAAAATTCCCTTTTTAGGACACAAGTTGAAGGCAGTCGCGCAAATGAATACTGCATTCATTGTTCTTTTGCTGCATACGAAGAGATAGTTTGACAACATGTCAGCGAGTACTCAGAACCAAATTTCGAAATTTCCGTTCCGCGGCTACTGTATACAATGATTGTTCCTTATTCGCCGACTGGGGACGGGAGCTTGCGCGAACAATGAAGAATGCCACGCATCGTAACATTACCACACCAACAGCCCGCTTTCCCACTCTCCGAATATTTATTGTGAACTTACAGTGAACTTATGCTAAAAAATCACCAAACCCCCTCCGTAAACTCAGCATTGCTAGTTACAAGTTCTCTTTCCTCTCTTTAACCGTTTGCTCAATCACTCTAAACGACTCTTACCGCAATGCTCCCAATTTTCAAGCCACCTACTTTCCCGGAACTGTTCAGTAAACTCCCTGCCCTGCGCGCGATCCTCCCTTGGGGGGCTGGTCTAGGCGGGAAGAGGAAGCAGACTACCACCAGTGTTAAGAAGCAAAAATCCATCGCTCTCCTACGCTCTCATCGTGGTATTCCCCGTCAGCCTACTGTCCGCATGCCTCCGCTCATGCCTCGAAAGCGGGCCAGTGACCTTGGGCGTAGCCCCAGCGAAATCTATCGTCGAGCTGCAGAATTGCGTGCCAAACGCGCCAACAATCGAAACAAGAAGCCGCTTGCTCCTAAGCCTACTACGGCGCCCCCGCAAGTTCCGCCCAGGACTTATACCCCTCCGAACGCGGAAACTTCATTCAACTTCGAGCAAGGAACTCTCAAGGACAAGTTCAACTATGCTTTCAAGAAGACTCGTGGTACTTCCAGGCCTCGTATCCAGGCGGAGAAGATATTTTTCCATGAGATGAACAAGTTGAACTTTCGCCACGCACTTCTTACCGAGAATTTCGAAAATCTTGTGCGTCTGGATGAAGCGGCGAAGTTGGCGGGAGAAAGGGAGAAGGAGGCGGCAGAGCACGATGCCAGAGCCAAGGAGCTTCGTGAGAAGCTCAAGCAACAGGCCACCCCGGAGGCGGCCTGGAAGTTGAACAAAGGGCCTCCTCCAGTGATGCCGAATTCAAGGCCTCCGCGTTACTCAGCTCCCAAGTCCTTGGCAGCAGTATCGCCTTCAACGCGCATCCTGGCTGCAGACCAAGTCCTGAAGGACGCTGCCGTATGGCAAGCTCATCGAGCGCGGATCAATGCTGGAGAAATTCCGCCGGACACCCCTTTCCCCAACCTCAGACGTGGCGGGAGCCTCTACGAGCAATTAGATGCCGGAAAAGATCCAATCTGGCCCCAAGTTCGAGAAGAGCGTATGCGGGAGGCGAGGCGCGGCTGGGAAGAAAGGCACCAGGAGGAAAAGGTTTGTGCGGAGGAAATGGCTCATGCCGAGGAAAAAGCTCGTGCGGAGGACCACGCCCAGGCCCATCTGCAAAAGAGGGAGCAAGAGCTGCAGGAGCAGATTCGGAGGGCTTGGTACCAGCGGATGAACCGGGAATCGGCGTTAGCTAAAGAAGTGAAGGCTGCAGAGGAAGAGGATGCCCCTGGGCCGTTCGCTACCCCCGCAATTGATCAGCCTGCGTTCGTAAGATGGGATAGGTATCGTCGCGCTTGGGCTGCGCTCAAAGGGGAGATCGACGAGGAGATCCCGGCTCCCCTCGTGCTCAGCCAGCTTCCCTGGCCGCAATTTAATGATATTTTTAGTCTCGACGACTTTAACCCAGAGGCTATCAAAATATTCCTACTTAATCATCGTCGACCCGGCTTCAAGGCCGTTCGTGTCAAGCAACGACTTCGCCATGAGCTGTTGCTCTACCATCCTGACAAGTTCAATGTGCGCGTCCTTCCCCACGTCGCGGAAGATCAGCGCGAAATCGTCAGTGCGGCCGCTACTCTCGTTACCATCATCCTGCAAGACTTGATTCGCTTCGTCGTAGCGCGTGGCGGTTAGTTCCTACCTTCGATTTGATTCTACACGTTCGTTATCAGTTCTTCATCCTAGCAACCTTCTCGGAATCTCTACATTGCGTGTCCTTATACCAACTGTATCTTACTATCCAGATCACAAATATAATTATGATTAGGCCCATGCAAGACGGAAGTATTCACACTAACCACAATGCCAGGAGCAAGCTAAAGAATGCGAGCATAACAATTATCCAAAACATGAGACGACTTCGGACTTTGCCCATCGCCACCGCTTTTTTCAATGAATCCTCAATTCCACTGGCCATTGCCTCCATACCGAACAGGGACTTCGCTCTCTTCTTTGCCCGCGCACGCATCTGTGACCGCTCCTCATCACTTAAATGAACAATCTCAGCCAGGGACTCCGCCCAGTGCTCGGGCTTGGGAGGCCTCAACCATCCAGTTCGTTCCCCAAGTGGGTGGTCTACGATAGACTCTACCGGGCCTCCGCTGTCGCAAGCAAGGACAGGTACACCGCAGATCATTGCCTCCACAGGAACGATACCAAAGTGCTCATTCGCAGGTGTATAGAGCAACCCAATCGTAGACGGAGCCGTCAGTAACGCCGTCCGTTGGATGGTGGTGAAGTTGAGTAAGAAAAGCACTGCAGGGTTTGTTGGTGTTGTATTGAGGGGTGGGATTTTGACTGCCTGAGGTGACGAAGGAGTCACGACATCGTAAGTCAATGAGTGTATTTTTGAGACGATATCGATGAGAGAATATAGGGTAAGCATGTTGTCTTCAAGGCGAGGGTCGTAACCACCTGTAAGGACGTGTCAATATACTTCAATGCCCCGAGAATTACAGAACTCACCGCCCAAGACCAACCGTAAATTCGAATTTGGCTCCTTCTTTCGTAATCTGGCAAAAGCCTCCACTGCTAATGCGGCATTTTTCTTCTTTTCAAACCGATTTAACGAAATCAGCGTCGGCCGATCTCTGGGACGTGAAAGTATTTAGAGAAAAGTCAAAGACTGTTGCTCAGATACTTACGAGAAAATTGCAGCAACATCAGAGTCATGGGCGATATCCTCTGTAGCTTCGTAGGCAGCGATATTAATGCCAGGATAGACTACTTTGGGCGTTCGATGAATCGACGGAAAATTCTCATTGAAAACTCGGCAGGTGAACTTTGAATTTGCGAGGATGATATCGGCCTGGCCTGCGGATGAATGTCTGGATGAGTGAGTGGTGCGGACAAACTTAAGTGTTATACCATCATACGTGTAGTAAATTCTTCCAGCCAGTCCATGGGATACCTGTAGATACGCTTCAGCAGTCCACCCTTTTGTAGATTTCTCTGGGCTCTTGCAGTCGGATCGTCAACATATTCTCCATTGGCAAGTAATTTGTCGGGGAAATGGCAATAGAACACGACACGGGTATGTCCTATGTTGCGGAGAAATGGAACGCAGGTTGAGAGCTGGTCAACGAAATACACGTCGTATTTTGGAGCACCGGGACTCAGCAGATAACTAGTCAAATGAAGTTGGCGAAGATGGGCAAAGAGAATATGGAATTTGTCCTTTATTGCTCGGGGAAATGGAGGGACAATGTGATGCACGGTTAAGCGACCTGTGTAACTGATTAGTCCTACATATTGGGATAAAATCATTTCAACAGTACAAACCATCTTTTGTCTCCTCAAAGCAATGATTTGGGTCATGATGAGACGTATAAATATCCACTGTATGACCGAGATTCTGCAAGCCAAGGGCAGCATCGACAACTAGGCGCTCAGCGCCGCCTGTTGAGACAATTAAGGGCGATACGGGGACAACGAGCTCAGAAGATTACCGATGCCCAAGTCCGGATGTAGAAACGCGATTCTGAGCATAAATTATAACAGTAATGAGCGTAGACAACAAGAAACACGTCGACAATGCCGGGATGCCGTATACGTGGCGCAGTCCATCGAAAAGCTTTTGAATTTTCTACGTCTTACTCAATATACAGTAAGTAATTTCGTAGATATTCTCTTTTTAATTTTGCACCTCAGATACTCTATGTTCGAGTTCGGTATTCTCTTGCCGACTTTCGGTGGAGGAAGAATCAAATTCTACTCTCCTCATCATCGTGCATAACAATAGTTGCAATCCTGCTACGCCCACCAAAGTATAACATCCCTTTTTGAATGCCGAAACGTAGGCCCCGATTAGCACGCCACGGATCGGGTTATTCGGTGCGAGCGAGGAGATGCTGGATATTACATCGGAAGGGTTGAGCGATAACGTAGAATTGGCATTATTGACGATGTGAGTCGACTGTTCAACGGTGTTCCGGTAGGCATTGTTGATGACTTGGGAAATAATATATCGATACATAAAGAGATAATCGGTTTAAGATAGGCTCACCAGTGCCAACGACAGCGACCCCCAAAGTCCCGCCGAGTGTGGGAGCAGCACCTACCAAAGCCGTGACAGTAGATAGTTCATCTACAGGTATTCCCACTTGTGCTATGACCATTGTGAGTTGCGTTCCCTAAATAGAAGGATCTGAGAAGCGAGCGCAAAGGGAAAAGATCGATTGACATACGGCACCAAAGCCCAAGCCCGAAACTAAAGAGTAACCTACGATTCTCCCAACAGTGCTTCGTTCATTTAACGTAGACATGAGGCCCTAGACAAAGACTGAGACGCTGTCTTCAGCATACCGAAAGGGACACACCATTCCAATAGGAATGATTGCTATTCCACAGGCGCAAATCAATCTCACATATCCGAACTTTGACGCCGCGGCATTAAGCACTGAGCTGGATGTCGCTGCCATGGTGAGAAATGGTATAATCAACGCAGAGGATGTAATTGTAGAAAGGCCGATGACTTGGAGAAAAACTGGGCAAAGAAATATGGAGAAGCTTGCGTACTAGACGGTGCCAGTACTTACTAGGTACATAGAAAATCTGAAGGAGGAAAACTCAGCAACGTTATAGCAGCACTCTGTCTCAGAAAGTCCACTTGCCATTGCAAAATTGTGAAAGAATAACAACGTTCTCATTACTACGGAGATTAAGGTGGGCATCAAACTATAGAGAACGGGATTTTGACTCACTCATCATCAATGGAACATTTCTCCACTCCCATCTAACGAACAGTCTTCCGGGAGCAATCGGCATCTTTGCGTAGCCCTCTACAACACAAAATGCGGCGCCTGAGACGCCCAATGCACACAGCATACCTATAATCAGAGAAGATCCCCAAGGTACAGTTTGCCCTCCGGAATTAAGTGCTACGACAAGGAAAGAGAGGCACGACACGAGAGTGAACATTCCGAGTAGGTCTACCTTGGATAGTACATCTCGAAAAGAATGGATGCGCATTGTAGACGAAATTTTTGGCGAGGGAATATGTAGCCAGCGCAGAACCAGGAAAGTTACTGTAGAAACTGGATCAGCAACGAGGACACTGAATCTGATGTATTCGGGCACTTACTTACCGGACTGAAAGGTGCGTTCAAGAGAAATCTGGGAAATCAACTTTGTCAACATTTCACTCAAAAAACCATAAACCCAATACTGACATCCACCGCCAATTGCCCGATTTTGCAAGTGCGCCTCCTAAAATGGGTCCAACTGCATCGGAAATGATGAATACAGCATTAATCAGGTTCATGTAGGTGGCTCGTTGGCGTTCATGAGTGAGCTCTAGGTAGAAAAATCGCGTAAAAGCATAGCGATACGAAACATGCAGATCGCAACTCACGTGAAACCAGAATACACACTACAGACAGCAAACCCGCCCCGCCAATACCACTAATTAGCCTCCCAATAATAATTTGTGTGAGCGTTTTGCTGGTACCAGCTATGACATTTCCCAAAACAAAGATCGACAACTCGATAAGAAGCAGCCGTTTACTTCCTACGAGGTCCTGTGAATGTCGTTAGAGCGTCCAAAGTGGGCTGTGAACTTGGTAAACGGACAGCAACTCTTCCTATGATGGGTTGCAGAACCTGTCAAGAACCGGTCAGTAGACGCCTCTATATAATCGGTATCACGAACGGTTGTCGTCAAAAAGTATGAAGTTGATATCCATGTAAGACTAGATTTAATATTCAACGCAGCCCCGATACTCGCAACTGAAGTGGCGACAATCGTTTCCTCTTGATAGAGTGTTAGAGATAGACTATGTAGCTAAAATCGTGCCGAAGCCTCAGCAGTATCGCATACCGATCGCGAATAGAAACATAGCAAGGCCCAGACTTAAGCAAAAGTGAGAAACCAGGCTTATCTTTTTCAATGAGCCAACACACCTCAAAAGAATGAGCCCGACCTGCAAGGACGACATATCATCGAACTTTGGAAGCTCTGCTGATACTTGTCGCTGTATTTCTACCCTTTCCTGGTTTTGCTGGTCCAAGGGCATTGGCTGTCGCGTCTGAGTGACATCAGTGTTCTCGCTCATGAGTGGATCAAAACAAATGAGAAAGTTGAACTCGAGCTCTCCGGAGTCGGCCAAGGTTCCTTGACTCGATTCGGCCTCGGGTTTTACGCAATCTAAGCGAGAATTTTCTGGTTCAGGGGAAATGGCATATTATTCTACATAAGGCGCGCTCTAAGCGTTGTATTCGAGGTCTTGAGTACTTCAGCATGGACGTCGGACGAAGTCGAAGGAGAGCCGACTCTGTAATTGGAAGAACGCGCTCTCGTGATGATGGCGCCATACGCCGTGTCGCGTCCTAGCCCGACGCGTCTTATTGGAGTGCAATCAGGAGATGCAATATATAAGGTCAAATAAGGTGTAGGTGAATATACAACGAAAATACAGCACTACATAGTAGGAAACGGATAATCTCTTGTCAGGTCAATGCATCGGCTGGCGAAACAGCGTGCCATCATTTAAAAATAACAGGTACCCGCCGGGCCGCCTTCCCAGCTTCAACATACTCCTAAGTAACTTCCTCCCATTCACGAACTTTTCGCCTCGAATGTTGCTGTCACTCCTTCCTTCTGTACCTCCTTAGAGCTCAGCTCTCCATTTTCCGAATCGAATTTCACCCGTCGCATGACCGCACATAACGCCAGCTGCAACCCTGCGACGCCAACGAGGGTGTAGCATCCCTTTTGAAACGAAGAGACATATGCCTTCACCAAGACGTCACGTACAGGGTTATTTGGTGGAAGAGAGGATATACTATCCACCACATCGGAAGGATTAAGTGATATCGTCGAGCTGTTACTTGCAATAAAGGAGGAGGCTACAGTGGACTGCTGAACAATTTCTCGATAGGCGTTATTAATAACTACAGGCAGGATGGATCAGTCGAACCAGTAAAGCTATGAAACGACGCTTACCTGTACCGATAACAGGGACCCCCAAAGTTCCACCTAGCGTCGGTGTGGCTCCCACCAATGCCGTCACGGTGGATAGTTCGTCCGCTGGTACCCCGACTTGGGCGATGACCATTGTAAGCTGCGTTGCCTGTCGCACAAAACTTGTGAGCGATGCAAATCAGCACACACTCACTACCGTACCGATCCGAAACCAAATCCTGAAATCAAGGAATATCCTACAATCCTACCGAGGGTGCTTTTTTCGTCCAGCGTTGACATCAGACCCTGTATATTCACAACATCAAGCACATTCTCCGACAGTGCCCTAACGACTCACCATCCCAACTGGAATGATCGCGATTCCACATGTGTAGATCGTTCTGACATACCCAAATTTGGAAGCTACAGCATTTAACACCGAACTGGAAATCGCGGCCATAGCGAGGAAGGGAATTATCAAGGCAGAAGCGGTTATTGTGGGAAGTCCAATGGCTTGAAGAAAGACTAGAAATCTATCAGTATCAGTACCTGGATAGACGACGTTTCAGCCTACTGGGTACATAAAAAATCTATTCAATTAACAGCTTAGAGAAGTTCATTTCTCTTGCAATTCTTATTCGCTCACCATTGCAAAGTTATGGAAGAACAGTAGTGTCCTGGAGACTAGACCGAGAAGCACATTGTCAGCTTTTGATGTAAGAGCGAAAATTCAAACTCACTCATCATCAGAGGGACATTTCTCCAATCCCATCGTACAAACAACCGTCCAGGGGCAATTGGCATTTCTGCGTATCGTCCCTCCACGACGCAAAACGCAGCACCTGAAACGACCAAAGCACACAGCATACCTATGATCAGGGAAGAACTCCAGGGCAGAGTTTGACCTCCAGAATTAAGCGCTACCACAAGAAAAGATAGACAAGAGACGAGGGTGAACATGCCGAGAAGGTCGACTTTTGAGAGGACATCGCGTAAAGAATGAATTTGCGCGGTGGAAGGCAATGTTGGAGAGGGAATACGCAACCACCGTAGCACCAGGAAGGTGACTGTTTAGAAAACGTGAATGAGCTCTTGCGCAATACCCGGATCGAACTGGTACTCACTTATTGGACTGACAGGTGCATTCAAAAGAAATCTGCAAATAAGTATCACTATCAGTGAATTTGCGAAATTAACAGGCCACTTACATCCACCTCCAGTTGCCCGATTTTGCGAGAGCGCCTCCCAAAACCGGTCCTACCGCGTCAGAGATGATAAAAACAGCATTGACGAGGTTCATGTAGGTCGCACGTTGGCGTTCATGAGTAAGCTCTACGAAAGCGGATAGTCCAATATTTGACAGTACAGAGGCGGCTAGCCACTTACGTGAAACTAGGATGCATACTACGGATAGCAGGCCCGCTCCGCCTATGCCACTAATCAACCTTCCAACAATAATTTGGGTGATTGTCTGGCTGGTGCCCGCTATGATGTTACCAAGTGCAAAAATCCAAAGCTCGATGAGAAGCAGCCGTTTGCTTCCTACGAGATCCTGTGTATATCAACATGCGTCAGAACCTGCCAACGTGTGTTTAAAACTTCGAGGCGACGGACAGCAATTCTCCCTATAATAGGTTGGAGAACCTGTTATAGAGACCCGTAAGTATGAGCCTCCATATCAACGATCGTTTTGCCTAACCGTAGTTGTAAGAAAATAAGACGTAGAGATCCAGGTTAAACTGGATTTGATGTTCAATGCGGCCCCAATGCTCGAAACAGAAGTAGCAACGATTGTTGACTCCATCGCATATAGCCACATAGAGAGTCCCAAGCTTAGCGCAGAAAACAGGATAAGAATGGCAAATGATCAACAGAGTAAGAAAATTCATCACCTCAAGAGAATGAGCCCGACTTGCACAGATGACATATCGTCGAATTTTGGAAATACTTGTTGCTGTTCATGTTGTGAATCTGAGGCTGAATCCAGTTGCTCTTGCTTTTCTGTCTCGTGAAGCTGTTCAGAAGTTGCTGGCATTTGAATTGGGAGGGTAGAAATTTCTTCCATGGTCCCCGACACGATGTGGTGGGTCTGTAGGTAAAAGCCGCGTTTTATAGCGTCTCGATGAGATCGCAAGGAACTGAGGGATGGCTCTCAACACCTAATCCCTTTCTCACCCGAGTACAAGCGTACTCAGCGCCGTTTTTCACCTGCAAACGATCGAAAAAAAGTTTAAAAAAAGGACGACAAACGAGGGGCGGCAAAAGCGTTCTGGTGAATCATGTGCTATTTTCGTGACCACTTTTCAAGACGCGAGTTCAAGACGTAGTTCAAGGCGAGCACCGAGCGCACAGCAAACTCGACACGATTTCTTTATTGGACATTACCTTGTAGTAATCCTCTTCCGGTCCAGGACAATTTTAGAAAGTCTTGTTTGTACATGAGAATCTTCTTCGCCGCCAGGTTGCTGCCTGTCTGCAATCGGGCGCAATAGTGAGAATTCTTACATTTGGCCTATCCTTGAGCCAAAGATCCATTTAAGCTCACAGAGTACTTACAACACGGATTCTTCGAAGAACGGACAACCGCTTCTTGCTAACTATGACCCTAAAAATTCATCCCAATTCTGAAAATACACGAACTCAGGGCAGGGGTATCTTTCTCGTTAAAACGCGTCTCGAGTTAATTTCCGTGCTGTTCCTCTGATATTCCGTCCAATAACTCGTCCGAGTCTTTCCGATCGATTCGTGCCAATCTCACGCAAAACCTAATGATTGCCAAAGCTGTCTCAGAAATGAGAGCTCTACTTTATCCATTCCAGGTTAACAAGACAGATTCTCCGAAGTTTCGCAACTCCGCAAGGGGTAGTTGGGTATAATTTTGACGGTGAGTGCACAGGAACTGTGGCCGGGGCGCATGGAGAACGAGAGAAGTCTAAAATTCTGCAGGAGAAAGCCTGCGAGATACGAGAAGCGTATATCACTCAGTCTATTTTGGCTTGATAGAGGGAGTATGGAAGTTCAAGAATCATTGGATGACAAAAATCCATCGATGAAGATGCATCAGGAAACGCTCTAACTCCTTCCAATCCGCAAGCTGGCACTATTGCGACCGCCAAAAAAAAATAAAACAAAGAATAGAGATCGTCAACGAAGACCATCGAAAGAAGATGGCAACTGGAACGATCCGACAAGCTTCATTCGAGGATAAAGCCTGCAATCTCTTCCCGCCGCGAATTCGTGTTTGAGATAATCCTAGGATGACAGCCGCACTTTGCATGGTCCAAGAGTGATGATCCGTCTTACATGGTATTCAAGACTCCTACTATGGTCAAAGTGCAATCATGATTCCTAGATTATGTACTAACCCTCGATATGTTGCTGTAGAACTGTATTGGTCGACCGCGTTCGAAAACCTTCCCTGACATGGCACATCGAGACCTTTCCACCTGAAATGCAAACAGCCATGAACACCTTTTGAATCTTCTTCCAATCTCCGTCTCCAATCATGATTATTCCTGCACCACTACATCGCGTTCAGAAGAGCTCTGAGCTAGATGGCAGTCCATCATCAGATGCCCAGGTAGAAGCATGCGGACAAGTAAACGAAAAGTAAATCAGGATGTATCTATGAGGACTGACAGAACTTTATCTGAGAGGGATTGCCATAACTGAATGAGACGAACACACACCACCGATGTATTGCATTGTCGGCGCACCACTCCAAGCCAAGGTGCATCTGTGGCACCTTGAGCCGCTGGTCCTGACAGCTATGGTCACTCAGAACCTCGCTTCTGCTCCCAAATCTTCAATACGAACGGCGGATAGTTTACATTCTTCAACTCAAATGCCTAGCAACCTTGGTATGATTTGCTTTGACATTTTCAATTCCTTTAGAGATGCAGTGAAGCGGTTATATGTGGTCGCTGGGTGATTTGCAAGCTCAAATTGGAGCTGGAAACTATTGGTATGCACATGGAAAACAGCATAGCGAGCCAGCCAAAGACTTCGTATTGCTGTATAGTTTCATCCATTTGTTGACACTGGCAGGCAATACGCACATCCAAGGCCGTGGGCCAGCGTAATTTTTTAGTGTCCGCGCATGCAATGCATTACGCCGACCACACGATTCCGGCCATATGATTACCCCAATTCATAAACGTGCGAGAAGGGTCAAGATCCACCAACTCTACAGCAGTTTGTGAGAGAAATGGAAATGCGAGTAAAACGCTTGATACATAGAAAAGAAGCCGAGAAGAAGGAGCGGGAGGAGCCACCGCCGGGAAAGAATCAAAGAAGGTCAGATATTTTTGTGGATGTATAGGATCTAATCTTATCCGACTCTGAAGAAAATTTTACGGCACACGACTAGGATCTGTTATTTAAGATGACCAGAAAATGACTATGTCCCTCAGTGCCCGCTCCACCCGCTTATTGGGAAGTTGACAATTCGGCTAACATAGGACGAACGTGTGTAATTCAATCCAATAAAAATCCTCCGCATCGTATTGATTTCGACTTTCCGTCCTTATAGTCTCTCGATCCCTGTCCGATATGTCTGAAATTCAGGAAAATGAACGAGATGGACGAGAACAGGCTCCTGCTCAAGCTCCCCTCGAAGATTTCGAGCAGTCAAGCAGTGACCGTCCGCCATTCGTCCTGACCATGACAGGTATATTCTCTATTATCCAACCATTTCTGAGAAATAACTGGCAAGTTTATAGAGGTTAAGCTGCTAGGTATTGCGGGTGGTACGTGTCGTATTTCTCAAATTTCACTTGTGTATTGATTTTGTATCAAGTTGGGTTCTTCCTCGATGGTATGGTTCTGTCTTTCTGTGGCATTCACCATCCTTAGCTTGTGATTCCTAGCATACGACCTTTTCGTCATTAACCCTGTCTTGACAATGCTTCAATATCGTCTGTACGGGGGCAAATCCCTCCCCACTGGTCTTCACGGTTTCGTCAATGCCTCAGCCAACATCGGGAGTGTAATTGGTCAATTCACGTTTGGATATCTTGCGGATGCTCTTGGTCGTTCCGCGATCTACGGCAAGGAGCTTATGCTCATCATCTTCGCTACCATCATGTGCCTCACAACTCCTACCGGCTCTCTTTCTCCAAACTCCTCCCTAGTATATCTCGGCGTCTTCCGTATTGTGCTTGGAATCGGTGTCGGAGGGGACTACCGTGAGCTCCTCAGTCCATTTCAAAGGTGTATGTCGTCTGAAGGATTTTGCAAACGCAGCCATGTCCGCTTCTGTAACGTCGGACCGATCGAATTTATATAAACGGGGGACCATGTTGGCTTATATTTTTGCCAACCAGGGATGGGGCAGCTTTGTGGGCTCTCTGGCTACTGTCATCGTTCTTGCCTGTTACAAACATGTTATCAACGACGAGGGGAAAGTTAGCAAAACAGGTAGGCCTTTTTGGGTTTGAAGAATTCTAGTGCAAAGTTAAACCACATACACAGATGGTGTTTGGCGAATCGTCGTCGGGCTTAGTCTCATTCCAGCTTTTGCGACACTTTATCAACGTCTCACTATGCCCGAGAGTAAGCGATACACGGAAGCGAAACGAATGGCACAAAATCAGGAGGCGGATTTGGACAAGGAGATTCGTGCCCTCAAACAAGTTGGTCGGCGTACGGAGGGCATCTCCGCAGTTGCATCGCAGTCTGAATCCGATATTGAGAAGGAGCAAGCCTCAACTTCTTCTGCCCACGATCCCGAATCCCCAGAGGCAATCGCAACGAAGAAAGAAAAAGCACAGATAGGGGAATTCCTCACATATTTCTCCGAATGGCGCCATGCCAGAACCCTGATTGGCACCTGTGTTTGCTGGTTTTTACTTGATATTGCGTACGTTGTTTATAGAATTTTAGATGGCCCCAAAGAAAATTTAACCCATCTCCTATCTTATAGCTTCTATGGAATCAACTTGAACCAAAACGTTGTCCTGACTCAGATTGGGTTCGGTGGAAAATCTGGCACAGATTGGGAGAAGCTTTTCAAAGTGTCGCTCGGTAATCTTATCGTTACTGCACTAGGCTTTGTTCCCGGTATGTAAGATATTGAGATCAATCTTTTGCGACCTACTCATACATTGTTTAGGATATTATGTCACTGTTCTTACTATAGAAAAACTTGGAAGGAAATGGATTCAGATCCAGGGTTTCCTGCTTGCTGCACTATTTCGTAAGTTTTTCTGCCTTTTTCCCCGGCCGTACCATCATTAACTCCGCATCAGTCGGCATCCTCGCTGGCAAATTCCATACTTTGAGCACGGCCGCTTTCACCGTCAACTTTGCACTTCTTCAGGTATGTAGAGTGACACAGAATTCCCCTAACATGAACTGACAATGCCCCCTATCTCTAGTTCTTCTTCAATTTCGGCGCCAACGCCACAACTTATGTGAGCTCTTCTCAAATTCTTTCGGTCATGGTGGGTAATCTGACCTCTTCCAAAGGTCTATCCCGCAGAGGTGTTTCCGACGAGATTCCGTGCTTTTGCTCACGGTCTGAGTGCTGCGTCAGGTAAAGCCGGTGGGTAGTTTCCAGATTTCCATTAGAGCCAAGTCCCTCATATTTTTTGAAGGTGCAATTATCAGTGCATTGGCCTTCAACGCTCTCAGTGAGGATATTGGAACTCCTGCGGTTCTTTGGAGTGCGTCTTCTCCTTTTCTTTCTCATCACATCTTTCTCACAAAATTCTTGCTCTACATAGTTTTCTTTGGGTGCTGTATAGCTGGCGCGTGCTTCACGCTTCTCCTTCCCGAAGTGAAGGGACGTGATCCTGATCTGGTTCTTGCTGAAGAGATTCGGGATGCAAGGGCAAAGAAGCAGTCGTTGGGGGTTGCGAAGTAGTCGTTTCGTAAAAATAAAACATTGACTCGAGAAGGGTTCGTATAGGCTCACGCTATTGACGTTACCATCCGTCCTGTTTGTCTACGTCTATCTGTATGCCAGTGATTGTGACTACTTACTGTATGACTCTCGTACTTGTAATTTGTAGCAGTAGAAGAATGATATCCACGTTGACGGAGTGTATCGGCATCTTGAATTAGTTTTGAATAAGGTACCCTGCCGCTGAAGCGCTGAAGCGCCGGGCGTCTTGTCAGATTCTTCCGACTTTGAAAGCAACCACCACCTTCCATCAGTATGTTGTTCTCTTTTTGCGCTTAATGTCTTGGGTCTCACACCAGAAAATATCTAGTGTCCGCTCCTTACAGGCAGTACGTATCAACCAATCTAATGCCACAAGTTTCCCAATCTCAGTCCTCCGTAATCCAGAGATATGCCTCCTCCGGGAGGATTCGAGTCTATAAAATATAAACGAAATCTTCCTTTCCGTGGACCTGGTGCTCTCGCAATTCTCGGAGGCGTTGCAGCTGTTTCTGCATTCGGTTTCTATCGATACGGACAGGGAGTTTTGGAGAAGAGGTAGGTTGTCCTTTTTACAAACGTGTTCCCCACCAGATGGTCCATTGCAAATGCCGCAGAGAACTCCAGCGAGAGAAAGTATGGTCGAGAATTCACCTAGTTCCTCTTCTAATGGCCGAGGGCGACCGGGACGCGTACAGACGTCAGCAAGCAGCGCTAGCAAGAGAGAAGGAGATCATGAAGGACGTGAAGGGCTGGGAGGTAAGTCCAACTTCATATCTGTTGCCATTTTCTTTGAAATGAAACTCGTTTTGCGTTTTAGGCGGGCAAAAGTATTTACCACAATCCCAAATACGCTTCACCTCAATTTGTTGTCCTGTAGTCAAACAGCAGAAAATGAAGTTCTTCCATTTGACATTTCTTGAACAGTCAAAGCATAATTATTTAGAGATACAACAATGAGAATGTGGGTTAGTAGCATCCAAAAGAATATGTACTAGTTCAAAATAGAGGTTGGTTTGGGTATGCTGTACCGGTGTATAACGACGCGAAACATTTGTGTAGATACAACAGTATTATGCAAGAAAGCAAGATATAAGTAAATGCAATGAACCTTGACCCTGAAAACAAAAACAGATAGTCATTCTCCGGGCGATACGTGTAATGCAATATACAGTAATAGAATGCGAATGATGCAAAAAAGCACTAACAAGACTTGGGTGCGATTGCTGGCGTGAAAGAAAAAAGACTGCGAAACGAAGAAACATAAGCGAATAGGCCAGATGACAGCGAGGAGAATACGAACAACAATTCCAGTTCTAATTCATCGTATCTTTAGTTTTTCTCCCCCTGACGGCCGCGCTCGTTTGATCCAATCCTCGTTCTATCCATAAGTCATAAGACATTTGCTCCATTGGTCGCATTTGCGGCTGATAAGAGGCGGCAATCCCTCCATTCTGCTGAGCTTCACCACCTCCAACACTAGATGATCTAGGGCCAGACTTTTTTCTTCGAACGGATTTTTTCTTCTCCAATTTAGCCGGTACTCGCTCCCTTTCTCGCTCCGGAACTCGTTCTCTGTCCCGATGACTTCCTCCCTGTTTGTTGGGTTTTTTATCCCGCCAGTCCTTTGTCCAAGCCCTTCCAAACCCTGTTCCGAACCCATAATCATCTGCAAACTCAGGTTTTGTCCCTGGGCCGCGCAGGTTTGGGGTCTGTCTCCCGGATGAACTTCCTCCATGGCTGTTCGTGGAAAGGCTCTTCTTGCTCTGGTTGGGGTTTCCTGATTCGAAAGAGTCGGGGGTGGTGGCACGGTCGAGAAGTCGTTTGGGGTCAATGAGGTTAGATGTAAGGTTGAACTCTTCGAATCCCCTGGAACGGAGGGGGGCAAATCCTGCACCAGCGTAAGGATTACCGTCTTCTCCCGAGCCCAGTTCCTTCTCCGGTGACGCCATCGAGGCAGAGAGTAAGCTCTCCTCCGAAGCATACCTCCTGAGCCCGCCTCCGGGTGTTGTCCTTCCCCGCGTCGCAGCAGCACCGCCAGAAGGACTAGTCGGACTCATCCCGGGACTTGGACTCCGCATGCGCCACTTTCCTCTGACATAAATTTTATCTTCTGCCAAAACAGCCAACGACCCAGGATAGACATTCTTCGTTGGATGATACCTCGTTGGCGAAGGATTCTTTGCAAAACTTATTTCAAGCTCTTCACCGAGAATTTCCCCTGGATCGAAAAGCTGGGGACTGCGAGTTGGCTGACGGCCACGCCTTGACCTAGGATCTGACGGAGAAATGGAAGAAGAGGTGTTAGGACTTATGGGACTGCGAGGGTTCAAAGCGCTCAATATCTGAGCAGCGGGGGCACTTGATGACGGCGGGGCAGCATTTCTTCCAACATAAACAAAATCATCATTCCCGGGAATATGACTCCTGGGATCAACTGAGGGTCGACCTGGGGGCGGAAAATCTGCAGACTTGATGAACTTCTCCGTGGGCGGGCTATCGAAATCATCGTCATCTTCAAACAAGCTGTCTCTTCTTCTCCTCGCATATCGCATTGGAGATGGGCTGCGTGCTGATTCCCTGGACAGTGAGGCCCGAGACGACGAAATTCCACCGTGAATGCTACTTGCATGACCGAGCGCAGACACCGAAGCGGCAGCGGAGACCGGTTGGCCATTAACCAGTTGGCCTGACGCGCTAACTCCAAACCCATACTCCCGGTCCAGATCGTCGTATCCACCATCTGCATAGGGATCATTGGGGTCATCATAACCGTCGTCGACATATACCCGTTCATCATCTTCGTATCCATCTTCGGCGTACCCGTATCCAATATCAACGACGCGGTCCACAGGTTTGCGATTAGAAGCGAAGGGAGATACATAGACCGCCTCGACCTCCTGGAACAATTTCCGCCCTTCTTCGTCTGAATCTGCATCAGCGTCGAAGGGATGGGTATGCATGGGTGAGTCCTCCAATAGGTTGCTTTCAACTTGTAGATTTTGAGTCAGCTGATACTTGATGTCTTTTGGTGGCAACGTGGGAGCAACAGTAGACACTACAGGTGATACCTCCGGCGACGCTACTTTGCGTACGTTGAGTGGAAGAGCTGGTTCGACATACATAGGAATGGACGGAGGAGACCAGGCCACTGCCCGAGGACTATTACTTCTACCAACCAAGCCCTGATTTACAACAGGACGGGGACTGGCTATTCGCGGACTGCCAGTTCCGGATCTACCAGAGGACTGGTATGCACCAGGGATGAGAGAGGCAGGATGGCCGATAAGTGGAGGAGATGGTGCTGGGGTACGGAAAAGTGTGGCGGGAGGAACAGGAGCACGTACGGGAGGAGGGACCACCGGTGAAGTAGAAAAAGATGATGCCGGAGAATCCGATAGAATGGTATTGGAGAGTGAGGAGATACTTCCACTCTTCTTCAGCTCTTTCCCTTGGCTCAAAACGCTCCCGTCTCTTTCCAAACCCGTAATACTCGACATCGACAAGTTTTTCATCGAATCTTTTCCCTTGCCTTTCAACTTTGATACCCCTCCTTCACTAACACCACCTCCGATAGATCTTGCCAAGGAATTGGACGACTGAATAGATGCTCGAGAGGGTCGGTTCGATAGAGAAGGGGGAAGACTCACTTCACGATCTTCCAAGTTATTTGTGTCGGCTAAGCGGGGCGGCGGTGCCGGGGCAACGTGAGTGAGTGCAGGAGAAAAGTCGTAAGTAGGAGAGTCCAAAGTATCATACGCGCTATCCCGCATCTTCTGCTTGCCTCTCCACTTTTCGCTCCGGAACTCGTACGGTATCTCTTCAAGTCCCTGTACTTGGGCGGGCGAGCCAGGCGTTACGTCTCCCCTTACAGGCTGCTTCCCCCTTCTTTTCTCCAGCCTATACGCCAGCTCTGCACTGACAGGATCGGTGGGATTAATAGGATTTATATCTCCAGAGGACGACCTTCCATGACCGTACTTTAGGCTTTGCTGGGATAGTTTAGTGGGCACTGCCGATGGGGTCACGGACCGTGCAGGAACATGCGGTGGGTGCGGAAGGTGAGGAGGAGGAGCCGGAGGACTCAATGGTGATGCTACCTTTGATGGTATCGTTGATTGTGGAAGGATCGTAGTTGATGACGGAGGCGGTACTGGCAGAGGTCGGTGCCTTGTCGCTGTTCCGACGGGACCAGCATTAGAGCCAAAAGGCGCTCTGTAAGAGAAATGACCGGAAAAGTCCGAAGCGGATTCTTGAGTAGCAGGTGTTGAGACCGACGATGAATGATACTCGTCCGTAAAAAAAGACCCAGGTGCCGTAGAGACAGAGGAATTTGTGCCAGAAGTAGCAGAACCTTGTGCGGGCATTGCTTGTGGACCTACGAGCGGCGAAGCGCGATAAGGTCTTTTTGTTGTCGCAGAATTCGTCGCGGACGTTGCAGATAAATCAGAGGAAGGAGTAGAGTTGGTATTAGAAGAAGAATTTGCCGTGGCTGTCCCCGTTAAATTCAAATTGGCGGTCGTGATGCGTATGTGTGGATGTATCGGTGCTGCATTAGTCGGTTGCATCGTGGAAGGGTTAACCGAGCGCGTTCCGCCAGGGGCAGGAGATCCCCGCCGTGATAATGAACTAGGAATGGAAAACTCGGAGAATGTCTCTCCTCGCCTGCGAATAGGACTAGTACTTCCAGTATTGAAATTGCTCATTGTAGCCCCAAGTACACTGTTAGGATACAGAGTCTGTGCCGTTTCAGCTTTGGTTTGGAATGCCTGAATGGTTGATCTCACGGCTTGTTCCTGCATGTGAGTCGGCTGGCGAGAAGGCTCAGTCGGATTGGCAATATGAAGTCTAAGTGTTGGTCGTGACGCCGACTGACCCCTTGGCCTTACGGTTGAATCTGTTCCAAGGGTCGGCGACCTCAATACAGAAGGTGGAGGACTTTGCTGATGATAAGTAGGGTAATCATTCGAAGCGGGTGTGAAGTGGGAGCCGGCAGGATCAGGATAAGGCTGGCGATGAACAGTTTGGGGAGCAACTTTGTTGCCGAATTCTGAGGGATTTTTGTAAGAAGTTGGGGATGGTGTCTGTGAATGTGAGCCTAGAAATTCAGAATTACTTTTCTCCAGCGAAGGCGAATACAAGCCCGAAACCGAAAGGGCCATTAACTTGAATGCCTAGGCTAATATAATTGTTATGTTATGTACTTGAACGGGGAACAGAGCATAGATTCAGAAACGCACCAGAGTCGCCAGAAGATGGTGACCGTCAGTAGACAAGTTAATAATTCCAACTCCAAGTAATAGCCGCCCAAGGCATGAAGGCAGCTGGTGGATTAGGTAAACACTAGGTAAACACACGGGTTCCTCCTCGTGCTTCCTGCCCTGTTTCTTCTCAATTCTAAGCGACCACGTCCTTACTTATTGCTTTGATATTTGAAACCTCGTTCCCCCCTCCATTGTTGTCAAAATGCTAACCAAAACCTTCACGAAAAACAGCGTAAAAGCTTCAAAATAATTATTACCCTTTATCCCCGGATCATTTGCAAGCGTAATATAGCGTATGCGTTTATGTGACCTCGGGCGCTGTTACCGTGAAACACCTTCTTCTCAGACTTATCTAACTACATCTCATCCGATCTGTCTTTCAAACGCCCAACAACGACAAGTTGAATTCCGGGTATCATCCCAACGGACAACTCCCTTACCCAATCTCCACCAGTCCTAGAAAACTGTCTAATGTTGTACATAATCTTGTATCTCGCGAGGTGTCAGAAAATCCTGCCCTAAATATCGTCGAAAGTTTGAAACACCAAATTTGCCGACCCACTTCCTTTCCGTGTCCTACGAGTCTGTGTACGAATGAATAAGTACCAAACTAGTATGCACTAGACTCCCTCAAACTCACATCCGAGCATCGTTTGATTCTGTCTGATTTTCAGGAGAACATCAACTAGATCTGCGACGGCATCGATAAGCATATGGTATATGCGCTGCATGTAAGTATTACTGAGCTTATTATGCATGATGCGAGGCACTGCTTTTATCGTCGGACAACATATGTACTTTGAGCTCTCTACCTAGTGCGGGTACAGTTAGTGGTACGTACCACGTACCGGACCCCGAGGCTTGGCCGAGCCCATACAACTCCAATATACAACCCCAAACGATAGGCAGCTTTGCTGTGGTTAGAAAACAGTGAAGGATCAGAATCCGAGGTGTGCCAGTGTCGCTTTCGGACGTCCTGATTCTGGTGGCTGCACTGGGTTACCGTGTCCGTGTCGAATGGTTGACCTACCACACTGGCACCGGTTCACAATATGGATGATGCAGGGGTCGGGACTCAGGAATATGCCTTCACTGGGAAACTGACTCGGAGGCCAAGTCCATCATTTGAGTCTAACCATGATGGAAATATCCATCAACTTGTGTCCATGAATGCGCATTTATTCACGGGTAACGCTCCTTGCTTCCTGATGAAATTTAATGTATATCCACAGGATTGACAGATCCTCGCTTTTCGCTAATCCCAGGATCTTGTGGGCGTGTTGTTTTACTCGTCTATCAGGGATTGAGGTCGGTCTTAACTTCTGGTGCATAACTTCCAAAACGTCAAGTCAATGTCCGTCAGTGGGCAAACGTGAAAACAATCACGTTTGATACGTACAGGTGCGCTATCCAAATTTCTGAAGGAGTTTTGACGGCTCCGCCACCAGCGCCACTTGGAGCTTCCTGGAGTGTCATAACCTGGCTAACGCAGGGCGGGAAGTCAATACTCGACAACTTATTTGGTAGATTCCTAGAAGGTACCGAACAGTTTGCCTGCGCATGATATCACTTTTACCGTTATGATAATGGAGTCCTTATCGTATTGCTCCTGCTCCTCCTCTTCCAAAAGGAAAAGGAGCCATGGCCCAGAACTCTCAAGACGTTTATTATTCTTCGCAACAAAGCCGAGATGCCTCCAGATTTCTGCCTTGCGCCCAAGCAGACCCGAGCTCCCACAGTGACCAGCATGTAATAAAAGAAAGTGGACAGCCATTCATTTTAGAACGGCCTTCAAAGCACTTGATTTACCGGGTTTCAAGGGCTCGGGCTTGCAATACTCGTGAAAAGAGAGAATCTTCAGATAGTCGAAGTAAAAGCTATGCGGTCGACATCTATTCTTTTGAAGGCGCCTGGCGGCGTGTGCGTGTCAGTAGAGTGCTAGTGCCGGCCGGGTGATGGGCCGCACTGAGAAGCGGGCTATTCGATGGTTAAGTATTCGATGGCTACACGCCGCAATAATGGAATAAAGTAGCCTGTGTATTTACTGCAGAGCAGCATCGCTCTCAATTTAATTTGAAGCGAAACGGGCGATGGTGCTGCCTAGCTCCTTCGTGGTGCCTGCTCTCATTCTGTCACATATCGTAATGGTCCTACGTTTGGGGAGACGGTCGAAGGCTCACTCTGTAACTTATAGTTGGAGCTTTAAATTTTGAAATCTCTTCAAATTCTGGATCGGTAATGTTTTCAACTACTTGGTGCTTGGACTGTTTTTGCTCGCCAGATATTGTCGTTTAGGTCGTGTATATGCCGAAATTGGTGATTTTTCAAACATACTTCCACATATGCAAGGCCTATTAGAGCACAGATTAGCATATTTCTAAACTTTAGTTTTAATACTAATTTCAAACCATTTAGTACAGAGTAGAGTCGCTTTCTGCTGCTAAGTATTGCATGTACTGTACAACATGCTCACTTGTATCTACATTTTCGAGTATTAAAACATGTACCATGTTGTTGATGACAGAGAGTACAGTGACTACAAGCATTTCTTTCTGGAAACTGTGCAACGAGCATCCCTGAGTGTTGCTTTGGAATCTGCTGAATTCCCCTCTGTATAATGTTTGTGGTATGGCCATCTCCCCTTGGAATCCCATCGTAAAAAGCTTAAATTACTCATACAAAGTTTGCTCACAACGCCTGGCCCATCCGAACCAACCCCACTGGGAATAACTCTCGTAGTTTTAGCACTATCGTTTAGGTGGCCCACTTCAGGGCCGGACATAGTACTCTTTGACTTACCGTCTACCGTTTGATGGAAGTCGGGATTCCTATCTTGAGCTCGAAGAGTTGTCTAGAACTACCTGCCGAATAATTATACCAGCAAACACGAACGAAAAGAAGAAAAGAAGCAAATTGTCCGAGGACCGACAGCCTACTCGATGTATGCAGGACTAAGTTCTGATCGAAGTTGCCAGTGCGACTGTGTATGCACTCTCTCGCACTCGAAGTCCTGATACAATGCATCAAGTTATCGATCAGCTACCACAGTACTGAGATGCAGATGTGTGTCGAGCTCAACGCTCAGCGCTCAGCGCTCAGCAGCTATTGGCGCTCTCTTTGGATGATGTCAGCAATATCCACGTGGAAAGTCTCGGATTGCGAAAGTTGTTGGATGGTGCCCGTGGCAACCTTTTTCTGCGACGACGACGACAGCGGAGGTTTAAAGGCCGCCAATTTCTTTTTCCTCAGCTTCACTTTCTTTAGAATTTGACCTTCCTTCACCTTTGCATCCACCATGTCGTCGAGCGGTAGCTCCTCACAGTCTGCTTCAGGCTCGTCTTCGGGCTCAGCTTCAGCTTCCGGCTCCAGCTCTCGCTCGTCCTCTTCTTCCATTCCCCAATCTGCTCCAGCTGGGATTCTGTCTATGACCCAGCCTCCCCAAGCCTCCACTTCTTTCTTCAAAATTGCCTCGGGTGAGGTAGTCACCTTTGGATGGTCATTTTCCGGTGTTCTGGCTACCCCCACCTCGCTAACAATTAACGCCGTCGGTGCCAACTCGTTTACATACTCTCTTACGAGTCTGCCTGGAACGGCCACCAGCTTTGTCTGGACTCCATACAACTACCAACAAAGTAATCTGGCAACTCCATTAGCCCAGACGACATATTCTTTGCAAATATTCGACAACAGGGGTCTCAGTGCCACAACGAGGCCTGGCTATCTGAGCCCGAATACGGCCTTGACCTTCGCTCTCTTCACCCCTCAGCCCTATACGCCTCTTGCCAGTGCGTCCTTGGTTTCTATTTTTAAAATGATCTGATTTCTCATCTCACATTTATCCATTCAGGCTGGCAATGCACAGTATGCAACGGTTCGAATTCGTCCTACACTGCTCACCCAGCATATGTAGCCTTGATTGCGACCTTCCTCGTCATGTTCCTCTCGGGCTTTGGGCTGCTGAGAAATGCTCTAGCCTACACTAGGCGATAGGCCCACGTTCGTGCTCAGTTGGGTAATGGATGTTTGCATTTTGGATTTGGTGTCGGACCCTTTTGAGACTTGCTATCGATTGACGTTGTATGTTATTGGACTCATGAACTTATGAATCACCATTATGTTCTGTGTTTATCACTTTCCCTTTTCTCGGTCTTGCTCATCCTCTGTAGCTGAGACTTTTTCTTACTTTTCATCCGCAATCTCACACATTTTTCGCGCACATACCTCACTACAGTATCATTCCCTTATTAGACTATTACATGATGGACAAACTCTATTTACTCGTCCTGTGGATGAATTTAGTGTTGCAAGACATTGAGGAAAGATTGTTCCTGCAATGCACGTTGGGGTGGGAACGGGACCGACTTCCCTTGTGAGTGTCAACAGCTTATAGCTCTATCTGACCGATTCTCATGATCAGTGTTGATTCGAGACGCAGAGTCATATGCACGTTCATGTAATGAGATTTGAAGACACTATCGCCGTATATCTATTCAGGCAACCCACAAAGACCGTCAGACTCCGAAGCCTCGTTGCATCTGTATTCGTTCTAGTCCCTCATTAGTCCTTAAACTAATCGCAATCACTGAATGATCGTTATAAATCGGATTGTGCTCACCTGCTTTCCCGTTTCTCATTTATAGGCTTGCATTCACTGCGTAGCCCCAAGCCGTATAACAGCCATGTCTCTCTCGCGACACAGTAGGTCATTCTGTTCAATATGCTAGGCGCAAACTCATCTCTCCATTACACTGTTCAGTCGATGCTGAAGAAGTGATTCAAAAATCCAGAGATCACCCCCACACCCAACTTTACCGCCAGGCTCATGAAAACCGATCCGTTCATCAGTCTTGGAGCCGGGATGAAGACGCTGCGGGTGTACCTAAATATAAGATGCCTGAGGTCGGGATCCCTTCCAAAGCAGCTTACCAGCTTCTTCACGATGAGACTCTACTTGATGGGAATCCTACCCTCAATCTTGCATCGTAAGTCTTCTGGATACCCGTGTATTAAACTCATCGAGAATGTTGTACCGATGTAGTTTCGTGCATACTTGGATGCCCGAGGAAGGCAAGGGTTTAACACATGCGTAGTGGCTTCGGTTGAGGTTGATGATATACCCAGCGCATAAGCTTATCATGGAGAACATCAATAAGAACCAAGTTGATCTTGACGAATATCCTGCTGCTACGATTATTCACAACCGTTGCGTCTCGATGAGTGAGTCTCCCGGTCTCATACTCATATCAACCTCTGACTTACAATGGTTTCGCAGTCGCCTCGCTTTGGAAAGCTCCCTCCGCCGGCAAAGTTATCGGAACTTCTACTGCGGGTTCGTCTGAAGCTATCCTGCTAGGAGGCTTAGCGATGAAGAAACGTTGGCAAGAGGCCCGTAAGGCTGCCGGAAAGGACCATTACCACCCCAACATCGTGTTTGGTTCCAATGCTCAAGTCGCTTTGGAAAAATTTGCACGGTACGTAAATATAAAAGTCGTCAACACATCTTTCAGAAATTTACAGATCAATAGATATTTTGACGTCGAATGCCGACTAGTCCCAGTCAAGGCCAGCAACAACTATATTATGGATCCCAAAGACGCAATTCAGTACATTGATGAAAATACCATTGGAGTCATGGTCATCCTTGGAAGTACCTATACTGGTCATTTTGAGAACGTACAGGAAATGAGCGACCTCCGTGATTATCCTCTTTCCTTCCTATCATCCCATCATCCGGTCCTCTGATAACTCTTTTTCTCTCCTTTGCAGTCGATGAGCTTCAAGAAAAGACTGGTCTGGATATTCCAATTCATGTCGATGGCGCTTCTGGCGCCTTCATTGCCCCGTTTGCTTACCCTTCTTTGAAATGGAGCTTCGAGATACCTCGCGTTGTATCCATCAACACATCCGGTCATAAATTTGGTCTGGTCTACGCTGGGATAGGCTGGGTTCTATGGAGAGATGAGTCGTTTTTGAACAAGGATTTGGTTTTCGAACTCCGTTCGTTCTTCCATGATAATACTCCGAGCCGCTGTTGCTGAGATGATCTCTTGTAGATTATCTTGGAAGCGTCGAGTACTCATTCACTTTGTAAGCCAGAATAGCCTTGCAACCTGCGAACAATGCTAACGTGTTTCTCAGGAACTTCTCCAAGCCCGCCTCTCCCATCATCGCGCAAATGTTCAACTTCCTCAATCTAGGGTTCGAAGGGTACCGCCGAATCGCGATTAAAGACCTTCGTAACGCCAGACTACTGTCCAGAGCATTAGAAAACACGTATTTCAAGGTATGTCACTCCCGTAATACTTGCGGTTCAATCTGCTGACATGGACCAGGTCCTGAGTAACATTCATCGCGTCCTTCCCGGAAAAGACGAAGACGATGACCCTGAGTCGTACGAGCCTGGTCTTCCTGTGGTTTCGTTCAAGTATATTTCGATGACTATTGAGGATGTTCAGAAGACTCAACGATTCCATCCAGCCTTTCAGATGACTTTAAGGAAAAGTACCCACACGTACAGCAAGTGTGGATTCAGGTACGCAGAACCTCAGGCACAAAGTACGAAAATTTGACAGCCCTGCTAGTCCATGTTGAGGACGAAAGGCTGGATTGTTCCAAACTATGGCGTAAGAAATTCCACTTGACCTGTGTTCTCTACGTTTAGCGCTTCTTTGCAGGGACCTGCCGGTGAATCAGACACGGAGATGCTACGAGTTGTCGGTGAGCATTACGTTTCTTGGCCGGATGTTCAAAAGAGCTCATGCTGTAAACTATTCTTAAGTTCGCGAAACATTGAGTGAAGATCTCATCGAGCGATTGATAGCTGATATCATCGACACTACCGAGTCATTGATGTGTATGTTTTTTCTTTTCTTTTCTCTCTCCTATAAGTGCACGAGCTTACGGTGCGTTTTCTAGCGGAAGCGGGGAGCCAGCTTCTTCTCGCAACCAGCAAGACAATTCACCAGCCTGATCGTGAACATGGCAGACCCGATAAATCCAATTTTGGTGAAACGGCCGGGGATGCACAAGAGCAAGCTGGGTATTCGAGGCAATGCTAATGTGATAAATTTTGTACTATTAGATCCAATTGTGTTTTGTCCAGTGTTGAGCGTATTAAGCTTTCAATGTTTATGAATTGTGAATGTCTGATGTGCCTTCAAGGTCCAATAGTGTAGAGGTTATCACATGGGATTCTGATGTGTATGATTTCCCATGACCCAGGTTCGAGTCCTGGTTGGACCTGTATGAAGAAGATGTTTGCGTTTTTTTTTTGATTTTCGCTTTTGAGTCAAGATCTGTATGCTGGTGTTACTCTAGTTTCTTTTCGCTCGGTGTTTCGATACACCGCCACGGGTCTCCGCCAGTTATGATGTCATTATGACGTATATATGTATATGTGCGGATGGCTGAAAGTAGATAAAGGATAAACCACCTCCGCTTCGATACGCTACCATTTTACGATGACCAGCAAAGTTTCTTCAAATTCTGATGTCTGCCTTTACTTTCTGGCACTGTACGTACAATTCGACTGTCAAAAGAACCCTGAACTAAAAACTTTCTTCGATTTCAGAATCTTACCTCCACTCTCCGTATTATTCAGTGAGTGTCCGTACCGAGTCTTTTTTTTCTTTGCAACTAATTTATATCATGATCAATTAGAGCGAGGCTGCGCAGCTGGTCAGTAATCGGTTTTTCCTCCCCTTTTTTTCAGCTCTTTGTACCGATGCCGAGCGTTAATAGACTTTTGGATCAATATCTGTTTAAGTATCCTGGGATGGATTCCAGGCGTAATTCATGCCTGGTGAGTACTCGAAGCCATGCTCGATCGTAGTGATTCTCATGCCGCGATTCATGTAGGTATATAATCTCGAAGAGTGAAGGAGCGATATGACATCTTGCGTCTTTGCAGCCTCTAATCTAATCATGCCTCTGATGAATTCATGGACTCGCGCGCTTTCGATTTTTTACCTTAGCATTTGCGCAGCGTTGCCTTGTGTAACAAGCCTTATTGTTCTCATAGTATTAATAATTCAAGCTTAAATCCTGTTATCCGGCATATTGAATGATTCCATTAAACGCGATATACAAGTAAATAGATGAGTAAAGGACATGCATGGTGGTAAGAAGATGAGGAGTGCATAGATAGGGTATAGCATAGATAGAGGCGAAGAGAAGATAAAGGGAAAGGCATAGTAAATAACCGATAACAAAGCAGCAAAGAAAAAAAACTGTTCACAAAGGGACGACCTCGGTAGGGTGAGAAGCCAAGGAGTATCGAATACCAGGGGGACAATCCTGGGACTGCTTCCCCTCCAAAGCCAGCCTCAACTTGACGGCCTCGTTCGAAGAGTCGCTAGCGACTGACTGTCCATTTCCGTCGACTTCTCCAGCAGCATTGGCACGAGCCCGCTCCCCATGCAGACGCTGAACACTCATCCAATCGAACCACTGATAGTTTCCATTGTACTGCTGCTCAGAGTTTTCAGCCTCTGTGTTGTACGTCTCTTCCGACCGCCTGACGAGGGTCAGCCTCTGCTCTTGCTCGTATTCCTTGGTAAATTCCCGGTTAGACTCCCGACGCAACGAATTGCCGATTTGCACCCAGCCCATTCCGGAATCTTGGGACCGGGGAGAACTGGTGACAGAGGAAGAATCGGACGGGCGAGGTTTGGCAGGGGAGCGGTGTTTCTTGGACTTGGGAGTCTTGGGCATGCGAGGAGAGGTGTGTCCGTGTCCGTGAGCTGCCTTCAGGATGGGGCGAGGTCCGCCTCCTGGTGTGACTGGAGGACGCTGGTGAGCGGGGCCCAGCCCCTTTCGGCGAGTAGAAACTCCCTGCTTCCTGGACTTGAAAGCAGCTGGAGTGGCAGGAGAGGCAGAGTTGAACCCGGCGCGTTTAGCTTGAGCGCGAGTGGTGGCGACCATAGTGATGCTGGTTGAGTTCGAGGAAAAGTTTGGAGGTGAAGATTTTCGTCGTCGATTCTCGCTTTTTATATCTTCTTGAGGCTCCGAAAAAACGGCCTTTGTTTGACATTTCGCCTTTGGCGTTGACGATAAAAGGCTATTGTTCCTTGAATTTTTCGCCACACTTCTTTGGGCAAGCGTTGATTTGCGCCCATAAAAGGATCAAACGATGGAGGTCAAAGAGAGAGAGGATCAAAGTGTTTCCAAACTTGGAATGACTCCCGTTGACCTTGTTCAGCTCAAAGACTTTAATTGTCACATGTTCATGGTCACAGCACGTTCTTTCGTCGCGTCGCGTCCAGCTCGCTACTCAGGTCGTCGTGTGGCTCAGATATTTGTATTTCTTTCTCCTCAAGCGTGAATTCAACCCCGAAATCATCTCCCGCGATTTCTGCTTGGCTAGCATTTGATGCTGAGAAGAGCTTGACACTGTCACCAGATCTAGTTCGCGAGGACACACCAGTTATTTTAGAAAAAGCACAAGCGATTTTCTTTGGCATGCTTCTTATGGTCATCTGCGCTCGTGCCCCGCATTCTAGGGACCATGACACTCTAATGCTATAAAAGCTCTTCGCTTCTATCATACTAGCTGTTTCCATCATCATCATGCTCGCGCATATTGCTCTCTCTTGCATCCTCACTGCTGCTGCGGCGCAGACAACCTCGCTCAGCGTGTCCATCCCTTCAGCAGCCCCATCTAATGCCTCGACTCTTTCCCCTTCTCATATCTCCTTCTCGATTGAGCAGGACCGTTGGACAGACTGGGCGGGAGCTACTACCAGAAATCAGTTCCTTTTCAACGCCCTTGAAAACTTGATTGGCTTGACCGGCGAACCGCCCAGATTCCGAATTGGAGCGGATTCGGAAGACCACACTGACTTCCACCCCGGTCTTCAAGTAAGAACATACTTTGCGTTTCGAAATCTATTACCTAGTATAGATCTTTCAATTTTTTGCTGTAGGTCGAACAGGCAACATTCGCCGCTCCTTCCGCGACTACTCCTTACCCCGAAGCCTCGCATATCATAGTCGGGGAGGCCTTCTATGTTGCAGCTCAGAATCTCCCACCCGGTATGTTTCCTTCTTTCACGCTTCCGTGCCATCCAGCGTTTGTGACAGGAAGCATGCGTGCTTTCCTCGCTGTCCAGGTACCCACGTCACATGGGGAGTCAACTTCAAGTCGGCAAATCTCACAGCTGCGGTGCTAGAAGCCAGCGCTATTGCAGAAGCATTCAATTCCTTTTCCCCTTCTGCTGGTCTGGTTCTCGATGCAATTGAGATTGGAAATGAAGCCGATTTGTACGTTAATGACGGAAATAGGCCATCGAATTTCACGATTTCAGCATATGTGCTGCAGTGAGTTTCGATTATCTCCCGAGTTACCTATAGCAAGTCATCATCTACGTACTCAGATGGGCTTCATTTGCGACCAATGTCTCCGCCGCTGTTCCGATTGGCCCGAATACCTCCACTAAATTTTGGGGAGGTGCATTCGCCGGTTCCTCCCACTCCACGACTGGGTTCTCTCCGCAAGGACTGTTCGCGAATGGAATACTGTCTACAGCTCCCGGGAAACAGATCAACACGTGAGTTTGTCCCTAAACGCGTCGGTGTGAGCCGTCCTACATAACTGATGCGGATATGGATAGAATTTCGCAACACATCTACAGCGGTAGCGGGCTCGGCTGTGGCCCATTAACTTTATGCATTCAAAATATGATGTCCAAAGCCTTTATTCGAGGAAACCTTTCGGCGTATTCGCCTGACATTGCCGCCGTAAAAGCTCAAGGACTGACCTACGTATTGGGTGAAACGAACAGCTACTTTAATCACGTAAGTCAGAGCTTGGATCCTGGGCCGTATTCTTGATCCTTGAATGGACTCTAGGGATCAGCAAATGTTTCTAACACAGCTGGTAAGTACGCTCAACAGCGATTGGTCTCAGAGCTGAATTGATCTTTTTTTGGTAGGAGCGGCTTTATGGGCTCTGGACTACGTGCTCTTTGCGTATGCTTTTCCATCCTACTCGAAAAGTTTAAAACTCACGGTACTCTAAAGTTCCCAGCTTGGTATCGAAAGAGTCTACTTCCATGAAGGCATCGGATACAAGTACAACTTTGTGCGTATCACTTCATTCCAGAATCCCCGCTGACCTCGCCCATATCATCCCACACAGATTCAACCAGTCACACTGAATGTCTCTATCATCAACGGAACTCCTCTTAATCCGCCCCTCGCACCACACGTTCAACCAGCCTACTACGCCGCCATCGTCGCCGGCGAGGCCATCGGAAGCGGCGGCGACACCCGCGTCTCCGAGATCTCAATCAACAGTCCCACCGTCTCCGGATACGCGTTTTTCAACAGCGGTGGGCAGTTGACCAAGGCGCTTTTCATCAACTCGCAAGGCTTCTTCAGCACCTCGACCGGTACCCGACCCAGCGTCCATCTCAATTTGAATATCGCGGGAAAGGCACCTTCGAGTATGACCGTGAAGCGTCTCGTCATTGGGTAAGTTTCCGTTTCGCTAGATCGTAGTCGTAACCCCCTCCTCTGATCTGAGTACACGGATTGTAGACACGCAGATGATCAAAGCGGCCTAACTTGGGGTGGTCAAACGTACGAAACCCCCGACGCAAAAGTTGGCGGAACGCTTTCGGTTCAAACCAGCAATGTTTCTGCGGGGATCGATATCCCTGCTACGCAAGCGGTACTTGTGACGTTTCAGTCGTAGTGATTTTGCCGGGGAAGGTCCGAGTCCTCCAGAGCCTGAGTCTATGGAAAACGGTGCTCAGCATGGGAGAAAAGTTGGACTTATGATTGCGAGGACAATCCTACTCCAGATCTTTCTGTATTTGATACCTGGATAATTGAGGAAAGGAAAATGACCTTTGGCATATACACGCAGCACGAGTTTGGCCCCCGTGGAATTTCTAAATCTATTCCTATATGCAAGTCATCGTGAAACATCATCGATGTTGAGTCAATTATGGTGAATATACAGAAGTTCGGCAAACATGGAATACAGAAGTCCTGCGAGTTACGTTCTGACTGAAATGGAAAGAATTGATATTACACAACGGCAAGTCGGATTCAGTTAAACAACACTCCTAGCCTTTCCCTTCCCTTTCATCAAGCTCGGAGCGGTAACCGGTCTCGCAGGGGCAGCACGCGGAGCAAGTACAGGTGAATTCCTCTCGGTGAGTCTTGATAGTCCGGTCCAAGCAATCCAGGTTTGGAAAAGGTCCTACAGATGGGCCGCAATCAGCACCGTCAGTGTAGCAAACAGGTTGAGAATGAAGTACCTTCTGAATCCCGAAGATCAGGACTCCGAAGACGGGCACTAAGAAGATACGTAAGGTAAAGATAGAGTATGGTCAGAGTAACACCTACAAGAAGCCATGATAATATCTACAGCTGCGAATCTATACAAGGTCAAGAGATGTATCAAGGCCTCCCTGTCCGGTCCAGATGGCGTCAATTAGTGTCACCATCCCACCTATCAAAGATAAAGTGAAGACAAAGAGATAGAAAGGGAAGAGGAGATAAGGATAAAAAGACTCCAAAACGTACGCAAACCCAATAAGAATCAAAAAACTAAACGCAAACACGCGAATGACCATTTTCAAAGTTTGCACAGAAATGGCGCTGGAGGTATTGGCACGATCAAAGTTTCTGCAGAGGGATATCCCAAGGGAGACTGTTACAGGTTTCGGACGCATGTAGAATGGAATGGACTGGATAACTTGGGTATATGTACTCACCTTGGATAGGGACCGTAGAGAAAGTCGTAACAATCACGAATAGAGAGGAGATTTTAGATCTGTTGACAAGTGTCCACGGAAAATTAGACATCCCAGCTTGGCGAAGATTGTCGGGATAGGCAAAGACGCCTCACGGAAGAATCTGCATAAAAGTGCAGTAAAGACCAAAATTATAAACCAGGGCGGGAGACTCGATGCCGAACTAGACAGCAATATACCGATTGTCCAGGTCAAGATAAAGATAGTTGGATCGAAGAATGGAAGCAACGCACAACGAGGAAACTGGTCAACAACAGTATCCACAATATAAAGGGAGCGAGAAGAAGCTTGTCGACAAGATGATCTCCGATACGCGTAAAATAAGTGCCTGAAGACGACTTACGACCAAGACTGCGCGCGAATTCGATTCTAGTGGTGGTTTGGCTAGGCCGAAGTGGACGTTGTACCAAGACTAGACGTAGAACGAACAAACATGTCAGGTAGTTGGAATAGAGTTCATAGAGAGAAAGTAACATGGTCATACATGCACAAGAAGTGCGAGAGTGCATGAAGCCGTTCTGCAGAGCACAAATCAGGGTTCCATCAACGTGTTGAAAAAGAAAAACATACAAACTAGGGACCGAATAAACCAGTGCTGCCTGAGTTACACAAATGCTCCTCCTAGGTTGACTCTTTCGAATTTCTCCGGTAAGAAATAGCAGCAGATACGAAAGGCACGAGATTACTCATGATATGCAGAAAGTGTACCAGGTCGATAATCGATAGACCTTTACGTTAGTATGGTTGACCGATATTGCAGTGGACGAAGAGGTCAATGCAGCGGACGAGTTTGATCGTGAAAAATACGCAGAAAGAGGAGGCAGCTTTGAAATGAGAGCCGAGAAAAGGATAAGCGACATTCCGATCGCGCCTGTAAGTTGGAGAGCGACGAAAAGAGAAATAACGAGGGAGCTACTGGTTGTGCTGGATGATTTGGGTGAGATTGAGTCGGGAATGGTATTGACTGTGCCAGTACTAGGCAAGCTGATGTCTGCGTACATGTTTGGTGGAACTTGAAAGGGTTTGCCATCAAGATTTCCAGCTTTGACGTGCCACGTGGGGTAAAGTTGAGAAAAATTTAGGGCAGATATCCAGGATATTACTAAATTACACTACACTGTTGAATGCCCCATCAAAAACAATACTGAAAATCTTGCATAGTCGCATATCCAAGGTGAGCAGGTATACAGCATTTGTGAACCAATCTTGGCTGATGTGTTCGAAAGCTCAGTGAGCCTCACAGCTAGCACCGTTTTCAACCGCATGGCATTGTTCCATTGATGCTCGATTATGGATTGGAGCCTGCTAGCAACTCTAGTTGCACTGAAGGATCATATATCTGTAGTCGGCTCCCTTCGAAAATCAACATTATCGAAGTATTCGATAGTAAGAACAGGCAATTTTGTACCTCGAAGGAACGATCCTTCACCGTTTCTAGCCTCCGTGAGAAGTACTATCACGCCGACTCAAGCCCGCACCAATCAGCCAGCTCAGATCCTTTCTCCTCTCGACTGATGGCTGAAATACTGGGAATAGGAATCACAGTTCCGATGATCCTGAATGGAACATGGACTATCTTAAAGACGGCATACGATCTTTATGGTGGTGTGGAAATGCGGCGTGCTCAGATCAAAACTCATCTCGACCACTGCCGAGGTTTACTAGAGGAACTTGCAAGGCATATTTCTTCTCAAACGGAGGTTGACATATCATCCAACATGCAGGAAGGTGTCGACCAACTGCAAAGGTAAGCCTCGCGCGACACGGAGTTTCCCAGTGACTGATATTTGTAACGCCCAAGAACCTGCGAAACACTCAAGACACTTTTGGAGAAACTCCAGAGCAAGGGATTCATGTGGTTCTTGAGAAATGGCGACGAGATTGATATGCGGATGCGCGATGTCGAATTTCGGATAGCAAATGTGTTTGCAGTGTTTCAAGTCCGTCCAGTGCTTTGATTTGTCCTCCACGACAGACTGACTCGTTCCTAGTTCGTTGCTCATCTTGATGATAATAGATTCAAGCACGATATACTCCTTGCCAAGCAGCAAGACCGTGAACAACTAAACAGCATGTTCAACCAGCTGTCAGTTAACGATCAAAAAATAATAGATGCTCTGCAGGATCACGGTCAAGGGCAGAAGAGAATAGAAGAACTGTTGATCGCTGTTCTCAAAGTAAGTTTCGATATAACCGTGTCCAGCTCGCTCAGTGTCTGTAGTGCGTCGATAATCTCGATGATTCAGAACATGAAACTCCCCAAGCCAAGTTTCTTTCTAGAGCGCGCACTGCGCTTCAGCGCATGTCTCGCAAGGGTTTCTCCCAGCGGGATATTTCTGAAGATTGGGAGATTACGAGCTTCGAAGTTGATTTTGAATCCTCAGACGCAATCGGCCAAGGTTTATTCGGGAGAGTGTACAAAGGCCGATGGAATGGAACTGTACGCACTAGATCCTTGATGTCTTTTCACTGCACCTGCTGATGATACTTCAAAGCTCGTCGCCATTAAGCAAATGCATAAAGCTGATGCGCGTTCACTCAATGAACAAGATAGAGAGGTGAGCGTACTCTTGTTACCAGTGCCGAATTCTCCTAATCGGCATGTAGGCAATGTATGAGGAAGTTGAAATCTGGTCTGCCAGAGCAGCACTGTCTTAAGTTACTCGATCTCAACTACTATTCCTATCTAGGACGCGTCTACATCATCCGAATATTTTGAGCCTTTACGGACTTTGCTTAGAGTCTATAGCGGTAAGATAAAAACCCCGCACATGGATAACCGACCGACATGCCATTACAGCCATTCATGGTGATGGAGTATTGTCAATTTGGGAATGTGTGCGACTACCTGAGGGTATATCCTACTGCTAACAGGATCGATCTTGTATGTAGGCGATTTTTATTTTTATCGTACATCCTGCACTGATCGGCTGGGGATAGACATACGACATTGTCGCCGGTATGGCTTACCTTCACTCAAGAAAAATTGTACATGCGGATCTGAAAGGAGTATGTAATGATCCTCAAGGATGACAAACAAGGCAATAAATCTTTTCTAGGTTAACATCCTCGTAGACGACAAGCATGTTGCTCGTGTAGCAGATTTTGGTCTCTCCAAATTCATTGACAACATTCGTGGTCAATCCATGGAGTCGAGAAGACCAGGATCAGTTCGCTGGATGGCTCCAGAATGTCTGCAGAGGACCCCGCCAACTATAGCATCCGATGTCTATAGCCTGGGTATATCCATTTGTGAAGTGGGTTCCGCATAGCCAGTCCTGCTCAGGACACTCATTCCCAATTATCGATCAGATATTCAATAACGAGGAGATCCCATTCGCCGACATTCGAACAGATGACCTGGTTGTTTCTAAAGTGATCAATAACCGCCAACGACCTAGCCGTCCCGCTCTTCTCAAATTGCTCGTACTATGGAATCTAGTGCAAAGTTGTTGGGAGCATGAACCTGAACGCCGACCGTCCACGAAACTGGTGCAGATATCACTTGAACCTTACACCACAAGACTCTCGGACCGTCCGCAAATACCTAGGGAGTTCCGAAAGAGAGGGCAGGCTCAGAGAAAGGAGATGGAAACAGGGAGCGTTGAGGAAGTTCCAGAGGCGATACAGAGAGCGCGGCCTCAGAGAAGGGAGGTTGAAAATGATTATGTTGAGACACAACAGAAAGAGCGAGGATGGGAAGCATCTGATCGTGATGATGAATGGAAAAGGACCAGTCCAAAAGTTTCTCCCTCCCCGCTGTCACGCATACTAGGCGCGAAACGCGCTAAAAAGCCACAGAAGGACGAAAACGCATGGAAAAGACATGACTAGAACACAATGCTGATAGTAACGATGAGGTCTAACCCCTGACGTCGTATGGGCAAACACACCGAGTTCAGACTTTTCATTGTACGAAGGAGTGTGTTCCGGTATATTAAATATATTGTACATGTACATGCGGCTTCAAAGCTCTAGCTCTTCTCCACCGGAGGGACCAGTTTTGCATCTTGCGGCGAAACTCCTTCCTTCCAGCAGCTGAGAACTGATATGAGCGAAGGAAAAAATATCGGGAGATTTGACACTCACAGAATCTCATAATTGGCACGGAGAACCTTTTCCACGCCACCCCAAGGAACGTTGCATCCAGAACTATAACGCATTCAGAATGCACTCACCCTGAACAGAAACAACTTACAGATGAGGAGCGGTCTTTCCTGGCACTCTCACGAACCTACCCCCATCCACTACATTCGCAACAGCATGATACAACTTGACGTTCCTATCTCTTTCATGTCCACCTTCAATGGGCCGTCGCCCTTTGGGAATCTGCCCACGAGAAGCAGGAACGAGCTCCATAGTTTGAGGATCGAACGGAAGTAGGTTATAAGGACCGCTGTGTTGAAACTCGCTGCCGCCGTAGGGAACACGACAGGGGCTTGGACTGAGGGCAGGAACAACTTTGCAAGGATGGACGGATCCGTCGGAAAAGTGGGCTGAACTGCAGGGAATTGAGGTTAGAGAACATATGAAGGCAGACGATGAACTCACCCGAAAAACACAGGAGATACATTATCGTTGTCAAAGCAAGGAGGAGGACCTGTTACAGACTGAGATGGAAATCCAGGAGCCCCCAGGAATGAAATTCGAGAATATGCAGCTGATGGGCCGGAAACTGAGGCACTAGGACCAGCAGTGTATGCTGGAGGAGCAACATCCCCGTCGAACTTAGCATCTTTGTCGTATTTAGCATAAGTGTTGTACCTCGTCGGGTTCATTGGATCCGTATATGTAGGGAGGTACGATTGCCGTTGTTGTTGCTGCTGCCGTTGAGAGCTGGGCTCAGGATCAAAGAGATTCTTCAACCAAGTTAGGAAGCTCATCGTGGAGTGGAATCAAGGGAAAGTAAACGCGGTGACCGTGGAACGATGCTCGACCGGCTTGACCAGTGACCACCATCATCTCCATCACCTAATTTTCTTAAAATATTCATTCGTCTGTATCAATCGCTGAATTTTATTTCAACACTATGACTGTATCTAGTACTACTCTCGTCGACGTCTCCCGTTTCGGGCTAGAGCCAGTGTTTTGGTATCAGCTCTTTCACCGTTGTACAAGCCACTGCAGCCATCTCATCATTATCTTGTACCTGGAAAACGCAACCTAAAGCTTACCTATTCGGTAGAAAAACGTCCTCTTCATTCCTTGCTCTATCGCTCCCTCTCAAAGTTCCTTTCGTCTGGCTGTCTTTGTTTGAAATCGGAGTCCCAGACTCTGTCTCCTGTTCCTCCTCTCCCTCCTCCCACTCCCCAAACCTTGCTTCTCTATACGTCAACTTTGCCGGATAACAAGAAATGATTCTCTCGAATTTAGGATCGTGAACCATGTACATCCCTTCCAGTTCGGCCGAGGACCATATATGGTTTTGAGTGGTATTGAAATTAGGACTGCTGCCTTCGGCGGATGAAGAGCTTGCGAGGGTATTTAGCTCCGAATGCGGGTCGCGTTCGAGAGAGATAAAGAACGTCGAAAAGGACATTTTTTGTTAAAGAATGTCAAGATAGGCGGGTAGCGCAACAAAATTATGGAAAGGGCAGGCTCGCCACCGTTTTATCATCTTTCCCGCTCTTATTATCTGCTCAAATTGGTGTTCCAAATGCGTTCCATTCCACAAAGCCTTTGGATCCACCTTAATCGAATGTGGCCAAGCGACTAGACTTTCCTTTTTGGGAAATGATAACCGCATTGTTTTCTTTACTGTTTTGAGTCTGAAACTTTGACCGCCTCCTTTGACCGCCTCAGCCGTGTTACGAGTCAGGATCTGCGCAGCCTTGGATCCGGAACATTTTTGAATCTAGGGTTGGTCGCGATTGGGGAAGAGGAATGACTGATGCCTCGAGGGTAAATAAAGTAAAGTGTTCATTATTGTACTGTTCGCACCATGTACTTAGATACAGTCCCCATCGCTTCCGGCAGTTCCGCAATGGGACCACGCTGTGTAATAACTAACTAACTAACTACAGCAACCAATTGTGGAAGCTTCAATTTCCTGGAACTTGGCCTTTCTCCAGCTTCGCCCCACCCGTAAGTCCGAGCCCGTAAGCCCCTGTAAGCCCGAGATCAATCCCAAACAACAAAAACCACCATCTATTTTGATTTCGTCATGTACTGGCCCGTGCAACGAGCTCTGAGGTGCAACGAGCTCTGAGGCGCACTGTACCCTGAGGATGGGTTTAAACATGGCAGAAGATGATTACGCTGATATAAAGGGTACGACTGAGCTTCATTGTATGCGGGTCTGTTCATACGTACTATTTACAATTATGTGCATTCATACCGCGGTTTCTAATATACCCATAACGAACCAAACGGCATGAGGCATTGACCTTCTCCCAACATCTTCTGCTCCTTTAGGCTTTAAGCCTTTGTCGTAGTCGACGGAGAGCAATCACCAATAGATTCATTGACAATGATTAATCAAGAGTTTTAAAGACAAGGATCAATATTCCGAGTGTGATCTTCCAACGATCATAATGCGATAACGACGTAACGACGACATTTGCGCGTTTCTCCAACAGCATACACTCACTAGTAGTAGGTTCTCGCGATCGACGGCATCCTTTCAGTTACGCAGAGCTGCGACCCTGCGCTGAAATGTAAATATCCATAGTACTAAGTCGTAAGCCTGAGGGATTCGCTAAATAGGGCGATGGGACTCATTTACATAGATCAAAACCAGTATCGCAATCTTGACAGATCGCGCTAAACCTCAGGGTTCAAGGAGTTACAGTGCTCACGCAACCACAACAATGTCGACATTTCGTAAGTGCAACGAGGGAGAGTATTTAAAAGATCCATGCCACACCTTATCTGTATCAACATTTGACTTTTCCGGCCTGTGTGCCCAGGTGTGCCCTTCCTGCTGGTGTTATCCTCCCTTAAAATCCTGGGGCAGCATCACTATCATCTGCCTGGGTTTATTACTAGGTTGTCGGGACATTTCTTCCTGCGGGCTTGACCCCAAGCTTTGAGCTTGACTACCGGGTGATGGGGGCCGAAAGCCTAGCAGTGGCGACGATTTTGAACTCGGAGGATTTGATTACTCTTGCTCGTGATCTGTAGGAGCCTTTTGACTGAATATTTGAGTCGGACATCCTGATACTTGCTGGCCATAGGCAAGCCTTCAAGTGGTACTACACTGCGTGCTGTACCTTGCTTTTTTACGATTATCTTTTAACCTGGCAGAAAGAATATGAGTATATCTGGAATTGGACGAGCAAAGGATACAGTGAGTGCCTCAAAATTGCGCGAGTTATCTCACTAGAAACTGGCTTTTTGACGGATGGCTGAAATCTGGCTTGGACGACAGTTTTTTTCTTGTTTCTCCTGGTACGGTTTGCTTGCTATAGAATTGGGTTCTTGATATGACCGCGGTTAATGTTAGACGAGATACATCCCGATAGCATTTTGTGTGATCACTCTCTTTGGTGAGTCCGAGTCTCTGAAGAAGATTTAATAATTGACCTGTCTCCGCTCTTGTGATCCTACCTTGGGATGCGTAGCATATTTCTCTCCACTATGGTCGATGGAGATGTATGTGTCCTCCAAAGAGGAAAAATTCTTTGTATCGGTAAGCTGACGGAGAGTTTTGCGACAGATGCAATCGATTTGCACGAGTTGAATGGATACAGACCCTCCTGATCACTATACCTGCTGAAACCGTCCTGTTAATTCGGTGAGTGGTTTGATAAAAAGGTGGTTTTGAGTCTATCCCTGTCTTCTACGAAACCCTCCCTTCTCTGACTCCCTTCCGTAAATTTCTAACTTGATATCTTTCCCTCCAGCGTGAACGCACTCGTCAAGCGTAGATTTCTAGCCATTACTCTCTCTGGTATCATGCTCACACAGTGTAGCGTTGTAATATATGCGATGAGTTTGCATGAGGAAAATATGGGCTTGACTTTGCCTGATATACCGGTCGATGAGTTCCATGGTAAGCTTCGCTACAGAACTCCATTCGAAAGGAAGCCTTCTACGAACTACTATCGGTCTTCTTTAGTCTGTATACTGTATTCAGAACCAAAGATGGACCTCGCCTACCTCTTGTGTTCTATCATATTCGACACCATTGTCTTTCTTGTTACGCTCGCTGTAACACTCACTTCTGGATGTAACTCACTTCTTCCGGATCTCAACGATAGAATCAATTCGGATACTGGCCGCAAGAGGCGGCGCAGACATGCCAGGTCTCGCCCAACGACTTCGGTCTTGCTCTCTACGATTCGTAGGGACGGGATTTTGTATTTTTGTGCAATTTTATCGGGAAATGTAACATGGTTGATATTGTGTCTGCACGCAAGGGTGTGTCCAAGAGCAATTTTGGATATTCTGTGGATGATTGACCTTTCTCCCGTCAGGCTGGATTGAAGTTTATGAATGCCCAGTGAGTCGACAAGGCTTGGTACTTACGACTTGATGTTTGATTGTACTGCCCACAGACCGAGTATGATGTGAGTTTTTCGTTTCATATATCTTACCAAGGAGCTGGCCTTGACTCCAGAGCTCTCCAGAATCACTTCAATAATGATCAATCGCTTGTCGCTTTCACTACGAAAAGTGAGTGAACGGACAGCTATCCGCGGTATTACGGAGAATTGGTCGGACTGGAACTGGCCGCGGTTGGAGATGTAAACACTGTGCTTTGAATTAGAATTACAAGTTGTAGTAGCACCGCAGTGTACATCCTGCGGCTCAGTGAATCCCGGTGTTGCTGCGCGTGTCATAGCAATTAGCTACTTAAGACAAGAACGCAATCGGAACACAGCCACCTATTCCCCAATCTTCCACCCACACTCCCATCATGGAGGCACTCAAACTGCAAAAGAAGTATCCTGAAGTTTCGCGAGATGAGATGTTCGATCTAATAAATCGCTTCAAGTAAGTATCTCAGTCTGTATGGCATTCTAATCAATATCTAATTCGTTTTCAAGCGCGATACACACCGATACACCTGGCCGTGTCGACAAATCTGCCGTCTTACAGTCTCTGCAAGCAAGTGGAGAATCGTACGATAATGCGAGAGAAACGCTGAAGCATGTCAGTGTGGATGCAAGTGGAAAAGTAGAGCTTGAGGACTTTGTTGAGGTCGGCACCGATTACATCAGTCCATCGCGAATTTTCTGACATTTCGTCGGACAGCTTAATGTCAAGTTACGGACACAAGCCAAGTCCGGGATCTCAGCAAAAGCTGGAAAGGTCACCGTACAGGGATCTAACGCAAATGTCAGCCATACGATCAATGAGGATGAGCGTTCAGAGTTCACAAATCATATTAATCTAGTGAGCTACCTTGTCACTTAGTTCGAGTTTGGTCTAATTCTTTATGTAGGTCATTGAAAATGATCCCGACATTGGTTCCCGCTATCCGATTCCTACAACTACTATGCAACTCTTTGACGAGTGCAAGGACGGTCTCATTCTCTGTAAACTCATCAATGATTCTGTCCCCGACACCATTGATACTCGTGTCCTCAACAAGTCTGCTGGACGCAAACCGTTAAATGCCTTCCAGATCACAGAAAACAACAACATCGTCATCACCTCCGCCAAAGCTATCGGATGCTCTGTCGTCAACATCGGTTCGACTGACATTGCAGAAGGGAGGGAACATCTCATTCTCGGACTAATCTGGCAGATCATCCGAAGAGGTCTCCTTGCGCAAGTGGATATAAAGCTTCATCCCGAGCTTTATCGTCTCTGTGAAGAAGGCGAGACCATCGATGACCTGCTGAGACTGACGCCGGACCAGATCCTTCTGAGATGGTTCAACTATCATCTTAAAGCCGCAGGATGGAAGCGTCGTGTGAATAACTTCAGCCGAGACGTTTCAGATGGAGAAAATTACACCGTTCTCTTACATCAACTGCAGCCAGCTTCTTGCTCTCTCGCTCCACTGCAAACACCTGATTTACGTACTCGTGCTGAACAGGTTTTGCAAAACGCTGACGCTATAGGGTGCCGAAAGTACCTCACGCCATCTTCTCTCGTCTCGGGCAATCCCCGATTAAACTTGGCCTTTGTCGCCAACCTTTTCAACACCCATCCAGGGCTGGAACCACTAGATGAGCAGGAAGCTAAAGACTATGGTGTCGTGGAGGACTTTGACGCGGAAGGAGAACGTGAAGCTAGAGTGTTTACACTTTGGCTAAACTCGCTCGGCGTTGAACCAGGCGTATTCAACCTCTTTGAGAACGTCAAAGACGGATTGGTCATTTTGCAAGCGTTCGACAAGATATTTCCCGGGTCCGTTGTCTGGCGACGCGTGTCCAAGCCCAAAGAGGGTGCTGGCCAAGCGTCCTGGGCTCAGACAGGAGATGAAGAAGAGGACGTCGACATCGGTGTCAAACCTAATCAGAGTACTCTTTCGCGATTCAAAGCAGTCGAGAACACTAACTATGTGGTGGAACTTGGAAAGAGCCGCGGGATGCATTTAGTTGGCATACAAGGCGCCGATATTACAGATGGGCAGAAAACTTTGGTGTTGGGACTAGTATGGCAACTAATGAGGTGGGTCTGATGCTTCACGCGTCATTTTCGGTTTTTTGACCCATCTTGCGGTCCCTTTCATTTAGAATGAGCATCACCAAGACTCTTACCTCTCTCTCGAAATCTTCGGGAGGCGCAGGCCGACCGATCTCTGATACTGAGATGCTCAAATGGGCGAATGCGACAGCGCAGAAGGGTAATCCTTCCGTTAGGAGTATTCGTAGTTTTAAAGATCCATCGATAACAACCGGACTATTCTTCCTGTCATTGCTGGAGGCGATCAGGCCGGGAATTGTGGATCCAGCACTTGTAGTGGATGTAGGCGAAAGTGGAGATTACGAGGAGAGGAGGGCGAATGGTAAGGTCATACTAACGTCAGATCAGGGGCACAAGCTGACAAAAAGTTTGTTGCAGCTAAATTGGCCATTTCAATCGCACGTAAGATGAATGCATTGATATTCTTGGTGCCAGAAGACATTGTGGATGTCAGACCGCGTTTGGTGAGTTGCATTTCACTCCACTACTTCCCTCGCTGTCACTTTAGTCTTGTGCCACAACTGTTCGACGTTGTTCTCCCGATTCTTACTTTGGTTCACAGGTGATGACGTTCGTTGGAAGCTTAATGAGCATCGCCCAATCCTGAAGAGTAGAAGATTCGGAAGATAGAAAGGTCCATTAGGCATCGGGGCCGCTTGTTGTCCGGTTCGAGACTTTTTTGGTCAGAATTTCTTTTCTATGGAGCTCGACAGTGATTCCGTCGTCCTCGCCATTTTTATAGCAAAGGTTCGTATGAGTAAAGGACAGTACAAAGTATACTAGGAATTGTGAAATAAACACTGGATAGTCTCAGCGTTCCGCTCTGGATGTTTTCAGAGGCTAATTTCTTATTAATATATGGTTACCGGTTATTCATCTCGGAGTGAGTAACCCGCACCGCCCATCATCATGCATATGCATCACGGTTGATAGGTGAAGAAGAATCTGTCGCAGTTGAGACCAATGCATGTATGAACCTGAGAAGGTCGCCATGATACGAATGGTGTCCTTGACAAGGGTTAGAGTGCAATCAGAGGCAGTCGGTACTGGCAAGTCACCGCGGCATTGCCTGCAACGTGTAGATTGAGTTAGATTTACATTGGAACAAGAAAACGAGGTCAAGAGGACTGAAAATGAAGTCCCATATGGAGCGTGATATATGTATCAGCCGAAAGGAGACGTTGGGCGTCCTCGCGGAATTGAAACGGGGAAGATCTCAGGCAAAAGAAGTTGTTTAGATGTGACAGAGGCTGGACGTTAGATCGCGAGAAATTGTTATTCTAGAAACAAACATCAATTGTCGGCGCTCGACGTTTGAATAATGATCTCTCCTTATAATCAGCCAAGGTAGCCCCCAACTACCCCTTCTTTCCCTTCTCCAGTTTCTTGACCCCACATTAGGTGGTGTAACGTTGATCTCTTTTTCCTATTTTCAGCCGTGCTGCTATTCAAACCGTCTCGGACTCGGTAGCAGATCACCGTATCCAATTCATCCCCTCGGTCTTATTAAAAAAAAAGATCCAACTTTGAACGCCGTTTTTTTTTTGTTCTCAAAACTAATCCTTCACAATGGTCGCTGAAAATCCCATGTTCAAGGGTGGCATGTCACTCAGAAAGAAGTTCCTCGCTACGGGTAGGTCTTGTTTCTATCTAATTTCCAGCTCACCAATCTCATTACTTTGCTCGCAGTCATAAATGATATCTGGGCAGAGACCATGTTCTTCACTTTAGTGGCTACCAGTACGCGTTTCTCCCTTTCCCGTCTGTCGTTTGTGATTTAATCTTTCGCAGTGGTCGCTGCGATCACCAAGCTCACCCCCCACCAATTGTTTTTGGACAGTGGACTCCTTGGAGTTTTGGGAACTGTGCTCGGTTTGGTTATATCCTTTAGTGAGTATACCAACTATTCTAATCCGCGGACACAACTGACTGCGTACGTGCCTGTAGGGACCTCTTCTGCATATGAAAGGTTGGCATTTTGTTGGTACTCCGGCAAAAAAAATTTCCTGAGCCCTGCTTGATAGGTACTCAGATGGTCGCAAGATGTGGACGAATATCATTACCTACTCGCGAACTATGGCCATGACAGTGCGTCTCGCGTCTCTCTGCATTTATAACCACCTCAACTTTCAATTACGTAGATCTGGATTCACGTCGCCAATGAACGAAAGGCTGAAGGTGGTGGTCGCGCACCAACTCAGCTGGAATGTATAATCGAAAAGAAGTCAATGATTAATCTAGTGAGTAGCTGTGTTCCTCAACCGATTTCCTTATATTAATCTTTCACCATTTCCAGGTGCAAGCACTTTCTGTTTCCATCAAGGTAAGGCTCACAATTTTACCTTTGGCTTGCGGACTCATTCCTCTTACTGTAGCACTACCTTCGTGGCGAATCTGGAGTTTACTACCAAGATCTGTATCCTTTGATCTGCTTCCTGCCCAGATATGCCAACGGGGGAACCGCCGAAGCCGACTTACTTCCCTTGTGGCATGCATCCGAAGATGGGGAATATCCGATGGAGCACAACCCCCCGCGTGGTTCAGGAACTAGGAGCAACTCGACAAATACCCTGACTTCGAACTCCAGCTCTTTGCGCGGTAAAACCAAAGTGTTTGACCCCGAGAAAGTTTTGCCTGTAGTCGAGGTTCATCGTCCCCTCAAACCTTCCCGAGACCCTCCGCACGCAGGATTCACTGATTATTTCCCCATGTTCAAAATCTTCAAGTTGATGGCCAAGCCGTTCAGGAAGAGTCCTCGTAGCCAGGATGTCGACATAGTACCTTTTTTCCCCTCTAACAGGTCTTTGAGGAATATTGAACATTTCTTCACAGCGTTCTGCTCTTGGAAGAAGGAGGAAGCCGCGTGCCTGCGATAGCAATGTTCCAGTGGAACTTTCGCTCTTTTTGATGAAGTGTGTGTCAAACAAATTCATGAACACTCTCTTCTGATCTGTTCTCTGTGCTCTAGTTACGCCAATCTTATGATCAGAGGAGGTCATATTCAAGCATCCGTCGCTGGGACTTTGGTTGGCGCTATCAACAACGTCCAAGATACCCTCAGTAACCTCGAACGTATCGCGGACACCCCTCTGCCCTTCGCGTACCAGGCTCATCTCCGTATATCAATCTGGTCAGTTGTTTTTCAGTTATAAACTTCGATACACCTGCTCATTTCGAGTTATTGAAGGATCTATCTTTTGGCTCTTCCTGTAAGGGACTTTGAGATCTGGGTGCTTTAAAAATCGCTGACTGCTTTTCAGTTCCAAATTGTCAAGGCCTTTGGCTGGGTAACAATTCCTGGAACTTGCTTCGCTGCCTTCTTGTACCTTGGTTTCCTCGAAATCGGTCAAGAAATGTGTGTTTTTTCCTTTGTCGTCTACATCGATTTCCGTATCTAATATACCTTATACAGTGAAAATCCCTTCAACTATGATCTTAATGACTTGGGTAGGCTTCTTCTGCTTTTGATTCCATGCATGGACTAAATCATCGAATGTCAGATCTCGACGATTTCTGCTTTATGATCCAGAGAGAGCTGCACGAAATCACTGCTGTGAGTGCATCATCTTATCAACCTGCAGAGCCAATTCTTACACTATACATTATCTACATAGCACCCCACACCCAACCCATCCGAATACGTCTTTGGTCCATGGAATCAGCCCTTCGCTCCTGCTGACCGTCGTACTGCTGCAGAGCTCATCCGAGCCAATGAAGAGTACACTCACTCCGAACATGGACCTGACAGCCAACCAGGTTCCCACAGCATCTCACGAACCTTACTCAAAGGATGGAGAGACGTTGATCTCTCTACGCGAAAGTAGAGTTTCCTCGTCTATTCGGGTTTTGGGTTCCTTTCGTCTTCTCTTTCTTTACGGTACCATAGCATGGGATGAACTTTCTGGGAAACACGACATGCAGAGAAGGATATTTTATTTTTTTATTCTTTTTGTCCGCGTTGCTTTTTTTGTTCGTATTTATTTACGTCCTACCTACCCAAAAGGCGATACTGGTTTCGTCTGCTCACAACCTCCGACCAGTTTACACTCATTTTTATATAATAGCAATTTTTTCGACTGCCCTTGGTGGGCACTCAAGGTCTGTGGGCTGAGTTCTGCTGAGCTTGAGGCACTCTCGAAAAAGGTAGCACGATTGAGACATGCTCAGTATTTGTTCGGTGACAAAACACCCTGCAGGATGTTACATAAGGGCTTAAGAGTAAAAACACGGTCAGAGAACAATTCTGCATACTGATTACTTGCTATGACTCAAACGACACAAGCACCGCTTGCGTAGCAGGGATATCAATTCCAGCCGAGACATCGCTGGTCTCTACCGAAGGCGTCCCACCAATTTTCGCATCTGGAGTTTCGTACGTTTGACCGCCCCAAGTCAGACCGCTGGTATCGTCTGCGTGTCTGTGTAAAGCCACAAAGCAAAAAGAATCAAGCACAAGTACGACTTCAATCTAGATCTAGAGCTCACCCGATTACTAGACGTTTCACCGCCATACTCAAAGGTGCCTTCGTTCCAGAAATATCCAAATCGAGATGAACGCTCGTTCGATTTGCAGGCGAAGTGCCGCTGAAGAAGCTCTCCGAGTTGATGAAGAGCGCCTTGGTCAGCTGCCCGCCGCTGGTGAAGAAGGCGTATCCGGATACGGTGGAGCTGTTGATGGAGAGTTCGGAGACGCGAGTACCGCCGTCGCTTCCGATGGCCTCTGCGGCGACGATGGCGGCGTAGTAGGCTGGTTGCACATGTGGTGGGAGAGGTGGGTTTAGGGGAGTTCCATCGGTGATGGAGACGTTCAGTGTGACGGGTTGAATCTATGTGGGATGATATGGGCGAGGTCAGCGGGGACTCGGAAATAAAGTGATACGCACAAAGTTGTACTTGTATCCGACTCCTTCATGGAAGTAATGCCTGTCTACACCAAGTTGAGAACTGCGAAAATGAAACGAATCGTGGCTCAGTTCGAGTCATTCGATTCACAAAGATGATCAAAAACATACGCGTAGAACACGTCGTCCAGAACCCACAAAGCCGCTCCTGAGTGAAAAATACACGTTGGGGGTCAACTTTGATTATCTGAAGAGAAATACTTATATGACACAAACCGGCGGAGTTGGACACGTTCGATAAGCCCTAGAGTTCAGTCGGTCAAGCGTTTTCGAGACGTAAGTTATAGAGATCTGTAGTCTCCGACTTACGTGGGCCGTGAAAGTATTCGTTTCACCGAAAACATAGCTCAACCCCTGAGCTTTCACAACAGCGATATCAGGGATCCACTGGGTAAGATTTCCTCGAACATGGGCTTTGGACATGAGGCCTTGAATGCAAGAGGGAATCGTGCCACAGTCAAGGCCACCACCCATATTGTAAAAGTGCTGTGAAAAACTGTGCGTACCCATATTAGTTATAATTTTGAGAAGACATCGAGGCGCCACTCCGCAACGAACGTTTTAATCTGCTTCCCGGGACTTGTGGACAGTATTCCAGTAGAGAAGAGTCCTTGAGGAGCGAATCCAGTTGCGTTATGAGTCGCTGAGCCTGCGAAACTGCCGCCCCAAAAACGTCCAGGGATAGAAACAGCAGCGGAGATGTTGGTCGCAAAAGAGGTCCATCTACGCAGAGCGGTCGATATAAAGTTCTGACAGAAAGTCTTACACTTACTCTGACGCGTAATCTTCAATCGAATAGTTCTCTGGCCTGTACTTGCCGCCGCTGGAATAAAGATTGGGTTCGTTTCCGATTTCGATTGCATCTAGAACGAGGCCACTGGAGGGAGGGAATGAGTTGAACGCGTCTCCGATAGCTTGGGCTTCTAGAAAGGCAGCTGTGATGTTGTCGGATTTGAAATTGACTCCCCATGTAACGTGTGTGTCTGTTGGTAGCGAGGGAAGGAAAGGAGCAGATGGGTGAGTGGGTATCTATATGTTGTAGGGAGGCGGAACATACCAGGAGGGAGGTTTTGAGCGGCAAGATAGAAGGCTTCCCCGACGGTGATGTTTGATGCTTCGGCGTAAGGTGTGGCAGCAGAAGGAGGAAAGTTAGTTTCTTCCGTGAACTGTGTACGCCGAAGAACATGCTATTTTTCAGTAAGGTATCTTTGAAAGACAAATGTAGCACCCACTTCAAGACCGGGTTGGAAATCAGTCCGGTCCTCCGAGTCTGCCCCGATTCGGAATCTCGGCGGCACCCCAGTCAGTTGAACGATGTTTTCGAGAGCGTTGAAAAAGAACTCGTTTTTAGATTGCTTGTCAGGTCCGACCCAATCTGTCCAGTGGTCCTGCTCGATCGAGAAAGAAATGTAATCGGGGGCTACTGTGGAGGCATTGGATGGTGCAGTTGAAGGTATGGAAATATCAAGGGAAGCTACCAGTGTGATTGCAGCAGCAACGAAGCAAAAGAGGGTGAGCATTATGCAGCTTGACACGGCGGTCTAGCTGCTTCTATGAAATATGACCGGTGAGCCTTTATACCCAGTCTATAATCGCGCGAGAGACGTCATTCTTGCTCGAGACCATGCGGGGGAGCAGGTGAAGCTGACCATGAGAAGCTAATGCCAACGATAGATTGTTGTGTGTTCTAAAAAAGCTAGAAGACGAAGACCTGGTGACAGACTGGAGCTGTTCTCAGCATCAAGCTCGGGTGTAGAACTATAGAATGGAATTCGAGCAAAGTGTTCGGGTGATCCTTGTCAGAGTGACCAGCCAACCTGAAGCGGACCGGACGCTTTCCGTATAAACGCGACGTGACAGTGAACGTGATATGACCAGTCACAACAGATAGTGTCTCCAGCATCTCCAAGTCGTTGACTCTGCTAACTCGGCTGCCAAATGTAGCGAGCCTTGCTTTCCAAAATGTCAACTCAACAGAATCGGAATCTGTTTCTGTCATTCCCCACTCTCACATGGGTTGCCTCTGAAACGACGGCGAATCAGTCTCCGCTACAAGTCTCTGAAGAGCCGCGACGATGCTCAGCACGCGGATGCTCCAAGTTGCTCTCTCCGAATTCAATCCAAAAGATGTGCGATAGGTGCAGAGAAAGGCATCGAGCATACGGTGCCACCAAACGGGCTAAAAGAAAGCTGGAAAAGGCAGCATTGTTGGGACAAGCAGACGCAGCTAGTCCAGAGCTAGAACCTGTGCCAACACCATCTTCCTCCGCTTCTGCAGTTGATTCGGGTGTGGATAATATCGTGGATGATGACATCATTCAAGGAGAATCCCCAGCGGTTGGAGTACGACGGATGTGTTCTTCAAAAGGTTGCAAGACTAGTGGATCACGTATGTCGAGCCATCTTGTCGTTCCTACTCCTCTTAATCTATCTAGTTTAGTCGATGACCAATTCACGATGTGTATACCATGTCGAAATCGTTATAACAGAATCATTCAAGAAGGAAAAAGATGGAGAGAGGATTTAAAAGTAGGTCACATTCTCAGGTCCATTTACTTGTACTGACCGCGTTTAAAATTAGTCTCCCAGCAACATCCCAGAAGAACTGAACGCAGAGTCAACCAATTTTTCACCTTCCACCCCTTCTGCCGCCGGCATGTCTCCCGTTCCCATAGATGAGACCGCTACGTTACCTCTCTCCTTCAAGAAGCACACCATATCCATGCCTCCGGACACGAATATAACCGGCTCATCTGTCACCCTCGACCAGTGTCAAGTGGCCAGATCTTCTTCCTCTCCTTCCCTGGATCATCCTGTCATTCTTCCAGATCCCCTACAACATATATGCACCGTTTCACATTGCCATATCGTCTTACCCGGGACGTACATCTACAAACGTTGCGAAAAACACCGTGCGCAAGACCGGGCGCACGGAAGATTGCGGTTGAAGAGGGTGAGATTGGGGCTGATTACTGGGAAGAGTAGCTCATCAGCGAGCCACATATCCGCGATTGGGAGAAAACATCATTCAAAACATCCTGACATCGCTAATGGCCAAGACGATAACTTGGAAGATAGATCTGATGATAATCCCACTCAAGACGATGATAGTCGGCAGGAAAAACTAAAGCACTCTGAAAGTCTAGCGCATGGTCACGATCACGATAGCACAAAGGACCTCCCTAATGCCGAGGGAAAAGCGAGAGAGCATACCGGCAGAGTGACAGCTGCAGATAAAAGTCTGCCAAAGACGAGGGTGAGGAAACAGAAGAGGGTAGGAACAAAGACAAAGACAACGAAGCATGCGAGTACGCCAAGCGCTATGTCTCGAGCGAGTGACAAGGGAAACGAGAAGAAGAAAAGGAGTTCAGGTGATAATGGAAGGGGGGCTGAAGACGTTGAGGTGGCTGCAGCTCTGGATGAATGTTCGCGGTCAGACAATCAGGTACATGTTGAGAAAGGTGGTGCAGATGTTGGGCGGCTGCTGGTGAGTTCCTGTCAGAGTCAGCCCAACAATTTTTATTCATGTCACTTGAAGCGAAGCTCATTTGTTTGTTCGGGAAACGGATGCATGAACCTTGTTATTCCAAGGGAGAGCTGGCAGATGTGTGTGACGTGTTGTGTTGCCAGAGCCACTACGAAACCGGAAGTCCAGATGCAAATGTATGAGGAAGCCTGCCGTCGGTCTAGCGCTGGGACCAGCAGGGTAACGAATCCTGCACATTCCGCAAATGCTGAGGCCGTTCATGGCGCGAAGGGGGTGGGAGTTCCGGTCGTCGATTCGTCAGCTGAGGATGCCTATGCGAGTACGGAATGCAACGCCAACAGTGACTTGTCCTCATCAGCATCAAGCTCCACCTCATTGACTTCTGGTTCCATCTTGTTTCTTGAACGTGCTGTATTCAACAATACTCAGGCACACAACTCACAGCACGCACCATACAATTACGCGGTCTTGGATCCTTCTCCCATAACTATGTCCAATATGTCTACGACATGCCCTCCAGTCGTCACTGCTTCTGCATATTCCGGTTCCAATATGCACCCTTACCCTCAAAGGTACCCAATATCTTCCCCATCTCCTTTCATCACGTCTTCTCCGTTCGTTGCCGATCGTGCTCCCGCCTCTGCCTCTTCTTCAACCGAAAATGGAAGGAGAGGCAATAATGAGGGGGTAGAGGAACTGAAACCTCCTTCCTCATCTCATAGCAGTTCTTCTATTTCCAGTCTATCTGCTGGTCTTGCTTCTCAACTTGCTGTCAGGGATATTCCATCATCATCCGCGGTGCCTTCTGCCGCGATCGCTATGCTGACCTCTTCCCCTGCTACTGCAGCTTTCCCCACCCCGACAGTAAACGAGCTACCTAGTGTGTCTTCTGCGGATAGGACTGCCAAGGTTGGAAGTAGATTTTCAAGTGCATCTAGCAACAAATATCTAACAGGAAGTCGATCTTCCCTCCCGTCCCCGCAATTATTGCGATCAACCGTCTCCCCCACTTACACGAGCAAATTCGCTCTCACTTCTCCCATATTGCCTCCCCCTTTACCGAGAGGAAGACCGGCAATAAATTCATGGCTTCCGACTCCATCTGCGAATACTGAACATGGAGTGGGTGGAAGTATACATACTTTTCCGGTTTCAAAGGTTGAATCGGGTGGTGCCCCTGCTTCGGCTTTTGGAAAGTTCAGATTCGATACGGCGACGACGGCTGTGACCTCTACACTTGTGTTTCCAAATGCGGTACAAGCTCAACTCAGAAACGACGCGACTACCTCGACAGGTACTGAGACAAACTCGAAGAAAAGAAAACGTACTGAATCTGAAGGAGATCAAAGCTCCGGGCAGGCGAAGGAAGCTCAAGACACCACGACTAACCAGCATGGGACTTTGCCAATTCCTGGGTACCCTTACTATAGCTGTATGCTTCCGCCGCATTATACTAGTTACCCCACGACATCCATTCCAGGCCCATCGAGTTCTTCTTCCGCTCAGAGCTCTGCTGCTGCTACTGTACCACTCTTAACGCACTATCCGCCTCAGCATCCATATGCCTATACTCCTGGCTATATTACTCCTTCACTCGCCGCTTCATATACGACGGACGCTTACCTGCACGGTGGACCGCACGCGGCTTACAGCTATTCCCCTCACTCAGCTTATCCGGGCTATGGGATTTCTGCGTATCCAGGCTATCCAGTGCAAATGTACGGTAATCAGAGTCTAAGCTTCCTATCGGCATCGGGGGTCAGAACTTCCAGGTATGAAGAGGTTTTGAATGCAAGGGTCAAGGGGAAGGGGAAGGGGAAGGCTAGAAAGGGCAATACGACAATGGGTGTCGAGTCCGTTTCCAACAAGAGCGGAAGTCCACTCGACGCAACAGTTTCATCTCAGCCGCATCCTTCAGCATCTGCTTCCGAGGTATTTCTTCTATTTTGTTTCTGCCGCAAGTACTCATGATCATTTTCTTCGCTTCAGCGTCTTTGTGTCACGAAAAATTGTCGGCGGTCCCTTCCACCAAATACGAGTAGAAATGTTTGTGAGAGGTGCCAGGTGCGATTTAAGAAGCATCTGTCAAGGACGAAGCAGAGATACAGGCTTGAGCCGAAGAAAATGATCGTACATGCAACTCGGAGGCAGAAATTAAACCAGGATGTTGCAGATGATAATGAGGACGAGGACGCGGATGCGGGAGCAGTGGAACTAATTATAAAATAGGTTACTGTCGTTTCTGTGTATCTTCATCTTCCGTATTCTGGAGGTTATGGCATGCCGCGGATTAGATAAGATACAATGGTGGGTGTGGTTGGGCGTCTATCGCGCGTCCGCCACAGTGAGCAAGTAGCTTGCATACATCGCGTGTTTTGGTCTTCCTCACCTACCAGGCTTGGAATACTAGTACTGGTAGTGTACACATTCCCACCTGCGCCCCAGCCATGCTCCAGTAAAATTGAAGATACCCGGATACTCCCATGAGCTGGATGGCGCATACAATCACATTCAGTGGTCCTACTGAATTTTATTGTTTGCTGGTCCATTCCGCCGGGCAGAATTTTTTCCACTTTCAGCTCCCATGTCATTTACCCATTCCATTTTCGTTATAGAATTTCCCTAGCCATATCGACCTATCTTATCCAGTGGGAGATGACCTAATTGAAGATCTTCAGCTGCTCAGATTCTGACCGTAACGTGTCGACTATGGCCGCTGATATTCCTCAGTTCATACTCAGCGATGGAACGAAGATACCCTCAGTAGGACTAGGGCAAGTTCTCGCAAATAACACTTCTGAAGAAATGGCCGGACTCAACAAAATTTTTTGCCAGATGTTGGATGGGTGGACCTGAAGGAGGAGAAAGGGTTTATGAGATGTGTAGAAAGGCAATTGCTGTCAGTTTAAGCACGACATCCTCTTCGATTGGCAACTCATTTGGCCTGTTTTAAAGGTTGGCTATCGTCACTTTGACACTGTCAGTTCGTTCATCTAGTGCGGTATGGGGTACAGCTTGCTTATCGGGATCTATAGGCATCAGGATATGGTCGGTATTTGCTCGTAGTACTGAATGCCATTTCCCACTCATTCAGATTTGGGCATTGAATAGCCAACGAGAAGGAGGTAGGCAAGGCCATTCGAGACTCTGGAATACCTCGTAATGAGTTCTATATCGTTACGAAACTTGGGTAAGCCATAGTTCAAGTTGTCAGATATCGATCGCGTTGTACATACTCGTTCAGTATGGAGCACCACCGAGTTAAGGAAGCTTTTCAAGAGAGTTTCGACAAACTGGACTGCGAATACATTGATCTTTACTTGATGCACTGGCCCCAGACCATGGAACCTGGTATGCAGTAATGTGGTATACTGTAACGCTATGATCTTGAGCAACTTGTTTTCGAAACAGGTACGACAAACTTCTTGCCTCCCGAAGCCAGCCCAACTATCATCGATACTTGGAAAGACATGGAAAAGCTTTTAGGAACGGGTTTGTCTTTATCATGTTTGTGAACACCTTGCAGGGGGGATCTTAGTCGCCCTTGTACAGGCAAAGTCAAGTCCCTCGGTGTATCCAACTTCTCAATCAAGACTCTCAAACAACTCCTCCCCCATTGTTCGGTTAAACCCGTAGTCAATCAAGTGGAATTGCATCCATTTTTACCTCAATACGCATTGAAAGCACTCTGTGAGTCGGAAAGCATCCTGCTAACCGCCTATTCTCCTCTGGGTGAGCTCAGTATCGAGCCTATATTGGGTAGTGCTCAGGCATTAATTGTTTTGCACACCAGGAAACCCAACTGGACCAGATCAAACTATCAGTATCTTCAACAATGCAACGGTGAAGCAGCTTGCGGATAAGCTAAATGTTGATATAGGCCAGATGCTTCTCAGCTGGGGTGTGCAGCGCAAGACGGTCGTCATTCCGAAAACGGAAAACGAAACCCGGATGAAACAGAATTTAACAGTAAGAGGTTTTCGTCTCTGCGATTCTAATATCTGATCTTGGTCTTCTGTAGCTTCTGAAGCTGTCGGACGAAGATATGAAGATTCTTGATGAAGTTCATCATGAACCCGGCGCGCACCGTACTTTGTTTCACATCGAACCCAGCCGACTGGAGGGCGTGGTATTGGGATGGACATATAAGCAATTGGGCTGGGATTTAGTGAAGGGTGGGATCGTTCCTTCCTGACCAAAAGGGCTCTATTGTCAACGATGTATTTGAGGTATATTATAAGGAGGGTAAACTCTTGAAGAAAGATGACGATTTCTGGAAGTTCATAAATCTATAATAGACAGAGAGCGAAGTAGGTACTCCACCTCTGTATCGAGATTGCCTTCACGCCTGAGTCTCGGTAAAGGGAGCAGAAAAGGGCAAGCCAGAAACGGTAGGGCGCTGAGACTGAAGCGGAAATCGTGATCGTGAAACATGCTTTAGGAAAGTGCAACTTGAACGCTCCTCTTGCGACAGTTGATTATACAGGAGATTCCGAAGAGAGGCAATCGCGTGGACCAATAGATTGCTAGCCGGGTCCCTGCGCTATCCTTCACCGTTATATTCTGGACCCGTGATAAAGTTGCGCAGTGCGAGGATGCCTAATTAAAGATTCGAAGTCACTCAGACTCTGACCGCGACATATCAACGAACTATGGCCGCTGATATTCCTCAATTTTCACTCAACGATGGAACGAAGATACCCTCTGTAGGACTAGGGCAAGTTCCCGTAGATAAGCTGTCTGAAGAACTTGCTGAACTCAAAAGAAACTTGTTTCCAGATGTTGGATGGGTATACCTGGAGGAGCGGAAAGGGTTTATGAGATGTGTAGGAAAGCTATTGCTGTCAGCTTCAACTTAAAATACTTCGATTGAAAGCTCATTCAAATCATTATCAAGGTTGGCTATCGTCATTTCGACACGGTCAGTTCACTCGGCATACGAAGCACAGATTGCTTATCGGGGTCTATAGGCATCAGGATACGGTCGGTATTCGCTCGAGATACTATTTGGTGTATACCATTTCCCACTAACTCAAACTTGGGCACTGAACAGCCAACGAGAAGGAAGTGGGTAATGCCATTCGAGACTCTGGAATTCCTCGTAATGAATTCTATATCGTCACGAAACTTGGGTAAGCTATAGTTCAAGTCCGGATGTCGATCGCGCTGTACATATTCGTTCAGTATGGAGCACCACCGAGTCAAGGAAGCTTTTCAAGAGAGTTTTGACAAACTGGACTGCGAATACATTGATCTTTACTTGATGCACTGGCCCCAGACCATGGAACCTGGTATGCAGCACTGCGGTATCTTGTAACGCTATGATTTCGAGCAGCTCGTAATAGGTACCACAAACGTCCTGCCCCCCGAAGCCAGCCCAACCATAATTGATACTTGGAAGGACATGGAAAAGCTTCTGGGAACGGGTGCGTCGAAATCGTGTATGTGATACCTATCTTGCAGGGAAAACCTTAGTCGCCTTGTACAGGCAAAGTCAAGTCCCTCGGTGTATCCAACTTTTCGATCAAAACTCTCAAGCAACTCCTCCCCTACTGTTCAGTTAAACCCGTAGTAAATCAAGTGGAATTGCATCCATTTTTGCCTCAACACGCATTAAAGGCATTCTGCGAGTCGGAGAGCATCCTGCTAACCGCCTATTCTCCTTTGGGTGAGCTCAATATCGAGCCTAATTTGGATAGCCCCCGGGCTTTGACTGATTTGCACACCAGGAAGGCCCGCTGGGCCAGATCAAGCTATCAGCATCTTCAACAATGCCACGGTCAAACAGCTTGCGGATAAACTGAACGTTGATATAGGCCAAATGCTTATCAGTTGGGGTGTGCAGCGCAAGATAGTCGTCATCCCTAAAACAGAAAACGAAACCAGAATGAAGCAGAACCTAACGGCAAGGGGTTTTCGTCTCTGCAATTCCAATATCTGATCTTTGTCTTCTGTAGCTTCTGAAGCTGTCGGACGAAGACATGAAGATTCTTGACGAAGTTCATCGTGAACCCGGCGCGCACCGTACTTTGTGTCACATTGATCCTAGTCGGCTTGGAGGCGTAGTGTTCGGGTGGACGTATGAGCAGTTGGGTTGGGATTTAGTCAAGGGCGGTATCGTTCCTTCCTAAGACAGCGGGTTTTATTGTCAGTGAGCTGGTTACAGGATGGTTTTTAGTGTATTTCAAGGATGATAAACCTCCAATGAAAAATAACGACTTCTGGGAATTCATAATCGATGATAGACAGGGAGCAAAGTAAAGAAAATTCACGAATAATCTGCGGTGGATGTTAGTACAGTTTGCGCATTTAATCACCTCGTCCTAGTTTCCAATTATTGCATATCCATATCAGTGTCTTCACCTGTATTATGGTTATTCTTTTCCAATTCCATCAGTTCGGGGTCCAGGGCAAACAGCTCCTCAAAAGGTATGTCTTCAAAATCCGCCAGTGCTGCCTGACGCTCGCATTCCTTCGCATACGCTTCCAGTTCAGCTTGCTCGAGCTCTTCCGGTGTCAATCTAGGCGACTCTAAATCTTCCATATTTTCCGCTGGATCAAAGGTAAGCTGATATGGCGAGGAGGGTTTTTAAACAAGCTTACTTTTCAGTTCATCTTCCCAGGCAGTTATGTCTTCCAAGTCTGGATCGAAAGAGGATCCGACATCAGCGTAGTAAGAACGTCGATACTCTTGGCGTTCTTTGCGAGCCTGGTTGAGTACGACACGAGCGAAGAGCTGGTACAAGATACATTAGCCAGTCATACAATATTAGTCGAAACCGACGCACTTCGCTTTCAACAATGTCCTCATCGTTTTCCTCCTCCTCGTCATCCATGGCATCGTCGAACCCGTCACTACTAGGTTCTGACCTCCTCTTGGCAGCTCGGGCTTTGCGTCTGGCTTTTTCTGCTCGTTCCAGACAGCGCGATTTGAAACGGTCCTTCAACATCGCCTGCTGGGAGTCTGCAGCCGACGCGGAAGATTGTCCTGCTTTTGAGTAAGAGACAAAACTATTCCTTGGCCTCGAGGACCCGCTTGGCACTCTGCTTTTGTATTGAGATTGTCTTCGCGCCTGAGCTTCGGTAACCGGAGAGGAAAAGGGCGAGCCAGAACCTTGAGTCAGCGGTGAAGAATTGAGGGGTTTGTGATCATGATAAGATTTGGAACGGTTAGAAAGCGGGGTGGAAGGGGAATATGGCAGCGGACTCGAAGGGGAGAATAGCACGTCCATTATCGGTAGCAACACCTATGAGCGTAGAAGATCAATAGCTACCAATCTGCGAGGAAGTGGGACCGTACATAGACTAGCGTTGGTAACTATGAGAACAGAACTACCAGCGACGTTGAACGCCGGACGCTCACGGTTCAGTTCAAGTTGCTATTGCCACAGTCAACTTTAGTTGCATTGAGATCACGGGGTTACCACCATCTGTCACTCCACGTGACTAAACGTATTCGTTCCTGATCTTGGACCTTGGTACAGTGAACTGGGTGATATTTAATCTTTTGATTGATAGTTTTACTGATTCCATGTTCCATTCTGAATATACCTGTGTACACGCCGGAACATTTTTGATACCCAGTACAATCTTTGTTTCACATATATCATGTCCTATTGCAGCTTTATGTTCCTCAGACACTTTTTCACCATTCGAGGCCGGAGTGCATCTGAGTTGACTTGAGGTTCATCTGAGGTGAGCAACTCATTCCTTATCATCACTTATAGTAGTAAGCATTCTGTTGCAGACCTGAGTGCAGGCACTAAGGACTAAGTATAGGCTCTCTAGTAACCGCACCTTGGTGTTCCGCTCCACGGTATTAGTAAACTCAATCAGGCTTAAGCCTGCATCCTGCCTTTTCTTTCTCTACCGCCAGGAGCGAGATTCTGCGGTCAAACGGATTCATGTCATGGCTGAGAAGCATTTTGTCAAATCGTGAGTCTTCCCTTTGACCTGAGAAGAGCAGCCTAATTTTCCTTGTCTCGTAGCTTGGCTCTCATCCTATCTCTCCTTCTGCTTCGACCCACAAATGGTCTCCAGTTCACACTGGATAACACCATCATTCTCGGTCAAGCAACGACTATCAACTACGTGACAGAATCAGGCGATCCCGCCGAATGGATTTTGCGCAATGTTTACCCTAATGGTACGACTCAAATTGGAGGCATCCTTTCAGGGACCGGTTCAGTTGGATATACTTTTGTGCATACGGGGTACGTTTCCTATGTTATAAAGCTCAAGTCAATTTTTGCTTGATGATACCTTTCAAAGACCGCATTTCCTGCAGACGGTAGCGTAGTGCGTATTCTCTTTCATGACAACTAAAACTTCTCAGAAAATTGACTGGTCTCGCAGTAACGACATGACTTCCTCGGCAGTCTCCCAACCGTTCTACACCGGAAATTTATTTACTCCGGTCGGCACCTCGAGTACATCGTAAGCTAGTCTCTGCTGTTTTCAGATTTGCTGCTATAACTGCTCTACAGATCATCGGCAACAACTGCAGTAATCACGTCCGTAGCTTTTATTCATCATAAATGCTCTACACTTACCTCCTCTTCAACGCAGCGCATCATGTTCTGCTACTACCTCCGCATCTGCCGACGCTGTTTCATCAGGAAATAGCACCACAGGTGCCGTTGTTGGGGGAGTGGTTGGGGGAATAGGATTCCTCTCTGCACTGATATTTTTCGGATTGTGGTTCCGTCTACGCCGAAATTACAAGCAAAACCCGAACTACGGTCAAGTCGTTCAGCAGGAAGGCGGAGCTCTCGTTCCATCAATGGAGCCATCATCCGATCAACCATTCCTGTCTAGTCAAGCCGCCGCGCCGGTATCTTCGGCGTCGACCACTAAACGAAGTACCTCGTTGTCTGGGCCCAGTAACAAGAACAGACGAAGGCCTCCGGCGACTTCGATGCCGATGATGTCAGAAACTGCGACGACATTGCCAAATCCTAGAAGGGATTATGGTCAAGTTTACTTGCCATCTATGGACTCACAGGGCCCAGCAATCGCGAGGGAACTCTCAGAGTTGAGAATGGAGGTTCAACGTATGAGGCAGGAAGCACGGGAAATCAATGACCTACCTCCCGACTACTAGTAGTAGCAAAGCTTCCTATAGCTGATACTTTCTTCACATATTATTCAACTATGTATCTGCTTAGAATGAACGATGAATCCTTAAAGCGCTGGGCGTGCAAGAAGGCTGGGGTCCACGGCAAGCTATAAGATCGATTCTTGTGGAAAGTTGAACTTCCCAATAAGTAACCATTGTTTTACTAGTATCTGTCAAACTTATTCCGGTAGACAATTTATGTTGCGTACTAGTACGAGTGGAGGATGCTTGAAGGATGAGAATGACAGGTGAAGAGATACAAACGCATAACCCATGTTTATGGGCTTCATCGGAGCCAGTTGAAGCTGAGCATTTTTGAATCTTAGGCTTTATGAGCTTTTGAACCTGGCTTGGTTCTGAATGGTTAATCCTAGAGGAGCCAGCGAAGCGGCTTCTCGGCGGACAAGCGGTTTACAGCGCCGGCCGTTTAGACACCCGGCCCCTAGTCTCTTCCGCCTCCGTCTCTCATTGTCCTCAGCTCGATATCGCGTTTGCCCAACCCCCCACACTCTTTTCTCTCATACAGCGACCGACTGCTCTCCAGAAGCTCCAAGCTTTGTCCCTTGCAGGTCGTCTTCTTTTCCTCCTCCCGCCCGCTAGCACGGGGCCAAGCCCCAGCCAAAAACACTGATACATTCAATACTTGAAGGTGTTGAACCTTTCAATTGAGCACTCTACCTACAGGCTCGACTAGAGCCGACACCTTATCTTATTTGGTGAATTTTGCTTGTAATCACAGGGTTACTAGTGACGACTATCGGTCACGCCGGGCGATTCAGCGTGAAATTGGAATCAGTGCTCTCCCAAGACCGTCGTTGAGCTTGAAGCTTGAAGTTTGACTATCAATCAGTCATTTTCTAGCTCGTAAGTAAACAGTTTATCCGAATAAGTGGATACATTTTACTTGACATCACGAAAAGTGACGATAATAGGTGGTAGAAGGTAGAGGAATGCCGGACAGGTAAGCTCAGATATTGCCAGGTATTCCTAGGTATTCGTCAACATTCCTATATATGACAATATATTCCTTACCTTTACATTCCTATTTTTGTCACTTTCTGTAATGTTTGTAGAATATCGGACACATGCGGACATGTTCTACTTTCTTTCCCGCTATGTAGTTCTCCCTGTTCCAAACTTCCAGCCCGCCCATTTTATCTTGACAGCTCCGGGCAGTACGGGAACCAAATGGGATATTCAATTGTTCTGTGTATACTAGGCCGTCTCAGTTCCTCTGTTGGGTAACTTGCTTACGAGAGTCAGAAGGAAGGTCGAGGAGCAAAACTCAGTCTGTGCAGGTGGTAAGAACGGGAATATCGTAGACCTTGGACGACCAGCCACTGTCGGCTAATCAAATTTTATAATGAAGTAGCCACAGTTTGATGCGTCGCTCCTGGCGAATGTTTTAGCCTAAACCAATATAATAGATTGATATCAGTAAATCCAGTCTTGGTCGAACCTGTACTCCCTTCTCTTTCCTACCGCCAGGAGCGAGATCTTGCAGTGAGCGTGGTGTCTGGTTCAAAGCATGGCTGAGAAGCACTTTGCTCGATTGTGAGCCTTCCCTTTGATTCAAGAGGAGGAGCCTAATTCTCCTTGTCTCGTAGCTTGGCTCTCATTACATCCCTCCTTCTCCTTCAACCCACAAATGGTCTCCAGTTCACACTGGATAACACCATTATTCGGGATCAAGCAACAACTATCAACTATGTGACAGAATCAGGCGATCCTTCCAAGTGGATTTTGCGCAACGTCTACGCTAATGGTACGACCCAGATTGGAGGCATCCTCTCAGGAACGGGTTCAGTGAGCTTTACCTTCCAACTCACAGGGTATGCTTTCTATCTCTGAAATTTAAATCGATTTGAGCTGATGTTTGTTTTTGAAGACCGCATTTCCTGCAGGCGGTGGCTTAGTGCGTATCCTCTTTCACCCAAAACTTTTCAAGACTTGACTGGTTCCACAGTAATGACACGACTTCTTCGGCGGTGTCTCAACCGTTCTACACCGGAAATTTATTCACTCCTATCGACACCTCCAGTTCATCGTAAGTTAGTTTTCGCTGTTGTGAGATATGCTGCTAATCTGTTCTGCAGATCAACGGCGACCAGTGGAGTAATCACGTCCGTAGCTTTTATTCATCATAAATGCTCCACACTTACCTCCTCCTCAACGCAGCGCATCATGTTCTGCTACTACATCCGCATCTGCCGACGCTGTTTCATCAGGAAATAGCACCACAGGTGCTGTGGTCGGGGGAGTGGTCGGTGGACTAGGTTTTCTTTCTGCACTCATATTTTTCGGATTGTGGTTCCGTCTACGCCGAGATTACAAACGAAAACCAAATTTTGGTCAAGTTGTTCAGCGGGAAAATCCAAACGGTGGAGCTCTCGCGCCATTGATGATGCCGTCATCCCATCTACCTCCTTCGTCTATTCAAGCCACCCCGCCAGCATCCACTGCGCCAGCATCCTCGGCACCACCCACTGATAGAAGCTCTTCAGTTTCTGGGCCCAGTAGCACAGTGAAACGAAGACCCCCGGCAACTTCAATGTCGAGTATGCCCATGATGCCGGAAAGTGCGACGATGTTGTCGAGTCCTGAGAGGGATTACAGTCAAGCTCACTTGCCGTCGATGAACTCACAGGATCCAGCAATCTCGAGGGAGCTCTCAGAGCTAAGAATGGAGGTTCAACGTCTGAGGCAAGAAACACGGCAGATACATGACCCACCTCCTGATTACTAGTGGGACCAGCCGATACTTCTCCCCTACAATATCCCGCCATCTGCTTGTAATGTACGATGAGTTCTGTAAATAATTTGTTCCTGCTTCCATTCCATACACAGTGTTATTTACGTTACCCTCCAAATCAAAGTTCTCTGCATCGTCGAAATTTGCAGCTACTTTAGGGAGTTTGGCTTTCAATTGGTTTAGTATGGTTCAAGAGCGCCAAAAAGCCTTTATAGTGCGAACTGGAGATATCCTGGCCCGATATATAAGGTTAACGCTAACCGGTACTTGCATTATGTAAATACTCAGAATTTCAGCTGGCGCGAATGTACGCAGTCCTTCTTCGTCTGCCCCTTGTATTACTTAGGACCGTAACGTGAGTCTGCAAAGCCTCATGGCTGGAATATACATAACCGACGTAGGTCAAAGAGAGTCCGAGGAAGTATGTAGCACTGCTTGTTCGCTAGATCTCGATCCGAGTTCGCAGTGTAGATGCAAAGGACTCTTTCTTCTCGCCGCTCCTACCGACCGATATGTTTATTGGTTCCTTCGAGATACCATGTTTGACGCGTTTATTGTAGGCACTCGCTTGCGGTGGCAGCATAGGAAGCCACTTCAGCGCTTATTCACCATACACTTGACCGAGGCAACGCGTCCGCAGGATCCCGCAGTCGTTGGCGCCGGGCGATTCAAAATGGGAAAAATGGCAGTGATAGTAGCTTTCCTTCTTCCTCCCTTACTATCATCAACTTCTTGAAGCCTGTAGTAGGCATTAAACACCATCGCAGTTTCATTCTGCATTATCATATTGTTGCACGCCATGGATGTGGGTGGGTATTCCTTAAAGTCAAGAAGCAGCGCACATGGATATCTAGTACATGCAGACCGTCGAGAACACTTTGAATCGCGATACCTTCTACTGCTATCGATTGCAAAAGTCAGCAAGTCGACGGATGTCGTCCGCAACTTCCTAAAAGGGAAGGACTTGCCGGCCGTCGCTGGGTAACCAAACAATGAAACAAACATTAAAGCAGGCAACTTCCCTTCCGACTGCCATTCCCCCGACTTACCTTCGCTTCTCGACCTCCTCTTCCATTCATTACTTCAGTAACCATGATTGCTCGTCTGCCTGTTACGTTCGCCGCCTTATCAGTCCTTTTCACCGCTGTCTCTGCTCAGCTACAAGTTTTGAGCCCAGGAGGAGATAACTTGTGGTGGAGTGAGTTTTGGTACTCTCTAGCTTCAATCACCCTCGTGTTGACCTCTTGCATAGTCGCTGAAAGTGAAAATTTGCTTGTATGGAACTGTAACGAGTCTCAAGTACAAAACTTTACCGTTCTGTGCGTTTCATTTTCTTTTCAAAACGGATTTCTCTTGATGAATTTTGTATCAATGCAGGGTAGACAATCCTAACATGGCCTCAGCTCTCGCAATGTAAGCCTTTTCTCGAAACGCAAAAAGTTTTGCGACGCTCATGCATCACCATCTCCAGCATTGCTCAGCAGCCCAACTACGTCTGTTCGCTGTTGGTCACCAAGGATCAAATGGGAGCTCTCGCTGTCGGAACAGGTTACACCGTGCAGCTCGCTGACCCTCTCAATAACACTAATGTGAGTATCAACCACATGGGCGCAAGATTATTGAGCGACCCTTTTTCTAGGTTTATGCCCAATCTGCTGCATTCGAGATTAAAGCTGTCGGTAGCGCTTACCCCACGTCCACGGTTTCCCCGGAGAGTGCCACATTTACCCCTTCTAGCTCTGGCTCTGGTAGTTCTGCTACTTCGGCCAGTTCCAGTTCCGAATCCAAGTCTAACGACGGCCTTCCGCTCGCCGCTTCCATGGGCTACGGTACTGCTTTCGCCGGAGCTCTTGTCGGATTGTTCATGCTCTAAGCTACCACGATAAAATCGCTGGAACTTTGGATATCTTTTATCGCTATTTGAACAGCATCGTATGTCTCATACTGGTGATTCCATATCATTTTCATTTTTCTTGCTTTATCTTGTCACTCCTTTTTAATAACATTCGTTTGGATATCGGACATTTTCTCTTTGGTTTATGAGAAGCTAAGCATGTTTACGACTCTACGTTTTCCATCTGGTTAAGATATGGTTTGATTGCTAAACTGCTTTTGCAATGAGCATGGGAGATCCTTGGCGGCGAACTCTCGCTGCAGTGCAAAAGTGTCGGAGATTGGGTTTTCTCTTTGACCCTTGTATTTTTTTTTTGGTCGGCTACATGTCATGATTGACATCGACATTCAATGTTCCTTTTTCTGGCCTCGGGTGTGCTTTCATTATCAGATGAGTAGCTGAGTATCAGCGATATTGGTTTTGACTAGGACGCGGCTTGATTGCTCTATTTGACTTCTAGATCAAGCGTTTGTTTCTTTTTTTTGAGAAATGATATGCACCTCGAGCCCCCCTCGAGGGCCGTAGCCTATACCGCAGATACTCTGCCGTTGAAACTTGGAGGTCTCTTTACTTATCGATCGATCTTTCTTCCGGTGTTCATTGTAGCTCCTTTTTATCCTGTATGTGCCCTGATTTACACCTAACCCCTTTAGCGCGCTATTAGCCAGCAGTCTGATTTTAACCTTTTGCCTCCTTCTCTACCATGTCGAGAGCACGCCCCCTCTATGTTCTGGTCGCTCTAGCCTCTGCGAGTTGTTTCATGCTGTTATCCTTGCGGCCTCGGTTGCCACAGATTCAGGAATCGGTTGGCCTCTACCGTTCCCAGCAGCACATCCATACGCCCCACTTTGCTACTCAGGCCACACCAATGCCAATGCCGAGCACGCAAATTCCTGGGGGTGCCCACGCCTATGGCTACACGCTTTTTGATAACTTGTATCTGCGAAATGGGACATTTTATGTCGTGACAGAAGAGCGATCGCGTTTTCCCGCTCTGGACGCTTTGCTATCTGCGCCGCTTGACCTAGAAAAGGATGCTGACCTCAAAGCAAATGATTCTGTAAGCTTGTCTGGTCATAATTTGTACTGTGATTCGATCAACGATTCTTTCAGCATCTACAATTCATCAGTCCGCATGCCGCGGTGGAAATGTTGGGCACATCCCGTATTCGCCTCGATGAGTTCACGGTGATTGTTTATGACCCGAAGCAGTTCATGACAGTAGGTATCTTTTTCACGGACTTGCGAGTGCGTACTTACTACGGTACACCCAGCATTACTATCATTGGTGGGGTGAAATCATTCTAGGGTTCTGGCGAGTTTATTCAATGCTTGGCTGGCGTTTGGATGATCGATTCTCTTCGCTCCCGTTCCCAAAGCGTTTCTTTTTACCGGTGCGTGCTATCTACCTTGTGGATGTATATCTTCATGACTGGCAATACTTGCAGTTCGTCACTGATAATACTTGGAGGGATCGAGCGGGTGTCAATGGTCCTCTAATGCGCGCTGCGAACCCTGCAGTTTCAATAGAAACTTCTAGCCTTTGGAAGGATCTCATCGACCTAGACGAAACAGTTGTTTTCACTCGAGCTGCTTTAATCAATCGACCGGCTGCTCATAGACAGTAACATTTTCTTTTTCCAGACTTGCTCGAACTCGAACACTGATTCATATTCATTCAGCTCTCTAGGCAAGCGTTGGAGCAAAATGATGTCCTCGACGATGGAACTCCCCATTCCACTTGGCTTCTGGGAGCCTCTTCGTAAAACAGTTTTGGCCGGTTATGGTTTATCTATGGGACCTTGGGAATCCAAGAAACCTATAGTAACATACATCAGTCGCCAGAGCACTGGCCGACACTTGATAACCGAAGATCATGAAGGATTAGTCCGTTCACTGAGACAACTGGAAGAAGAGGGTTTATGTGACGTTTTAATACCGGTCATGGAACGTCTTCGCCTGAAGGAACAGATGGAACTCGCATCCAGGACAACGGTAAGTGTTCCTTGCACTACGTTAGCGTGTCTGTTGGCTGACTTGGACGGCTGCTGTAGATTATGGTGGGAGTGCACGGAAACGGTCTGACAGTGCGTATTTTTCCACACATATCGATGCTACGTTAGTTCGTTCTTATGTTTCCTAATACAGCATCAGTTGTGGATGCCCCCATCCGCCCAATCAACCGTCATCGAAATTATGGTCCCTGATGGTCAGTGATCACGTACGGGTTAAGCACGAGCTATTTGCCAAATTTTTGGTTTTATTTTTGCAGGTTATGTTTTTGACTACGAGATTCTTGCCCGTAACATGGGCCATCAGGTTTGTTCCGATAAAATATCTTCTGTCAATCTGTCACAATGCTGAGATTCTTGTAGCACTACGCTGTTTGGAACGATACGTTCCTCACGTATCCTAAAGGACAGACCCACCAGGTGCGCAGGCTCAGTTCGGTACTCCGTACTCCAGGTTGTTCATTTTCTTTGTGGTCGAACTAGGGAATTTCACAACCTCCTGGCTTTCACGGGAACTATATACCGGTATATGGACCCACGGTCGCTACAATCATTAGAGGTCGTCTGTCCGAACAAGCTGATTTTGATTGAACCGTTCGCGCTGGTATACATATAATACACTGGACTTTCACAATGATTGTTTGGACTAGAGGGTACTCGTGTATTCTAGACAGCCTAATTTGCAATGTTCAGGGATCACATGGCTGATTCAATCTGTGCTTTCGGAATAGAGTTAAAATGCCTACGGGTCCTTGGGGCTGGGTCGATTGTTTGAGAACTTTTCATTCATATTCGCACTCACGTCTGTTCTTTGTTCTGACATTATTGATAGTGCAACACGTTTATGATCTTCTTACAATAATAAATGGTAAAGCGCATTCAGCCCACCAATCATGTTCTCTCACACGGGTCAAACCCGCGAAGAGGATTCTTCTTTGTAATTCGTCCTCTTCGACTCCTTGAACTATGCAATCGCATAACCCCACCATCCAAAATTCACCGGAGGAGTTACTGGCCGTTATTTTCTCTACTTTATCACCTTGGGAGCTCGCGGAGTGCGCACTAGTATGCAAGGGATGGCTCTCTTCCGCTCGAAGTCGATTGTACGAGCACGTCGATGTACGTAGGGCAGGAAACAAAATGAGTTTCGCAAAGCGAAGTGCCACTCTGTGCCACACATTAGATACAAAGCCCCTACTCAGATCCCTGGTCCGGTCACTATGCGTCATTTCTGACTTCCCCACTACTGTCCTACCCGAAATTCAGAGTGTTACCTTGCAATATGCTAATATTCCAACTATTCGTACATTCACAAGGATACTTCCTCGCCTACAAACCTTGGAACGATTTTCCTTCCACACGAATGTTTCTCTCTCGCCTCCAGAGCATATTGCGCTCCTACAAGCACTTGGAAGCCTTCCTTTGAAGCATATACGCTACTTTGCGCCGTTCTCAGGTCAAGTGCGCAGGCCTTCTCAGCTGATACCAGCATTGGATGCACTTCCACCGCCAAAGAATAATCGGCCCCAGGTGCAGACTTTGGATTTGAGAAGTGTCACGGAGCTGGGAAGCTTCCGTACAAGTCTCGAAGATTTAGACTGGGCTTTTCATCCTCGATCTCCACTTGACCTCACTCGGCTCAAAACGCTGAATGTCAGTACTTACCGCGCTACAAGGCATATCATTCGAGAGGTCGGCGGGACGCTAGAGTCATTGACATTCACGTCGGCGTCGCGTATTCTCGGTGGTAAGTTAAAAATTGCTCCTTCCCAATTTCGTGTACCTGTGATCTGACAATTGCTCTACAGACACAGAAAGTCAGCCGCCTATAACATTGTCTGTTCTTAGATACCTCTGCATACCTTCAGAAACCATTGACATCGCCCTCATTGCCAATATCCACTGTCCTTCTTTGGAACGTATCACGCTGATATGGCAAACTGCTACGGACCTGGATCCGGAATTCTTGAGCGATATGGAGTCGCCATTATTTCTTATTGATCGGTGTATCACCAATAGATCCAGCTATCCGCTGTTGAAAGAGATAATGGTGTTAGTGAACGCGCAAGCACGCCGTGAAAGAGAGCCAGATCTTCCTAGATTACAAAAAATGCTCCCTCGATGTACTGCTCGTTCCGTTGCGTTTAGCTTTGCGGAATGGCAGGCAAGTATCTCACTCTTTTACAGATGATCTATCAGCGCTGATAAAAGGAACAGGAAATTGAGTGAAAGAAGATGGAAAAATCAAGCCGGGTAACTGCAGCGGCACTATAGAATCAGGATGGCGGGAAGGTCATTGTCAGGTCTTCTCTTGCCCGGATCCGCTCCATTTTTTTAGATACCCCTTCGGGCTCCCGACTGGCTGAACTGTTAGGGTCTCTTCATAGCTCTCGGTGCCGGCCTCACGTTGCAGCGTCCCCCTGCATTATTGCCTGGTTAGAACAGACGTAAGGCTACCAAAATTGAATGCCAGTTGTCAATCATCCTATAAATAAAAAAGGCTTTGTGAAGACCTTCCCATTTAAGTATACAAATATACGCGATATCGGCCCCCGGCAGGTGAGTTCCGCAATCAGGATTCGAGGACATTGTCGTAGGCGAGTCACGGATGTGAGTGCACGGTTACCTGCCACGGTAATCAAAGGAAAGACCATGAATTGATATGGGAAGTGAGATCGTGTTTAGGAGATTTTTCATACATATGATCAATCCTCCCCCGAATGTTTCCCGTTTCCCATTTTATGCAGTTGTCCATAGTTCCTTCCCGTCTCGGAACATTGATAATGATAATCCGAAACACGCGTCAATCATGTGACCGCCGTGCCCTGGTATGCAACGATGATGTCCATATCTGGTTGGTGAGGCTATCTAGATATGCTTGCTGGCAATCCATTGTGCTTGAACAGCTTCGACTATCCAAGAGTGCAGTAACTCTTCCGCTCAGATGTAATGGAAGAGCATCTTAATTGGCGCCTCTGTTAGGAATTGGAGCTGCGAGTCTTCCTAACCGTGTCATTTCTTTGTCTCAAAGGTCGGAATATCAATGAGTACTGGAAAACTGCCGGAAGTATACTTTTGTACGTCTTATTTTTTGCTCATCTTTGACTCGACTTCTGAAAAAGCAGGCTTTGCATATGGGCATCTTCGAAAGCTCCGTGATAGTAACTGTATGCGGAAATCAAATTCTTCCTGGGTCGCGGAACGACGATAACTGTCTTAGACGACCTGGATATCCTGAATACCACGGCCATCCTTCGCGATGATCAAATTGGTATCTAAACTGTATTCCATGGGCAAGAATACGTTTCAAATAGTGAATTGTCGGTGTAACTTTTCATTCGCACCAACCATGTTTCGTGCTTCTATCACCCTCGACTGAAGGTTGATGCAATTCTTAGCTCGGTTTCTAGTTGTCAGCGAGGCCTGGGCTCTTCTGGTGGCATCCTTAGTTTTCATTGCCATTATTGCCATCTCGTCGTTGCTTTTGCATCGAAGGAAAATCATTCCGTGGTGCATAGGTAATATCCCGCCCGCGGCAGAATTGAAAGGACTACGCTCAAATCCATTATTCCGCAGCCCGGATTCCGGCAACTTTCCCTCAGGATACAGTTCATCGACACCGTATCAGTTTTCTTTGTCTCTATGACCGTCTGGCGCACCGTGAACGAGTTATCATTAAGGTCGCCACGCATGTCTTCACTATCATTCTACGCCCGGATATTGTTGCAGGCAAGGGGAAAGTTATACCTTGACCTGGATGCCATTCTTGGCATTGATCGTTACATTACCGGCGATCTACCTGGATCGCAAGGAGCATCCACCCCAGTTGCGCATAGTCACGGTCGAGACTCTTTCCCGAGGCTTTAAAATTTCAAAAACCGGAATCTTCTGAACGATCAGGCGGCTTCTTCTGTCTTGGATGGAAAGGTTGTTTGTCGATAAGGTTTAATTTGAACATACCATGCTGAGTCTACTTCATATTCGATAACGCTGGAGCGTTGGAGTGCGACCTCTTCTGTTCTGGATGAAAAGGTTTTTTTGGTCAATAAGGTTTAAGTTGAACATACCTTGTTGAGTCTACTTCACATTCTTTCCGTCAAAACACTCTACTGAGTTCATTTTTCGACATTCATCTCTTTCACACATCAATCCCCTGGCTTACTGAGTCTGCACTAGTTTGCGTACCGGGTCAAGGCGCGGTATACTCATGTTTAAAAGGCAAAGCACTAGTGTCAAATCAATCCCTTGTTCACCTCCCTGACATCGACAGGTAAGACATCGTCGCCTTTGAAGTCACGCACGACGGGACGGTCTTAAAAAAATTTTTTTTTGAGCAGCATCACGCAAAGCAGATTCGAACCAAGCTTCCGTCAGTTCTTACGAAGCTCTTTATCTGCAGAAGCATAACTACAGCCAAAGAATCTCGACCGTACCACCGACTCGGGACGAGAACGAATCAGCCATTTTTCCGAATGCAATCCATATGAAGATCAGGACTCACCCGCACATTAATAGCTTTTTGGCTGGCCGATATACCCCAGAGTCGGGTTGTGGATCGCCAAGAACTCTCTGACAAGGTTCAATTCATTCGATTCGACGGTAGAGGACTAAGAAGTCGCTATCGCACCTTTTTGGAGCTGAGTATCCGGCTGAAGTTTGGAGGATAACTTTCTTGTTAGATAGCCGAGATGATTTTTTTCTTAACCAAAGTCCGTCTACTCACACTCCGTCACGGTGACAGCCGTCGACGGTGTCGCCACCGCGTTCATTGAATCAGAACAGGGTCGGAATTCATAAACTCAGGAATCTGACAGGATCTACACTGTCATCTGGGTGTATTGCACTTGATGTCATCTCCGCTGTTGACGAAGCAACTGCGTGAGGCTTTGGCGTTCATTGCAAGTGAGTTTTACCGCTTGTTTATTGGCTGACTTAAGTGAAGAGGCTAGTATAGCTGTAGACTGGAAGTGAAGACGCAGGCTCTAAAGGCAAAGAAAAAATCCTCGTTCTTCCGTCTACACAAGACGTGGCGACGGTCGAATTCGCGGATCAGGTATTGGCGGATCAGCGTGTTGTATCCGTCGAAGCATTCCGTTTGAGTAAGGTGATCTTGCCCATCATCAACCACTGTTAATAATGCGTCAATAATGCTCCAAGACGAATCTCCTTCAGGCAACTCGATACTTGATCGTGATTTTCAGATCTTTCCTTCGACAATAATTCCTCATGGGGCATGTGATTTCTCATTTACGCTTCCTACTCGGACATTTTCTTGATCAAGGCAGCTGGTAGTTGCCTTTGGACCAGGAGAGGCAGGCACGGAACTTTTCCTTCCCCCGAAGTAATGTCACGTACGACGCCCTGACGGCAAACGGCGCATCGAGCGTTCCTTATCTCCTACACTTTGAGAATTTTTTTTCTCGTCATTTCTGGAGGCTACGAATCCGTAATCTCTTATTTGGAACGATAGTCGCTACCCCTTCTCCGTTTCCCGTTATTCTAGTTGCGTCTCCTTGCCACATCTCCTTGCTCAGGCAACCAGTGAAAGTTTCTTCTTCTGAACTCACCGCCGCTTGTCGGTCGAGAAGCCGTCAGTTTCGAGATTCCGCGTCTTAGTCTTGATGGTACCTTCCGCTCAGTATGCTTCGGGAGAAAAGGGAGTATATGGGGAGCATATGGTACTATTCGTTAGAATTAGTCTCGATGTTCGACCGTAGCTTCTCGGGGCAAGGGATTATGTCTGTCGACTGCCATCCGCTATCCGCTAGACTGGATACTGTGTTTTTTTCGGGGCAGATTTGCCTCAATGGACCAGAATTACAAGTACATGGCTCACCGAATAACTAAGACAGGTTTCAAATTTCAAATACGGCCGATGCCTTGCAGCTGCAGAGTCGCAGACCACGCTTAGAACTTTGCCGATGTAATGGAAACGAGTTCCTGTGACAACGTCGATGACAGACGGGGCATTTAGACTTGCCACTGCCAAAAAAGATGAGCGAATTGTAGCGGCGAGCTTAACTTGATTTGGAGTTTGGCAGAAGCTTTAGGTGCCTGCGAAAGTTGTTCACGTGACAAACTTGACTTTGCTTTCAAACTTTTTATTCATCTCGGGATTTTGAGACTGAAACAAGAATGAATTGTAAGTTTTATATATTGGATTGGCGGATTGGGTCTAAGGAAAATAAAATTTAAAAAACATAAATTGGGGATGTAACTTGCCGATCAAGACCGCCAAATCCAGGGCATCCCTTCTATTTCCTCTTCGCGTACTTGGGCAGACCCTTAAGTTCTAGCTCATTCGGACCTTTATCTTGAAATCCTGCTCTCCGTCACAATCGCCCATCTATCATCTATCTCCTCGGTTACTCCCTTTCAAACGCTTAAGTACCGGCCCATTGTTTTTCTCCTCCTCCAACTCTCTTTCTTGGTCCATATTTATCCCAACATGCTCTGGTTCTCCTCCTCGTCTGCTTTCGAGCGAGCCTGGTAAGTTTATTTAGCCTCGAGCTTTTAAATGAATTTATCGCCAAAACTTTTCACAGCGCTTTCAAGCAGAAACAACGACAGGCAAGCGTGGAAGCTGCCTCCAAACTATTGTCGTCACCCCTCACGTCTTCGGAAGAGAAACTTCATACTTTACCGATCTCTGAACTCGTCCAAGGCTGTAAATCTGGCGACATATCGCCTTTTGACATTATTAATGCTTATGGAAAGAAAGCCCTCGACGCTCAGCGCGACACCAATTGCATTGCTGAGCTTATGCTCGAGGACGCTTTTCGCTCCGTCTCCGCTCCTTCCTGGGGCCCCGCCGTCGATTCAGATTCCTACGCCAGCGACTTGGTTCGGAACCGACCCCTCCTGGGTGTTCCCGTCAGTGTTAAAGGTGCGTCTCACGCTCTCCGGTCTCCAGGAACCGAGAGACCATGGTATTTCTTCAGATTGTTTCGACATATCCGGGCACGACACCACGCTCGGCCTCGCTCGTGGAGTGAACAAGCCCGTCGAGCATTCCTCGGCAATCGTTCGTATCCTTCAGGATGCAGGAGCCATCATTATTGCTAAAACTACCGTGCCTCCGGCTCTCTTTTCCGTTGACACTGACTCGAAGCTTTTTGGCACCACGTCGAATCCCTATAGTTCCGCCCATGGTGTCGGCGCGTCCACCGGGGGCGGTGCTGCTATGGTCGCCTGCGGAGGATCTTCTGTTGAAATCGGCTCTGATGTCGCAGGCAGTGTTCGTTTTCCCGCTCATTTTTGTGGCGTTTGGAGTCTAAAGGGCAGTATCGGTCGATGGCCAGTGTCAGGGAATCAGTCTTCGATGATGGGTGTCGAGTCTGTCCCTACCTTAACTGGTCCCCTTACCAGAAATTTGGACGATCTCGAGCAAATTTACAAAAGAGTCATTGATATGAAGCCGTGGGAGTACGATTATACGGTATGTTTTCCATAAGACTGAGAATCTTCTCCTAGATTTGACTATCCGTCCTCAGTGCGTGCCCATACCGTGGCGCCCTGTCAATCTTCAAGAAGAAGGACGGCGACTAAAGTGGGGCGTCGTCTGGACAGATGGTATGTCACAAAGTTCACCATGTTTTGAATCAGATCTCATAGTCCATATCGGGCTTAGGCGTCATACCACCTTCACCTGCCTGCATGCGAGCGCTCACAATGGTAGTCGATTCATTAAAGCAGCAAGGTCATGAGGTTGTTGATTTGTGAGTCTCTACTTTGAAACAGAGTTCGGATTCATAGATATCTATTTATTCTAAAACAGGATACCTCCGAACATCCCTGAATTTCTGGAAACCGGATATCAACTCGCCTTTGGTGACTCGGGTACGCTACAAGGGTTTTTCTTTCAACCCTAATGAGTGCCGTTTGTAACATCCACTTCAGGCCAACAGATTCGGGAAAGGCTTGAACCGGAGGAGACTGTTAGCCCTGCCTTAGCGTCGTTCCTGGACTTGATCAATCTTCCCCGTTTCTTCAAAAAGTTACTGGCCAGGTTCTACGCATCCAAAGATCCAATCTACGCAAGCTTGCTTGACAAGATGCACTTGAAGACGATTCGGGAAGAACGAGACTTGATCGTGAAGAGAGACAAGTTTAGAGCAGAGTGGCACGAACAATGGACCAAAGAAGGGCTTGATTTTGTGTTAACGGCCCCTGCGCCGTTTCCCGCGGTAAAGCACGGTGATGGCCTGAAGGCGAGTTTAATGTCGGCCTCTTATGCGTTCCTTTTCAATCTAGTGCGTATTTTTTTTTCAATGTCATTGTGTATTGTTGACACTAATTAACACTAATTTCCGGTATCTTCCAGCTCGACTACTCTGCCGGAAGCATGCCAGTAACGCGCGTTGACAAAGAGTTGGATTCCCTTCCTGCCGACTTCATGACTTCACCCGAGTACAACGACATGAGCATCATCTACAAAACGTCATATTCCGTCTATGACGCCGGTTCGATGCATGGGCTTCCAGTGGGCGTCCAAATAGCTGGGAGAAGACTGGAAGAAGAAAAGGTACTAGAAGGTATGAAAGTCATTCAATCAGCCCTAGCGCAAAACGGCATCGTCTTCCAAGGAAAGTAATGCTGTCCCTGCTTCCTTTTACTGTAATATTTCAGACTCAATTCTGTGGCCCTATCAACGTTTTTATTTTTACGCGCATTTGCTTGTCTCGTCGCTCCTTTAAACTTTAAATGATTTTACTGTGTCGTTATCATATGCATCCTCTTACTGGCTCGCTTTCCAATTGGTATTCCTCGGTTTTTCATGTAGTCTGTGTCATCCCTATTAGGACAATGCTCTCGTTTGCTCTCTCGCGTCTGTCGCCGTTCCACTCGTTGCACTTTTTTCATCTGTTGTCCACTTCGCCTCAGTGCATTTCTTGTACATATCATACATCTCTGCGGTTTATGTTTCCCTGTAATTTGCTCATTATAATGGAAAGCTTTTTGTGTAATCCGATCCGGGGTTCAAGGTCGATGTATCCATTACCGTCAGACTGTATGTTGTCCATGAGACGGTGGCGATAAAGTTCAGGTTCAGCAAGCGAGGCTTCCTTCCGAGGATGCCGCCAAGAATGTATGTCCTCGTTCACGCGCTGTCGAGGAATGGTGACCCCATGGTTCAACCAAAAAAGCGAGGAAGCTCCAGACGAAGGGTTTCCTTGTGAAGAGTTTTATCAGGAGTTCAGCGACGTCTGCGATTCTCTCGCTGGAAAAATCCATAAGGTGCAACTGGGCCTTGTGTGAATGCAAAAATTGAAGTATTGAGTGGAAAAAAAGGCATTAAAGGGCCATATACAGATCTCCCCTGAACGAACACTCAACTGGAATTGTAAAACGTTTGGCACGCGTTGCGTGGTCTGCTTACTTACAAAACTCCGCACCCTCCGATCCAGACAGGTATTGTAGGTTTTTCATTTTTAGCATCATTGTCGGCACCTAACTCATCTAATTTTTCCAGTACCCTCGCACTGTCTTTGTCACCTTCTTTAATTCGTCCAAAAACAACATACTTTCCTGGAAGAGCGGATTTCGTTTTGAGTTGGAAGCAATCAAAAATAGAGTATATACCCTAACGGCACACCTTTCAGTTTAGCTAGCATTTCGTCATCTTCAGACAACACGATAAAGAACTGTGACGTATTATTTGGATTTTTGCCTCCCGAGTTGGCCATTGCAAGGCTACCTCTCTGTGGAAGCACTTGTAATCCTGCCTTCTCACTCGGGAACTTCGGTCCATATATTGACTGACGGAAAATAGTGTGAGAAAAACAAAGAACACAGCGAAACTGGACTAGAGCCAGCTGGACTTCAAAATGATCTGCATTAGAATTGCAAAGTTTCACCAGGACCATGGGGAAACAGCATGGAGATGCATGTTAAAAGATACGAGAAAATCGCTTACCTCTCCTCCGCTACCGTCGCTTCTGGTGACGTCGCCTCCTTGGGCAACGAAACCTTTTACGACCCTATGCAGGGGATTTCCGAGGTAGTGGAGTTTTTTGTTAGGTGCACTTTTGCAGAACCCTTTGTCACCGGTACACAGAGATATGAAGTTTTGGCGCGTTTTAGTGAGCCCGGTGGAAGGATCCAAGTCGAATGTGAGACGCCCCAGGAGTAGTGCAATGGGTGGATCGAAACGGAGGTCTTGATTAGAGGATTTCTAATCAAAGATTATCTCATATGAACGACACAGCTCGGATACTCGATTGATACTTTACATTGAGGTCTCGCAGAATTTCCCGCTGTTCATCGGATAAGAGTTCCGGACGGGCTGGTAGGTCGAAAACGGAGGCGTGTTTGGAAAGTAATGAGGATGTAAAGCTGTATTCATCTGTTTGTTTCTCGTGTTCTGCTATGTCCCCGGCGTGTATGTCCAGATATGCTGACATTGGTGTCTGAGTGCAGTTCGGATGCGTGCGCACGCGTTGGGCAGATCTGTGCCGATCCTGCCGGATTATCAATGAATGATCCGGATCTCGGAACGATCATGCCGACTCTCCGTGGGGTGGCGGAAAGATCTGACAATCCACTTTAAGTAACGAGTGGCCTCGGTCGCACACAGTACTCTTCAGGTCGGCTCAGACAGTGCTCAGACCGAATGTTTACTCATTCACAAAGTCAACTAGTCTTATCTGGAACTTGAATAGCCCTTCCCGAATCTGAATGTATCTTGCCTGTGATTCGCGAATTCAGTAGTCTTCCCGAACATTGTTCAATGTGCTGCTCGATCTAAGTACGACTCACGTCGAAATGATCTTCTATATATGCATTACAACGTCATCGGAATGTACGGCCGTTCCAATTTGCTGGCCTTGAAGCTTGATATCTAACTTCTCTTTCGAAACATTAACGTAGCAGGGTTGGAAGCGCACGAGTGTCGTTGACTCGTCCCACATTATTGCCCATGCATTTTTACTTTCTAGGTGGGACGAGGTATGCTACGAGGACTTATCTCCATAACCCCAGATAACGGCACGATGCATATATGCCCCGCATCACAAGATCCGTCAATCTCCAATCTTTCTCGGAAAAGGTGGCATTGTTGGACAAAGCTCCATCGCAATTCTGACAGAAAATGAATACCTCTGCGTCGATATAATGATCGCTAATCTTCTCAACCCTCCGATAACATCGATCTCCACCTTGGCAAACATATACATGGAGGTCTTCGAGAAGATCTGTTATTTAAACCAGGAAATCGACGGAAATAGCTAGCGATTGGCAAAGCTGTTGAGCTGATACCGCACATCTATTTACCTGACGCTGGTTCTTTGCTAATAATATCTGGGGCAGAAAATAAGTGCCCCCAGTCTGACATTACCGGGATGGCCACTGCCATCTGGAACTCGGGCTAAAGTTGCATTACTTGCCATGAAACTGAAGAACAGCGTTTTTACAAGGATATACCGAGCGGCCTAACGGAATACCGCGAGACGTACTCGGCCGTTCTATGACCGCCATTACTGCGGCCCACTCTGTGATGGTTTAGATCCTGTAGTTGGAGCTGAATAATTTGAAGAGGTGCAACTTGGAGACCAAGCCTGAGCCTGTGCGACAAGACCCAAGTAGCAAGGCGGGTGTCTAATAAGCGAGTTCGCCGTACTCGCTTCCCTAATCTTGCCAAGGAGTTCCGAAAGATTTACGGGTAGAATTTGGCTGGTGGAAAGATGCGGAGTTGCGATGAAAGAACCAAATACGGTGATGATATTTGGCAGATACTTAAGGACGAGCTGAAAGACGAACAAAAAGCCTTTGAACCTTTGAAAAGGATGGTAACTGAAAAAGGGGCTTTTGTGACGGCAAGCTCGGCCTCGGCCTTTTTTGGAATTACAGACGCACCAAGCCTTTACGCAGAGACTCTGAGTAATGATCATCTTGAACCGCAATCATCTCTTTCGTCGGTCACCTTGTTTCGTTACCTCCATGTTCTCTCTCTGACACCCTCACCTTTCTCCAGTCAACTCGAGAGATCTACCCTTTTCAATTGGCTTCTAGATCCAAACAATATCATCGATAATCCTCTTTCAACCAGTCCAACTACTTTTGCCAAGGCTCGTTATATGGAACGCAATTTGCGACAGCTGAAACTCGACCTCGACGCGCCAAACGATTTGCCGCCACTTCAACAACAAGGAAACGGAGAAGAGAAGTTGGAATGGGACTGGGACATTGAACACGCAGATAGGAAGGCCGAACGCAAGGCGGACGCTGCATTTCATGGCGCTTTGCCGTTCGAGGTCGACAGAAAATTACTCAAGGATGTCGTCAGAGAGAAGATGGGGGTGGAAGTTGTCAGGATCAAGTTTCTGAGCGCTGGTATGTCTCCCTTTAAGTCCAAATCTGTGAAAGACTGGTTAGTGATGGTCGTCTTCAGGCACATTTCACAAGGTAATTTCTTTAAATAAAAAAAGTTCTATAATCTGAACTTTTTAGGCCTATTTAGTTACTCTGGCAGATCGACAACAGGTTGTCGCTCGGGTTGCTCGTAAATTTATGCCTCGCCTTAAAACTGAATCCGAAGTGGCCACAATGCAGTACTTACGGGAACACACTTCGATACCCGTACCTACTGTATACCATTACGACTCCAACCCGTACAATCGCCTCGGTGGCGAGTTCATTTTGATGTCCAAGGCTCCTGGTATTCCTCTTGCCAAGGTCTATCATTCCTTATCGTATAACAATCTCGTCAAGCTTTTAACCAACCTAGCCGAGATGGTCATTCCCTTGTTCGCCCACCGCTTTTCTGAACTAGGCTCCTTATACTTTGGTCCAAATCCCCGTGGTAGTTCTGATGCTGGGGTCACGCCAAAGGCCATCCAAATGCACTATTCTGCTTTCCCATTCTCTCCTACGCTAGCCACTTCTCCTTTACCCAGTGCGAAAATGTCCAGACAAAACTCATACTCGTCCATGTCAAAGATCGCAATGACGCCGCTGACATCTCAACAGCAGGAATACCATGTTGGACCTATCGTCTCCTGGCCATTCTTCGGTTCTAATCGAGGCGATTTGGAGCATCCTAACGAGATTAATCGTGGTCCGTGGTCCTCCTCGCAAGGCTATTTTGAATCATGCGTAGAACGCGAAGTGACTGGCGTTATCCGCGAGAACGAAGGCAAAGCCGCGCCGCATAAACTACATCTGGACCCAGACGAAATTATCTCATCGCGTCATCATCAAGTCAAGGCTGTTCCCGGTGATGAAAGTGATGATAGTGACGAATGGGACTTGGAGGAGAGCGAAGGGGAGTGGGATGGTCCCGGAGACGCGATGTACAGAGATTACAGGAGAATGCAGCGAACAACTTTCTTGATTGCCCATATGGATCAGAGAGAAGAGACTGTCAGAAGAGAGATGGCGCGTTGGTTGAGTTTAGTGGAACGGTTATCAAAACATCAAAAGGCGCTTATGGGAAGTTCTTCGAATGACTCTGGGCCCGAAGAGTTTGGCTTGGACTGTCATGATCTCAGTTTGGAGAACGTGTTTGTCGACGAGGTGGATCATACCAAGATTGTAAGTCTACGTTTCTTTGAACCCCCTAGTTCCAAGTTTCTAATCAGATTCAGACATGTATCATCGACTGGGAATCTACTACTACCCGCCCGCTTTGGGCTTGCGCTCATCTCCCGGCATTTTTGCAGTATAGTCCGTTCACGGCGAAAATCTTCAGAGATATTCTAGCAAAGATGGCAGCAACCTCTGCCTCCACGCCTTCCACGCCGGCATCCCGCCGGGGAAGCCGTCCTCGTTCTTATCCTCATCACCTCTCGCAGCAAGATGTTGCTTCTCTTGCCCGTGAATGGCTCCAATACGAATCCTCTGGTATGCGACTCCGTATGGCCCACCGCTTCATTGAATGGGACGGCTGGGAGGAAGGTCTAGCGAACAGCACACTTGGGGAAGAAGAAAATGAGGAGAGCTGGTTCGCAGACTTGAATGATTTTGACAGTCACTTGACAAGCCCGCCAATGTCCGGAAACGAGAACGCGAATGGAAGTGGCGCTGGAACTAATGTTTACACCGATGGTCGGCAATCCCTCAGCTTCAATGTTCCACACAGTCCATCCAGTACAGAACCTGCTCACGATGACCCGAAAAGTATCCTCGGATCTGCTTTTACTCGACGCAAGCCCTCTTCGAAAGTCAAGCTTCCATTCGTGTCAGAGCTGGAGAAGGAGCAGATGCTTGACACCACCGGCGATATATGTGGAGGTCGTGGAGGAGAATTAGGGCGGAGATTGGAGGCGTGGTTAACCGTAAACGGACACGACTCCGATATAGCCGTGCATGAACCGGTCGATGGTCCGAGAAGGAGATGGCATAACGATGAGGAAGAGGGGGAAACGCTATGAGTATGCATACACCATAGATTTTGGTTTGATTCGTGGTTTTCCGATTTGTAAGTATATTTATCTATCTATCGTCTTCTTGCATACCTCTCTTCATAGACCATTTCTATATCTGGTACTTCCCGTCTGTTTGGTTTTCTTGTCGTCGTTTGGAAATTTTTTGGGGGGAAGACGCAATCGTTATGCTATAATTCATGATGAAGTACGATACACAAACTTGTAATCTATGTCTATGGTTAGTAAATAAATACCCTTGTACATTGCACGTATGGTATCACTGCTACTTTGTGCGGTTGATCGCGATTCGCAGATATCTTTTACCTCTGCCAGCCTCTCCGAAGTGTATGATCCAGTGGCGTTCTGAATGGCAATTTTGGAGATGCTCAGGGTCTTGTCCTGACCCTAGCTTCGGGAAAGCAAATACAAGCTCCGCCACCTCCGGTCGCTTGATTTGATCCCCGGGAGGTCTGGTTGATTAGACTTCAATAGAAACCGGTGCTCGAACATTAGCTAGAAATGGTAGTTTCCATTCCAGTCAGGTCAAGCCAGGAACCTATCTTATTCGGAATTATGCCAACGGCAAGTATCCACTGTCAAAAATCAAGATGTACACACTACAAAGGCGTCTCCTTCGAAGCGGGCGATGCTCACTGCTCGTTCCATCCAAATGCCCAGTATTTCGCGTCGATTCTCCCCGAGTCGCAGGCATTTCGCCCTTATCTCGGCAATTTGCTTTATCTTTCTTTCCAGGAACTATATCAAAAATGCGCTGGAAGGAGGGCATACAACAGATATTCTTGTCAAAACGGGAGGAGAGCCTTCACGATCAAAGTTTCCTCTTGATATGGTTATAGGGGATGCTTCACGTTCCCCCGCGTCCGAGGCAGAACGTATTCTTGAGCCAGTTCAAGAGGTCACCTTCACAGAGCATCGCTACAACCCGAATGGCTTGCTCGAGGTCAATCCTGAAGGCCAACACCCTATCTTCGAGTTGATGGAGAAAAGTGAAGCCAATTGGCAGAAAAAGCTGCAGAAAGCTAGTCGCAGTTTGCACGAAGCTGTCGTCGAGTACGAGAGAAGATACAGACGCAAACCACCTGTTGGCTTTGATATATGGTCAGTCTCTCTTTTTTTCTCGGAAAGTGCGACAAGACTGAAACTGATACTATAGGTGGAGATACGTAGAGGAAAACAACGTTCAGCTTCCAGACGAATATGACCAGATCAATAGGGACTTTGAGGCCTATTGGGGTATTGATCCGCATGATCTCCAGGCTGAACAGCTGAACCACGAACTTTGGACGAAATGTGATACCTACACCATAGGAAAGCTCAATGTAGACGACCCCATCACGATCCTCAACTCGTCTTTGAAAACCCAAGCCCACTTTGATGTGACAAGAGGCGGAAAGTCTATCGTAGAGATGCTCAGAGATGCTGATCTCGAACGATACATTCCGCCTTTCCGTGCCAATTTGAACCCCCTTGACAACCCCGAAATGAACATCGAGTGGAGCTTATGGAATGAAGCACTTCTTGCTGCGAAGAAAGGGGAGAGTAAGCTCAATTCTCCGCATCTTTCCAAAGTTTGCGTAACGAGTTTTCCTTCTTTCAGCAATATCCATGCTCAATCGCCCACAGCCTTCCCGCCACAATGGTTGGCTTGACATTTGTGACCCGATGTCTCCTGTTTGGAGCACTCCTTTGGAATTTTACGATCCTTCCCCGTTCAATAGGTCTTGTACAGATCCCATGTCTCCTTCAAGCTCGCGAACATTCATTCATGACCATCGGGCATCTATGGACCCTTGCCAACATCCGCATCTTCTCCGCCAGCACGGTCAGTTTGTCAATCATTTTCAAGGTCCACCCCCTAAGACAACTGTATCGCCATTCTTCAGTCTAAGTCCTTCGACGATGCATCGTGATATCACTGTCGCTATGCCGATGTGCTGGATGATAGACATTGAGCCTGATACAAACCCTAACTGGGAAAATAAGTCTGATGAACGGCTTCACTGGCGTGGCGGTAACACTGGTTCATTCCACTCGGACGAGCGTGACCCTAAGCTCTTGTGGCGTTTGTCTCATCGGATCAGGATGGTCGATTGGGCTCAGAACAACCTTTACTCGAACTTGCGGATTCTTGGGCTTGGAGCAAAGAAGGGTGAACCGGTCGGTCAGGGCACCGTGGTGGATAAGGGACGTTGGGCACCTGCGATGTTGGATATTGCTTTTGCTGGTAAACCGACCGCTTGCCACGAGCTTACTTGTTCGAAGATGGCAACGATGTTCCAGTATAAAAACTATGTCGACACAGTGGAGGCCGGCGAGTTCAAATATGTGTTAGACATGGACGGTAATGCTTGGTCCTCTCGCTTCAAACGACTTATTACGACGTCGTCGTGTATCTTCAAGGCAACCGTTTATCCTGAATGGTAAGAGTTTTCTTCTCTTCATCGCTGTCTTCTTTCCTGATGCGATTTTTCAGGTTTACCGACCGCATCCAACCGTGGGTTCAGTATGTCCCCGTTCAAATCGATTTGTCCGACCTTTGGGACTCTTTCACCTTCTTTCGGGGCGATCTTAATGGTAACCTGGGTCATGATGATCTGGCCAAGAAAATAGGTGCTCAGGGAAGAGAGTGGAGTTTGGAGTTTTGGCGCTACAAGGACCTGGTAGCCTACAACTTTAGGTTCGTTATCCTAGTAGTTCATGTTCGTTACTCGAGATTCTCATCTTTTCGTACAGACTGCTTCTGGAGTACGCTCGAGTTATGAGCATTGAGCGGGATTCCATGTCATTCGACTATGATTCTTGGGTTGCATCGTAAAATCAAAATCTTCCACTTCTCCCCATCCTGGTTCCAGCTCTATATTGTTAAAAAATTGTTTGTCAGTCTTGGGAGTTTGTACCTTTCGACCTATCTCACTTGTATCCATAGTCATTTATTCCTGGGACCTCAATGCCAATGCTCAATCTACTATCATTGTAATGTCTTCTCCTATTTTGAGTAAAACCTCGTTTAGGCGTTAGTATCTAATAGATTAATCCTGGTCTGCTTGGCCAAATTCCGCAGTACTTAAATTTATCTCACACTTATGAGACAGAGTGTCGCGCTGTTTGAGACTCTATCCTAGGACTTCCATACCTTGGTTTCTATCATAGACTTTGAGAAATCCACGAATCATGAACCTCCGAAATAAAAAAAAATTAGGCTTTCGCGCATCATCACTCGAGAGTTCATTTGGCGCGTTAACCTACTCGTGACCATCACGGTACCGCGAATTGTCACGCGCGGCAAAATTCGGCTTGTTGTCTCGCTTTTCGTCCGAAACCTGTCAAGCCTTCCTTGGCAGATATACATAGCTCTCGCGCAGCTATCAGGTCGATGCGAAGCGTCAAATCCATACCTTGAACGCCGTCTCAGTCTCAACTCTCCAGGGAAACTTGAGGTGAGGTAAGAATTGAGTTCACTCACACATCTCGATTGAGTTCTAAAAAGACCTACAAGTTTCGACTGCTTGTCGGTAGCAACTGGTAGCAACGGCAGCCACGGTCAAAAGGCAACGGTGAAAAAGCAATTTCGGCGGTAACGGAGGGTGATGGTCCCTCCTCATGATCATCGCACATCTTTCATATGTTACCAGTAACTTGTGAGTAGTAGCTCAGTTTCCCCGTTACCGTGCATCTACATCAAATTGAGTTCAATGTCCTACAGGGACGGACCCGGATGAGGCAGATGGTACAAAATGAAAAACTTCTTGTTATCAGGAATTGAAGACATACATACGGCTACGCGGACGTGATCAGCAGATGTTTCGCCAAAGATATGACCTTGAGGTGCAGAAGATTCAGCTCCACCTTTTTAGGCCTCGTACCTTGTGAAGCGGTAATTCAGTGTCATCAATATGATTGTCGTCCACAATTTAATGATAAGTCCAGTGCATCAGGTCAACTTTGTGGTCCATCGCATCTGATCTCACATCCCACATCGGCTATATACCTTCTCTTCGCGTTTCTTTCCAGAAAACTCTCTCACCTCTTATATCGGCAACCTTTTCGAATTCCTCTTACACTCTTTTGAATCGTCACATCCGCCGCCCGCCATGGAGGACAGTGTTAGAGCCTTTGTCGCTCTCCAGTCTATCGGCGCCTTTTTCTTTCTCCTGGTCATGCTTACTGCGTTCTTGTCTCCACGGGTCCAGCGATACGCAACGTGGTACACCTTTTGCATATCATGGATAATATCTTGCTTGGGTTACACGCTCATAGTAGTTGTGAACTCATACACTGCAATCGGAGACGGTGTCGTTTCGGATTTCCCTGTAGGCAGTAGAGCGTGGCATGTGTGTCTGACGCAAGCCGCGTTGGTGTACGCGAATCCTGTTTTGTGAGCACAAATAAACTTTGATAATCTACGCGTTCTGAGACATTCATTTATAGAACCGGTTTTACAAGTTTGGGAATGTGTTTGCATGTAGGTAATCTCAAATATTTTTCTAGGATTTGCGCTGATGTTTCTTTATTTCAGGTTCTGCTGTACATTCGAGCGGCACTCAAAGTTCCCATGCTTCATGTGAATGCAATCACATCCACACTGGTTCGTCTTCCAGACCTTTGTTTACATGCTCTTTTCGAGTTTCAACTGATTATTTACCTGTGCACAGCTGGCTGTCATTCCTTATATTATCTGGATCGTTATGTTCATTTCCTTATTTCTGGTAAGCCTCAATCTCAATTCGAAATACGCACCACTGAAAAGTAACGTGCAGGTTGGCCACGCGAATCCACGAGCGGTGGAAATCAGTCCTTCTGGCTACTATTGCCATCTAGAGTTACGTGAACCGTAGGTCTTTCTCTGATTCTCTAATCAACAATCTAAATGTCATTTTTAGCTCACTAGTCAGCTCTGGGGTAGCAATAATAGCATGCATAGGAGTGGCTGCCGCCGAGAGTCAGTAAAATCATACCCGACCCTTAAATTTTTGTTGACTAACCATTCGGCGAATCGCTAGCCTGGATGGCCATTAAAGTTCACCGAAACCGTGCTTCTCTTGCTAGAACCTCGCAACCTTTGGCGTTTATCATCCGCGTGCTGTTGTTTTGTTTCGTGGATCTATTTACGTTCGTGTAAGCAGTTGTTTCCCGTTGTATTACTATGAGTTTCACGCTCTTTGCATCCGCAGTGTCGGCATACTGTTCATAACTCATTCGACGAGGAATCGGGGAATTTTTCTACTCTCACTGAGTGAGTACCCAATTGGATCATCATTCATATTTCTGATTCGACGGCGTTGTCAGTTCCCTTGCTAGGATTGCTAATATTTGGAACCCAAAACGTATAACTCCTCCATCATTCCACTGAGCTTCGATGCTGATTTTAAGATTTCGAGTACAGGATATATTGCAAGTATGGATGTTCTGGAGAACATCTTCCCAACCGGAGACTCACGTGCCAGTTTCAACTCCGACTTCAGCAAGTCCAACGGAGTCCGGTAGTATCACGCAACACCGACCAAGTCTGCGCACTCATCGCTGGCGTTCATCAAGCCAAAGTTATCTGGATCCGTCACGCAAACAAATCACGTCGAATCAATATCGCTCTTCTCAAACATCAGGCTCCCGGACGATATCGGTTTCAATTTACCAAAGTACGATAGTCGATGATTCGGACGTCATGGAAAAGTTGGACACGCATAACAGACTAGATTCCTCGATCGAGAAATCTGATAGCTTGAATAGTCCTCGAGAATTTTGATTTAAACAAGGATCCAAATACGAGGACAAGGTCAAGTCGCGCTCAGCGCTCAGCGCCTATATAATCAACTTCCAACAACAACAGAAGCTTACCGGCCATTGACCATCTTGGGAGCCAGCTAGTATCACCACTGGTTCGTGGTGCGCGGCGGTTTGGATGGAGGATGCCCATATGTTACTAAATAAATAGCAGTTGTGCGTGTACTGTAGCTTAGTCGAATGAACGAATTTCAGGTATCCCATCTTTCGATTTCGATCTGATACGATCATGGGCGTCGTTGATGCAACAAATAATGGTGCTCCTTTAGGCCTCAGACTTCAGATTTCAACCAGTTGATTATGGAATTCATATCTATTGCTCTCCATTGTGAAAAGAGCATGTACGCTTGCGAAAGTAATCAATGACATGAAAGTTCGCCCACCTCTACTTACCTTACAGTCAAGGTACGTACTACATACTTATGCAGTTACTGCAGATGATTGTGCTAAACGGTGGCCAGTAGCGATGTCTTAGCCTCCCAAATCCTGGATTATCACACCGACTGTCAGCGATTTTCGGTAACGCGTGGAAACCTTCAAACACGGTATACAAGGGTATACCGCGCTCTCATTCACTTTTCATATTACTATGCAACGATATCTCGACTGTGCTGCAATGCATGTTCGAATGTTATCAATAGGGATATTAAGTTGCCAAAACACAGACACCTTCCTTGATTTCGTTCACTTCCACGCTTGCGTTAGGAGTATTTATTTTTTGCCCGTCCTTGAAGGACGCAGGCGTTTCTTTTGGCTCGTTGAATCTTTCTTCTGGCACACGGGATGGGCGTAATTCTGCGGTTGAGGATGCGTGGGGCGGCGGAAGATGAGATGACCAATCATATTTTCCTCCAAGATCTCTCCCCGGATGCCTCTCAACACTCTGCTCCTCTCATCGTCTTCTTCCTCGTTCTTCAACTTATCGGTCTCTTCGGCAGCATCATCACGATCCTTAGTGCGCGTTTTAGCTCCCCAATCAAGCGTCACCCAACCTGGTACAATTTCATTGGGTCTTGGATTATTTCCAGCATATCCTACACTCTGCTGCTTTTCGCTGGAAATATCGATCTTTCTGGGAACAACCAAAATGTACCATTTGGGTTGTGCGTAGTGCAAAGCGCAGCCATATATGCCGCGCCTCCTTTGTAAGTGCAGATGTGCGAGAATTGCTCAGAGCTGTCAGTGACTTCCGTACATAGCACCGCGACAGCGACGTTGGGCCTGGTGGTTCAGGTATGTTTTTGATTGTTCTGCCGGGCATCTAATTGAAGTCTATCTTAGATATGGTTCAACGTGCACTTGTTCTTGTTCAAGAAACCCGTGAGGGCACAGAAGCTATTAACCAAGATTGTACGCTTTAAAACCTTTTTTATGTTCAAATGGTTGAAATCCCTGTTTAGATTTTGACTCTGCCTTACATTCTGTTGTTTGGAATCTGCGCCGAGGCATTGGCTGTGAGCTTCAAACTTCACAGAACTCAGAGCTCGAATCTCCTTGAGTTTGGACAGTAGTGTATATACTCATTGGCTCTTTGAACTAGTTTGGCTTGACGCAACCTGATTCTGTAAGAGTGACGGGTAGCGGGATGTACTGCAATTCAGGCATAGCTGTTCCGTAAGTAAAAGACAGCAACCTCAGATTTCTTGAACTAACAATTCCGTTTCTCTCTATTTTCGCTCCCCTTCGACGGTTTCTTTGTCCATTTATGCAGTGGAAGAATATCAGCTGGGATCGCTGCTGTCGTGTTACTCCCTGCAGTTATCATTGAGAGCAAGTCTGCTTTGAGGTTTCCAATCGAGACTCTTTGCTGAATTCCGTGCAGTTGCCATGGTTGTCCTTCTTCGCAAACATTGGGCTATGTTTCAGGGCCTTGCTGGTTCAAGCCGGGTCAACATGTTGTCGATGATGTTCCGGGTATTCGTATTCAGTATTTTTGGTATCTTTGCATTGGGGTGAGCAGGCCTTCGCTCCCTTGGTAAACGCCTTTACGTCTAATTGCACCGCTAGGCTAAGTTTATTCTTTACTTTTACCATTCATCATGGAGCGGCGTTGAATATTGTGGTTTCTTTTAGTGAGTAATTATCCCTCGCGATCTCTGAGAATACTTCGAATGCTTCTCGTTCCATTAACTGATGGTTCACTGCGATCTCTATTCCCATATGTAGTTCCCGTTGCCGCAGTTTTCGTCTTTGGATCACAGAAGGCAAGTCACGCTGCTTGGGTTTACATTAATTCTACAAATCGAATCATCAGGATCTTCTCAAAATTTGGATGTTCTGGAAATGGAAGTGGAGGAAGGAGAATAGCTCGTTCATGGTTCAACTCAAATCGAGCTGTGATTCAACTATCGAATCTCCAGTGTCTGTGAAGTATTACGAGAAGGACCTTCCACCGTTACCTGTGTCAGCATGACGAAGATTGTTAGGCCGGTACAACATATATAAGTACGAGTAAAGACCGCTGGCGCATTTACATAGGATTTTCAAGATTTTTCGCAGGACATTATTTCCTATTCCGTCAAAGGTGTAAATACTCTGACTCTTTTGGCAATCTTTTGGTCAATGGCAACGCGTTGATGCTTCCCTACTCTGATATCTCCCGCAAACTTTCATGCAAGCAACATGGCCATATACTCTAGATACGTCATCATAGCTAACCTACGCCAAGATGCAGCTACTAGAATAAATCAATTCGTGGCTCCAAATGTCCAATATCAAAGTCCAAGTGAGGATGAATTGATTCTTTAGTCCTAATAATCAAACCTCCTTTTCGACACCGCCGTCCCTTTGCTGGTGTTTCATCTTTCCTATTACCTTTTGCTTCACCTTCCTAGCCTCGTCCTCAGTACTCCTTCCAATCCATGCTACTTTCCTCGCTGCACTCCACTGCATGAGTCCACGATGCTTTCGATGCAACTCCCCTTTTCTTTTATTGTAGTTCTTCATCGAGGCTTTGACGTTACTCACTCTGCCTCCTCCTTCCTCGCTCTCGGACTCGCCGGATTCAGATGATGAGGAAGAAGAGGTCGAGGACCCTCCCACCAGCTCATCGTCACTATCCAGCTCACCTTCATATAGCATCTCTTTCGAAACTTCCTCCGACTGCTCCGCCGCATCCAACACCTCCATCACATCTGCCATCGATAGATCATCGTCCGCCAACGAATGATGATAGCCGCTTAATCCTGGCCAAAAGCGCAATCGCATCTCCAGTTCCCCAATCTTCTCACCGATATCCTCACTAGCGTTGAACCGACCTCGTATCATTGCATTTCCTCGGTTCCGTCTCACGGCAACCCGCACAGCAACTTCTTCCACGTCCGGCAGGTCTTTTAACCACAAGGTACCGAAAGCAGGAGTTTTGTCTGGTCCGAGAGCGCTCTTCCGAAATTGGATCAAGAGGCAGGAAGCGAAACGCTTTTTGACAGCGAGGCGGATCGGTCTGTCTTTCTTTTGGTGCCAGCCATCGTGTGAGCTTGTTGGAAGAGCTTTGTCCCTGCCAAAGAGCGTACGGAAGAGTATCCTAGCAAATTTGAGGTCTTCCGGGAGGTCAGAGGAGGCACGAACGGTCTCCGGCTTGACCTCAAGTGTACCGATGTCCCAGCCCAACAGTGTGCTTGGGATCTGCTCCGGTGATGGTTGTATTTGCACGCTCCGAAATGTCAACGAACACTTTAATCGGCCATAACCCATGCCACCGACAAGAGGAAATGTGTCGGTCACCTGTGACCGACCACGCTTGACAAAAAGATGTTGAAGTGGAAGAACAACGACACCAATGAGTGGATCGACTTCATGTAGCCGGGCGTCGTGGACTGCGATCATGACGATGGCAGTAGGCCAGGATCTTATGAACCTTTCTGTTCCGGCATCGTACTACATCGATGGACAGTGAGGATAGAAGTACTCTGGAGAGGGAAGATACTTACATAAGGGTTATTCGCTTTCATCTTTGTTCTCGTCTTGTATACCTTCGTATGATTGACGATGATGGTGCAATACGGGCTAGGCATATCATCGCCCTCCTCGTTCTCCACCCCTTCTTCCCCAGTTTTCGTCGTCTTTGATCCAGACTGCCTCGGGCTGTCGAGCTCGACGCCAGTGATCTGTTCTATACGGACGCTAAGGATGCCCGCCGGCCACTCCTTTGTCGGAGGATTTCCAGCCACAATTTCTTCTGACTTTTCACGCCAATCTTCCTTTTTCTGATCTTCAAGTTCGTCTCGTCTTTCACCCTGTTTACGCGTCTCGGCTTCGCGCAGTTTAGCCTTTGCTTCTTCCTCGATGTTCTTCTTCAGCTCTTCAACATCTTCGTCCTCCTTGTGTGCCAGGTGCTGCTCGAGCGTTGTTTTAGTAAAATAGCCGACCGACCAGGAGAGTGTTCCCGGCCATTCGGATTTTCCGTCTTCAGCTAAAAAGTGGTCCGTTCGATCTCCGAGACGATTGTGGGTTTCAGAATTATTCATAATGTCGAATAGCGACAGTTCGACCGTGCCAAGGCTATCATCTGCAGTAAAACGGTCTAAAGACGGCGTAATTAATGTGAGAGACAGTATAAGTTGACAAGAAAGAACCCCTACCGGAATCCCATAATTGAAGCTTGAGTTTTTCTTGAGCGTGGATCTCGGCAGGGGCGACGAGCAAAGCGGTATTTTCTTCCCAAATTGGATGCCCTTCATTCTGTATGATTCTGCGGTGGATAAGGTTCACATGAAAGTTATCTCGCACCAAAGACTGATTGTTACCTAGTGGACCATAGCGGCTTTCCCCACTTGCCCCAGCTAGCAGTGACGTAAACGTCCCCCTTGCGGCCGTCTTCGCTCTTCCAAAACTCGATGCCATCTCCGTTCTTGAAACCTTCCGCAGACTTGACGTTAATCCAGACGACACCACGGGCTTCTGTATCCATCTTCTCTCTCCCAATCAGCACCGTCTTCAAATCCAGACTGATACTGCGCGGGGCAATATACTCGGATATTGCAGAGTCGATGCTCCGCTGTATCCAGCTCGAAAGTCCCGGTATATCCATAACATTGAGAAAATTCTTGGCCAATGGAGTTGCAGTGATGGCAACTTTGGGTTGACCCAAGAGCGTCAAAGTCATCAGAGATAAAAATGGAGGGTTCGGAGTGAGGTGAATGCGGACGCGGGCGGAGGCCAGTATTCCAGTTATCTCAACCCAAACGGGAAAAACGATTCCACCGGTGACCCAGAACTGCACCAGCAAATGTAGGTTCGCCGATTTTCCCTTGAGTGAGGTGGAAGACCGTGCGCGATACGCCACCGCCGCCTCGAAATTGACAAAATCTCCTTCTTCAGCAACCATTCCATCACGCTCCTCAGACGCATGGGTACCATCTAACCATTTGATGCCCAATATCCGCAATGACTCGGAACCTTGGCCAATGTCGGCAACGCGTACTGCATGAATCATCTTGGGCATTTCGGCCTGAAGGGCATCTTCAAGCATGTCGGAGACTGCAGTGAACAAAGCCGGGTTCACTATAGGCCACAGAGCGCCGAGGAAAGAATTGAGCCAGTTACATTCATCCTCTGGGGCGGAAGGTTTGGCAGGATAATTCTGCAAATATTTTGAGAAAATACAGTAATTGAGCAATGATACTTCGACGCCTACCTCCTCTTGTGTATTCACGTCTTTGGCATTATGACGAAGAATGATAAATGCTGCGGTTACTGCGAGAAGACTACACGCCACACTTCCGACCAATATATCGAGGTGACCAGACCCTTGAGGTCTCCCGCTGCCGAATATCCTGCCAAGCGCGTTTGACAGGATTAACGTCGAGTAACCGCCTAAAGATACAGAAATGGCAACAATAATAGCGGTACGTTTCCGGTCAGAATCACCCTCTTCCCACCGGCCTTTATGCGTTTCTTCCCAAATGGCCTGTTCCAGCCCTACATGACTATCTTGACTCATGTCTTTCTTTTCCATTCCCTCAGAAGCCTTTGAGTCGGAACGAGGAGGTGGAATTTGCTCAAGTTCGATGGAAGTATTGTCATGGATGGTGATTGGCAGGTGGGTTATGGGGTCAGTAACTTGTCGTTCATTCTCCTTGCTGATTGGTTTCTTCTGAGGATTTTGGCGCTGCTTTTCTGGTTGAAGCGGGGTAGACATGGATGCTCGAGTAGAGTATTTGGCCAATTAAAATATTATTTTGCGATACGGACCTGACGTCAAGTACTCCAAGGAGGGGCCGTCACAGGGATACCATCATTGGAGGGTGAATATATTGTAGAGAGAAAATACAAATTCATAGTACTGGTTACCGTCTTGAAAGCCATATTGGATGTATACGTGTAGCCGTAATGGACTGGTATGCTGGCGGCAGTAGCAGTGTGAGTCAGTTTGAACGACTCAGACGCGATTCAGCCTCAGGTCACGATACTGGCACAGCCACCAATGCACTATAAAAGGAATATTTTTTTTTTTTCTTCTCATACTCATTTGCAGACTCGCATTATTGTCCTCCCGCGATTATCTCACTTCTCTCGCGGGTGTCTACTGCTTGTCTTAGACGAATCGTGCCTCAGCTGGAGCGTACTCTCGCCATTGTGGGTAGTAGTTTCATGGAGTAGTGTTCCTTACCAGAGGTGCTACACTTTTTTGCTTCTTTTTTACGGTCAACGTAGAAAATTGCTTGCTAAATGCTTGCTTCCTGAATGTTGTTACAGTACACCTAATGAATAGTTACTGTTTAAGCTTTGAAGACCTAAGACTGACGTTTGGTTTTCATCACCCTCATTGCGTCCTAAATATGTTACATCAACATCTCAGTTGGACCCATGGTCTTGCTCTCGGACTGAATTCAGTACTCCAGTGAGCGAACGCGTCGTGTTTGTTTGTGTCTTACCTCTTGAAGCTTCGGTCTAGACTTAAGCCCCAAAAAATTGATCAATTAATTTGAACGCTCGCACACCCAAATATCGCAAACTCTGTCTGCATTTTAGCCGCAAGTACCATTTGCTTCATAACCGGCCTGAGTCTCTTTCGTTAAGCGTGCATGCATTTAAACCTTCGTTGCATCTAAACTCCGAATGTCTCCTCCTTAGGTTCATTTTCTCCAATCAGAACACATACCAGTGGCAAGTGTCAAGGTTCTCGAAAGCCTTATCATTTTGACCGGTATAACTGCGGACTGGCGACGAACGAAGCTTCAAAGATTTAGAGTTCATCTACTTACACCTGCTGACTGTCAAGACGTTGGTCTTATATGATATCTATACCCGTGCGGTGCTCCCGCGAGATATAGACAGTGTGCCCTCGAGTTGAACATCTCGTAAAGGCAGATCCGTTTGCACGCTCGATATATCTCTCTCTCGACGGCTTGTTCCTTTGCGTATTTATCAAGCAAATAATTGCCTTTCCAAATCCCAACCCGTCGAACAACCTTCCTCGATCGAATTACGCTTTTTTATCCCCTTTTGCAATGGATGCCATTCTTCCACCTATGTTGGCTCTTCAATCGAAGAATGGAAGCTTCCCGTTCGCTTCGAAATACATCCCTCTTCCACCCAACGTTAGGGCCGTTTTGGGATCGCAGGTCGATAATAATACTGGACTAACGGTCGAGAACAGGAGTTCCGCCAGTACGAATGGCTGGTTCGCTCCTTGCCATCCAGCAAACGGTCAGGGACTCCTGGTCTCGTCTATTCCTCTAAGTATCAATCATGCAGAAGCCTGGAGCGCCGACGGTCAGGTAGGTTCTCAGAATTAGTATTCATCCATTGCTGACCATTTCGGCCCTAAGATTTACATTCGAGACCTTGACTCTGCCTTTGGTACATTTGTCAATGGGGTCAAACTCACAGGAGAGATCGCCCTGAAGAATGGCGATACCCTGGTAAGTCGTCTCCATTCCGCAGTTTCCTGGAGTTGACTCAATATATTTTGGATGGGCAGAGGCTCGGTACACATATTGATAGGAATGCGAACACTCCGGCGTACGTTACAGATGAACACCTCCTTCCAGTAGTGGCAAAAGTCACTTGTGTGGGTGTTTCTTCGCGTCCGACACACCGAGCTTGAAGTCTCTGATCAGTTTGAACCGCCATCTTGATTAAAGTCGTCTTGGATTAATCGACGTCTATACGACCTAAAATGTAGTATCTAGAATTTTATCACATCTCGCCCCACTCCCAGTGCTATGTAGAGCACAAAAAATTTCCTTTCTTCTTGTTGACGTTGGTGCTTCTATGCGGACAGATCTAACTCAATCTACACTTAAAGTTTAATCGGCAACCTCGAGTTTGGAAAAGACAAAGAAATATCCTTCCACGGCCTCCCGACCTCCCGAATTCCGATAGGCTACGGAGCAATGATTGACCCCTTCACGAGTGCTCACTATCGATTCCATCATGATTGCAAAATAGAAAAACCCGTTGTTTAAGTTCGGTTATATCCTCCGATGGGTCCATGTACGTGTATAGTGCAATGCAAAGCAGAATTCCATTGGTCCAAATAAATCATTCAGAACTTAGATCCTTGATCCCTCGAATACGAAGGGAGAAACTTTAAACGTGTCGTATGCCCACCTTCTTGAGGCTACAAGAGGAATTTGCAAGATCGTCGAAAGCCTGTTCTTATGCTGCGGTGTCGTCTGTCGTATTTCACTCCGCGTTCATGCTCATTCTATTGCAAAGAGCAGTGCCTATGGACCATCCTATAATTGAGGACGTAGAGACAACTTCAAAAGGAAGCCTTGAAAATCGAACACGGAATTAGCCAGTCCCATGATTCTGCCGCATGCAGGAGTGTACTGTATCAGTTGTCTTTCCTCCTTCCTATCGGCCTTTCCAGTTAAAAAATTGAGAGGATAACTCCAGAACAGGTTAGGACGCTTCCCTCTTACCCATGGAATGACAATCATGGATCTGGATAATTGCTGTCCCAGTAGAGCAGCAGCCTGGTTCTGATCATGTCCAAGGGTGATTTGCTTGATCTGAGAGAAGGTCTCGAACCTGTTGATGCACAGGTGAGAATCTGCAGCTACAGCAAACTGAATGTTCAGTACAGCTCATGTCCAGTACAGCCGACCTATCGTACAACAGTCATTACAGCAAAGTACAATCAGTGTGTTCATGAAGGTTCTGAACTGTCGCAGGCATTGGAAGAAATCCGAATGCAGGTATTGAGAGAATATCAAGAGAAGAATTCACATAAAGAAAATGCCAGACATTACTATTGGCGGAAGTAAGAGGAGAAAGAACTTAGGGTCGACGGCACAATTTCAATTTAAGTTAGAGCCCTTTACGTACAAAGGGCAAAAGACGCAGATTGTGACGATACTGAACCTCATCTACCTATCCGTCACTTTGAGTTTCGGCGGGAGTAACATATCCTAGAATACGCGTCTATAATAACAAGGCATAAGCGTGACAGTAACTTCACACTGAGCGACGACTTGGGCTATAAGCGGACCATTCGAAGGGTATATGAACCCTTCGTATGTCAAATTTCGGCGCTGTTTTAGAATCTTGATTTGAGGAGCAAAAGTCGAACAGAGCTAAGCAGAAAAGCTCGAATATTACCATCAGGTATGTATGTACATGCGTATAACATCAACTAGAAATAGCAAATGCAAAGATCGTGAATGTTCGTATAGAGTAAAGATGCAAGAATATGATAGGCGACGGCCAACCATTCATCAAACGACTCATAGCTGTGTCACCTGGTGAGTTGGCTGTTCATGAGTTCCGCCCCGTCGTCAGATACATGCAAGAATTGAAGAATCATTGCCGTCTCCCCTACCCTTCGCACACCCCTCTGCATGCAAACTTTAGCTTCCAAACGTCCTGGTAGACGTCAACTAGCCGACGTCACTACTCGACCAAATGGGGATAAGTAGAGTATGATGGGTTTTGACGCAGGCGAGGCGGAAGATGCAAGAGCTAGTGACACAGATATGAAAGCGGGAGGGCAGTCCCGCAGAGTGAACCGTAGGAATAGACATGCACAACAACTCGTGTACAAAAAGAACATATGTAAATACTGCTGTAGCGGCAGCAAACATGGAAGAAATCAGATGGGAGAGAGGAGGTCTTCGGAAAGGATAGGTAGAGTGCGACAATGATGATGATAGTGTCGAGGCAGTTGAGGCCGTATCCAGGGAGCAGAGCAGAGGGGTACGGACATCACGTACTTAGCAAATGATGCAGCAAGTGCAGCCACGCGAACTTTCTTCAGCAGCCGCTGCATCCCCTGTGCCTCCTGTTCCAGTTCCAGTTCCGGGTGCCGGAGTAGGTTCCGCATCATTTCCATCGCCATTGGCCAAGACGGAGCTAAAGCGAGCCACCAATCGTGTCCGCGTGCTCTTGTTCTTTTTCTCCAGATCACTGCTGTCGCGGGGATTGGGTATACCTGGACCTGAAGGGCGGATTGCCAGGTGGACGATGGTTGGAGCAGGAGAGGATGACGTAGATGGAGTGTGAGATGGAAAGTTGCACGCTAGAGAGATTGTGAGTGCGGCTTTGAAAGCAAGTATTAAGAGTAAATACCTTTCAATGTATCCTCATCCTGTAATATCCTACCCAAATGGAGAAGTCGGAAATGTGAGGGTGTCGGAGGTCGTTCATCAGTCCAATCTGAGATCAATTTGGTCAAAAGTAGCGTTTGAGTGGCGAAGTACATACCTTGCCCTGTGGGCCAGCTATGAAATAGCAGCTCTTTCACCCTCCCAACGGTTGTTTCTGGCTCGAATGTCATAACCTTTCGTTTCCCCGAGATCAAGAGGAAACAAATGGAAACAACCGGGGTCGGTGGAGGTATGGCTTGAATCTGTTCAACTTGGGGTGCATTTTCTCCGTTATGCTCATCTTCTGGCTCTGGGACTTCCTGCTCAGTCTCGTTCTCGCTTTCGAGAGCCATTGAATCGACCCTAGTATATGAAGTCCTTGCCGAATTAGTTGTACTGTAACCTTGGCCGCGAGTCAACGCTCCGTAGAGATATTGGATGTATGGAGAGGGCTGCTGCTGGGGTGGAAGGTCGAAGACGGTGAGGTTACGTGGCAGAGACTGGTCAACAGCAGAAGTAGCTGTCGTTCCCAGTGAATCTGATCCGGCAGGCGGTTCAGGATTTAGAATCTGATTATTGGGATGAGATGTTGTCGTCGTCAAGCCGACTTGGTCTTGGTCGTCGATGTCAAAGTTGATTGGATGGAAAGGAGCTGCAGGATGAAGCTGAGTCGAGGAATTTGTTCGTCCAGGAGATGTGAAGGGACGAGGGAAATTGCCGGCCATAATTCGGTAGCAGTATGAATATACGCTATGGAAGTAAAATTTCAAGACTTGTGCTCCAACCTAACCCCACTTTAAATTCTGGCTACCTCCTTTGTATCTTTAGTCTCTCGCTTGAACTAGCCCTTTCTGCAGTCAGATGATGTTTCGCCTTTTTTGTAAAGCTTCCAATTATACTGTCGACGTCCCCAGATCCTCGAAACAGTTTGGAAAAGAAGGCAGGTCGGACGCAGTCCAGGAGGTTCTAGTATCTAATCTCTCCCATACTACCCATTCTTGTCTTATAACGGAGGTATGCTTGCAGGGTGTCTAGACCGTTCACGTGCACAATTTCGCAAATTATACAATTATTTACATAACTTCCTTTCACGAATACTCTTCGTTCAGCGTAATATTCGCCCTCGTCTCTCCCTCTTCCAACCTAATCCACGTTTGTACTCCAGCCCTCGGATCCGTTGACTTGAAAACCACATTCCGCACCCCGTAACCCCAACCATCATCAGAATATCCTCCGTACCCCGCGTGCTTGTCGAAACAGAAGATGACATTCTTTGAGGGTTCACGGACACACCATTCATTGCCGTGGTCTGTATTCGAGCCAAGTCTGTTAAAGACAGTATAGGCAAAGTCTGCGCGCGCGCACTTACCATGTCCAGATATAACAGCATGTAAATTCTTGACATTCGCATTTAAAGAGTTCCAAAATGCGTCATCCTCACCGACATCCGACTCGTCCGTGGTCGACTGTGTAGATCCTGAGCCCAATATATCCGCTTGTTACAGACGATTACAATTAGTTTATAACGCACTGCACGAGAAAGTCGAATATACTTACCATTCAATCCAGGCTCCTTTGTGCTGTTCAGGGTCGCCTGTAAATTTTGAATCAGATGCCTGCAAAGTCCAGTTAACTCTCAGAAATCCTCCAAAAAATACTCCATATTCACGGAGGGATATGAACAAACGCCAAAGCCCCCCGATTCTCTGCTGGACCCCAAGCAGCGTTCATGGCCGCTGTTTCGCTCTCGATCCAGGTTGCAACACTGGCGTCGACCCAGTCAGGAACAGCAGTGCTATTCTCGCCGTATGAGAAACCGCCTGAAGAAAGTACCTTGGTTTATTTTGACAAAGGGAAAAAAACTGCGTATGAACCTCGAGAATCAAAGAACCATAGGACCAGAACTGGAACAGCGTCTGTGCAGTAATGTCATTAAAAACACTGTAAGAGGGTGCTCTCGTAACATGCATACCTGATGCCTTTTCGTACACCTATGACCAATATCAGATGTATGTTCCTCCAAAGAAAGAGACTTGCTTACCGGAATCCAATAATTTCCTGGACCCTCAAAACCACCAACACCTGGAGGAGCAACCCGGGTATAACTAAGGGGTGCAACTTTTTGCTCTCGTAGGATCTCCTGCAAATGTGTGATGTTCTTTTGGTTGTCATGATTCTGAATAACTGTTAACACATTCATTCTGTTGGAAATCGAATGTAAAACAAACGAACGCCGTGAGTAGAAGAGAATGGAATCTTTGCCGCGTTCAAGGGAGCGACAATCCTATCAATCAGGAATGTCGCATTGTCTTTGAATGCATCTACAATCGCATTGGAATACGCATTACGGTTACCTCTGGACGTCACGCTTACTTTCACCCGTGATCAGATCTCCGTTCAAAACACTGCGTATAGAGCCAATTTTTACGGTTCAAAGCTACAAAAAAGCCAAATGTTTCGATACTTACACGAAATCCGGTTTTTCACTAGGCAAGACGGTCTCCATGAGCCTCGTACTATTTGCATCTTGCTGAGGGCCCCAGACATCCCAGGGATTTTCTCCCCAGTGCATATCAGAGAAGACCGTAATCTTGAAGGTTCCATCAGGTCGAAAGGTAATTCGAGGCTTATCTGGGTATGGATCCTGGGGCCTGACTGAAGCTACGTACTTACGTATTATTCAAACCGCAAATGTAGAGACCAAGGTGATGCTACCGGTAGGAGCTGCTTCACAAACAATCCAGTGGACGAGCCAGGTAATTGCTGCGGAGATTAGGACCTTCATCATGAACGTTGAAGGCAAAGACCACGCACATGGGTTGGTGACATTCCGAGTTACTTAAGTTCATTCAGCTTTCAGTTGGCCACCCGTGAGATCCGGCATCCGGGGCCGGCTGATCCGTCGCAAACCCGTGTCCAAATTTTCATTCGTCGATTTCCTACGTTCAAAACTTTCCTCAAGACAAAATCAAGTCAGGTAAGTCTCTTTATGCCTTAAATTCAGATTTGAGGGTTATAGAGAGTCTTTTCTGCATACTGGGCGAGTTTGAAGTACAGAAATCCGATGGAAAATGGTTGGATTGACTCGACTTTGATTGGATGGGCTTTTCTGTGCATAGGACAACAACCTGACACTTTTTAACGCATTTAGACATGGGCCTCCAAGAATACCAGGTTGTCGGTCGCCATTTGCCTACCGAGTCTGACCCGACTCCCAAAATTTACCGTATGCGCATCTTCGCTCCCAACGAAGTTGTCGCCAAGTCGCGCTTCTGGTACTTCTTGAGGTACGTCTGATAGAGAAATACCCGTTTCTCAAGCTCTAATGACTGTTACAGGCAATTAAAGAAGGTCAAGAAAGCCAATGGCGAAATCATTGGTGTTAACGTCGTCCGTAGTTTATCCCTTGCAGCCCTCAAGAGGCAGGCGGAATGGGATCGCTGACCTTGCCTTGTTGTAGATCCACGAGAAGAAGCCGTTGAAGGTTAAGAACTTTGGTATCTGGCTCCGATACGACTCCCGGTCTGGTACCCACAATATGTACAAGGAGTACCGTGAGCTCTCCAGGGCTGACGCTGTAAAGAGCATGTACCAGGACATGGCTGCTAGGCACCGTGCGCGTTTCAGGTCGATCCACGTATGTTGTCCTCTTTCAATTTCAAACTCGGAGAGAACTAATGCCTTCCAAGATTCTCCGTGTGGTCGAGATTGAGAAGTCTGCAGATGTTCGCCGACCATACATCAAACAACTCATGACTCCCCACCTCAAGTTCCCTCTTCCCCATCGTGTCTCCAAATCGAAGTCGCTCTTTGTCGCTCAGCGCCCAACGACCTTCTAAATCAGTATGACGGCTTTGGTCTGGTGCTGACAAAAAAGAGCATTCTATGTTGCATATGTCACGGCGTTGTTCTACATGTATACATCTTTACTGCTACAATGAACTATGCCTTTACATGCTTGATTTTAGCTCCATTCTGGTGTGAGAAAATATCGGATTAATTCATTGAATGCGGCTGCGATCAGTCGAGTACCGCTCCATGACGAGAGGGACCTCCGCAGTCGAATTCTATTATAATCTTTGTTAAATCTTCATTTATAGTTGGCTGCTTATCCAAACGATGACTACGCTCTTCTCCTTTCCTCTACCACAGGTAACTTGGCTTCTATCAAGCTTTGCGTAGCTTCCTGCACGTTATGATTCTCGTTTCGGAGAAAGAGCCAGCCTACAGTCCTTTGGACGATACCTTAAAATTAGCTGCGGAAGACATTTTTCCTGAGCTACGGAATGTCATTCACGTAGTCGCAGCAACGGTGAGCCTCCTGAATTCCTAATTGATTGATTTAACTATTTCAGCTACTCACTCTCTGTCTACCGCAGGAGCTACCCCCGAAATACGAGGAGTTCGAAAGGCCTATCTCTACTGTACCACCTTTTGCCTCTATGTCTTTCCCCGATCCCGTTGTACTCGCGTCAGAGCATCCCCCATCCTCCCCTTCATCGCCTTCGTCTTCCAAAGCCCCATTCTCTCCCACAGAGACGCTGACCGCTATGCATTCTGTTCGCGCGGTCAACAATATCTGCATCAAGGAGCCCTTTGGCACTATCAATTGTGAATACACAATCGATTCCGCTCTGAAGTTCCCTGCACGCAGCCGGGGAGGTAAATACATGGATCCCAACGTCAAACTGAGAACAACCGTTGGTACAATCAGTGCTGATCTGACGGTATTGAACGGGGAGCTTGAGGAGGACGAGGAGGGCATAAAATCGACCAGAGTGGTAATGGACATCTCGTCCAAAATGGGAACAGTGAACGTTAAATTGGTATGTTCGACTTCGCACACTGTGCGAGACTTGGGAATCTCTCTTTGACACACTGCGTACAGCGGCGGAGTTCCACTCAGCCCGCAATCCGTTTATTCGCAGGCTCCCGAGCGGGAACAGTCTCCGTCCGTATTCCCCGCAACTTTCATGGATTTATTAGCGCCTATACACAACTTGGCCGGCTAACACTCGATCCCGCTTTGGAAGAGTCTTCGTCAACACTAAAGTCAGAATTGAGATTTACAAGGATATTTGTAGGAGATTCGTCGGTGCTGAAAAGCTCGGGCTCGGACGCAGATTGGGCGACCCGGAAAGGTCAGGGCGTAAAATGGAACGGGGATGAACTTGTGTTGCGAACATCGATTGGCAATATGGAGGTGGGGTATATAGAAGATGACTTGGAGTGTCATTACTATCACTGGGTTCAAGAGCACAGACGGGGTCGAGGGCGTGGACGTGGAGGTAGACGAGGACGGGGAGGTCGTGGACGAGGTGGTAGAGACTATGACCGCAGAGGGCGACATTCCTAATCGTGTTGGAGTCTCATGGCGTCTACCGCAGCCGCTGCTCAGTCTAAGCTTGTAGTCTCGAACTGCGCAGCAGCATGGTTGTATTGAATATGTAACCTTGTATTCTATCTACTGTATTTACCACTATCTCGGAACTTCTAGGTTCGCTGCGCATTGTGAGATGAACGGTGAACGCGTAAGCTGTCATTCTGCGGATTCAGACTGCGTCAAGCACACATACTTGTACATAAGGTCGTACCTCTCCCCTTCTCCGCTCACTGACCGCACAAGATGATCATCCCAACGAACGATGTCGATGACTTTGACAGCAAGCTGGAACTAGAGGATTCGTTGGATATGCAGACAGTCCATAATGTCAACTTGAATCCAGTACGTCTTTCTCCTACCTATTATTTAGTATAAATTCAAGTGCACCTTCCAGATGGAATCCCCACCGAGATATGATTACAAGCCCAACGTAGAGACACAGTCACCAGAAAAGATTACTTCAACTTCCTTGGCCGCAGCTCCGACTCAGGGAGAGTCATCACAAGTCGACACCAACTTTGCCCACAAAGCTGTAAACTTTGTCTATCGACACATCTACTTCGACAGCATCTGCGCTAGCTATGCCATTGACCCCGATTATCAAGATCCACTATGTGGAGGCAGCGATTCGAGAGAAAAGTCACGGCGGAAGAACCTATTCCTACGATCAGACTGTGGTCAGATTGACGTGGATGTGCAAGTGGTTCATACGGAGAAAAGCCACGAAGCGGTGGGGCGAAAACCGAGAAAAGTAACACTGGACTTTCGGACAACATTTGGCTCAATCGACGTGAAATTGGTGCGCGTGCATCCAGACCTGTTTGCAGCGTATCTCACATAGGGTACGATCCAGCGCGCCCCATCAAGCCGACTTCCCATTCGACTCTCCGCCTCGTCAAATTGTGGTGCCATCAAGATATACTTGCCGAACACATTTCAGGGGTTCCTTGTCCTATCTGTGACACTGGGAGAAGTTTCGCTCTCGCCAAAAATCAAAGAAAAGATGTCCTGGGACAACCAGAGCGGGAAGACGAGGACCATTTTCATTGGAGACTCGTCTGTGCTGCAGAGTAGGCTGAATAGTAAACCAAAAAGTGATATGGGACCCTGGGCAGGAGACGAGGCTCATCTGGATGCGACTTGTGGTTCTGTGTATATTGATTTCGTGGACGAGTTAACAAGAAATTAGACGCTCCCCAGTCCATGTCACGGTCATCCGCTCCAATACTGTACCTTTTGTCTGTCCGCTAACCGTACCACTCACGGCCCGCTAGTATCACCTGGGCAGTGGCTATTCGATGTATTTTTTAAAGTCGAAAAGATTCCTAACATGCTCCCCATTTCCCTTGGGCTCCTTCATTTTGAGAAATGCACTTCCTTTTTGCAATTCCAATCTTCGTGCTTCCTTGCATAACGGCACAGCTTACATCTCATCTCGGTCCTGTCGTGAATCTAGGCTACGCTGCGTTCGCTGGAAATTCCACCTCTCCTTCGGGTGTGGCCAATTCCAATGTGACGTTTTTCGGAGGGATACCCTATGCTCAACCTCCTGTCGGTAATCTCAGGTGGAGGGCACCTCGAATGCTCAATGAAAATGCCGCGGCAAGTACAGTTACTGACGCGAGAAACTGGGGAAATCCGTGCATTCAACGACCAGCTATGGTGGGTATAGGTTCGGAGGATTGCTTGAACTTGAATGTCTGGAAGCCCTCGAATGCGTCTGAGGGCGATAAACTTCCAGTCGCAGTTTATATTCATGTATGCTTACTTTTATCCTATATTTATTTCACATGCTCATCCGATCTGGTTTAGGGAGGAGGTTTTTACGCTAATGTATGTATCCGTCCGCAAAGAAGGGGTATCCATCTTGATGACTCGCCGTTGTTTATGTCAGTCCCCACAAGGCTTTCCGCTTTACGACTGGGTAGCTCAACATCCTACTGGGATCGTTGGAGCATCCATCACCTATCGTCTAGGCATGTTGGGTTTCCTCGGAGGACCCACTGTCGACGGTGCAGAAGCCATTGACCTGAATGTGGGACTCCTTGACCAAAGAGCTGGTTTGGAATGGATTCAGAGGCATATAGCAAAATTTGGCGGCGACCCGGACGATATTACGATATACGGTGAAAGTGCAGGAGGTGCATCCATGGTCATGCAGATCACTGCATATGGAGGTAAGCTTCTGAACCTCAATGGGCTTCAATCTCCAGCTTGTTGCGCAGGAACCAAACCTATTCCATTCAAGCGTGTAGTCGCTGAATCGATAGGCTTCGGTCCCACCTTGACTGACGCTGAAATCGAGGAATATACGAGTACGAATATTGTCTTGGTATTGATCAAACTTGTTGACTTAACGTTCTTCTTTCAACAGCTGCTGCCGCAGGCTTCGTAGGCTGCCCGACTTCCGGAACAGCAATGTTTGCGTGCATGAGAAACGCATCTGTAGGTGAGCAGCTACGAATCATCTGCGCGACCGCATCAGATTTTCTTCAGGAGCAATCGTTGGTGCCATCAACTTCATCCCAAACGGAAAATTTGCTCCAGTCGTCGAAGGTCCTGGAGGATTCATGCCTGACCTTCCGTCTCGCCTCATCCATTCCGGAAACTTCAGCACAGTCGACGCCATCATTGGCGGACATTGCACCGGGGACGGGAAGACTTTCGCTGGGGGTTCTCCAGACGATTTTGTGACTGATGACGATATCAAAAGAATTGTTTTCTCGAGGTGGCCAGGAGTGGTATGATCCGTACTTGTGGAACTGCTACTTGCTAAGGTTTGGTTGTAGTCCAACGAAACGCAGGATCAGGGACTGGCGATGTATCCGGCCCCAAACACCACAGATCCACAGATAACATCCGAATGGGATCGTGCTTGGATGATGGCTGGGGAGATCATCTTTACATGCATGCAAGTAGTCCAGCTTCCACAGCATTTGCGTCTACCGAACATATAAACACAGGGATTGGTTCATTGCAGAAGCCATGCTTAATCGTAGCATTGAGAACGTATTCTCTTATGCGTAAGTCAGCTGTATCTTCCAAAATGAAAACTACTGACCAGAATCAAATCTGGGTCTCAGATGGAATGCCCCAGATACAGTGCTGTACAATGTACATCCGTATTTGGGTGCTATGCATACCTCAGATTTGTATTTCCTCTTTGATGGTAAGATGTATTTCTTTCTTAATATTTGCTGTAACTAAAGCGGTGGCAGGAACCAAGTAACGAACCTCAATGCTCTGCCATGCGAAAGAGGCTAATTGACTTCTGTAGTACTTTGGTGAATGCGGGAAACTCTTTTACCCCTTTCAATGCTGTTCGTGCCCGGTTCTTGTATTATTGAAGCTCGTTACTGACAATGATGACTTCTCAGAGCGAATTGGCTGTGTCGAAAGAAGCTATCGCATACTGGACCTCATTTGCTCAATCTGGAGACCCCTTAGTCTCAAAATTAACCACCTCGCCTGTATGGGATGCTTTCGCACCGGGCGGGAGCTCCACATCCAATAGCACAAGGCAAAGATTGTTCATCACTCGAGGGAACTCTACCCTCACTGCGTCGCAGATGCAGTTTGTATCCAGTGCGGAAAGGGAGAGATGTCAATTTTGGATGAGTGAAGGTGTAACAAACCAAACAAGAATCTGAGTAGTATTGTCCTGGCACTTCTTTCTAATATTGATAAGAATTGCCGATTAATGGGTTTACTGCATTCGCACACTACCTTGGGCTCACCAGCGGAATGTCGTCATTCTTTACAAATGAGCCCTCATCTGAGCTCCAGCTGAGGGAAGGTTGTTCTATATCAGATTCCCAATGCCCATAGTTGAGGCAATGCCAATTGAACACGAAGTCAAGCCTGTCACTGGCCGGGAACGGCCAAAAGAAGCGCCCAGATGACATCAATGAAAGTGTCACGTTTATCACGTGCCATCGATAATCGGTATCTGCCGGATAGTTAAAGAGTTCTGGTTGATTTCCGACCCATCTCAACCTTCTACTTCCATCTACAATCATGGCCAACTGTTTCGTAAGTTCAATCCCTTCCTCCGTTTATATGGCGCTGCTTTATCTGTTTTCGCTTGCGATCGTGTTACTGACTACACTCCTACTTCCCTTCATCGTTTTTTCTATAGTTTGATATCACGATCGACAACGAGCCGCAAGAGCGCATCGTATTCAAGCTATACGATGACGTCGTACCCAAAACTGCCAAAAATTTCCGTGAGCTCTGCACTGGCGAACACGGCTTTGGCTATGAGAAATCCGCCTTCCATCGTGTTATCCCCAATTTCATGCTCCAAGGTGGTGACTTTACCAAAGGCAACGGCACGGGCGGTAAAAGCATCTACGGTATTGTTTCAATTTTCTAAATACAATCTCCAAATTGTTAACAAAATCGTAGGAGAAAAGTTCGCTGACGAGAACTTTGCGAAAAAACATGACAAGCCTGGTCTCCTTTCCATGGCCAACGCTGGAAAGAATACAAACGGATCCCAATTCTTCATTACCACCGTCGTTACCTCCTGGTTAGATGGTGCTCACGTCGTTTTCGGTGCGTTCCTCTAAGTCCCGGGAGGTGTTTGCTCTAGTTAACGTTTCGTTCATCCGTGTAGGTGAAGTTGTTCAAGGTATGAGCACTGTTAAGAAGGTTGAAACCAAGGGTAGCTCTTCTGGTAAACCTTCTGCCAGTATTGTCATTGCAAAGTGCGGTACCGTTTGAGCGACGATGCTTGAATGAAAGGGAAAGGAATGTTCAGAAGATAACATTATCATTACTTGTGTTTATAGGAATGTGCTCGAATATTTCATTCGCGGACCTGTTCAGAAAGAATGTTTAATTGATTGGGATGCGTCTAACTCGGGCCTGATACCCTCGCATGACTTGCTTGCAGCTAAACCCCCTGAGATGTGCTGATATGGTGAGCGCTGCCGATAATCTTACTGCGCTCTATCTCCAAAGAAAGCTATGGGTACAGGGAGTCTACTGAGTCTACTTGTACGAAGGCGTTCGCCAACTTTGGTATACTCGTGTTCTAGAGACCTACCAATTATGCATGAGTTGAGAGAGAAATAGTTTACATTTTACATGTTCAAATTCACGAAACATACCAGTCTTCCTGCAATCCAGCTTATCCCGTCAAAGCCCAAGATACCAATGATAGAGTCAGTGCGACTTGTCTGACCCAGAGTACACGCACGTTCTTGACACGGTCGCGTTTACAAGGACAACTGAATACGTAGCAAATGTAGGTGAACACGCTTTAGTGGGTGGGCTCGAGCATTACCTCAAAACGCCAGCAGATCATGCTCCGCGTATTCCTATTCTTTAGGTTACCTTTATAAGTATACGATGGCAAGAACCATAAACGAATAAAAAAAGTATCCTGTTTGGATTCTCTACCTACTTAGTGAAAGAACGCCTGCTCTTGAAATCGTTCATCATACGCATACACCCATCCCTGGCGGGAGTATCGAAGATACACTTATATTCATATGTTCGTCCTGAAAGTTACCAGTGCTGCCGCTAGACTAGATTCCGACACCACGTCAGACACGCATGGCGCGGGACGGTAAGCATGTCACATACCTGGGCAGCGGTATTCGCTTTGTTCGCCTTTTGGGATGCTTTCTGGGTTTTTAATATGTGTACTTCAACAGCCTCTCTCATTTCCGGGATGGTTATCACAGCCTTTCCAACTATTTTACGCAAATCACTGTCAGGCATATTGTTAACGGCGTCCCGAAGAGCTTTATCGGAAAGTTTTTTCGATGATTGCCCTACTTCCTTCCGGCGCCTCGCCTCATATTCCCGTTCTGCGACTATAATGGCAGCATCATGGGTCTTGAAAGTTTCAGACCGTAATGGGTGAGCTGAGCGAGGTAAAATTTAGTGGGGCGATCTTTGTGGGAGGGACTCTCCGGGGCTTTGCCACTGTTCGCGGGGCCTGATCCATTGAACGAGGCGCAAGTGAGGAATTTATACAAGGAGCAACTGTCTTCGCGGGTAAAGCGCTCATTGCTGTCGGGAAATTGAACGTAGAATTCCCCGTCGTAGAAAAAGTTTCCTCGAGAGACTGGATCGGCGAATCGATACATGTTTGAGGAAGTAAAAGAAAGAATGAGAATTGGGCGTCAAAGTCTCAAAGAAGACAATAAGAAAAAATATATTTTGCTTTGCCATGTGATCTGCATGTGATCGTGTCTTTGAAGTTCGCGTCGTCGGTCTGGTTTCGCTTCTCATGATCAATCATCGGTTCGTAACCGGATTCCACTGTCCAACGGTACCGAGCAGTCCCATTTACTTCAATTCTCTTTTCGGAGAAAGTCGTCCCCCTTTATCTCAGCAGCCGACTGAATCAGCTGATGTAACCTGCGCTGCCAATGTGGCCAACACTAGTCGAATACATCCTGATTTTTCTGGGATGCTACTCGCGTCTTTGAAAGGCTGATTGTACAGTTTTTGGGCTGTTTCCCTTTACTGGTACCCAGTTGCAGCCTGCAATCGGGTCCGATGCATGAAGCTGTCTTGAGTCTTTTCCAGAATCTGTGAGCGATTCATGTGGAATGGATTCGGTCCTGAAGGCCTGATAACAGGTACGAAATCCTAAACTTGAAGTTTAAGAGCCATCTTTGGAAGGCTTGTATGTCCTCGGATTTAATTTCAAAGTCCGGACCGATAATAATTACCAAATTTGGAGGACGCGATGCTAGTTATTATTTTGTGTTGTTTATGAGCCTTAAATGGACGTTAAAAGCAAGACAGCAAATCCACTCGTCCTATTCTCTCCTTCTTACCGCCATCATCACCCTTCACCTTTACAATTTTAAACTTTATCGATTATATCGTGTACCAACAGGTACTTGTACCCAGTTCAGGCTTTGCATCGCTATTATGTCTGCGCCTCCTTCTCCAGATTCTCAGTTTGATATTTCTTCTTGTCATTCTCGCCAGTCTTCAGCTCAATCAACAGCTTCAATTCAGTCTTTGCATCTTGCATCTGTACCGCTATCTTCTTTTTCCTCTCGCGCACCCGCCTCGCCACCTTCGCGCCAAGCTACTTTTACTCGCCTTTCTAGCCCTCAGGTCAGCCCAAACGTCTCTGCCACCTCCTACAGGGTCTACAGACATGATCAAAACGCTCCCAACGGCTCTGTAGACCCAGGCGAGTCTCCTGTAGGCGAAGTCGTTGGCCTCATGAGGACCTTGGACCTGACCAGCAGTCCCACCACTTCACTTGTTCGAGGTCTGGATTTCTCATCTTTCAAGAGTCCCGCCATTACTAATCATCTTTGACGAACAGAACGCGACCTTGAGGAAGGTGAGATCCCCCAAGACGCAGGGAGTCCACGGCCATCCGTCGGCAGAGCTCCCAGACAACGTGAACGGAGCTTTGGGGGTGCCCTGCCTTCCTCACCCGAGGTATTGCCTACGGTTTCTTCGGCTCGACCTATCATCTCGAGTGGCGCTATTAGCACAACCGCCACTGATAGTCTTTCTACCATTCAGACTTCTAGCACCCTCTCCAGTTTCCCCAGCTCGTCTTCATTCCCCGCTGCTTCCTCGTCTAGCTCTATTCCAACCTCAATTTCCAACTCTGATTCGATTGACATGTCCAGCTCGATGCAGAACATTCCGCCAACCAACGTTCCGCAGGGCGATACAAAATTTGCCACCGGATCCACGTCTCCCGCTTCCTTGCAGCAACAGCAGCCTACTTTACGTGTCAAGGTTCCAGAAACTGGTCTTATTGATCTCGAGGCTCTCGAGAAAGATACCACTAGCGGGGCTTCTGCTCTCACTCTGAACACCAATGTTCCCGCGCATATATCCGGTCTCGGTGATGTTGACGCCTCGCGTGCGGCCCATGACGCTTCTGACGACCAATTGAAGTCGCCGAACGTGTACATTAATGGTCTACCGCCTCATTTTCCTGAAGATCAACTGTTTGAGCTTGCAAAGCCTTTCGGCGAGATCCGAAGCGTCCGAAGCTTTACCAGGCATGTCGGAGAGAAGGAGAGTGGCTACGGTTTTGTCTTGTAAGTCTCCCTTCCGTTCGGGGCAAAAAAATTCTTGATGTGATTTCTGCAGGTTTGAAACAGTGGAAGCAGCCGAAAAATGTATCCAATCTCTTCGAGGTCGTTTCCGAAACCTTCATCCAACTTTTTCAAAGGTGAAAGCTTGATTAATATCAAGATAGTTTTGCGGAACTAAGTTTTCCTCATCTTTTGCAGCAATCCCATAAAATCCCCGGAATGCCTTATACGCAAATGTCGTCTCAAAGCGGATGGTCTCATGAAAACGATAGTGGTCCCAGTCTAGCCCATGGCGCCGGTGAACGTATGACTGTTGATGGGAACGCAAAAAATCAGAACGGTGAGACGTTCAAAGTCAAGATGGAGCGTTTGCAGGATCCGAATAGCACGAATTTGTACATCGAAGGGTAAGTTGATGCTTCTTTGGGCTCCTTTGTACGCTACTTACTTTTTTTTGTTCCATCTTTGTCTTCTCTAGACTTCCTTTGAGTATTGATGAGCCGGTGAGCTGGTCTTCTTTTAATGATCAGGCCCCACTTCTCGATCGTCGCTTTTCGTTGCCATTTTTTTTCTTTGGCTCTTCCCTGTCACTCGTGTACGACAGCCGATACTGACTTGAGAACTTCGAATACTTTGCATTTGCCCATCTTTAGTCCCTGGCCGCCTTGGTATCGCCGCACCGCATCAAGAGTAGTCGCTTCTTCCAAACGAGACTCAGTAACCCCCCGAGAATTATTGCCTTTGTGAGGTTGGTAATTTCCTCATTCGTCTGGTCTATTCTTCTACAGTCCTTCTTTTCGCTTCACTTGCTGATATTGTTTAAGGTTGGAAACTAGGCACGGAGCTGAAGAAGTCGTTGAACGTCTTCATGGACGCATGGTTCGCGGATGGAATGATCCTGGCAGTCGGATTTCGGTTCGTTTCGCTGACACCAGCGAACAGCGAGAGTTGAGGGTAAGCTGACATCTCTCGAGCATGGGTAGGTGATCTGACCTACCTCTTCTGTAGCGTACTGAACGGGCTGTTCGCGAAGATGATGTGGCATCGCCTGCCCGACTTACCATCGCTCAAGCTGCCTTGCTCAACCTTCGTGGCCGTGAGCAACTGCGTACTGAGCAGACCGGGTTTAACGCGCCTCCAATTGGTGCTAGTCGTTCGGGTCATGGATCAGCGCCTACCGCGAACCAAGTCTACAATGATTTTTCTTCCAATGCTCACGATATTTCATCTGCCGCCGCCGGAGGATATCGGGGTTCGGCCAGCGACCTCACGTCTGCAGCTCAGCTTCTTGCAGGTATCAATCAAGGTCCTCATCGCAATCTCTCACCTTATCACCACGCTTCTTCTCTTCCTGATGCACTCGGTCAGACCAACCAAGACCTCACACCCGCTATGGCCGCTCTTCTTGACTCTCTTCGCAGTAATGGAACTCCTTGGACCGGACACGATAATCGCTATGGGAATCAGCTTCCAACGATCCGTGATGTCTATCCAGTCCTCGGCAATGTTGATCTTAATCTCGCCTACCCTCGACGAAATCGTCTGGGAGGTGGTGTAGCGCAAACTCGCAGCGGATATACTGCTGCAGAAGAACTCATACTCAATGCGCATACTCAGAGACGTAAGGACGGCAGCTTCGAAATCAGTCAGGGAACGTATCGCCAACAAGGTCAACATGGAGATGATCATGCAGACTTTAACGTTGGTGTCCGAGGCTACCGCACCCAGGCGTCTACCATGAATATTCCGCTTTCTAGGCGGCAGGGTGCCTCCTACTATGCTCCAACAAACTTACCGGTCGTTGTTGAGTCTGAAGACTATGAGGTTGAATCTCACCACCAGGCCTCGAGATACCCTCATTCTCAGCTCAACGGCAGAGCTCGCACCGCTGCTCAAGCTCGTAACTCTGATTTGCGAGAGCGAGATGGTGGAAGCCACCGTTATCAGACGCAGTTGGAACATCAAAACTCGAACGGTCTTTCTACTCATTATAACAACAATTCACATCACAATCAGCAGGCTCACGTCCGTTCAACCACTCTTCCACCTTCCGCCACTCCATCGACAGTCGTGCCTCGTCACTATCAGCACAGCAGCATGAGTATTCCGAAATCGAGAAACATGATAAACGATATAAAGCACCCAAACCCTCATTCGCAAACGGCTCCATCCAGCCAACATTCGCCACAGCACACGCATTCGAACAATAAATCAACGAACTCTATTAGTAGTATTTCCAACGATAGCAAGAACCGTCACAGCAACAATCATAACAATACTCACATGTACTCTGACGCCAGCGACATTCGTATTTCAGAAGGGGGCTCTTACGCTAATTCAGCCTCTGCTAATCATCCTCAGCATCATTACCGTCATAATTTTCCCGCCGAAAGCGGCGGCAACTTGAATTCAAAGAAGAACTTCGACGACGACGACTATGGAGCAGCGCATTCTTTTCCGAGAGACTCGGAAGTCTATAACGTCTCTCAGGCTTCACCTCCGCTCGTCTCACCAGCCTTGACTTATTCTTCGAGGGGTTCCAGTGCTACGCTCAGTCCCTCGACACCTTACGTTGGCTCTTTCTCGTCCACTCCAGGCCAGGAAGCCGGAGAATATCAAGAACGGAGGGTCGACATAGAGGTTGGAGCTGGACAGTGACACTCTATTGTTTCTGCGCTTGTTTGTACGCTTGAGCCCTAAGTCCATTTGCTATTTTCTTCTTTTCGACATTTTCTTGCAATAACCTCACGCAACATTTGTCCCGATGATCGCAATTTGCATACTTTGCCCGTTTGTCCCATCCATCGTGTTTTCACCATCCTTCGTAAAGCTCTCCCGCAATGTCTCCCTGGCTTCAAACCTATTTCGAACACAGTTGTCATGATGATTACAGATTGCACATACGCCCTTTTTGTCATTTTTTTTATCTTCAGCGTTTCCTCCTTCGAATACGACTAGAAGTATCTCAGCTAGCTATAACATGTCCCTACCTACAAACTCGACTTTGTAAAATCGATGTACTTATAAGGTGTATGTACTTAATGAATATGATGTCGCGAAGGAAACGAATAGGATGCGATAAATTCTTCTGTGCAAACTGCATGAGCTCGAGCAATGTTTTGGTATGGCAATGTCATGACTGGAACACAACTCATTTGGTCACGAATTCTAGCTACTTATATGGATATGAATGGGTTCCAACCGGTCGGTCTGTTCTAAAATCACCGGTTACCTTGCTCGTAGAAGATAACTGCGGTATCACCACGCTCTAGTAGAAATACAACTGCGGTACGTAGAAATACAACATGTATCATTGTACGAAGACTTGCTCTAGACCATATCGAGGTTAGCAGTTACTTAACGGCGGTGGTAGGCTCAAAGTTGTGTCAGCTTCTGGGTTCGCCGTAATTCGAATTTGCTGAATACTTAGAGGTTGACAAAGAAGTTGACATGAACGAGGATGGTAAAATTTCCTTTTAAGGATGCATCCTCTCACTAAAACTCACGCTTACTCACGCTTCCGTACATACGCAGGTCGTAAAATTATTCAAGAGCGACATGCTTCCTATAAAGAGCTGTGTTAGAGCGGGTCCCATCGTTGTATCTTGACAATCCCGGGCTTGATTCGTCATGTGTTTTACAAAGCGTCAAGGGAAGAATTTCGATGATCAAGATGACAAGAAAGATATAAAAAGTCCAGTGAAAGAAAAAGAGGCTCCATCATCGCGAGCCCCTGCTTCTGAACCAGCCAACATTACTGAAACGGCCGCTGCTACTACTATGTCGTCTCCAAGAATCGCTATCGTGATTTACTCCATGTACGGCCACATTGCCAAGAGTGGGTTTGTTCTTTCTACTCTCAAAGTTTATTCACTGACGAGATTCATCGCAACCTTAGTGGCCGAGTCTGTGAAAAGCGGGGTTGAAGGCGCCGGTGGAAAAGCTGAGATCTTCCAGTACGTTTGTGCTATCTCTAGGCTTGTTCCCGCATTGATGTCGAATCAGAATTCCCGAGACTCTCCCTCAGGATGTTCTCGATATGATGCATGCTCCACCCAAGCCACCCTATCCCATTTTCTCTGCTGAACAAATGACTCAATACGACGCCTTCATTCTCGGGATTCCAACACGGTAGTGTTTCTTGTTTTGACACCGATACCGTGAATTTCTTTCTTATCAGTTGATATTTTGAAGATATGGTAATTTCCCTGCTCAATGGAAGGTACTTGCTCTGGACTTTCGTCTTTGATTCTGATAACTAATGTGATTTCAGGCATTTTGGGACACTACTGGTCAGCTGTGGGGATCCGGTGCCCTGGCTGGCAAGTATATCTCCGTGTTCGTCTCCACTGCCGGAGCTGGTGGAGGACAGGAAACTACTGTCATGAACGCCATCTCAACTTTTACTCATCACGGAATGGTCTTTGTTCCTCTTGGATATTCTCAAACGTTCGCGCAACTCACCAATTTGGACGAAGTTCATGGTGGTACGTAAACCTTGTCCATCTTTTCTCTTAATGAATCACATATGTTGCCGTTCGTTTTCTCCCTTAAAAGGCTCTCCATGGGGTGCAGGAACATTCGCCGGTACAACTGGTGCTAGGCAGCCTAGTGAGCTTGAGCTTGAGGCGAGCAAGCTTGTTTTTTCGTATCTCTGCGGGGTTTCGTGGCTAACTCGGATTTTCCAGGTTGCTTCTATCCAGGGCAAGCAGTTCTATGGCATCGTTTCCAAGGTCAAATTTTGAGGAGGAAAAGCACTTTTAGAAGGTTGACATTCAATAATATATTTAAGATGTGATTGTAGCACTCTGCACATGCGTGAAAAGTGTTGCTTAATTACGTGGGTTTAAATGATCAGTCAAGGCTCAGACAGGCTTCGATTTCACGACATGGACCTGAAGAACCGACAGTCGCGAAACTGTTTAGAGCATAAGGAGTACTTCATTTGAATTTGGCATTTTTGGCGAACGAGTGGGGGTAATATGACATAGGTACAAATGTAAATACAATGTGTGCTTCTAACAATGGAGCCTCGCATTGGGACAATTTTGCTCATGGTATGGCGTTCATCACCCTGGCGCCGAACAGTAGAATCAAAAGGGAAGCTTGAAAATACAGGGGACAGAACGAACAGAACGAAAAGAGAACAAGAGCCTGTGGAGGAGTGGCACAACCACCGGATGTCAATCATTATCAACGAACTTATACATTCGTGTTTGGCAGTATACTCGGACGGATCTCAACAAAACAAAGAAGGCAGGTCGATTACAGGGTATGGATTCGGCGTTGCCAAGAGGAAAGGAAGTACTGGAGGCCTTGGGTTCAACGGCCGAACTGAATACGACGGCGGGGAATACACATGCCGCCGCCTAAAACTCCACTTTACATTCTTCACCGACAACTCCTAGGCTATCACGATCAAAAACCAGTCGATGCATGCCAGTGATACGCCCAAAGATTCTAGAGATCGATAGAAAAATTCCTCAAAGCAGACTCGAGGACTACAGTTTAACTTTACCGGTGCCCTGGGTACCAGGGAATAACCGGGAACTGACGAGCAGATGAACTTACTAAGGAAGCCAGCGAACTATGGGCCTTAGCCTTGTCCACCAGGCAATGCATACGAGGTCGAAATTTATTAATACACAAGCAACGACTCACACAGGGCGGGTTCTCTTGAACCAAGAGACTTCAACCACGCTGAAAACCCCGTAACAGATGATTTACCGACACAATACGAGAGGCTTATGGCCGTCTGATTTAATGTCGTGCGTGAATACTATGAGAAATTCGTATTGATCGAAAACGTTCAATCTCGTGTGCCCATGGATCCCAAACGCGTAAACACGTAAATCAATCATGCGAATTATACAGCGAATTTCGACACATTCTGTGAGAAGCCTCGGAAAATCTCGCCTGGAAGAACTCACAAAGCAGCGGTGCGTTCACCATAATGGGACGGAATAGGAAAGATGCAGAAGAACCAAAAATAGAGAACCAATTGCAAGTGATATAGGAGGAGAAGGTAGAGGCAGGATCGCTGTGCTCTCCAGGTTCCTTATGCTCACTCTCAGCTCCCTTATCCCTTTACTCGTACTTACGTAGCCATACACACCTAGAACCCAATTATTTTAATACACTCTTCTAGCCCCTCTACATAAAATGTTACAATGTAATGAACTTTCACCCGAAAAGGTGGTAAAGATTAGGCTTCTCTCAAGTGTCTTGTGACCTTTGTATAAGAAAGATATTGTACTAACCTGCGATTCTCTGCCGAAATCCTCGATATTAAGCTGAATACCTTCGCGATCAACCTTGAGAACTAGTGGGAAGCTTGACGCGTTGCGTAAATCAAAGGTCACTTGAAGGATGGTGTGAATTGATGTGTAAAACCAATCGGAGAAGGTCCAAGATAGCTTGTATGCACCGAACGAGCCTCTCTTTCTTGGCAAGGGCAAAGCGTCCATTATCAAGCCAGTTCTGATCATAGAAATTTAAACTCAGTTGAATCGGAGCTTCAGGAAAAGAGGTCATGCGACATACGGAGCTAATGTATTGCCCCGCATCTTACCCCGCATCGCCTAGACTCAATTCAGACTCTGGTCATGGGCTCTCGGCGGACCCAATTCCCAGCCTTATAACGAGAGCCGGCATGTTTGCAACCAATCCATTTTCTCTCTGACCCTCTCACAAGGCTCACACGCCTATCGTCTTTCACCCACATATTCCTCGAGCTATACCTCTGTTGAGAATGGCTGAAGCAGCTACTATTGAGATCAACGATGCCATCTTTTGCCAGCAGCATCTCAAAGAAGTAGTGAGTGGCCTTTGCTCATTGTTTTCGTCGTTCAGCCCTTCTCACCACTCTTTCGCAGTGCGAGGATTGTAATTACGATGGACGAGAGGAAAATGATGCCTTCTTCGGGGTGAGTACTTGATATTCTATTATCTAACGTCGCTGCTTCGAGCTCATCCGCACGTCAGCTCGACCCGATAGACCGGGAGGGTATTGAAGCCCCCGCTGGTACTGTCAACAAGGAAGGTCAACACCAATGCAAGAAGCACGGTTCGACCGGTGAGTTGAATCTTGACAATCCTCATTTCACTAAACATTGTTACTCAAATGTCACCAGCGTGCAATCAATGCTACGGATGGAAGAAACAAATCACTCGCCTGCGTACTCAAGCCAAGAAGGCTGGGAAGAAGTAGAATAGAATTTCAATGTTCGCGATGGTGTGCCGCCGTGCCAATGGATGTATAATACCCGCTAAATAAAGCGCTAAAAGGCGCTTAACGACTACGTTCCTAATTTATCTGAGATGTCGCTTTGGGATGATGCTGTCGGTCGAGAAAGCTCTTGGTTCGAATATGTGTTGCCCACAGATGTCTTGAGCTGCTATTTGTTAAGGGCTAGTTGGCCATGCTGTAATCACGTCTGGAGTACCAAGAGGAGCAGGTTGCCAGATGACCTTCCGGATTCGGATGCTGTTCATTGCGCGCTTTGTCCTGGAAGCTGATAACTTATGAATGGTTGATCTTAATTTTGGACTAAGATTGATGTAAGCTTGGTCACTGGATCCCTTGTACTTGCGTGGTCTAAATGGGACAATCAGCATACTGTAGGTACGGATCCTATTGAAACAGCTATTGACACCCCTTCAACGTGCTGTATATCCGTCAAGCTTCCAAGCAAGTATAGACGCACTTTCCATTCTATGGCTGTATTCAGAGCGACATGGTTTACATCATGTGTTGGCCAGGCTTCTACCCTTCCGGAAATTTCTGCGGAGTTGGCTCTAAGCTCTTGCCCAATTTCATCCAGCAATCAGATTCCCTGTCAGGAGCTGTTATTTGTCTAAAATTAATTCGCTTTCCTTTTTATCTACAGCAAGACTCAACAACTGGTAATACAGGTCTTCAAGTGCCGTAACACGAGTAAGTATTTATTGCGATAGATTTCCTCAAAGGCTCATCATTGAACCACTCCTCCAGTGGCCAAATGCAGATTGCTCTCGCAAAGATACCGATCATCAATGGACCCTTCCCCAATACTACGCAACATAAGCGCAGATCTGGGGAGACTGGAATACATAGACGCTGCCAGGCAAATGTCAGTAATAAATTTCCTTAGCCAATCGATGGATTTATGAAGCCGTCTGCAGACATTCTATCAAAGTATTCGCGATCACTTCCTTCGGTGAGTAGGGCGGTCGAAGGTCTCTTATTCGGCACAAGATCTGTTAAATCTAGGTTGCAGTGATGCTTGTTTACGACCTGCTATTGACTTTTGCAGACGAGGTCGAGATAATCTGGTGCTCGGAAAGGAGAAACTGGACAATGTTAACGGCTTTGTGGGTCATCGTAAGTACCGAATATCGAATACAGCGCTTGGGTCGAGTCGACTGACTTTCTTAATCCTTTCGCTACATAGAATCGCTATCTATGGCCTTTAGCCTTTGTTGTCGTTACTGTCTGTGCGTGCTCTCGATAACTAGTGTGAGCAACTATCTTTGCTGAACGTATTTGATTTGATTAGCATTTCACGATCCGGATTGGAGCGAAAGTGCTTGCGAGAGATACGTTCTCTATCCACAGTGCGTCCGGCTCGTACACGTGGCAGTCGTAGGCAGTAAGCTTAACTTTCCGCCATAAATGGAGTTCCTGAGAGGCACAAAAACTAGTTTACTTCATCATGCGCCTCTACGCAATCTATGAGAGGAATCGTTGGGTTTTGGGACTTTGTATTGCGTCTCTCAGCGTTCTGATAGCAGTTAAAACTGTAAGCTAGGTTCATGAGTTGCCTATTCCGTGCAAATCGTAATCGCTTCTTCAGTGGGCTTTTACGGATGGCACACGTCTTGTCCTACCCCCAGGCGAGCCACAGTTCTATCTCTCGAAATCGCCGCTTACTTTTACGACGTGTAGGTCTCGTTGGCTGTTTCCTAGTGCCTAAACACCCGTCGTACGTTTCTTGCTCCTCCCTTCCCAGTTGAGTAAACAAAACTCAGATGTTCGAGGGCAGTCAAGACCGTTTCCTGTACACGTATGTTTCAGAAGTGGTATTCGGTCAGTTTGAACTTTAGTTCTACATCTGCGCCAGCTTCATTCCAATCTTAGACGCGGGGGTCTTTATCGCGACCATCATGCGTATCTTGAAATTTAGCGTCATTGGTACTGCGAGCACCATGGTTGATATACTATATAGAGGTTCGAAGAATTCATCTTCTCCTATATTGATCCTGTTTGGCCAACAAGGTGAGGAATTATGTTTCTTCTTGAGCTGCAAGTGTCATCATGAATCTCGGGTACTCTAGGATGTGTATATTTTGCAATGATCACCTTGGTCAATCTGCTAAATGTGTTTCTATATCGGGTACGTTTTTCTTTGATGTCCTGTCTCTTGTATACGATTACTAACTGTATTAACGCCATCTTAGTTTGCCCCAGTAAGCTGACCTTGTTCTTCTCGATAATTAGTACTAATTCTTGCTCAAGATATACGAAATGAATATGTTGACGAGTTTGAGCTGCTTGTAAGTTGTACAGGTTCTGGGGTCATTCTTGCTCTTAGTCGTGGATTCTAGGTTAAGCAGCCTCATAACTTCTCATTTGATGCTGCACCTTCAAAGGAAGTGTTCGGCGCAGAGCACAGACTCACTTACAGCTCATTCGGATTTGCACATCCTGTCAATAATTTTCGAGAATAGGACTGACGTTGACTGATTATAATTCGGATTATCTCACTTGTTGTTCGTCGATGGAAGCAGAAAAAATCAGTACTTAATAGTATTTGGAATTTTTAGAAGAAGATATGTACCGAGTACCGAGTACCGAAGCCTATCCCATGCAATCGCCAGTCTCGGCCTTCCTTTATTCACGAACAACTTTATCTTCAGGAAGTACAAGACGACTAGCCAGGCTGAGACTTTAGGATTTCTGTCACGTGAATTTCACAGGTCCGTGAAATTTTCCCGCCTTCGTTGATTCCGGAATCCGGAATCTGGACTTTGGTTCTTGAACGTTTGAACCACTGCATATATCAGTCTGCATAAATACCCTTATGCTGCTTGTGCCAATTCAGGCAGGTCAAGTATAATTGAATGTGGTTCAGTCACAGCAAGTCCGAACAGGTTAAGGTTGGATTGGCGAGTCCCCTCGTGAGATTATGCGGTAAGTTATCCCAAATTTCCTTCAGTATTTCTACTTATGATGACGAGCTTGAATGATTACCAGCGTTTCATGTTACAATCTGAGTGTACTGGGCATCTGAGATACTAGAGAGCTTCGCGATACTCCTTATGCGAGTAAGAAAGAACACGCTGGACTGATATTTTTAGCCCATTAAAAGTGGATGAGAGTTCCATCGTTTCCAGCTGTATTCTTGCCGCGTATGTTGAAATACGAATTACTTTAAAGCTGCCGGGCGGCTAAGGTGCTCTTATCTTTGAGCAGGCTTCTTAAGGCATGCATGTGTAGCAACTCTTCCTTTCTCTTGCCCACCCACCAGGCTATCATGTCTGTCACCTCTTTGCAAGTATCTGCGTAAGTTTAAATCGTCGTTGTTTTGTTGCATTGCTGAATCTAACTCTGAAACTTGGACAGCTCGAACCCGATAACTAAGAATGACTTGGATCATGTTTTAAGCAAGCTCGGACAGAAACTTAAGCCTGATGAAGAACCTGAATATCTAGCCCTACTTCAAGCGCTTCATGATTCAGTAGATACTGTTCTAAAACTTCCCGGTACGCCACTTTTCCAGCTCTAATTCTTGTTGATTAATTTGCCCCATGCTCGTAGATCATGAACCTATCACGGACTTTGAACGTTTTCCCCGGAGGAATATACATTTCCCCAAGCAGGAAGATAACGTCCACGGGGGCTGGGCATGGAAGTGCACTGTACGCGTTGGTCGTTTCTTCTGCACAAGTCAATGTATAATGGTCACATGCGCAGATCAACGATGTTAGTCCTAATGAAGGTCCACTGTCCGGGAGAACATTGGTAGTCAAAGATAATGTTACAGTTGCCGGAGTCAACTGCTTACTGGGGACTGCTGTATTCGAAGGATGGGTACGCTCAAATCTCAGCCGATAGGGAGGATTTCAACTTAATATCTGGGCCTAGAAACCGACTACTGATGCCACTATTGTCACCCGAATTCTCGAAGCCGGAGGCACGCTCCTGGGAAAAGCTGTTTGCGAAAATCTTTCTATGTCTGCTTCATCTTTTTCCGCTGCTACGGGACCTGTTCATAACCCCTTCGCAAAGGGATATTCCACTGGCGGCAGCTCAAGTGGCTGTGGAGTCCTTGTTGCAACTGGCGAAGCGGACATGTAAGTACAAACTTTACGTATAGAGTATTATAAGCTTCAAATTTATACTCAGTTGACTCATAGGGCCATGGGTGGCGATCAAGGAGGAAGTGTTCGTCTACCGGCTAGCTGGTGTGGACTGTATGGCCTCAAGGCGACGTATGGGCTAGTTCCGTACACGGGAATAGCCCCGATGGGTGAGAAACGCTCTTCATTGTACCTGTGTATATTCAGTCAAGGTTATTTTAGAGGCTACCATTGACCATACCGGTCCGATGACGCAGACATGTCTCGACAATGCTATACTCCTTAAGGCAGTCGCTGGAAGAGATGAGCTTGATGGTCGCAGCGCCGGAGCTCCATCATCTAAAGAAATCCCGGATTATCCTGCCATTTTACGCTCTATGCAAGGAGTACAGTTGCCGCTGAAGGGTTTTAAGATCGGCCTCGTCAAAGAGGGCTTCGAAATCTGTAACATGGGTGGTCTCAATGATCCCCGAGTGGGCACCAAGGTTAGGGAAGCAGCCCTCAAGTGGCGGGAGCTTGGAGCGGAGGTTTCAGAGGTATCCATACCTGTGCGTCTACGACGTTCGCTCATCACTCCAGGCCAATGAATGCTGAGAATGACAGATGCATAACTTTGGTCCGACTTTGTGGGTCTGCATTAGCAGGATGGGGACTGCGCCTGTCCTCTGGAACGGTATCAGTAATCGCACCGATTTCGGTTTGGTGGAGCTTTCGAGGAAGATGCAAAACATACGAACCCCTGAAGGTTGGGAGAAGGTGGCATGGCCGTCAAAGAATATCGTGTTGAATGGGACGTATTTATGGGATAAGCACGTATGTCTATTCAATCCTCTTGGATGAACTCCGTTCAAACACAATCCCAGCCTGAACTCTATGGCAAGGCTGTTAATCAAGTTCGGCATTTACGAAATAAGTATAACGAAGCTCTTTTGCAATACGATTTGCTTGTTATGCCTACAACGCCGTACCTCCCTAATACCCATGCTCCGCCAGAGGCTGGCGTTTTGGAGAAGATTTCAAAGAGCTTGGGACAAACACTTAATACCTGTCCTTTTAATCTGACTGGGCACCCATCATTATCTATGTATGTTCTGCCCCTGCTTTACAGCTACAGATGCTGATTGTCAGCTATACCTTAAGGCCCATAGGAATGCTGTCTTCTCTGGACGATCCAAACATTCACTTTCCGGTAGGATTGCAGATTACCGGAAAGCATCTTGACGAGGCCTCAATTTACCAGGCCGCGTTTGCCTGGGAAGAAAAGTTCGACTGGAGACAGAGTTGAACCGGCGGGAGTACATAGATTGAGTATTTAGCAGGTACAAATTCGACTTGAAAGCCATGGAATATATATATCATTGCGATCGCGATATGTATATCTTTCTGCTTCCTAGCAAATGCCGGCAAATACACAATCTCGCCATGCTGCATACATCAAAACCACAAAGTTCTGTCCCTCCGGGCTCCCGGCAGTATACGGTACGGTATCATCCCAGTTCAATGGATTGACAGAGGGAGATGCAGTACCGTTCGCGGTGATATGTCCTCCCAATGTTCGTCTCCTTCCTTCCGCCCAGTTGATGTATGAAACGTCAAAAATGTCCGGCCTCAGAATAACCATGCGATACGCGACACTTGCCATGAGAGCAGTCCCACTAGTTTCTCCGTACCCATGCCCATCTCCAGAGACATCGTCGAGGTAGTTTCGGAGCAATCCCGAAGTAGTTGTGATAGCTTTCCCATGAATCACTCCGTCCAGAATCTCTTTAATCCATTGTGTAAGTTGTGTGACCGCTTCGTCCTTCCATCCAGCTGTAATCCAGGACGGAGCTTTGATTACCGTAGCAAGGACTCGAGTCATTCCAGCGGCTGCCCATGCGTTGCCTGTAGACCAGACCCCAGTATCCTGATTCACCGGACCGATTATATGTTCCCAGATTCCGTTGTACGATGTTGAAGCAGATACGTTCTGTTGAAGAACCTGGCGATACAGACCGCATTGGGCAACAGTTTGTTGCAGGAGTTGCGGATCGGATGTGTCCACGGCGTACCAGGCAAGGAAAGGAGGAGCCATGTAAATAAAATCGGCCCTACGTAAACACAATTCTGTCAATTCCAGAGACTCTATTACCGTTAGACTTTGAAATAACTCACCAAAGCTCAGGATAATCAGCCCGATGACTTATCGCCCCATTCCAAAACCTAGGCGCTCCCGTTAAAAGATACTGCGCTTCTCTCGCCGCCGCATCCTTCAAAGTCTGATTCTTGCCAATATCTCCCAATAACACTGCACTGACCCCCAAACTTGCCGGATCTCCAACCGCTCCATCTCCATCTGCAAGTACGTTTGCGCCTGTTCCGAATACAATGTTTTTTTGGGCATAGACGAGAGACGGAATGTATTGAACAGCGAAAGTATGATGAGATAAAGCGGAAACAGTCTGAAACGGCGAAGGGCCGAACACGCTCAAAGATGAATTCCAGAGCTCAAGCAGCGTCTCGGAGGCCGTACCAAATTCCCACGAATGAGAAGGAAGAGAGACAGCCAGGGAAGCAACAGCGCGAATGTCGAAACCGGGGTTCAAAAGAAACACGTCGTTTGCCGCAGACGATGGGGCGCGAACGGGCAAAGATATCGATACCGATATTGGGATTACTGAAAGGCTGAACAACCCAAGAGCAATTTCAGAGAACCGCAACATCGTTTCAGATCTGGTCCAGGACGGACTCCATTCTGGCTCTTTTTGCCACTTATATGTAGACCTCGCGGGCCTTGACGTGGCTAGAATGGGACATCTCTAGTAGTTTGAATTCTGTCAGGAGGTGATTAATATTTGTTTACAGAATACACTGTCATTACTGTCAGGTGAGGAACTAGAAGTAGTGGTGATAGTACGACTGCTGATGGAATATCATGCTTCATCAACAGTCATTCGGAAATCAGTCGATGCTGACCGCAAAAGCTCATCTACATTCCGCATGAATAGTGTCCAATCTTTCCCCGATTCCCCACTGTCTAGAGCCGAATAAGCTATGTAATGTAATGAGTCTTTGAGACATATTTTGTACTTTCGAATAACTGACCGCTAGTGTTATCGGAGAGAGATCCCCACGGAGAGGCAGGCATTTCTAGGGATGACATAGACTCAAGTAAGTATTGACGACCAGGGCCAGCTTCCGAGACGTACCAGCTTGATGAAAGAAGTGATTTGTAGCAGAAGGAATTCTACTATGCGCATCTGTAGGTCCATTCGACGGCGAGGATGAATAATTGGAGTCGAAGTTGATCCCGATTCCAAGAGCACCCAAGTCTGCTAACGTCGCACTGTTGGCGGAAGCTGGGTACATAATGTCACTCCTGGAAAGCATAGAATGAACGTCCTCTGCGGAACGATAGGCTGAGGGAGGAATTTGAGGAAAAGCCGTCAGGTCAGACGAATAGAGTGGAAGCAACCCGAGCTCGTTGCTGTTGAAGGGCAAAGGATGGGTTTTTTGGAAAAAGCCTTGAGCATCGAGCTGCCCATTGTCACTGTCCAGACTGGAAAAGCTAGCAGGAGGGAATCCGACAGTCCCGTTTGATAATTCAAGGCTACTGTCCGTCTTCTTTACCAAATCCTGATCCAGGTCAACTGACGGTGGAGGCTCATTCGGAGGAATGGTCAGTCGGCCAACAGATATGATTTCGTTCAGGATGTCACTTTAAGGGGAAAAGGTACAGATAGCCCAGCGAATAACGGAACAAGTACTTACATCATACGGCCTGCGCCTTGAAATCTGAAGCGTAAAACCAACAGGTTGAATCGTAAATCGATATCTGCTCAACTATAAACTAATCTTACCGATGCTCAAACGGGCGAAGGAGCTCGAAACACTTATGGACTTCTCGCATCTCTGTCCCCGTGTCCAGAGACGGGTTCATTCTCTTACCCCTCCAGAAATTTATGAGAAGCATGATGGCTGAAGTGAAAACCGAGCCCTGGCATCCGGTTGAAGTTTCATTACAGTACCTACAACAAACGAACGAGCTCACCAAAGGTATAGCAATCGGAAACTGACCCCATCTTTTGCTTTGGGCCTCGACGATATGGATACACGATCTCGCAGCATTCGCACAGATAGTGAGCGACGGGAACCCAGTCAAAATCGTATTTTGATCAGGCCTAGGTATGAAACTTTTGTGCACCTGAATCTATGAGGAACAAGTGCTATCCCAAGGGCGTCTTGTCATGGTATTCAGGAGGGATGACACACCTGTACCCAATAGTAGCTCGAGTAGAGCATCACAGATTGATTGAAGAGGATGTCGTCGGAGCGATTTGGATCCCATTTCACTACGGTTTGAATTAAAGTTGAGAAATATTGTGTACACTCGCGGAGAAGATAGCGTCTGACAATGTTCAGGAACTGCGTTGACCCACTCGTTCAAAGCCGAGTCGAGTTCCATAACAGACTTTTGGTACCACGAGATCCCTTGAATACCTAGTCTCTTCCAATGTTTCGATTTCCTGACAGGATACTTGGAAGAATGAGTATTTTCAGGACCGGAAATGGCGTAAGCAATGATCCTCACTATGAGTCGATGAGTTAGACCTGCTATCTCCATGAGCTTGATAAACTGAATCCAGAATGTCGATTTCGAAGGCTTGTCCGAAGGCTGCACAAATTCATTTTCAGGATCTGTGTTTTCCCAGAATTCCTGGTCACAGTCTGTAGGGTATTCAGCATCGAAGCTAGACATTGGAATCGGAAGATCAGTGGAGCATTCAACAGAACTTGTACAATATTGCCGCTCACTCATCTGAAACGCGATACATGTATTCAGTTAGAGCGACTCAATCAGGAAATGAAGGCTGAAGGCATCTACCTGTCGTCGTGACCCTTGGTCTGCCAAGAAACATACTGACAAACGTATCGTAGATCATGATAGCCCAAAACGCGCGTATCCACAGTTCTCTTTCAACTGTCCTTCGGTGGCCAGGCCGTTTCCGGTGTATACCTGCCGCTTGAGCTAAGCGCATACCGATTCCTATCAGGATCCAGGCTGATTCGGATATTGATGAACTTTGTAAATATGTTGACATGAGCTGCCAATGCAATTAAAACGACCACAAAAAATTCGAAAATCAGTTCACAACGTACAACACATAGCTGGAGATCGTAAAGCCTTGCTGACTCAATGAATGATGAAGTTGGGACGGATATCTGCGAATACCAGCGCCAGCCCATTGCGTGAAGATTGTCTACTCCGTCGGGCAAATTACGCGGGTCGTCGCTGCCTTTGGAAGCTACAGCACATACTGCCAAAAGTACTTGACCGAATCCGGTATCGACCTTATGCAGACCTTCGGCGATCGAGCGTTCAAAAGTTCGGCGATGTAACAGGGGAAAGTATGGTTCGAAACGCGTAAAATAGATATCAACTAGCTTGTATAAAAGGTCGGGTTCTGGAAATACCAGAGCGTGATTTGACCTCTTTTGTATATCGCGTTGCCACTATGGATTAATGCAATTATCTAAGTATTTGTTAGTAGCACGAATACGCTGGAAGAGATACCAACCGGGTAGATCTGCCAAAATTGGGGACGACGGACATGAAAATCAGGCTTCTGCCCGGTAGCTTCTTCCTTATAGTCAAAGAGGGTCTGAACAAGCACGAAGTTGCTACTTGGTCCGAAATGTCTGTTGTCTTTGTGGGTACTAAGCGAAAGCTTCTCCAGCCTTTCAGATATTGTGTCGGCGTCGACTTCCTGATCGACCTCGATATCCGTATCGTCGATGACAAGAGAAGGGGAATCTGCAAGTTGTGGGGTAGCGGAAATAGGACTGCCAGAAGCTGTATTGGTCTGAGCAGACAGCTTGCGATCCGGGCGATCCAGTTGTTTCTGGAGATAAAATGCATAACGCGAGATTTCAACCAACATAGCGCGGACGCTGTTCAAGCCTTCTGGAATGGGGTACGTCTCTGGTTCTGCCAGGATACATGATATCAACGATCGAGTGGATTCAAAGCTGGTCTCAATCCCTTTCTTTGGACTATTGGAATGAAATATCAAGTACTTTGAATACCTTGAGTGACAAATAGCTTACACTGGTTTAGGACCGCGTTTCTAGTATGATACACGTAAACTTGTATTCACATTTACAGAGAAGATTTAGTATATTGACCTTTTTTATGTTACTGTGCTTGCATTCAATCCCTGCACTTAGACAGCTGCTGCATATGCTATTCGGCATAGTACCACTATCGCCTAAAGAAAGATAGAACACAGAAATTTTCGGAAGAGATTGGATAACTTACAGCGGACTACAGAAAAGACTCGAAATTAGTAATATCGAATTTAAAAAGAGCGTATGCGCACCTTTTCGTTTTCTACAGTTATCGCACGCATTTTGTAGTCGCGCCTTCGTCTTCTTGAGGGAAGAGTTGTCCATAGGAGCTAGAATGCCCAATTTCTTGTGGAACGATGTCAGAGATGCTGACGGATTGCTTGAGAGTTTGGTATCGTAAATAAAGAAAGATAGATGCGAAGATAGGTCTCCAGCTTAGCGCTTAGCGGTGAGTGTTCATGAGCGTTCGAGATCAAGTTGACTCGCGATGACGCAGTTTCGGCTTTCGGCTACCGATAATATATTGAAATTTGTATTACTAAGCCAAGTTACAACACGCGTACATACCTTTGATACGCGTCGGACGCGTTCACTTTAAATTTTACAGCACGCTCTGGATCTGTCGTCTGTACTCCTTCTGTCAGAGAAATGAGTGTGGAAGTAGAAGGGATACAGTTCGGTCACCGACTATCACTAGCACTGTGCGAATTTCACGGTCCGCGTGCATGCCTGTAACACCTTGACTAGCTCCCACTAGCTTCTAACGGCCTATCTTCGTCAATTTCTCAATTCACTTCGGAACTCTCCATTACCCCTCGGAACGGGATGAATAATTCTTCGTTTCGGCTTCTTTGCACTCATGATTGCAAGCTTTGGTGCGCTCAACCTCCTTGTTCCGTGTATAAATGGATATCTATTCTCAACTGGGGTGCTTCAGATCCCTCTCTGTTCGGTTGTTCGAACTTTGACTAGTATCTTCCTAGAAGCTTCTATTAAATGGGCATCGATTCTCGTGAGGGGAAGTTTCAGAATATACGAGTCTATTGTGAGGCAGTTGGTACCATTTGCCGTCGAAATCACTCTCATCGTTCGCCAAGGGCTCGCATTCATTGCATACTGGGTAATTCCACTGTAACACTCACAATAACCTGACTGACGTGAGCTTGTCCCAGGGAATTGTGCTATTTGGTTACGATACGTAAGTACTCAGTTGTTTTCATTTGCCGGCTTCCTTTAACCTATACGATTTGTAGAGGAATAGCGTACGTGAATTTTTTTGTAGTCTTGATCGACTCTGAACTAGATGACTAGTGGGGGAGTTGTAGGCAATATCTTCTTTCAAAAGACTTTTGGTATAGCAGACTCCAGCGGACACATTGACACAAAGAAGAGTGACGATGTTTCTTCCAATGTGGTCAGCGTTCTCCAAGCGGGGGCCTTCTTTGGAGCCTTAATAAGTGCGCCTGTGTCCGGTAAGCACTGTGAATCGTCTTTCTGAAACCCGGAAATCTTAATCAACCGCTTGAAGCAAAATTCGGGCGCAAATGGCCGCTGTTTCTGTACACTGTGATTTTTGTCGTTGGCGCTGTAAGGCCAGTTTTAGATTTGCTGTCGGGGATCCAGTATCGACCTTGTCATACAGATTCTCACTACTGTTCCGAGCGGTAGTAGCGGGGATGGACTGGGTAAAATTTATGGTGGCCGGGTCATTTCTGGCTTTGGAATAGGCGCTATTTCAGCGGGTGATGTTTACCGACTACCCGATTTTAGATTTCATGGCTGATGATTCTACCTCTAGTATCGCCAGCCTTTGTTTCTGAATGTGCGCCGAAGGCAGTGAGAGGGCAGATCACTGGATTATTCCAGGTTATGGTTGCTTTTGGAGGTGCGGAGTTGGTTGAATTCCTTCCTTTGATATTAACACTTCATCAGTGATGCTCTCATATTTCATAAACCGTAAGTTAATCTAGCGAGAATGTGAACCTTCTTTGACTTTCATGCAGTCGGCGTGGGCCTGCATTTTCCCAACAGCCCCAATATCTGGCGAGTTCCTTTCGGCTTCCAACTCGTCCCGGCTGGAATAATGGCAGTGGGACTTTTGACCATCAGGGTACGTGTATGGCTGCTCACCAAGTAGTCTCCTGAATCTCGTCTGTCCAATGTAGGAATCTCCTCGCTATCTCGCCTCAGTCGGTAGGTCTGAGGAGGCCATTGCTAATCTCGCATATCTTCGGCGTGCCTCTCCGGATTCCGAGGCTGTTATACTTGAAATGGCTGAAATCGAGGCTGCAATCAAGGAAGAGCGCGAGGCGCGAGAGGGTCTCGGACTGAAAGAAGCGTTCTTGGGAAAAGGCAACGCAATTCGTTTTGTCATTGCTTTCACGATATTTTTGCTGCAGCAATGGAGTGGACAAAACGCTGTCAAGTGAGTCTATTTGCAGCGAGGAACATCACACGTACTGACTTTTGTTGGTAGCTATTATGCCCCCCAGATTTTTGCTTCGGTAAGAAATACGACCTCCGACAAGTAAATATCGAGTGCTGATAGATGTTGTTCACTCAGATTGGTTTTACTGGAACGAAGAATTCTCTACTTGCTTCGGGCGTTTACGGTAGGATTCAAAATTCTGTTCCTTTTCATGTCCTAAACCTCCACCAGGAATACTCAAACTTGTATCAACAACTGTTTTTATCTTGTTCGGAGTTGAAACCCTTGGCCGAAAGCTTTCTTTATTCATCTCCGCAATGGGGATGGGTATTCTATTCTATATCGTCGGTGCAATCCTCAAAACCCATCCACCCCCTGCAACAAGTGCGAACAGTGCTCCTGCAACACCGTCACCTGCCAGTCGGGCCATGGCGGCGATGTTGTACATCTACGTGTGCTTCTATAGCATGGGATGGGGCCCTCTTCCATGGGTATACGTTTCGGATATCTTCCCCACCCGGACCAGACACTACGGTCTTGCCATGGCTAGCGCCTCACAATGGCTATGGAGTACGTATCTTATAGATATAATTGTATTTTCCGGCATTCAATTTTTTGTAGATTTTGTCTTAACAAAGCAAACACCTATCATGAAAACTGAGCTAGGCTACAAGTTGTTCATTACGTTTGCGTCAGTGTGTATTTTCAATGCCGTTTTTGCTCTGTAAGTCTTCGATTGCGTGTATGACTTGGGACAAGCTGACATTCCGTTACACCTTCTAGACTCATACCCGAGACAAAAGGAAAATCACTGGAAGAAATGGATATGTATGTGCTACCGTTTTCAATTCGAGAAAACCACACTAACGACTGCGTTGCAACCTTCGTAGAATGTAATTACTCGAATGTCTTCGAGGTTTTTTGTTCTCACTTCTGTCTGTCTAGATTCGGAGCTGTGGATGCGCAAAAGAGGCAGAAGGATATCGACATCGCTGCTCAAACTCACAGTAAGGATGCTTTAAATAGCCTTCAATCATGCTTCTGATGACCTTTTTTTGCAAGATTTGCATGGTCAACAGCACGACGCGCAGTCCTCGGAAGAAGAAAAGGTATAATTTCGTACGAACGCAGTCCTATTTTGGCCTTCAGAATGCATCACGACATTTACTTGCACCCGTATTTGTTACCTGTACAGTATCCTGTATCCAAATTTCGGTTTCCCTAAACTGTCCCAGTAGTTCTACAACTGTAAGATTAAGTTTATGTAGATATCCTAGGGAGAGCGTAAGCCGTTCAGCTCCTCTCGAATGTTACACCGTTCGCGTTGATTCTACGACATCTACTGTGTGTGCCCACACTTTCTCTACTATCTCCCCATCTGCTGGTGTATACGGCAACGACTCACCCATTTCTCCGTAACTGTTGAATCCTGGAGGGGACGCCATACAGGCCGAAATGTGGACTTTTCCTGCAGCCTGGCGGTGCAAACAAGATTAGCAAAAAATTCAAGAGGGAGGAGGAGAACGAACCTGCGGTGTTAGGGAGACAAAGGAGAGGAAGGGATACGAAAGGTAGTAAACAATAGTTAGCCACCATCTTGACCAAGTTCTCATAGGTGATCGAACAATGACAATGCCCGGATAGGCATGACTGAAGCCAATCTTTGGCTCTTCTTTTGCAAGTTTCTACCGGGTGTTAACGAGTTGGAAAGTAGAAGACATTCGCCCAGCTTACCTGCATCATCAGATCAGTATACGTTGTTACGGCTGCTATACATTTTGAAATTGTATGCTTCTTCCTCAAATCCAGATCCTCCACGTCAATTTTCGCCACGCTTCCCCTTCCTGCGGCCAAGACAGAATACACCCTCGCACCTCCACGCATCTCTGCCTTTCTCAATAAAGGGAGCAAGTTATTGATGAAGGTCCAACGTGAATAATAGCTCAGTGCCATCTTTTCATCCAAACCCTCCTTAGTCTCCTTCCTTCCAGTCAGCATCCATACCCCCGGCGTCAAAACAAGATAATCTATCCTTTGCAGGCGTGCGGTGAGATTTCTTGTGATTTGGTGAACATTGGAAATGAGAGACACGTCGGAAGAGATAAATTCATGGAGAGGGACGACTGGGTGTTCGGTGGACGAGGAAGAAGAATCCAACACAGGATTGGTTTCTGTTGGTTTAGGGAGGGACTGTATTATTTCTTCTGCCGCTGTTTTGTTTCTTCCAATGATTATAATGTGTGCGTTTCCATTGAAGCAATGCGCAAATGCCTCCACCATTCCTCGCCCGATACCAGAGGTGGCTCCGACAAATACAGCGACGGGTATTAAAGTCATGGTTTGATGAGAGTCCGTCCCTACGTACATTATACTATGTTCTTAGTTCCTAGTCCACGAAAACCGATTCAACAGAGATAGCGTGTCTTGTGGTCAAGTGATTTCAAACTTCTGATTACTCAGGTACAAGGTCCAAGCTGCAAGTATCAAGTGCATACCGTTCGTACTATTGCTGCGACGTCGCGAAGAAGTGAAGTGGAATGCTAGTTAAAGGGAAACAATAGACTTACACCCGGCCCTCCCGTTAGCCATTTCTAGTTGGTAGCTACTTTCCGTCCCAGCCCGATCATTGAAATAGTGAACAAACTTTCGAGCCGAAGAACTAGAAAATAATAAATGGGTATCCATGTCAAGGAAATATTTACATCTCAGCTCAATTCGAAATTTTCGCCAATAGGCTTCGAACCCGGTCGAGTCGAGCCCCATCACCGGATTTGGTTTAGGCGGTCAACCACAGGTCCGATCGACGTCGTGCACTTCGTTTCCTTCTTTTGTCCAGCTTCAAAGCTTCATTTTGGAAAGAAATGTCAACAAGATTTTTGTTCTCCGTCCGCCGATAAGTGTGAAGGTACCAAAGCAGCCAGGGGCCATAAACTATCTCCAGACTCCACGAGACTTCACGGCATCCGATCATCGTTCTCAGCCTCCCTCATAACATTTCCAACGTCCTCCAATTTCAAAGGTTTGTACACACCTTGTACTATAATGCTCATATATATCTCTACCCTCCCTTTTCCTCTTGTGACCTCGAATGATATCCCCCTCGATGTCGCCAACAAAGTGATACTCTCCCATCTACAATAGGTTGAATTATTCCATCGTCTCTTGTATTTGACTGGTATGCGATTTCTTGTATCGAGATTGTTTCTGATGTTTCTACAAAATATTCAAGCGGTTGCACTCCTACCAATTGTCTATAACCGTTTGCTAACGCTTGGCGAATCGAAAGGAGGGTTAAGTACATGAAATATTTGCAAGGGCTGCTTCACTCTAGATAAATTCTAGATAGTTATTACGCTGAAGCAGTAGTAGCTATACTGTTTATGGCATTAGACATCTAAGGACTAGAGCTAGATTGCTCACTGACTGACCATTATTTCTTCAGTTTTCAGCGGCTTTGCTGTCCTAGAGGGCTCATTATGTCAAATGTTTTTCTATTGAATCGGCAATAAGAATCTCTGGTGAGCCTCAAATCGTCATCCCAGGCTTAGTCCCAGCTCGATTCATAGATTCCGACGTTTTTCCTGGATATATGCGCTCTATTCATTACTTTCAAAATTAATGGTTCTAGTCCAGCGGGATGGATTTTTTTCTTCTTTCAATCACAGCACTACTACTCATTCAATTTAAGTTCCTTTTTCGAGTTTGGGCTATCTCCGAATGGATTTCAAACCGCGCATAGTGTAGTGCGGACTCATTGCTCTATCGGCGCTGCTCAAAGAGCTTGAAGTTTGCATTTTCATGATAATTAATGGGTCTGGAACTACCTAGCAGCTATCTGTTTCAATCAGTTCTGTCTATAGTACTCCATGGCGTGCGGCGGAGATTGACACTGTTGTCCAGATTCTAAATCGACTTGCCTGAACAAAGGCCGAATGTACTTGAGGACATCATATATGCGTGTTGACAGCTATTTTCTGATATTCCAACGACTCACCCGAGCAGAGTATGAAACAGATAAGATAAGATTAGCCAAATCAGCGGTTCCAGCGACCGTGCCGAAAAATAATGATAAACCCAGATAAACCATAAGATTATCCCATCTACTAAAATTTGCTGCCGATTGTGAGTCGCAAATCTTTACCGTCGGCTGGTTTAACTGCCTCTTCTTTGAGACTTTGGTCATGAGCGTCATAACCTTCAGATACTGCATACTTTGATAGATCCAAGATTTTCAGTTTCGACGGGTGCTCCAAAGTACTAGCTATACCGGCAGAAATACGTAGTACTCAAGCCTAATGGGTTTATCTATCGTCTAGTGGTGAAGGCCGGGTTTTGCGGGCAAGTCTCAGATCAGGTAAATGACCGTATACATAGTATACCGGCCACGCGACGCCGAGTCTTCACGTGATAAAAGTCACATCAAAGATTGCAGATTTCATTCAGTTGCAACATCGACGGTCGCACCGGAGGCCTGAGGCTAGAGCGAGGCACTGGTTTTCTATAGGCTTACATACGCCACAACCCATATATTGAATTGACATTCAACTGGAATATAAGGAGCTTATGGCGCTGATGCTTCCTCCTTGACCCTTATCTTTCATCTCTCGTATCGTAATGGACTCCAGTGGTAGTAGGAAGAAGAGTCGTCTACAGAATTCTTGTGTAAGGTCCCATTGTGACTGTTTTAAGTCCATCTAACCTCACAGAATCATGCAGGACTCTTGCAGGAAGAAGAAAAGTGCTTTTCCTTAATTTTACGCTCCAGGAGAGTTGGACTCACTTTGCATTCTTGCAATCATCCTACTTTAGTACGTTGTGAGTCTTGTTCCGCTCGCATTCCAGAGTTGTACCATTCAAATTGCTCAAAGGTGACAGCGCTACAATGCCCAACAACGTTTGCTCTGTGTGCTTGAACATGGGCGTAGAATGCAGGCATACGAACACTCCCAAGGTAGAACGATCTCAGGAAGAGTATGAAATATGTCACTAAAAGTATTGAAAGAAACGGGGCCCTAAGCCAAAGTATGTTCCCTGATTTCTAGCATCGCTTGCAGCCTTTGACGAACGGTAGTCATACCGCCCAAGCGGCGGCAGTTCACGCCATACTGGCTGAACCGCTTACCTATCAGATTCCTGAAGATACTGCTACCATTCGCGAGCTACTCGTGGACGTTTGTCTTTACGCCCGCTCATTGGAGAAGGATATATCTCGCTTGCGGCGTGCAATGAACTCCATTCCGCCAGAGAATAAACCTCCTCCTCCTCAGCCCGGACCTGAATCAGCTGAAGCGTCGACCTCCGATTTAATTAATCCCAACTCCCCGGATGATGATCTCGAAGAGGATAGCGATGACGTAGACACAAATACCATCTCCGAGAACTTCAAGCGCCTTTCCCTGTATCATTCTCGTCCGATACACTATGGTACGAGACCTGTCGTCCCTCCACAAACAAGTTGCTTTAATTGGGGAGCCTAGGTATGAGCAGCGAATTCGTTTTGACGCAGACTCTGTTCGAAGTAGACTTCAAACGCAAGGATGATATTAATCTTATCCTCAAGCGTTTTGAGCGTCCATTATTTTGGTCTATCAGCCCCGTCAGCGCATTCATTGCCTTTGAAGTTCCACAGCTGACTGTATTCTTTCCAATAGTGGCAACGTGAATTACCGTTCCCATTACCCGAAGCACCGCTGGTTTTCCCTGATAACGATCTTCTGCATGACCTGATATCAATATATTTCACGGACATCGATCCTTACTTACCACTACTTCACCGGAAAACTTTTGAGCAAGCAATTAAAGAAGATTCACATTTGCGAGACCGGAGTTTTGGCAAAGTCGTGCTAGCGGTGTGTGCTCTGGCCTCGTTACGCACCATGGATCCCAGAAATATGATTCCTGGGGCGCCATGTCCGTGAGTGTCGGTAGTACATTTATCCTCTTTTTCCAAACTTGACCTCACATAGAGAACATACCCTTGGCTGGCCATACTTCAAACAGATTGGCGTTGTTCAGACAACATCATTTATCGACCCTCCAAAATTATATGATTTGCAGTTATTCGCAGTCAGTCTATTACCACGGTCCATTGACTCTTGATGTGACCTGGAATTTTAGCTCAGCGTCGTGTTTCTCCAAGGCACTACTACCTCTGAATCAAGCTGGATACTCATTGGTACTGCGATTCGTATTGGTCAAGCAATCGGAATTCACCGTCGCGGCAAATCAGGCCAACCTAAAACCATCGAGCGTGAATTATGGAATAGGGCTTTCTGGGCTCTTATTAACAGTGCGAGAAAAAAATTCTGCATGTGTCGTTTTTATTGACACAATCCTAGTTGATGTCAGCTTTAGCATGTTTCTAGGAAGACCTCGAGCAAGTGAGATTTTTCTCTTTCGGAGATTTTTCAGTTTCAAACATTCGGACTTGTATAGCGACTGTAGACGAGTAAGCTTTTTCCCTTTTCGTGTGATTCAGATGGAAAGGCTCAGTTTGGCGTAGTTTTGATCTCGAACTACCAACGGACTGCGATCAAGAATATTGGGGGGATTCCAAAGGCTTTGTCCAACCGACCGGAAAACCTTCTTTAGTTTCATTCTGGATTCACTACATCAGGCTGCTACAGATTGCGGCCGCGACGCATCGATTGATTGTGAGCTATTTTGCCTTCGGCTTCTAACTTCAGAGAGTGACTAGACATATTTTCACCCAGTATCCTATCAAGAAACTGGACGTTTGGCGGCGAATGGGTATCACGGGTCGCGCGTGGCATCAAAGAGCTGTAATGGAAATCGATACGCTTCTCAATCAATGGATAGACCACATTCCTGAACACCGTAAGAGAAAACTTCTAGATGTGGTCGTAATACTCTCTGACTTGCGTATCTAGTCAAGTGGGACCCGAATCGTAAAGATCCAATTTTCAAGCAGCAATCTATCATACTGTACACTACATGTTCGTAATCTTTTCTGTTATTTACTCTTACTAAGTTCCCAATTCCATTGCGTTGCTTTGTTATTATTCCTCTCGGCTAAACACTAACGCTCTCCGTTCATAGATTACTGGGTCCAGGTCCAGGTGCGCGACGCGATAATCTTCACATTCTCCGCTCATTCTATACTTTCCCTATTTTTTTTCCCACGCATCAGGTTCACAAACCGTTTATACCCGTTCCGGGACAAAAATCAATTCTTACATTTCCGTCGTTGGCTATCTGCGCAAATGCTGCACGCTCGTGTATTCAGGCAGCTGATTCGCAAACTTCAAAGGTTCCAGTTTTACCAATCTATGTGATGGTGAGATATCTGTTATTTTAAAAAAAATCTCCATTCCGGCATATTCAATAACAATTATAGACGCAGGTTTTTAGTTGTGGAATCATAATGCTGCTGAACTTTTGGAGAGCGAAACGTTCTTCAGACGCTGGGATGGATTTTGACCGAGAGCTGTTGTTCGTGCGTAAATGCTTTGACATTCTTTCCAATTGCAGTCAACGGTGAGTGTCACTTAATTATCTGCGAACTGATGCTTATTTTTCCCCCAGTTATCAGCCGGCTGGCCGATTCAAGTGCGTCGACTTTCTCTCCGTAATATTGGAAGCTTCAATTTACTTTTGCAGCGATATTCTCAACGCCATCGTCTCTTTGGGTGAACTTTGCCCCGATTACGGTTTGGACCCCTCAAAAAATCCTCATCCGACTGCAAACGAGGGAGAGCCACGTTCCCCTCCCTCTAATGTTGAGGCTCCTCTCCCCCCCTCAGGACCATGTTTGCCATCACATCCGGACTCTTCAACGGATCATTCAAATGCATCCGCACACATTCCGCCTGCTGCCCATGTTTCGTATACCGACCCTAATCTTCCTTTCCACACCGATGAACTCAGTGGAATGCCCCTCTATACTTCCAGTGCCTTCTATAACGACTTGCCTTCGGTTACTCAACCAGTGCAGGGAGCCTCTGCCCAATGGCATGATACTCGAATCAGCCACACAAACACGACAAGGGCCGATTCTGGAATTTCCACTGATGATCTCCTTCCATCCCACTCTGGCGAAGGTCACTACGACCCAAATGTGATTGAATATTACACGCAATATGGGATGCAGGGTGTTATTGCTTCTGTTGAATCCTACGCGAGTACAGCATATGCCCATTCCGGGCAACCATCAGACGTAGGTCATTATCACGTTGACCATAGACGGTTAGAGTCCCAGAGCCATGCAACGGCCCCTCAGTGGCACAATGCAACCCAGAGTACTTGGGGGCTCGGTCCCGGGGGCGGTTCTAGGGTTCCTCCTTACCCCGATAGGTACGCTTTGTCTGAATCCTAATCTGTCTCGTCCGAAAATTTGATATGAACCTCCTCAGTGGCTTGGGGGAAGACTGGAGCGTCTTTCTATCCAATGTTGATGAGCTCCTCCACTCAGCATCGGGAGATCTTCGTACGCACCCTTCATAGATTATTTACGTATTTTAGATACTGCATGCTTATATCTTAGAGGGGTGCAATTTCAAAGAAGCACGAATTGGAGTTTATGCCTATGCCATGGGTTCGTGGCTGTGGGATGGTTATCCAGAATCCACCTTCCGATCGCTGTGTGAGTATGGGTACTGTACAGCGCCTGATTCGTCCTCGCATTACTGAGGCTTTCACTGCAGTACAACTAGTAGAATGTGCTACGCCCTTCCGAGAGCCGCCTATGTCGACCGAGAGGAAAGGCTTGGAAGATGGTGTCAGTAGTTCAAACGCTCTAGTCTAAACCCTGTCCTAAATATATTCAAAAACAAGTCCAAAGCAAAAAGATTAAATTAAATGAAAAGTCCAAAGCGAAAAGATAAATTAAATGGCGGATATCAAGTAGATATCGTAAATTCATCCGGAATACTGGGGTGGCGCATCTTGTTCCGCCTGCCCAGAACGAGAAGCCTCCGCTAACCGGCGTTTTTCCTCATAGGGCTTCACGGTGTATACGTCGGAAGGTCTGGAAGAGCTCGAGCCCTCCTGAAAAAGAAAGAAGAGATTCAGACGGTAAATACGGAAGGAAGGGGAAAAGTTCAACTTACACCTGATCCGGAGGAGCCACCGCTATAAGATAATACTATTTGGCCTGGATATGAGGCTAGTGGAGCAGTCGAATTTGCTATAGTGATAGCACTATGGGAAGGACCTGCTACATTGCGATTGCTTTGTGAGGCAAGGGCAGAAGCCCCAAAGTCGGGTTGGCCATAATATTGTGATCCTTCCGTTGACGAACCTTCCGAGCTGGAAGGACCATAGCCTAGATTTGATGCTCCTCCATGAGAGTAAGGGTCATGATATAACGCATGCTGAGGAGTAACTCCCCCGACTGTGCTGGTGTAAGAGGTGTCGCTATAGTATGACATCGTATGTGGGTTCTGGTAGGCAGTGTCTCCGAACGAATCAGCACCGGCAAGGGGGACAGTTTTCATCGATGGAGAATCCGGTAATGCGCTAGTGTACGATTTCCCTCCCAACTTTCGTGAACCTGAACCTGGGCCAAAGACTTCCGCGTCTTCGGCAGTCCCAGCCATTCTATATTGATGTTTATAGCCCTCCCGCCTTCGACGACGGGTCAGACATATGACCCCAGCGATAACGGCCAGGATAAGAACGACACCACCCGCCGCTGCTCCAGCAATGATAACAATGTGATTTGTGGATGAAGTTTTGGATTTGGAAGAGGATGATTGTTGTGCAGATAAAGATGTTCCAGATGAGACCGCCGTGGCGGCGGAGGACGTCGTTGTCGAGATCGACTCTTCCGGAACGGTATACCTAGTGATTAAGGATTAAACGAGTCTTATGAGTTAAAGAACCGCAAAGAAACAAAAAGAAAGTATCTACACGATAGCATCGAGAGCAATATATTGCTGAGTATCCCAAAAGGAAATTTGGAGAGTGTGTGAGGAGTTGCTCAAGCCAGTCATACCCCAAAGTACTGCAGAAGCAACAGTTTCTGATCCACCAGTCGTTGTATGAGTGTGGTCTTGCATGTCGATAGAGACGGGAGAGGACCCATCGACAGAAGCCTGAGCACCGACTGCGTATGGCCAGAGAGGGCACATAATGTACACGGCAGAGCCTGGCCAGAAGGAATGGTTGAATAGGCGAATCGAATATCAAGAGGAAGGCAGATCTCACCTGTGAAGGTAAAACTCGCCGAAGCCAATTTATTATCTGAAAGATGATGAAAACCTCCATAGTCCAGCGAATTACTTGGTGAAGAAGCACTCCAGTCAGCTGAATACTGTATAGAGATATCGCTGTCGTCGACCGTGACATTGCGATCCGCAAAGGTGGACTGGAAAAATTGCAGGAAAGACAACAAAAACAGCAGACGCGCCGAAAGGAAAGAAGCACACACAGACATTTCGGATGTCTTATGAGGAGAAAAAAAAAAGGGCAGAATTGAATACAATATGCAGATAAATTGGGACCAAGAGCAAAAGGAGAGAGAGAAGAAGAGGGGAAGAGAAGAAGAACGAGGTCGGAGTTTCAGGATCTTGATTCTTTGAACAACATGAGCGATGATTGGCAGCGGCAGGTTAAGCTAAGTTTGAGAAATGGCAGGTGCATGTCAATATTAAAGCGAGCGCCAGGGCCATTACAATTGACATGTCTTTCAAGCTCCGTAGGTTAATACTCGAGAAGATTGAAGAGAAAGCACGGCGAGCCAGAGGGTGTTTGTGAACTTCAAAACTACGGAATTTTTGACCGCGGTCAACTGAAAGTATATGCTTCAAGGTCGAACACAGAAGGCGCCCTTTGGGACAGCAGATGAACGTTGTCGCATGGCAACGAGGCGATGTTTACGGGTGACACAGAAGCGCTCGTATGTTCATCTACCATTCCTGGATAACAAGTAAGGAATATTCTGCGCCGACTAAACCACCGGTCTCTCAATTTGAACTATGGAAAGGCCAGCTGGACCTTTGAAGGACTGAGGACGACCAAGAAGGTGAGAGCACCTGAGCACGATATGATTGTGGCGCACGGCTGGCGCTACTGTCACGCTTACAATTACAAATGTATTAGTTCGATAGTTAGGATGAATTTACAAGACGATATAAGTGGAGATGAGAAGGGAGAAAAAAGAAAACTACTACAGGATTAAGAAGTTCAAACATATCGAGGAGGATTCATCCTTTGCTCCTCCGCTGATCGCTTCTGTTCTGCCTCCAGCTTCTCGCGTTCTTGCCGTTGTTGAATCACTCTCTGGATTTAGCATTTAGCACAGAAGACTCGAAATCACAGCAAAGACAACTTACGGTTTTCATATTCTGAATACTGGATAACATTGTGTCGAGGGTGCTCTCTGAGAACTCCAGCACCTAAAACAACAATTCACTGACTGAACCGGGCGATATATAGTTAGTGAAAACATACATTTACCCCCACTTGATTTCCAATCTCCCGCATACGTTCCTTCTCTGCGGCCCAAGGATCGGGCGCAGAAGCAGCGGCACCTTGAGACGGAGAAGAGGATGACGAGGCGGAGGAAGAATCTCTATTCCATGAAGGATTAGAGAAGAATGCGTCCCTATTAGCATTCATATTGTTGTTGGCTTGAGGAGGCGCGTCGGACGGAAGAGGAGGGGCAGGTCCATGAGAGAAATGTCTATGGCACCGATGTCCGTGGCCCCAATGAGAGCCACCCCTGCATTCAGTGCAGTGATGTTTGGCGTACATGGTAGCAGCTCCAGCGCCGAGGAAGAACCACAGAAGATTGCCCATTGTCGTGTCTGGTTGGTGAAATTGGAGAGTTACGAAAATTCATCTGACTTAAATACTTAGCGAAGAGCAGAAATGCTTGTCTGAACGCGTCATTTCTCATTGAAACGGCAGAACCTAGAGCTACGCATTGGCTACGCAAAGAGGTAATTTATTCGGCGCGTCGGTTGAGGAGACGCGTCTTCGGCAAATTAACGTAATCTAGTTGACGCTCATTGGGAAGATAGGCGCTCGTTGCTGCGCAGTTCGAGTCACTATTCCACCAAGTCATTACTGATAATCTACAGCCCAAGGTTCTCCCACTGCGCTTGACTAGCAGGAAACTTCCTGATATATTCATCAACTCTGTCTCCCATTTGCGTAATGAACCATTTCGGCATCCATCTGGACTCTCGATTTCCAATACTTTCCCCTTGATCTATGGCTATTTCCAACATCTCCCGAATATCTGTTACATCCTGTCGAACCTTTTCTTGCTCATATTTCTTGCTAGAATGTCTATGGTCTGTCCAGCCCCGCAGCTTGAGCAGCAGTAGCGCCAGCAGGGGCATAAGGGGAAGATCATTGAATGGATGGATAAACATGGTGCGGCTATCGGGAACCCGGGGAATATCCAAAGCGGTGGATCTTCCTGTAGTTAAAATGTCAACTTTGCACTCTCGACCACGGGAGACTTCGAACCAAAGCACTCGATAAGTGGCATTTGGATCTCGAGATGCGACAAAAAAGAACCTGTCGTCTTGATCGACTAGGATCTCTTTGAGAGCTTCTGGGTCATTCCCTTGGTCATTAAGAACGATCAAGTCTACGTCCTAGATTTTATGGTTTAGATATTGAGCAAGAAGAATCGCCTTACAGATGCTACAAGGTGGCGTACTTTCGGATCACGATTTCTCATCCCGTAGATATGGCAAGCCAAACTTCCAAAAAGGCAGCAGCTTATCTCATAGTCATTGAAAATAGAGATGGCTGCTCGAGCTGCCTTTCGTACTTCCTTGGGTGTTAGCGGTGGCATGAAGGATCTGGTCGTGAGTGTTCAAGCTCAAGATGCTTGATTTTCAATTACATACTAATTGAGATTGCTGCGGTGACAGCACACGAAGTTTACACGTTTTCTTCCAGTGGTATTGCTACAGGGTACAAAAGTAAAGCAACAAAGGGCTACGTACGATATCGCATGAATCATGATGTACAATGTAAGAGCGTATCAGTTGAATCAACGAGGGTATGCACAATCGTCAAACAAGTACAGAGGCAAAAAAAACTTGAGTAAATAGAGAAAGGTAAAAACGCTGCACATACAAGACCAGCATCCCAAAAGAGAAAGCAGGGATAAGTTATATGAGAGGGGAGGTGGAATTACTTTTGAATTTTACCATCATACAATTCATTAGTTGTCATCCAAAAGGATAAAGAAGAAAATAAATGGCAAAGGAAAGCTCCTTAATAGATAGTTTCTGCCGAAGCCGTAGTCACTCCAGACACTACGACCGGAGTCAAAGTTGCGCTCGCAGGTTCTGCTCGAATGATCCCGACTTGCTCGGGAACGAGCAATCCAATTTTTGTCCTCGAATGAGACTGAGAACGTGAATGTGAGTTTAAATGAGCAGTGTACGGTGTATGGGAAGCTGAATGGGAATGTCGCTTGTGTTCCCTGTCCGCAGCAAATCGAAGTGCACTGGCATGCCCCCCGTCCAATCGGGAAGATAAAGGTGCGGGAGGGGTGCTACCAGCACGTTTCTGCTTTCTGATATCGTGAGGGCGGTGGGTAGCATGATGTAACAGTTGATTTCGGTGGTGAGAGCGTTCTAAGGAAGAGCTTAGGTGTCCCCTGCGAGATGCAAAAGACTCGTGATGGGCAGATTCACCGACGTCAGTAGAAAGAAGCACAGCAGACTGGAGAGCAGCGTTCCTAATATTGCTGGCGCTGTCTTCACTCTTAGAGTGCGCGATACCAGAAGGACTGTACCGAAGCATTCCACGAGGTGCAGGATCTGCAAGAGACATGCTGCTGTGGAAATAGGACACGGATGATGAAAGATAATCGTGATCCAGTGCCATTCCGGAAGCAACTCCAGATGCACTCGCGTTATTATTCTCGGGATCTTCACTATCAGACATCGGGCTGTCATCCTCTGGTATATGCCACTGTGCTTCCAATCCATCTTCAATGAACACACTCGGTTCATGGTGGGGATGGTTCTCCAGTGGTGTCTGAGTACCTGACTTCGGTTGTGGGGGAGTAGCAAGGCGAGAAAACCTAAGTCGCCCTCGGGAAATACTGCTTGAGCTGGTTCCAGAACTCTCAGCTCGCCTGTCGGTAACAGAAGGAGGTGGGGAAGCGAATCTTGAAAGGGGGACATCGCGTGGGGTAGAGGGTAATACACTAGGACTAGGCGACCTCGACGTGGAAATAGGATAGGATGGTTTTTTGAGGCGACGCCCACGCTCCTTTTCAATTCCATGAGGAGGTGATGGAGATATGACAAGGCCGTAGTCGTAATCACGGGGATCCGACGACGACGCGGAAGACCGTGTCGAGGATGATCCAGCACTGAGCCTTGATGAGTCCAGGCCAGACGCGGAGGGAGACCGATGTCGAGATAAAGAGCGTTGTCCACGCTGGGATGAAGTCCGGCGAGCTGGAATTGGAGCTCGTGAAAGGGAACGCTGAGCACGAGAAGCAGACCGTCGAGATGCAGCATCGGAGGCACACATCTCATCGATGCCTGTCAGTGGTGTCGGCACATGTGGTCGGGAGTGCGAGCGCGAGCCGGGTGGCACAGATGTTTCTCGTCGAAGCTCCTCGTCTGTGCCTGGAACACTATCGCCTTCGTCGCCCCATCCCACACCCCAGGCTACTTCGTCAACCATAGCAACAGTCCATCGACTTTCGGGGCTCTTGTCGAGTAAACCTGAGAGTATTCGTTCGGTTCCACGCCCGACACCTAGAGGCATATCAAATACTCCTACAAATTTCAAACGACATTAGTCCTACCGTGAGGCAGATGATCGAATCCAAGCTTACCATGCATAATTTTCATCTGAAGTCGAGGTTCATATGAGTCAACAAACGGCAGTCGACCGGAGAGTAACGTGTATAGCATGACACCCAATGCCCACATGTCCTGCGCAGGATGAGGCGACTGTGGTTCCGAGCTGGAAGGAGGTAGAAGAAGCTCAGGGGAAGCATATGGTAAAGATCCTGGTTGGAAAGATCCTTTCGGCAGGCTATGATGCATGGCCGCAGTCGTCGAGTTGCGATGGCGAGGACCTTGACCTGACGGACGTATGAGGGAATTATGAAGAGAAGGCTTAGGTTTAGCGGGTCGCTGGGGTTGTGTATAGGATACAGAAGCAGCACGATGGACGGCGTGAGTTACTTCTACCCATCCATCCACGTTCTCTTCCTGCTCATCCTCTTCTATCTCGACTGCTTCCCCAACCTTTCTTGCCATCCCAAAATCTGCAATTTTGCAAGTCCCACATTCGTCTACGAGGACATTTTCGAGTTTCAGGTCACGATGGACTATACCCATGTCTTCGTGGAGATATCGAACACCCCTAACCAGTTGTCGGAACATTGTACCAACATCATCTTGCTGCAGAGCAGGCCTTCCTTCTCGCTTTAATATGTCAAACAAAGATCCGGCAGGGCAAAAGAGGGTGACAAAAAAGTCAGCAAACGAGTTGTGAACAGAAGTGAAGAGGGGTAAGATGTGTTCGTGGCTGAGTGAAGACCAGATTTCAGTCTCGTGGTCGAGACGCTTTTGGGCAAGAGTAGTGTTTCCCTGCTTAGATAGGTCGGATCGCCGTACAATTTTGACGGCAACTGTTCCGCCAGAAGCAGACGATGCTCGTCTGATAACAGAGAAGCCACCGTGACCAATGATGGGGCCTAAAGTGTACCCTGCAACAACTTCACCCTCGTCATCAGGCATCGACAACGTTGCAGGCGAAGCACTAAAGCCAGATAGAAACATGGCTGCGGGAGACATGGTTGCATGAGAAGGTAAGGACTGAGGAAGTGACGACGAAACCGGCAGGCCATCGTATGAGGGTTGCAGGGCACCAGTATGACCTAAAATGCTCTCATTTACCCTCACACTGTCTGATGAACTGAAAGTTGTTCCTAGTACATCGTCAGTATGGATCCGTGGTCGCTCCAGGTGAGCATCAGAACGGTATTCTGAGGCAGAGACACCGGGTTTTGAAATAAAGCGTCCTAGAATTGATTGAGCAGGTACTGTGTACATCAACTAGCAGAAAGAAAGTTTCAGCGTCTGAAAAAAAAACAGGTTGAGACTGAAAGAGATGGTGGTAGAAGAATAAGCCAAGGATCAAAGCTAGGGACGCATCAAAAAAGGTGTCGTGGGAACGTGGGGTTGTCTCCGCTCCGAATTTAGCCGGCCGGCATCACGTGCACATGACTCGACGCGCCTAATTTGACGCGCCAGACAAAACGAACAGTGTCAACTGTCAAGTTTGTCTAATGTACTCTGGTCTCATGCCAAGGGAAGAGATACCATGCCGTGAAATCTTCATGCCAAAGGGTTTACGACACCCAGGTCATTGCGTTGCACTCTCATTTGGGCCCAGACTGTCCGTGTAGCAAGGAGAATCTTGGCTACATCGCGATTAGCAGGGTGTTTTGTCGGAACAAGTACGGTGCAAATAGAAAGCCTTGGAGATCGAACTTCTAGTGACAAACTGCCTCCCTTGAGTAATACAAATTCGTATCGGTGAGTCAGGATGAGCCCGAGGACCGAAAAGACAGCCGATATCCTTAGGCTACTTGACAAGCATTGCCCGGATGTCGCCAACTGGTGTTACGAGTAGTATATTCGAGGAAATAATAGGTACAAGATTAATTACGCTCACGGTCAACATTCCAGCCCTGGTGAGTCGAAAAGACTGGCTATGCACATGAGCAGGAAACCCGGAGAAAGTAGTGCAAATGGTACAGACGCCTGTCTGGCCACGTTCTATCCTTTCATCCAGAATCTATATAGCAGAAAGAACTTCAGTATACCGAACAGCACTTGAGTACGAGAATGAAAGGTTGAAAAATAACATGAACTAATCAGAAGGAAGGCAGCGGAATGATCCACATGAGGTTTATGCGCTCTCGGAAACGAGTCTTTTGACTCTAACATCCGCAATTATTTTCATCAAAAAAAGAGGAAATATTGCAAACGAATATGACAGGTACGACGAACAAGGTAAACGGAAGGACTTACAGGTACTTCTTCTTGAAAAACATCTCTGTAAAGAACACAGTCAGCACGAAGAATACTTACAACATAACGCGACAATAAATCAGAAGGAAGGCAACGGAATCATCCACACGAAGTTTATGCGCTCTCGGAAAAATGAGTCATGGACTCAAACATCCGTAACTAGTTTCATCGTAAACAGGATAGAAAAGCAATGTGCTCACCTTGAACAGCTCAAGCCAGATACTCCTGCGTTGAGCAGCAAAAAAAAAGTTCCATGTCACAGTCACAGTTTAGCAGTTTTGTGACCCGAAATGTCAGATGGCACGTGAAATCGGCTTTGGCCTGCGCGGTGCGCAGCGGCGCAAGAGTTGATGTATTTGCAACACAGAAAAATACAATAAGCGGTGTCTATAGTAAACCCGTAACCCAACAAGGTATGGTTGATACCAAACTAAGGAGGTAAAAATGCGAACTACTGGCGCTCTAACTGAGGACAAAAAGAAGAAGGTATATACGGTCAGCTTACGCCGAAACAAGAAAAGGCATTTCAGTGAAACGAACGTGAGCTTGCCATTAGCACATCGAGAACAGCATATCCAGAAGAAAGTGACAGAGGCAGGCGTACAAAAAGTGATACTAGAAGCCCACCAAGGAATATGGTATTAAAAAGTACGTATGGTTGGACATCTGGGGATCGCTATAGAGGCAAGGTTGGGAATAAAATGACGTGCGACGAAACTGAAAACTAAGAGGGGTCCAAATGTTCGTTCGATGCGAAAACTAGGTGAGGAGGTCGTAAACGATTATGAAATAAAGAAATTCCGATGACGAGGCAGGAAACCGCGGCACTGTGGCCCAATCATCTGCATCTCTCTAGAGTTCCAGCTCTGGTCATAGTACTGATGCGCCAACAGCAAGCACTACAGTAGCGGCTGTCGAAGCGAGTGTCCAGTCTCCTAGAACCTGGCGAACTTGTTGAGCACCGTTACTTCTCTTTCGTCGTCTCGACACTACTTCCGTGGGAGGGGTTACATTCCGCAATGCCTGCGTGGGGAGCATGTTGGGAGTGGACGAAATTTGCTTCATTGGAGCAAGGGGGGAGCCATCAAATTGGTACAGTTGGACTGTGAGTCCATTAGTGGTATCGGTATAAGTGTACCATCCAGAAACTAAAAGTTCGGTGTCATTGTAGTTCTCGATGAAATTGGACACAGCAGCGCAGGGATCTTGGATTTGTTGGTAGCCATCGCCATTGGGAGTGAGGATGATGGAACCGTTGTCTGCTTCAGCGTAGGTTCCATGGACCCAGTTCATTACAGCGGTGATACAATTTGGTTGGGAACCTGCAGAAAAGCGTAACTAAGAAATCCAAAAAAGAGATTGTGGCAGCGCACCATTGGACGTAAAACGGTAGCGAGCAATCTCATACCAGGTTTTGCCGTCGGCTCCTGCGGCGGCGCTGTGGAGACCTTAATTGAACAGTAGAAGAAAGAGAAAAAAGTAAAACAAACAAGGAATAGGAAATTCCAGCAGTGGTTGGATAGGTGAAAGATACATTAGAAGGATTGGCAAAGCCCTGTATAGCATAGGGAGACAGTGAGGATACTGTCAATAAACCAAACGAAAACGAAACCCACACTACCCGTCTGAACATTATTCGACCCGGACGACCAAGTTCCAACAAGGGAAGTTAACTGCGCATTGGCATAGAGAGGCACTGAGGCCAAAAGAGCTGCAAGGACTGGCGTAAGAGGGACCATAATTGGATTTTTTTAGATTTTCTGGATTATTTGGTGAATGGGAGCTTTGTGTGCAACAAAGCAGAGCAGGAGATAAGGAAAGGAATATAGGAGTTGAGGGGAGAGCGTCGGTGACGACGACGGAAGGTTGCAGATGGGAAAAGAGTGGAGTGGGTTGCTTGCCTTTTCGGCTTCACTCCTGACAACCGCCCCGTCGCCGGCCGGAAAGTCACGTGTATCTTACTCTATACGTCACAGTGCGCCACAACTTCAAAGTTCGATGAAATGCACCAGTGAGGCTGGTCCTTTGAATCACCCCTGGAACGTGAGTAGTCAAGCGCAAAGGCAGATGAGGCCAATATTCATCTTTTTTCCGAGAGACTCACAGGGCTACGTGTAAGTAGATTAAGTATCGCAAAGTTGCCTTACTCAAGTCATATGCCCAGAAGAGTCTCCCAGTGAAGTAAAACAAAGAGCTTAAGTTGAACATGTGCTCAACGTACGTTCTTCTCCTGGAAATTTGGCATTTAGCTCGATATTCTTAGACCAGCAAAACCATTCTGCCCATGGTGGCATGTGTGCGATCTCTTTATGAGTACCGACTTTGACATAGTGCGATTGGCCAATAAAATACAGGGAACAAGAGATTCAGTTCAACAAAGGTTATGTAATTGGATGGCTTCATTGGAAGCTTGATCAGCGAGTTTGTTTCTGGAAATGCTTCGAATGAAGCAACATCGGTAGCCCAAGTTGGGTCAATGCGGGCGTGTCAATGAATACCATCGTCCATCCCCGGCAGGTTCAGAGCCATTCGCACATTTCGAGGGCATCACCGACATACGGTCGAACTTTAAAACCTTGAATGCTTTTGAAAGAAGTTTTTCCGACCGTAAGTGGACCGAAAGCAGAACCTACGACATTCCATCCAACAGTCATGCTGATGCTGATGCGCATCGTCTTTGACGCATTGATGTTGCAATTTTCCGTATACACTCCCTGCCAAGGCTGAGCTTCCCGATTCAACGAACGATGATGGAAACAAGCAAGAGTGCTTCCTACCTATGGTGAAGCATACGAACAATAGTTGGGCCACTAGGTACTGAACCACTTGAAGGATTGTCAGAGCATGGACGTGTGAGCTTGCGCAAGGTCGAGATTGAACCTTTATCTTCTTCTCCCGATAAAGACAGCGAATCAAGGTAAGATCGGACTCCCGAAAATGGCCTGTAGTATATCTCAACTGCTAATAAGTATTTTTGGGAGCAATCCAAATGCTCTGCAAACTGGATTCCTCACTTTCAGATCAGGGACACATCTGTACCTCGAATCTGATGGAGTCGCATCGAGATAGCGTAAGGTTCCAGGGGAAATGAAACGCAACACCGAGATTTGAGCCCACAGTAATCTTTTCTTCGCGATGTTAGAGACTGCCTGGCGAGTATCATGCGCTTGTTATTCACTATGGCGAGAGATTGGCGTCAACGCAACGCATATGACTGCTGAGAGAATACGATCAGTCTGTAGAGAGACTCGCAGTCCGATGCTTATCGACTCCTAAGACTAGATTCCCAGAACAATCAGAATGGAAATCTTCGTTTGCCGCTATCAAGCGGTCACCGAGGAGGTCGAATAAGACGTTGGGTATGCTGAACTTCTATTGGGGTGGAAAACCTGAGCCTGGAAGTCAAGAAAATCGTCGCCGTATGTACCTGTCAATTTCTCGTAGTCGCATGCTATAGGGGAAGTCTATATTGAACTTGTGAATTCGTACTGAGGCTCATTTGTCTGGTTGTACAAACCAGCACGGCAGCAGCCGTCTAGAGAAAGTCAACTTTAGATTCTAGAACGATGAAGCGAATTCGGAGCTACCGATCCGAGTATCGACCAGCGAAATCAACTCGAAAATAATGGCGGCAAACGCTCGAGGCCCTCGGGGACTAAGAGATCAAAGAAGTGCGGTAGATTCTTGAGAATGAACTTTGTAGTGGAGGAAATATATTACACGTGAAGGTAGCCGTGGGATGTGAGTACTTGAGTGCCTAAGTCCTGGAAGCTCGGCCTGTTTTATGAGAGAACGATCTCTAATTTCGACCTTTCTTTCGAAGGTAATTCTGTCAACGCTATAGTTATCGCGGAATGCTATGCATTCGATGGTGCCGTTCTCCGGAAGGTTAGATCTCAAGTGTCTCTGAGACTATCTAGGTCATGTATAGGCGTTGAGTCAACATGGGTGTCGTCCGGGTAACGCCTGAAAAATCTGACATGTGTGTAACAACTATGTATAGCTCCTAGCGGTCTGAGGACGATGAGGTTGTGGAGTAACGGCATTTTTCTGAGAATCCAGTGAGAAAGACTGTTGGATTATTATCGTTGTTGACGGAGGTAGCAGAGACAGACGTCATTGAATATCGAATCGTGAGACTAGCTATCTCCAACTACTTATTGGGCACGCGCTTGTCCAGATTTATCGCTGGAAAATTGGAATCAGTCCATTTTAACTCGCCATTAAACATTGAGAATGCTTTGTAACCCAAAATTAGAGCCTCGGTTGCATGATGTACGGAATAATTATCGTCGATCGCCGGTGTACGGGGTTCATACCTTCGTTCTTCTGACAGAAAGCAGAGACTTGCGAGATTCGAGTGTTGATTCTCCTGAGTATTCCGAGAAAAGAGTGCCGGAAGAAACAACTATTGAACGATCTTTTGATGCGATACATAACTCACTAGACGCGGTGACTTGTCGGTAGAATCTTGTCAAGGGGTGAGACGCTATCCAAGGCAGCCCAAACATCAGGAACTCTGAAAATTTCTGGGTACATGCCATACTTTTAGGGTGGATACGAAAAAGTACATCCGAAGAGGCAGACGGCTAGGTGAGATTCTGATTTCCTGTGCGAGAAAGTGAAAGAGTATGTAGTGCACTCCGAACTTCTACCGGTTAATTCAATCTTTTACCGTGAGAACTTTTTCAACAGGCCGCGTCAGTCCCTTAAGACTTGCGCGTCTCTTTCCCCGACTCTCTTCTGACAATTACCACCACTACTATCCAAATTCACTCTATCTTGCTGCTCGAAAATGCCAGACATGGTCACTCTTCCCCACTCATCTGCTCCTGGGCAGCCTCAGCAGCGTCAGTTCAATCCGTACACCGAAAATGGCGGTACGATTCTGGCGATATCTGGTGCTGATTTCAGTGTTATTGCCGGAGATACAAGACAGAGCGAAGGATACTCAATTCAGACGCGATACGCACCCAAAGTTTTCAGATTGTAAGTCCAGACGCGTCACCCAGTTTCTAGCAATCATTTACAATCTCAACGATCTATGTAGAACAGATAAGGCTGTATTAGCAGTCAACGGTTTTGCAGCAGATGGTAATATGTTTGTGAAACAAGTCAGACAACGTTTGGAGGTCAGTCTCCACTTCATTGTTTATCGGCTTTGCACTGATTCCCGATAACAGTGGTACCGCCATGCACACGCAAAAGACATGCCTTTGCGCGCGATTGCACGCTTGATACAAACTATGCTCTACGCTCGCCGATTCTTTCCATACTATGTATATAATATCCTTGGCGGAATCGAGGAAGACGGTATGTGTACTTCGCTTACCTCGGATACACATACGGACTAACGTTTTTCAATTATACTTCCTGGTCTGCTCCGACGTCGCTCCCTCTTCGCTCCGTTTGATATGATGTTTTCTGTAAATCATCCGTCACAGGATCTGGCGCAGTCTACTCCTTTGATCCCGTGGGCTCGTACGAGCGTGAATCCTGTCGTGCGGCCGGCGCAGCCCAGTCGCTTGTGCAGCCCTTCTTGGATAACCAGGTAAGATGCCGACAAATGTTTTTCCCATCTTTCTCGAAAACAATCATACACGGTCATTTTCTCTGCCCTCATTTCTACTTTGCTTTTACCTTCTTGCTCTCGGGCCTTTATTCTCGATTAATTTTTTTAGCTTGCACGCTACGGCCTCTTTACGGCTCTTATATCAATCTGCTTGCCCGAATTTGGGCAGTGTAATGAAGCACACTGACCACGGGTGTGTTGTCTCCTGATGAGCAACTCATGGCAATTGGTTACCTTCTCGTTTAGCTTCCGATGCTTCCCCGACGTTTCTATTCCAAAATCTTCTCTTTTCCTTTTTCATATCCGCTTTCTCTCGAGGTCGTTCTTCGCAGGGGGCGCGTGTTGGACGCGCTTGATCTCTGATGTGTGGTATCCTTATGCTCTACTTTTGAAGCCTCTTTTTCTTCCTCCTCCTCATTTTTTTGCCTGCCTAAAAATGCACCCTCGGGCATGAGCGTGTAGGGTTTACCGGTCTGTCGCTCGTGTATATTTGTCGGCTCAATCCTGGAGTGCATGGTGTTTGGAAGAACACGAGATTGAAGGATAGGTCGGTCACCTGTGCTCTCCGCAAACGTCGTGCAGACACGGACGTACATCCGCGGGAAGCTAGGTGATGCGTCGGAGGCCCTTAACCTATCTCGTTCTTTCCGATAGGTGGCGTTTACAGGCTTGACAGTGAGCCAGGTTGGCTTGGGTTGGTGCGGGTCCGTACACAATTGCTTGTGCTTCTCGTCAAATTACACGACATTCCGTCATGCTGCCACCAGTTCACTTTGCAAGTCTGTTGCCCCTTGAATCCCTTCCGACCCTTTCCCGATTTATCAATTTTTATTTATTTTCTCTTGAAAAAAATGCTGTCTTTAGTTTCTTTCCATCACTTCTCCATCCCTAACAATCCTCCCACCTTTCCATCCCTGTGTACACTGTCATGGCTGCTCGCATTTCCAGAGTTTGGCATGAGATTTCGGATTCAGCTCGGAGATGAACTCGTCTGCCCTTCTCGTATAGGTCGAAGTCACTAGTCATGCGGGCGCGAGTCTAGACTGTCTCCCACTTATTGGAACTTTTTAAACCTATCGAAATCTCCGCTACTTGCTTCTTTTATCTTTCTTAATGTCACATTTGCTTTTGCTATGCCCTCGTCTCTCGATTATTCCTGTTGTTGACTTTTTTCTCTTGATCAATAGATCTACTTCAAGAATCAAGTCCCGCAACCTGGTCGCCCTCACCCGAAACATCTTTCACTGACTACAGTGATTCAATTAGTGATCGATTCTTTTACGAGTGCGACGGAGAGGCATATTGAAGTAAGTCACGCTTACCTATCAACTTCACTGTTTTTGAATATTTTTCACTCATTTTATGGCTTACTACTCTTCTTACCACTGTTGCCTTCGTAGGTCGGGGATGGTTTGGAGATGTATATCGTTCTCGCCAAAGGCAGTCCTCTTCATGGATTAGAGAGCATTGAGGGCGTACAGGAGATGACGGCAACGAATGACGGAGAAAGGATCTTCATAGTCAGGAGGAACCTCAAGAGAGATTAAAGCTGGTTTGAGGCTCTTTCTGGATGGAATTGAGTGGTAGAGGGTGGAAGCAGTACTCGACAAGGCACGATAAGGGCCGAAAAGCCTTTTCTTACTCAAGGACTCTTCCACTGTTTGCTTTCCTCGCAGTTACAAATTCATTCCGTCTTGAGGTTTCTCCATTCTAGTTTTTCCTTGCCGTCGATCCATTTCTGTTGGAACTGTTTGCACTTGCATTCCATTAATGGTTGTACAATCTAGTAGAGAATTTCTTCACTTCTGCGCCATCGTCTTTTCTCTTTTCGAGTTAAATCTTCCCGAAAATTTGCAACGAGCATTGAAATTTTTCCTTGACCCTGCTATTGCGTATCTTTTAGCACTATTGTAGTTTATATTTTGCCTGTAGAATCGAAACGAAGTGACACGCTACTCTTACAAACCTAGGTGTAATCCTAGAAGCTCAATAGCGTGATGAAAGAATTTTATTTACGTACATGAAACTGCTCTTGAGATTTGAGTTTTTGGGGGGATTTAGCATGAACCGAAAAAGTCAAAGAGAGGAAAAGTTTAATTTCATCCCCATTTGGTCTATCTCTCTGCTCACCATGCTACACTTCTCTAATAAATAACCTTACTCTGGTCATTGCATGCTCTATGTCCACTATAGGATACCTAAGTCGTTATTCACCATAACTGGCGCCATCACGACATATGTATCAGACCCTCACTATTTATGACGCTCAGCTGGGAGGTGAACTTGACGAAAAAGGAAATTCATATACCAAACCTACCACACTACATTCCCGTTCTCTTCTTCGCTTTGAGTACGCCAACTGTCGTGCAACCAACAAATTCTCCTCGTTTACTATTAGATCAACTTTAGGAGGATTGGAAGAATCTGAGTACTTAGGATTGAAGAGCGCTAAAAAAAAAGCAGTCAGAAAAGTATGGCCAACGTGGGGATCGAACCCAAGACCTTCGCGTTTATACAATTGTATTAGCACGACGCTCTAACCAACCGAGCTAGTCGGCCTCCAACATGGTGGGCAAATTTTTTTACCAGATGGCGACAAGAAATCGAGAAGAATAAATCCGCCTTCAGAAGCCTTTAATACCTCATCGGCGGTGAATTCTTATATCCATTCATCATTCACTGAAGGTTCAGTGCTCGTTCATCCCACGCCATGCTTTTGGTATACCGTCCCTTTCAGCGACTTGTTAGTCTTCATTTGCCGTTACCAAATGCCGCTGAATACGTAAAGCCGAAAAAGTTTTACGAATCATAACTCATTCGCAACGTTTTACTCCTTCGAATTGAATCCATGACCTAGATGGAAAGCCAGCAGGTAACTGACATGCAAGAACTACGTTCTGTCCGGTGGTATAGGCTGAATTTTTATCATCCAATTGCAGGCCGATTCGCATCTTGAACTATTCAGCTGATCTTGCATTGAATCCTAAGCCCACTGTTCGCGTTCGAAGCCAGTTCAGAGCGTGATATGGCGATATAATGTGAAGGTCTACTTCTAACATATCCGTACAAAAATAACGGAGGTCTTGAACCAGTCCGATGGGAATTTGCACTCGCACATGTCGATATGTGAGGTTTATACCGGGTTGTCTTGAACTCATTGCAGGCCGTTCCTTTTCTTCGAAGCCAATTGCCTGATAAAGCGAGAAAAGTGATTCTCATTTTCTGACCAACGGCCCATTGATGATATGCTGACAACTTTGCAGCGGTTCTTCCATCACGGAAAGGGCTGAAAAGAGCCAAGATGAATTTTATTCGAGGACAATATGAATGACGAACTTTCATCTCGGGAGAACTTTCGAATCACTCAGGGATTTGATGGTGTATCCCTTTACTGACAGCCGCATCGCTACACAAAAAATAATCGATGCCAGTGTTAAAGCAGAGATAACCGCGCATCACATGCCCGTTCCTCAATGGCAATGAAAAGAAGGCAGAAAAAAAGCTCGGACATGTGCGATAATGAAGGTGATCTCACGAATACAGGACTAACCACTGATGGGACAGTTCCAAGCCAATCGCAGCGAGGAACATGCCGCTGTCGGGTGGATTCTGGTATAAGTATGAAGGAGTAAACTATCCTCGGGCTCCTTGCCGTAAGTTTCTGGTCTTACACTCATCTCTGCCTTTATCGCGTAGCTGCGAGCTTTATTGTATTTGACTACTTCAAGAGCGACACTCTACATTTTGGTGAGATGTGCCAGCAAATAGCGTAGGCCGACCTTCAAACTGCGTTATGGTTGTCCAACTGACGCTTCTCTCTAGCGAAGGAACGAGATGGTTGAAGTGTGGTGTACGTACTACTCGAGCAAGCTCCTGGAGAGGAATGAATGCATGTTATTCAGCATTTCCAAAGGCATCTGGTCACAGCGATCATGGATTGCAACTCTATTTACTGCGAAAGAAGTTACGTGCATCCACCAAATTGTCGGTTGCCGACTTGTACAAAAGTATGATGAACTGCCGATCTTCCACTAAGCGTGTCATTGACCACATGTCCTATTATCTGGTCTGCAACCGATAGAATTTCGGACGCGAAATACAAAGAGATATCGACCGAGTGGACGAGTTCTGTTTTGCATGCAGGGCAGCGCAGGCACGGGAAGCCCGATTAAATAGCAGATAGAGAAACTGACTGTATATAGCACTTGGAAGCAAGTTTCCTCTGACACCATTATTCTCATAGAGTAAAGGGTGTCATGCGCCACTTTTGACTGCAGGACAAGTTCTTGGGTTCGCTTTCACAAGTTGTACGGCGGCTTCGAAGCCCCTGTCATGAGAACGAGTTGAAGGATGTTCAGAGTCAACTGCACCACGATCTGAGCATAATTAGCAGATTTAGAATGGCGTTCAGCTAAAACGGCTTGGGTGGGCGTTCTTACCGGGTAGGATGGCACATATAGTTCCTTACCCCTTGACATGTATGTATGAAATCACTCATGGCGGACAAAGACTACTAAACGAAGTCTCTAAGATACGCACTCCGTATCTCTCATGATCCGTCCGTAGCACATCTGGAACTACAATGCTGCCTCTCTTTTATTAGTGATAGGATAGAAAGAATCATGCTAGTTCAAAAGGGACTCGATCCAAATCTAGTTCCAGGATCTCAACTTCGAAAATCGTTTTACCAACCGAGTCCTTTGCAACACAAGTCATGACAGTCAACGTGAAAGGGAGGGAAACTTGGAAGTTGCTGTGTCCACTTCTCGACTCGGACTCCTGGGCTGATAGTACTTATCTTGCCTATACTCGGGCCTCTCCCGGAATGTCGGTCGAGAAGATACAGATTCGGATGCAATCCTGTCAAGATAGCTTTTTGAACCGGTACTGGTTCAGAGCCATTCAATAATTCGAAAATCTGATCAATCATGTTATAGTTCCAAAGAGGACAAGCTTGTCTGGAAGTATGTCGCTTTGTAGTTGTATGATAAATCGACTGAATGGAAACACTGGCATATGGCGCTGTCTTCGCAAAAACCGAATCAATGCTGACGATAGGGTAAGCGGTAAGTAGAATTTTCTGGACGAAACACATGGATTACATGAGAAGTAGATGTTCTATAAAGGAATCAGTACGATTGCAAAATTGGAAGAGCTTGAAAATTGAGCTCTCAGGCGGGGTACCGTCCCGTATGAGTTCGTTCAGCAAAAAGATAGAAGTGTCAAAGGTAAAATGAGGGCGTATACCCGGTCTTCGTTGCGAAAACGGGCACTTAATTTGGTAATGTCACTCCCCAACGATGACACTGAAGCTGATCAGTTTCTAGTTTTTCACTTGATCTATCCGAATTCCCTACTAGCAATCACGCCGCCGCTCAGTGAAGTATTCGTACTCCGAAGCCTTCCATGCGAATGAAACAGACAGAGAGTGTGAATATAGGATTTTCTCTTGATAGAGTTTTCTCCATAATCTTTGCTCAACATCATGTCAAACTCGCAAACAGGTCCAGAAAATTTGGAAAATTTGATGAGCCACCTACGCGATCAGTCACGACTTACGTTGGCTTGTGACCGTGACAACTCAAGATCTCAGTATGGGCCTTGCTCTTGAAAATTTTGGGTTTCATGATTATGCCGTTCATCAATAAAACTGTTGGAAAAAACCAACGCCGGAAAAACAAAGTATTTTTTCATAGAGAAAAAAATCAGCTCTTACGCTGCACTATTTAATCTGGAATTCATTTTGATTAATACTCAACACCTTTGCAATCCGAGTCATCCAAATCCCGGCAGAGAACAGTGTGTCTATGTGGAGCTCAAAGACTCATTAGCCATAATCTGCTGGAACATTTGTAACGCCGCCTGTCCGTACTATGAACGGGAGAATATTAACTTTTATCTTAGAAGCATTAATGAAAGTACCAACCGCCAAGTTACCAAACTATTAACGATGATATTAGCTACCATGCGTAGAAGCATGAAGGAGATTACCAACCTTGTATGCTGGGACTTCGTGCCCTGCTCCATAAATTCGAATGTAGGAGAATGTTCCCGCGTTCTTGTACTGTCCTGCGAGTTGGCCATTGACGGTATAGGACTGGAATGACTGCGCTTGTAGAATGGAAGTAAATTCCATGTCGAGGTTGTTCACCTACAAAAGTATCTGAGTCGGCGTTCTCCGAGCTCGAGTTTGAATACCTACCATTGCCTCCACTCCGTTGAAATTGAGAATATAGTCCTGTTAGACAGAGATCATCATTCTACCTATAGTGTCTGGTATGGGTTTACGAGGCTTACTGCGTCACCGTCATAAACGACCACGCGAACCTGTCATCAAGTATGTCAAACCGTTTGAGTTGGGATGTGAACCTTGAGAGATAAACGTACCCCAGCATTGATGACAGTCTCAAGGTCAGGACGAGAATTTCTCATCCAGTCGCCTGAAGAACCTCTAAGAGAAGCAGATGCGAAAGACATGCGAAAAAATCATACCAGTGGCCGCAAAATTATTGTATACGTCGTCGTTCGTTTCCTGCCAGGTTGATTCAGCGCCAATCTTTGTCTCAATTGTCCGGAGGTAGCTGGTCAGATCCGGAGGGTATGGGTCAGGATTTGTGGCGAGGATGTAGTAAACCTGGATATCGTAATTTGCTCGACTCGTTCATAAAAAGTGAGCAAGGAACTACTGGAACGTACATCAAAGTTCCCCGCCAAAGGCGACAAGATATTGTCGTTGCAGAATGATTGGGCTTTGGAACATACAGAGTTTGAACCGCCGTTATTACAGGCATTGATCTAGTATTAAAAAATGATGAGCTTTTCTTGGCACTCGTAGAGAAGAGTTTGACGAACTTGTTCTTTACAGCCGGTCGAGGACAGGAATGAGCTATTGGCGCGAGATATAGTGGAAGCTGAGACCAGGGCATGGTAAGGATTCGACCCAGCATATGTGATGTAACCGGGATATTGAGACAAAGGATCCTAAGAAATCTTTCAGAAGACATCCGATCAGAGATCACTGTACACACCGTCAAGCCGTCGCCAACGCCCAAGGTCTTCAAGTTTAGTGTAATACCAGAGATCGATCCTTGCGCAATAGCCTCATTTTGAGACAAGAAATACCTGTATTGGGTATGTTGGCTCCCAGATGCCGTATACGACTAAAGTCAGACTCACGCAGCGAAGGTCGGACCGTAGTGGCCACCGTAACTATAATGTCGAAGGAAGGGTCGTAAGACTCGACGGCATGTGAGGAGACGAGCAGAAAGCGTACGACTCAGTCCAGATAGCAAGGTCACGGCTCTGCAGGCTCGAGAATCTACTGTCCGACAGGAAAATTTGCAAGAAATTCCAGACATCCGCGGCAGCTTCCTCGGAAGTTCCAACATTCATCGTTCCATGAGAAAAGCCTACTCCGACAGGCTGGTCGATGAACAGCAAATTTGCATTCGTGTTCCAAGAGAAGGGGTTTAGTGTCACAGCTGTACTAGCATTATTGATTCGGCACGGTCCCAGCTCTTGGAATAAACCCAACATGCTAGAACTTCCAGGCTAAAGTGCCAAATGAATGTGAAATGTCAACAGCTTCGGAGAAAGCAAATAACATACTCCGCCATTGAACCAAAGAGCTAAAGGTGCTGTGTCGTTGTTTTCTCGGGCAGCAAAATACCAGAAGCTGTTTGAGAACATCGTCGGATTGATATTTGAAGCTGTAGAGGAATATAAAAAAATAACTTACAAAATACTTTCGGTTGATGTGAGATCTCCATAGCCACTGGCCGAAAACACGCCAGGAGTGGTTTCTATAAGAAAGGGAGATCAGATGCAGGAGGATGACCTATGCGACGTAATTTAACTGACCACAAATTCCTGTATTCTGGACAGCACGGATTTTCCCTGGGGTCGTCGCAGCTGGGGCAAGATCCGCGAGCTTGACAGCGCCTTTGCTACTTTGCGTACTCGTGCTGTCGCGTACACCACCATAGACACCATCTATGATGGGAACTTGACCTCCAAAAGTGAGAGGGAACGTGGCCAAAAGAGCTGGGAGCAATGTGAGCAGCATGATACTGTCTTTGAACCAGACGAGCATCAGCGGCTTTATAGTCGAGACATTATATTGAGAGCACGGTGCGGCAATGCAAAATAACGGTACCAGCGTGGTTGATAACTCATAAATAGCAAGAGATCTGTTGAGCAGCGGTCAAATGGTCGATATCCAGTGCCTGTGGTATCCCTATGGAAAGAAGATGAGGAAGCACATGCTTTCCAAAGCTCATCATTGATTTTTATCGGGAAATGTCCGATATCTTGCTATATTCAGGTGGGGTTGCGGCGCATCTACGTGCTTCCTGACATTACTGGTCGCTGTACATAGATACTGAAGAAATAAACGAGCTCAGCGAGCATCCAAAAGGCAGACATACTGAAACAATCATACTTTCGTTCTTTCACGACATGCGGAAAGCAGTTGAATATTCTTGATTGTGTATCGGCATCGTTCCGCAAAATCAGATTTACCAGTTAACACAGAGAAACACAATGTGGCAATAAGGAGAGACCACAACCTGAGTATGTCGAATCTTGTGAACGATGGATATTGAAAAGGCAGTTTTTCAGGATCCCCCTCGCTTTCGGTCTTGGTCAGATGTTCAATTTAGATGAAGATAAGGATTGTTGCGGGAGGTAGAGTTACGCCGAAGACCTATCAAGCATGCTAACGGGTATTAGGAAATTGCGAACATGGTGATTCGAGCATTCACTAATCGGAATAATCGTTCACAGCTCAGAAAACAAAAGTGCTGTAAGGCACGACAACTTGAAGTGGTACTGAAGAATGAACTTAAGCGCTTACAAGCGCCCAAGACCAAAGTCACATGACCATGTCAAAGCAGTTTTTCGCGAAAGGTTCTTTGTACTGAACCCATGCCTCATAAACGAGCTAAACGATCTGTTCGGGAGCAGGAACGCAACCAAAAGTGGGTTAGCACTGCAAATTTGATCAGATTTCACCTCACAAAAAATTCAGAGGCACAGATCTTGCACCCTCAAAGCAGTCTCTCAGCAGTGAAGCTATTCCAAAATCCCTTTCTCGTGTTCTGAATGCTACAAAAGTCCGCGAACAGTGGAAAGCCAAGAAGCGAAAACTCGATAATAATGAACAAACCCGAGCAAAGAAACCAAAACTTATCTCGGGTATACAGCCAGGAGAATCTCTTCAACATTACAATAAGTTCGTCCTCTTCTTTTTCAGTTTATTCTTGCCAATGCATGTATACAGGCGAGTGGAAGATGATATGCGGCCACTAGTCAGAGAATCTGTTAAATCCTCTGATGCGGTGGTCCGAAATGCTCGAAAGGAAGCATTATCCGCAAAAGCTGCAAAAAATGGGGTTCCTAAGACGAATATCGAGCCCCATGTAGGAAACTTGTCTTCGCCTCCGCTTTTGAAGAGTTCTGCGCACTCCCTAGATTTTCAGTCTATATCATCATCAGCTCCCAGACGTCTAAACGACATTGCCCTGGCGCCTCCAGAGATTAAACGTCATCCCAGAGGGCTCAAAGGTTCCACTTCAGGGGTAGGAAAAAGGGACGGGGTTCTCTCGTTGGCGCAGAAAACCATGATGGGACGGGAACGAGAAAATGCTATTGCACGATACAGAGAACTGAAAGCTTTTCGGAGGAAAGATGCCAACGACCAACAAGATGAAGAGGAAGAATCTTAGATGCTTTATGCTAGTTCCGTGTTCTCAGGAGTGCGTAACTGCCTGCTGGAAGCCAGAGGCAAAGGTAAACATAATCTTTCATATCAGATCCTACAAATGAAAGCTTCCTTTCCAGGCACCTTCTGTCCTTACGAAGCCCATTTGCAAAACGTTTCAATGCCACCGATGTACCATTTATACAAAGCCTCGTGCAATCGCTTGTCAGCTTGCCAGATCGCTCTCCGTGTACGCATATGTCTTTGTACGGAATGGTTCAGAAGTGTGCAGCGTCAAGAGCGGACCACCAGATCCCCGGGACCATCTTCGTGCTCGTACTCTCGCTGTGCACTGACTCATAGTTCTACGAAGTCAAACCTTTCCTGATTGCGTTTAGCTTGCAAGAAGCCCTCCTTAAGTTAGTAAATGCTCCACCGATTGTCCCCAGGATAGGGTGTTCATTTTGCCTTTAGCGTACACCCCTACTGTAGGTCAGAGAACCGAGAACCCCGTGGTCTAACATCCGAAGGCTGCTGATTATCTTCAGTTTTCCACGAGACACTCTACACGAGTTCGCGTTCAGTGATCGCGCTAAGTGGTCCCGATGTTTGTGTGTTTGAGGGGCACGGTACTTGCGTTTGCTTCAGTATATGCTTCATTCATGTCCCACCAAACCAGTCTTGTCCTCAGCGGAAGCGGGACTAACGGCGCGAAGCTAATGGAAATGAGGCAACACTTGGCATGGCCGAAAATTCTATCGACCATCTACAGCCGTGAAAATTTTCAAGGCAGCTCACGAAAAGCGACAACGATTTCAAGCTCCTACTACGATAGGGCTCGGGTGCCTGGTAATTTGAAGATTATTTGATTCGAAATAGGCCCTGGCCAGGCACTTTCCCTCAAAGCGCAGTCTAGGTACAGTCGATGTTCGAGAAGATGGCAGTATGCGCTAATTGACTCATTTCCTGATTCTGTGTAGAAGTGTTGGTTATGGTCGTTGTGTCAGGCGATGATAGCCTTCGGCCGCAAGCCGCATCTGATTGTTTTTACGCATGTACGGAGTCATTATTATACAAACACACGCACAGCTTGTCAACGTTATTGTTCGCAACGCTCTGCCTTACTTGTAGAATGATGCGCATCTTGATGCAGTGCATGCGCTCAAGAAAACAACTAGACCCTTCGAGTCATTGGGACTGGGCATGTAACCTCGCTACAGTGTGTTACGCGAACTGATAGTCTCCAGGTCAAACAACGCTTCTTAAGGACAGATTACCTATTTTCAAAGATGCGGTTACTGGGGACAATTGGCGGATGAAGACGCGGAATTAATTCACGTCATAAAGATACCTCACGTCGAACCCGCAACAAACGGGGTGAAACGACTCCTATGATCATTACTACCTCACCAGGGAGGCAGAGCGCAGCCTTTGTTCGTTGACGCAGCTACATTCATGCTCTGATCCCAAGCAACCTAATTTGTGGATGGTCTCAGCTCAAGCTGTAGCTACAGTAAGAGCATTTAGCATACACTTGCTATGGACTGTTCAGCTAACGCCCTGATTGTAGAGATAAAACTACAACTGAGAACGTCTTGAATCATAGCCTTTCGTGATGTCAATGAAGAGTTACCATATCTGTCCATCGCCATGTAACAGTTTTGGCATTTCTCCACGGATTTCAGAATTTAGCTCATTTTTACACCTTTTTCGCAATTTAATCCGGTTTATCAGCGCTCTGGCCGAACGGTCGTGAATACAAAAAGGCATGACGGAACTACTATGCTTCCCGAACCTTCAACTGTTCTTCGCCAATCCGGTGTTAACGGGAGCGGCGCTATTCAGGGCGGAGTTGCTATTTAACGATTGGATGTGTCACCGTGACCGTTCTCGTTCAGAAGGTTGTGGGTATCCTTTATATACTGGTACGAAATAGGTCTTCTTTCCCGACGCAGTCCAACGATCTTCCCCCTAGATTGTTTTCCGACAATCACAACATGTCTGATCTCGAAAAGCAGTCTCAGGTCGCAGACTCGCTTGACGATTGCAAGATGGACTCAAACCGGGATAGCACTTTATCATACACTAGCTCTACCATCGATGAACATGCTCATGACTCGTCTTCGAGTGAAAATTCGGAGGGTGGTGCCAAAGCCTATTTGACCGTTTTCGGCGCATTTCTTGCGCTCTTCTGCACTTTTGGGCAAATGAACGCGTTCGGAACGTTTCAGGCATGGTACACAACACACCAACTAAGCACGCTCCATGCTTCAACCATCTCATGGATTGGTTCACTGCAACTCTGGGTGTTTTTCTTCTCGGTATGGGTCATTTTCATGTTAGTTCTTCGCGTCGCTTCAACTTGAATTTGGGAAATTTGTAGGGTGGCCCCATTGGATATATGTTTGATAAATACGGTCCTCGAAATCTGATGCTAGTTGGAACGGTGCTTTATGTGCTGAGCATGATGATGACCAGCATATCCACACACTATTATCATTACCTTCTGTCTCAAGGTCTTTTATTTGGACTGGGAGTCGGTTTACTGTAAGGCACGAGTTTTTCGTAACAGCATCACCCTGATTCAGATCGTCTTGCTAGATTTTACCCTTCCCTGTCTTGTGTTTCCACTCATTTCGTCAAGTATCGCGCTTCCGCTACTGGCCTTGCAGTGGCGGGGTCAGGTCTAGGTAAGTTTGTCACACTTCCTCGGAATGAAAACCTCCCCTCGGGAATGACTGATTTACTTTTATCTGAGCAGGTGGCGTTGTGTTTCCCATTATGCTCCAGGACCTATTTGAACGTGTCGGGTTCGGTTGGGGCACACGCATCTCTGGCCTTCTCTGTGGCGTTCTCTGCGGGATTTCGGTCATCACTGTTACCTCGACCCGTCCGGCAGGCCAAACGCCGACGCAGCTCAGCGGACTTAAGTTCCTGAAGGATTCAAACTTCATGCTTTTGGCTGCTGGCGGCAGTCTTGTGGCGCTAGGTACGTGTATTTTTCCTATCTCTCAAGCTTAGCAGGTCTGACTAACACTTCCAGGCTGTTTCATACCGTACTTCTATGTTGTCGATTACGCGCAGAGCCTCGGCATTCCATCACATATGGCTTTCATTGTGCTGGCACTTATGAATGCGGGAGGCATCTTCGGGCGTGTGGCTCCAGCGATCCTCTCCGACAAAATCGGCAGGTTTAACCTACTTGCGCCAGCCTCCTTCATTGCAGGCCTGTTGATCTTAGTCTCTTGGATATTCGCCCACAACCTGGCGACGCTCATCGTATTCTCCGTGCTATACGGGTTCTTTTCCGGAGCATTCATATCGGTCGTTACTCCATGTGTCGCTCAGATATCGGATATACGAGAAATTGGCAGTAGGATTGGACTGATGTATAGCATCCTGTCATTTCCGTACGTATCATTTCGAATTCAGTTAGTCGCTTGGTGGAGAGCTGTGAACGTCTCGTCCTCGAGTCGTATGCAAAGGCGACTCATCTGACAGCGACTGACCGCACGATACTCGGAGATTTTTTCCTATACTGACCAACCCTTTCCTCTAGAGCGCTTGTAGGCGGCCCAATCGCCGGCTTCATCCTAGCCTTCAACCACGGGTCTTACAATGGCATGATTATCTTCGCCGGAACGTTGACGGTTGCGGGCTCCTTGCTCATTTTTGGCGCAAAACTTCTCATAAATCCACGCGTCTTTGCTCGTGTTTGATAAAATGAAAAATTCTCGGTACAGTTTCAATACATTTTGGTCTTCGTGGTTTATCTTTGCTTTTTGTCCACCCTCATTCCAGTGCCACACCGAGATTGATACAGAAGCCCTTCTCTATCCTATTAATATCACCTTACTACCTTACTATCCTATCTCAACACCGTATTTAGACTCTGTACGACCGTTCCGATCATACGCAATGATGTCTTCAAGTCACGACTCAAATTTATGTAGCATATTCTCGATACCCTTATCCATTCTTTGTGCAGCTTTAATTATATCTATCTTTATTCTTTTACTGTTACTCCAGGAGTGACGTCCTCGCTGTTACAGTCTCAATCCATCTGGCCATTTTTCAGGATCGCTTCTAGCCTCATAACGTCGTTCGAAAGAAGCTTCCGGCAATTTACTTGAGCGGCATCGACCGCAATGTAAACGCAGGCGGATGAGCAAAATCCGGTAGTGAGGACATAGACAGCCGGAAACTGTCGCTCCGTCGAATTTGGAAAACAGTGTGAAAGGATTCGATTGTTATGGAGCAATGGCACAAAGAAAGATTAAGACCCAGGTTCGGAATGGAAGACACTAGGAGTGTAACGGTGACAGTAAGTGGTGTAACATAAGTGTTTCGGAAAACTCAATTTTTATTGATATATCAAGACAGCGAGGTGGAAAAGAGGAGTGAAGGAAGAGTGAGAATAAGAGGGTTAGAATGTTTCTTCCTCTTCATCAACGAACGGTTCTCCCTCGTTTACTGAAGCTCCGCCTTCGGGCACCTCGAATCCATCCTAGAGATGGAACGTCATTCGAATTATACAGACTCGGAAGGAAAGCCAATAACACGCACCTCAGTCGAATAAAGGATAGCTTGTATCTTTCGTAATGCGGGGTCATCCGGAGCACCTTCTGTGTCTAGCTGTTCCTGTACAAGAATCTCAATCTCCCGTAACTGAAAATACGACCGGTCAGAGCCAAGCCAATAAGAGCCTGTAACAAGCGTACTTTTTCAAAGTAGAAATCTCTTTCTTTCTCAAGCCCTTCCAGATGCCCACTCATTTCCTTTATCTGTGCTTGCAAATGTTGAATAGTTTCGTTGGGTTGCGTGGATCCCGAACGATGACCAGAAATAGGTGTCCTTCCACCAGCCCGTGCTCCACCGACATTAAGACCAGCGGTTCGGCTGCCACCGGTGGATAAAGGCGCGATAGTGGCAGGTGTATCTGCCGGTGCACCCTTGCGCCGGGCCACTGGATCGTAGCCTTGTCCGCCATAGTTCTGGTCCCAAAATCGCTTTATCCACTGAAGAAACTCAAGGTTATCCCTAAATAAGGAACGGGTTGATTTCAATGATTTTGACAACACAAACAAGGATCATACTGCATTTTGCATTTCACAAGTTTCTCTATTGGTATTGGCTGGACAAATGTGAGGTTCGCGCGCGTCAATAAAGGCATCAAGCACGTACCTTGTCGATTTTCTTCGCCTTGAACACATTTTGCATTATTTTAAAATTCGCAATGTACTCGTATTCATGTTTTGCGATCATCTTTACTCTAGACATTGGGACATCTCCTATATGATATTGAAATTCCATAGATCGCGTTCGATGTAAGATAATTCAGACATGATTTCTAAAAAGACGCACCGTAGATTGAGTCAATAACTTGACAATATGCCGCTCCTGTACCACATTGTTCGACTTTGGTATAGTTTATTTGGAGAAGATCATTCAACCAGGTAAGTAAATCCGCTCTAGAGGTCATTGTGGATGTTGGACGTTGAAAGTTGCAGTCGTTTGAGGTGGCTTCGGATTCTCGTGTGACGCGAGTTCTGTTTGTCCAAGTTTGGCCGCAGCCTTTGACGTATGCGCCATACAGTGCCACCACCTGACCAGTGACCTTTGCACTGAAACACGTGAACAGTAACACAGCCAGCGCAGAACTCAGAACTGAGCGTAAATGAATGAAACCACTAAATTGTATAGGAAGAGAGAACAATACGCGTTTTGTATACATAAACTAACACATAACATTTACAGATACGTTTTTTTTACTCTTTTTTTACTCTTTTTCGCCGTCGAGAAGTAAAAATAAGAAAAGCAATACACAAATTACTTTACATCGCCTGCTCCATACCCATGCCATTTTCCATGGGCATTGGATTGCAGTGGCAGTTCATTTCCCGGTTTTTGACCCAATCCTCAAGGACAGCACCAACAGATTTCAGATTAGGCGCGACCATAGCGAATTTACTGAGCTCATAGTCATCTGGAGGGATGTTCCATTGAATCTAAAGAGAGTATCATAAGTACCTATGACTAACGAAAAACTGTGGAAACATACTTCGCAATCCTCGAAGGGTCGGATGACACCGCAAGCCGTGCATTTCCTCCAGTCTCCACGGCAAGGAATCCAAACGCGACATTCCCTGCATTGAGTATGGAACCTATCCTGCGAACGATATTTATTCTCGTCCCATTCCTGTGGTTACATCAAAATGCGTCTTCGAGACTAGATAAAGACAACTTACCAGCATTGGACCAAAGTTTCGCAATTCTCCTTCGTAACGGAAGGGGAATCCTTGGTATTTGCCAGCAGCGAAAGCTTCATGTTTGACCTTTTCGGAGAAGTTTATCACGTCGTCGACAATGTCTTGGGGAACAGGTTCATCGAGGTTGAGAGGCATAAGTTTTTCTACAGTGTATTCCGCGACTTTAACCCAATCGTCGACCTTTGGAAATCAATCTGTGAGCATTGAAGGCCTCCCAAAAAGCAAAGATATTCCTCTACCTGAGATCCCCAGAGCCAGTGCGTGGCATACTCCGGGAAGTTCTTCAAATCCACCTTGAAGGCGGCCCGAGGAAGAGAGTATTTCGGAAGAGCGTGTCCGATCACAATCGTCCAAAGGAAGCCTACTCGGGGACCGAGGAGAGGATGCAAGAAGGTGAGGTAAAGGAACTGAATTACAGGGTTTTTAATGATGCATTCAACGGTCTCGTAGCTATGCATACCTGATTCATGAGATTGAGAGACGGTACTGCGCCGGCACAATAATCGTCATACTTCTTCCATACCATCTTGCGCTCTTCTTCCGACTTGGCTTTAAGCACTGCCAAAGTAAGCTCAGCTGCGAAAGTCGTAGAAGCCATTCCGGCGTTGATTCCAGGGCTCAAGAGCGGGTTTGTAAATCCGATACCATCACCAATTGTTACCCATCCAGGGCCAGAGACGACTTGGGATTGGTAGGTGAGTTGTTTGCGGATGTACCACGAAGTCCCCGGTCCTGGTTGCCAAGATCAACAAACGACATTTCCAAGCAAAGATAGTTAATTTTATACATACCATGGTAGTCAGGGAGCAGAGCAAAATGGCGCATAACGTCTCCAAGTTTCTTGTATTTTTTGGTAATAAAGTTGAATCGACGTTCACCCTCGGAAGATCCATAACTTTCCAAGTCAGCGGGATAGGTGGTATCGTCTCTGGTGGCGTATCCAATACTCCAGATCCACTTCATCTTGCAGCCAAACATCTCACACAGTTCTTCAGACTATTTGTGAAGGATTATCAGATTCGCACTCTGTCGTAGATATCAAAGAAGCACCAACCGAGGGCATTTCATCATGAGGTGTTCCCAGCTCGGCGTGATCGAGGATATAATTAATCATGTCGAGCAAGCTCGCCATCGGGGACCCATGCCATGAAAGCATACGAATGAGATACATCCAACCTTCAGGGAAGCAAATATGGCTGGTATGTCCTCCTTCGAAGCCCTCGAGTTCCTGAGAAAGAATTTTCTGTAAGTGTGACATTGTAAAACAGCTCTATTTTAGCTCACTTCCGGGATGGCATCTTCGTTAATTGCTTCAAAGTATCCAAAGAAGGCATCGGTGTTGAAATTTTCGAAACGCTTAACACGAGCAGCCTTGCTAGCGTATTGGCGGAAACGACCCGTGCCATCGACAACAAGGGGAGATTTCGCAACGATTGTCTTCTGCTTGTCAGATTGGCGAATAATCGGAACGCTGTCCCCGTCTGCAGAAAGCGTGGTATTCTGAATGTCTGCTGCGTGACCATGCCAGACATTCACTCCATGTCGCTGGGCGAAGACTGTAAATACAAGCTCTGACATGGAACGTTGGAGCTGATAACCTGGGGCAAGGAACTGAACAGTAGGAGCGCTTTAGTACAGCGAAGATACTAAGGAGACGACCTTACTGGAGGAGGACCGTTGTTGCAAAAGGCAGTGTAGGTGTCAGGGTTCTCGCGATCCAAAAAGAAGAATTCCAGTCCGTTGTGGAGACCAAAGAAACGCAAGAGATACTGTGTAGTATAAAGACTTGAGTTTAATGACGGTATAGTACTATGTTCTAACTCACCTCAGCCTGCATTCCTGCGGATTTGGTCCACTGAGCAAAGTGAGGAAGGGTTGATTCTCCAATCTAGCAGGTGGAGATGCTATCAATATCATCAAAGTCGAAGGAGTTTCGATACTGCACTCGCCTTCCATTGGGGTCTCGGGGCTTTCTCGAAAAGCGAAATCCTTAGATTCGCCTCAGGGTGAACCTTACGAGCATGGATAGCATACATGAGTCCGTGAATACCACCCCCGACGATAGTAACATCGTTTTCCGCAACAGGCTCGGACTGAGGATTTCCCGAGTTGAGAAGTTCAGCTATGCAACGCCGTTAATGAAGGTCCATTCGCTTTGGAGAGATGAACTTACTCTCCGTCATGTTTGGGTTGGCAGCAGCCCTATCGCGGAAAGTAGTAGTGGGTTTGATAAACATATTGGTCTGTTGAGACGAGAGCAGTAAAGGAGAAAGTAAGTGTCTGTAGAGATACTACGTCTCCAATTCGGAGAGGATGGTTTAATGCACATCCCCCATGGTATTTATAGGGATTTTATCGTATGGAACATTGAGATGTCGGTAACTTTCTCCAACCCCGTCTAGGACCCTTGCCGGCTCAGGGTCTAGGATCAATTTTATTCTGCCCTTACGAGAAGAATAGATGGTAACGTTTTGACAGAAGAACATTGGGACGGCAGTCCGCTGATAGCACTGGACATGCACATATTTGTTTCTGTATGCGTTAAAAATGGTGAATGCAAGCGCACACTAAGTCAGGTGTGTAATTGGGAAGACTGAAAAAGAGAAAGCGCACAAGCACTAATTTAAAACAAGATCGTCGCGGCTAATCGTTGTTTGAATGATTTCCACTTCCTAGACAGGACGGGGGGTAAGCCTGGGTAAGCACATGCAATCCAGATCAGATTGACTATTTTCCGTTTTCCCTTTTTTTGGAAATTACTTATTGCAGGCAATCCCGTTTGGAATAGAAACAAGCAATCTAAGTTCTTCTCAATTAGAGGCTGTCCAAAGAAGCTGATCTGAACTCCGTTTTCGATGGTTGTCTGGAGTCCCTAGCGCTGGCGTTAATATTCCTTGGCCAACCTTCGGCGAGGCCAAGCTGGTAATAGGCAACTGAGTCTCGAACGAGAGTGGGATGATGTTTCCTAGATGTCGATCAAATGATGCTGATATACAGCGGAAAGATTTAGAGCTAGGCAAAACCCAATCGTTGTGAGCAGCTGCATTGTACCTTGGGATTATGTTTGAAAGGCCATGAAAGGCCTCGGCCTTTCTATACAGGAATATCGGTGTGTTCCTTACCCGTCCGACACTATGCAAGCATCTGGTCTGTATAGCGACGCGGGGGTGATCCGAGCGGGTTCAGAGAAGTTACATTGCTGGTTTGAACAGCTGTGATGGCGGGAAGAAAATGGGTAGTTCATTACTTTGATGTACTTTTCTTAGTGGCGGTATGTTCATTAGGGTAAAGTGGTCGTTCGGGAATCGGACCTTGGCCAGCATAATGTATATCCTATCTTATCCTTTGAAATACCTTTAATAATCGCGATAACAGCGAGCTCCGGAGGCCGCACAGTCTTATGGTTTTCAAAGAATTCCGCCACAAACTGAATTCAGTAGATACATGAGCAAGATGGTCTACAAAGTTCAAAAATAATGTGATACGCTTACGAGAGAGGGCACAGGGATGATGCGCCAGTCAGCACAGGGAGCTAATCATATGTAGAATGTCGCGTGCATCCATCCGAGTATTGACGAATCATCCATTTCAGCCAAGGCGGGAAGCCCTCGGAATTAGGATGGCCAGTCGACCAAGAAAACCTACTAAGGCTTGTCGATATCAAAGGCATATGTGAAAGTTTGTACAAGGCGACATGCTGCTCAGACTGTAAACTTCCCAAGGGGATGCCTATGTGGTTGAATTCTTAGAACTGTGGCACACAGATCATGACCGAGGACACACTTGTGCCGGCCACTTACGATCATGGACGGAATTCTTTGCCAGACCTCCGACTTCCGCCTCGCTCTGAATCCATTTATATTGTCGAGAGTGCGGGTGACGGGCGGACAATGGATTGGAACCGTAAACTGACCTTACGACAGGGCCTGGTTGACCGTGGACTGCGAGTCTGTCAGAGTCCAAGGAATATCTCAGGCGCGTCCAGCTCAAAAGAAGGACAGGGGTCATTTAGACACTGGTCGCGTTCCGGAAATAGAAGATTTTAAATTGGCCAAAGCAAGGTAAATCCAAGGAGGGTTTTCTCATTGGAAATCTAGATTTCCAGATTGGTCGGGATGGGCGTAGAGTTAATTCTGTTAATTCTGGTCAACTGTTCAGGCCGCAGAGCAAAATGACAGATAACATCGAGTGAAGGCAGGTGAAGGCTTACCGTTGACAGTGACATTTCGGGATTTGCAAACAGATGTACATATATTTTCAAAGTATCGTGACTTTCTTATTCATCGTCGTGCTAAGGTGCGTGATTTACCGTTTCACTGCTTGCGAGCGCCGAGCGGGACCACTCGTCACGTTCTTGCTTAGTCCTTCCTCAAACCATTCAACCTGGGCCTTTTGTCTTTTTACATTGCACTTGAACGTGGGACACGGCAATCTTGCAATCTCGCCAGGTTCTGGACGCCATAACATCACAGCAGTCTCATGTTCAAGATATTCGACAGACGATGCTGGCGCATTGGGACCTTAACCTGATAAAAGTGACAGAATTCTTTTGGAAGTCCCGCTGCATTACGAGGCATATAGCCGATTCCGTGACTGAAAATGAAATACTTGGGAAACGAGCGTTTCTAGAGGCGTATAATGATCGCAGTCGAAATAGAGGGACATGGGACTGCGAACGTATCGGCCGCGAAAAAAAAATGATGCATTTTCATCAACTTGCACTGCAGTCCAAGGAGATAGTCGCGCAGCCAACTGTTTGATTTTGTATCAATTGAAGTGACTTGTGATGGGTGCATGAAGGATTAAGGGAGGAAAGACCTGTATTTGGTGCACTGAGGTATATGATGAAGGCTTCTACAGGAGATCCGACAGCCAAGGACCGATAGGACTTCACGGAGAAGTGCTTGGTGTTTGAAGGAGAAGGTACAACTGGCGCTGTCAATTCATTCGCAAAGCCAAAATTGCTAGTGTCGGGGCCATATGATGGATTCCTTGGAGAGATAGGATTTAGTGAAATAAGTATGTACTCTATAGTGTTCCGTCACGTCAGGGAGACATCCCTGAAATTTGTTCACCACCACCGCCGAGGATTGTTGGAATCCAGTCAAGAAATTCAGGAGGTTTGAGTTGCTTTCAAAATTTTGAGATTGAGGACGCTCCAGACCGTCGTAGGAAGCGTCACTGTGAACGATTGGGTACTTTGTCAATTCATTACAATTGAGACCAGATGCTGATTGTCGTGTTACTGAAAGTTCCGCATACTTTCAGATGCTTTCCCATACATACTTCCCATTCCGTAATTTGAGGATCGTCTGCGAGCAGGTACAGCATGTATAGAGAAATGGGTATGAGCAGATGGCTGTCGGAATACTGCCATACTGCCATACTCGTGGGCTGTGAGGAAAGAGAGATGATAAACGTAATGTTACACCACCTCCGGAGAAGTGTTACACCGGGAAGTCGACTGATTGCCACTGTTTAGCATGTCCAATTCGTACTGCAACAGAAGTTCATTTTATCTCCCCGAGATAACCTAGATAACCTAGATAGTGGTACATCGACACTCAGCAACACCGATACACCGAAAAAAAGATACACTAGTGATACCGTTAGCCCCAGGACCGATGCTGAGTCCATGAGTTTGACTTCCAAACAGTAAGTGAATCCGAGAGGGACAGGAAGTTGCTTCTTTTCAACTTGGCTTTCAACGTGTTGGTTGGACCTTGCAATAAAAGGACGTACATTCGTATAGTAGCAAAAGATAGAGAAAAAAAAACTTGTTACGGGTAAACAAAAAGAAAACATTAGAAACTTGAGAATCAAATATTAAGCCATTCGCATAAGCTACGTCGAATGAGCACGTAAAAAGGACTCAGGACCACAGAAAGGAAAACCGTAAAGATCAAAAAGATATCACATTATAGAATTAGGAACGTAAACCATGATAAGCGCGCATATGTAGATAGCAGAATATATGTTTACAGCGACTTGAGAAAGAAATAAAAATCCATAAACGCGAAAAGCGGAGACCGTACTGTTACTATGTCATGATTCCCTCCAGCCGTTCATCCAACCCTCTGCCTAAGCCTTCCCTCTCCCACTCCCCACCAACGAGGTCATCGAGGAATACTATCGACCCCCTATTCGAATTGCCACCTTTTGCACTATTGGTTGTCAGACTATTCCGCTTACTGCCACCGGAAGCAGCGGTGACAGTGGACGTACTACCCTCCGTGCCCGCAGCCAACATAGGGGCATTCATGCTGCTTTTCTTGATGGGGCTGCCCGTAAAACCTTGGACATGTGGACTCGATGACGGCGACGGAGGTGAGTGCGATCTTGCTCCAGTTATAGCAATAAACGACGACCTTGGGCTCGAAGACATTTGCTTTCCAGAAACACCTGTGTTCGTTCCTGGCCCTTCACCCATCGCGGCTGTCACGATTCCGACACCTGTGATATGCGGCGGTTCCATACCTGCGCCTGCGCCGGTAGTGAAGCTCGATAAAGGGAGAGTCGATATCGGTGTGGATGTGAGAAGGTCAGTGTAGGAGAGGAAGGACAGTCTCTTTGTCGCGTTGGGGTTACTGTAACCAATAGTAGCGCGTGAAGGTGAAGCATTCATTACAGCGGAAGAAGGAGAGGAAGGGGACATGGGTGATGACGGTTGTTGTGAGGGGTGTACATTTGCGAACGATGGAGAAATTGGGGAAGACGAAGTTGAGGACAGCCAAGGGTATTCTGGAGGTTTATCTCTTGTGGTCGTCCTGGGTTCTTCGTCTCCCAAGGAACCATCTTCACTGACATCAACGTGATTCGGTTCATCATCCGACTTGACAGAAAAATACGCCGATGTGGGCGTTTCAACTGGGGTCTCCAAGGTGGTTGGGACTGTGTTTGGCGATTTTCCGAGCTCCCTAGGGGACTTGGGGGGTGAATTTAACACCGTTGCGGAAGTGGAGATGGTGGGCCGGGGGGGCGATGCGGGAACATTTTGGGGCGAGGGTGCTGACACAGGAGCAATGATAGAATTAGGATTGGGTGGAATGCTGAGTAGAAGACTGCCTTGGCCGTGGCCCTGGCCTTGACCGAAAGGACTAGGACTGCGACTTCTGAAGCTGCCAACGGACCTAGGAGATGCCCAACCACTGCTTCGGCCATCTCTACTGCCACTTCCATACCCGTCACTTTTCCCCGAACGAGGTGCAGCTGGGGCTTCCACAATTAGATTATCACCAACAATTCCGCCCGCGGAAGAGTTGAATTGCATCTGGGAGAGGATTTCTGCCGCGCTATCAAGAACTGAAGGAACGTTTTGCTCCAGCGATTCAGTAGTATGTCCACGGGGTATGTGATGTGGGTTTGGCGGATGAGACGAAGAAAGGTGTGTCGGTGATAGATGAGAGGGGGAAAAGTGGGCATGTTGGGAGAGAGTAGGCGAAAGATGGGAAGAGGGGTGCTGTGCATGGCCTAATTGAGAAGTAAGGAGGTTGGAGGGAGATGTAGGGAGTGGCTCGATGTCTCGCTCGAAGATGGCGGATGAGGAAGAATGCCTATAGTGAGAAGAATGAGTAAGACAGCTGAAGGAACGAGGCATGATAGAGTCGAGGTCTTAATGTTGGGAATTTAAGGAAACAACTCGGAGCTGAGCCGCCAATCTCGGAACTTCGAGAGGTCATCACCACCGCCAACTTGTAACGCCGATTCATGATTCATGATGTATCGCATTAAACGGAAGCTGAGCTCCATATTCGACAAACCATCCAGGAACAGTACAAACAAGACCGGCATAATGCTAATACTCACACGCTGGTAGGAGAACTGGGTATTGAAGTAGAGGACATTGAAGGATAATGAGCTGATACTCTGTTTGAACGAGTACCAGAAGTGGATGTTGGGGGTGACCTGGGCGTTGGAGATAAGGCAGAAGAGGAAGTGACATGACGAAGGTCGACATAAGCTGGTGAATTAGAAGCTGATGTTTTGGGTGAGCGAGAAGGAGAAGGAGGCAAGGCTGGCGAGGAAGGAGACGAGGGCGTCGGAGAGGACGGTGAGGAAGATGAAGGTTCTGGTTGAGACTTTGACATTGAGATACAGTAATGGTTGTGGTGGTGGTAGTGGTAATAAAGTGGAATCAAATTTCTAATTCTATGATGTCGAATGTCGTGGAGACCGGGGACATTACTATAAATGGTAACTAGCTCCGCTCACCCCGACATATCCCGCATAGCCAATCTCTGTGGATACTCAAGTTTCTGCTCCTCCAATTTCATTTCAATGTCTTCTTGGTACGTCCTGAATTCGAAAAAGAGCCACTAGAGTCCCAGATCTTGGTCGTTATGCGCCTCATTCTTGATCCCGAGGTCTGAGGCCACCAATCACATTCCCAAGGTAAATACCCTTCGGAATCCGCACTCACCGTCTGCCTGTAGGCTCAAGAGTGAGGGCCCGTACTTAAGTATGTGGAATCGTATTCCGTCAAACGCCACTACATCTTTATTACAAAACCTTGGGGAAACGGATAAGGTAATGACCACTGTGGGGATACCCCAAGTAACTCTGAATTAAGCAAGACTCTTTACAAAATGAACTGCTTTACTAGCGCCATTGATGCTATCGCAGTACCCTGGTCCATCCTACCGTGATAAACCGACGCTCTGCAAATCTTCTGCTTACCATCCTTGACCTCTAGTCCCAGGTTCGTGAAGATGAAGCTCGGGTATTCTCTCATTGGAACGAAGGTTAGACCTCTCCCAGTAGCACTTCCAATTCATCCTCGATTGCTGGCATATTACACCCGAGCTTTGGCGCACTTTATTCAATCAATAAACCTCTTGAGATACCTATCTCGTTTGAATCGTTCCTTCAAGTGGTCCTCGATTTCAAGGTCACACGTACTCCCACCACTAGCACATCTTTCGTTTACTTCGATAGCCTCGCTCAGGTTCCTACAGTGGACTCTTACACTTCTTATCCTCCTCAACAGCCGTTCGTTCCCCGGCGCATGGCATTGGCGCGTTCTCTGGTGTGTTTTCAAGGTAAGAACGAAATATGCGGGAGCTTGGGTGGGTGTCACCGGGAGATATTACTATCGTCGTTTCCTCGCCACTTGTACAATGAATAAATGGAGGTCACCACAAGCCCTCGAGTCGGCAGATACTCGGTCAGAGCTACACCGATCTTTGCAGGAAACGCGCATAATGGAGATGGAGTCTTGGCTTGCATCGGTCACTCCGATTGGGGAGCATCCATTCGAGTGGGAAGGCAGGTATGATACATGGGTCGGCCTCGACGATAGCGATTTCAATATGCATATGAGTAACTCGAGCTATCCAAAGGTGAGTCGGTTGACTTTGCTAAGCAGCAGTCGTTATCTTAATGAACGTGAGTGCTGGTTCACCGGTTTGTAGATTCTCGATTTTGCGCGAACCAAAGCTTCCTTAGAGTTATTCCCTCATTTCTTACGCGTGGGTGGACACCTCGCCTTGTCTTGTAAGTCTTATTTCGCATTATATTACCCTTCATCGTAATACGGACGATGACCCATCCTAGCCACTCACTTCAACTTCATCCGTGAAATCCCCCTCTTTACGAGATATCAGTTAAGGTTGAGCATCGGTGCTTGGGATGAGAAATGGGTGAGTGTTCCCTATTTCCGTTTACTTGATATCGCTATATCATCGACATTAATTCGGAATAGTGCTACATGATCTCCCACTTCGTCACAAAGAAACACAATAGATCAGCACATTCTGAGTCGGTTCCGAGCCCTCGTATCCTACTCAACGACCATTGCCTTCCCCTAGCTCTCTATCATGACCTGGACGGTCTAACACTTCATACTATTGCTGTATCCCGCATCTGCTTCAAAGTCGGACGGATAACGGTACCTCCCGCGGTGGTGTTTACGACAAATGGAATGAGTGTTGAGCCGCGGGAGCTAATTAGTAGCTCTGATCTGACTTTGGTCGCTGATGGAGATTACCTTTTGGAGGAAAGTCTGGAGGGAGAAAAGAGACAGGACAAGAGACCGGGGACAATCACAAACACAGAAATGAAGGAATTCACTCGTTCCAATCCGCCTCCATCCTGGCTTCATCACGCCCGGCAACTCATCGTGAAAACACATGGAGGAAGCGAGGGCAAATTGAGGGAGTTTTATCGAGGTGGGTGGAGAAAGGTTGGACGAGTGCATGAATCGAGTTTACCGTCATCGGTGAACATTCATAATGTACCGAAACACATCAGGTCCGAATCCGAGTCCAGTATGGACTCTTCTTCTTCGGACTCTGATAGTTCCAGTGATGCCTACCCCAGTACGCCGCCAAACTGTGGTGATGAGTTGAAATGGTGGGAGCGAGCGATGGGTGTCGATGGGCCCACGGACGAGAAAAGAAAAGATCGGTTGGAAATTTGTCGAATGTTGGTCGGAGGGATGGAGGGCGTACGAGATATTTTGTTATCTTGAATCCCGACGGATGATAGGTAATAGATTAGATCTGTATCATAGACAGTGTCTGGATGTAGCCAATAGCTAGTGACTAAGTCAATCAGCTTCATTTAACTTGTTCCCACCCAACGCTGAATGCGAACCCTACTTCAGCTCGGAAAGGCCTGCTTGTACTCGTACACTCTTCATCTTCATCATGGTCTGGACTCTGCTAGACATCTTACATACATTTGACAATCTAGCATTATTCCCTGGTCCCTAGTCACCTCTTATCGCATCCTCTGCTAACTCTTATCTCTCCTCCCGATAGTTGAAATGATCAGCATGTGAACCGTGGCGTAATACTTTTTTTTATCTGAAAGGAGTCCGAGTCAGGATTAGGGACATTTCATTCCGACTATCATGTCCTCTTCCTCGCTTAAGGGGATGCAACCGAAAGGTATCGACCCTCCCAGTCCGAGAGAACTCGAAGATCAGACTCCGGATGGCCTTCATACTTCGGGAATCTCAAAACTGAACAGACAGATCGCATTTTTCAAGCACAAGGTTGCGACCAAGGACGGCTGGTTTGGAGATTACGACTACGCGTGGCTCTGTATCCCCTCATTGCCTTTCCGAGGAAGATCAAAAAACAAGTTTCCGCCTTTCTATGGTCTAGATGCAACTCTTCCATTGGCCCTGGCTATAACCAGTGGACTGCAGCATGCTCTAGCTATGCTTGCTGGTGCGTTCAACTTGATCATGAAAGCTTATAATGTTGCTGAATCCTACTAGGACTGATCACACCACCGATTATCTTTGCAAGTACATTGAATCTTGACAGTTCTACTTCTGCGTATATGATTTCGGCCTCTCTCATTGGATGTGGTGCGTGCCCCAGGAGCGAATTCGTTATGTTGTCCACGACTAACTGAAGACTGTTTCAAGGCATACTCAGTTTGGTTCAGCTTTCACGAATTCCATTATTCCGTGGCTACTATCTGGGAACCGGTCTAATAAGCGGTATGCAATGCTACTCCTGGACCGAGACATGTACTAACCTCACCATTTAAACAGTGGTTGGGACAAGTTTTGCCACATTGTCAACAGCAAACGCCGTACGACTGGTCTTCTTCTCCAGCAATTTTTGGCTTATGATTTCCTCAGATATTCAACGCGATGTACCGAGATGGGACATGTTCTTCGACTGTGGCAGCTGACGGCACTACCACCCGTAACGCATGCCCGGACGCGTATGGGAAAGTGCTCGGTTGGTTCTTCCTCTTTTCTACAGTTATTTCTGACCTAATGTCGATAAAAAGGCACATCCCTCATCTGTTCCTTCCTTGAAATGTTTTTGGCATTTGTGCCTCCCCGCGTCTTAAAGCGACTCTTTCCTCCTCTGGTCACTGGTGCGCAGTGATAGTCTTCCGCTTTTGAGCTCATATTCACGATGTAGACTTTCTTAGGGACTGTCGTTCTCATGATTGGTGCATCACTCATTGGTAGTTCTGGAGTTCCAAACTGGGGAGGAGGTTCGAATGACTGCCAGACAGCGCCCAGCGGTATTTTCGCGCTTTGTCCTAGTACACTCGCGCCTCGGCCTTTGCCCTGGGGCTCTCCTGAATTCATCGGCCTCGGTTTCCTATCATTCATCAGTATTGTGCTTACTGAAATGTTTGGTTCGCCGTTTTTGAAGAATATCAGTGTCATTGTTGGGTTGGCTATCGGATGTATTGTCTCGGGCGCGGCGGGATATATTGATGGGTCCAGTATCGCAAGCGCTCCTCCGATCACTTTTCTATGGTGGTATTTGCCTTGATTCAAATACGTTGCACGCTGATGTCAAGTACAGGGTTCACACTTTCAAAATTGGCGTCTATCCACCTGCTATACTACCGAGTAAGGGAATTCTCGTTCATTTTTACTACTGCGGCGCTAACGACCAAAGTTTAGTGCTTGCTGTCTATGGTAATTCATCTGTCGGTCAGCAATTCGGATTTCTAATATCCTCTCGGTGACCTAGTATCCCTGAGTATGGAAGCAATCGGCGACATCACTGCATCCGCTGAGGTATCTCGCGTCGATGTTCGCGGTATAGAATTCGACTCGCGAGTTCAAGGTGGCCTACTGGTAGGCCACGGTCCAATTGCTTGTCTTTTCTTGCTAACTGCTCGGACATGGTATAGAGTGATGGGGTAGGAGGATTCTTATCTGCTTTGTTTACGGTTACTCCGCTATCGATCTTTGCCCAGGTTGTTGTATCACTATCTCTCTATGAAATATGCTAATCCAAAGGCAGAATAATGGGGTAATCGCCATGACTCGTTGTGCTAACCGGTCTGCTGGAAGATGGTGCTGTGTTTTCCTCATTCTCTTCGGGATTTTGGGCAAGATTTCTGGGGTTTTCCTCGCGAGTGCGTGTTCCTTCGAGCTAATGGATTTTAGAAATTCATCCTTAACTTACTAGTACCGAACCCTGTAATTGGTGGTGTTACAACCTTCCTCTTTGCCTCGGTCGCGGTGAGGATTCTTCGTTGAAGCAGAGCATCCGACATTTAGTATAATCGCTTTGTCTAGGTTTCTGGTATCAGAGTCCTATCCTTAATGGAATTCACGCGTCGAGATAGATTTGTGTTGGCTGCTGCCCTTTCTTTTGGTTTGGGCGATCTACTTGTTCCAAAAATATTCACCGAATTATTCAACGGCGTGGACAATCCAAGCAGTGGACTACAGGGACTTTTCGATTCGATCACCATCGTGCTAAGCACTCCTTGTAGGTGTTGACCTCTATTCTGTGTGACCCGATGACTGACCTCAATATATGGTAGTCCTGATTTCCGGTCTTGTTGCAGCGATATTGAATCTTGTGTTACCGCAAGAAGCCGTTGCTGAAGTTGACGAGGATGAAAAGTCTCACTTAGATAGGAGGAAAGAGGCAGCTTCGATTGATGGCAGCGGACGTAATGGACTAGAATAGGTTTGAAGGTACTCGAAGAATCGGTCGGTCAGAAGACCAGATAACGTATTTGAATGACCGTCCATGGGTCCACGCTATTGCATAAACAAGTGTAATAATTACTACTATGCTATCTGAATCAGTAACTATGACAATTGAACTATCACCACTACCTCTCCCTACTACAGCCGATGCCTCAAAATTCGAGACGTTTGGCCGTGAAGTGAAGGGAATCAACCCTGGCGATTGTACTCCTGAGCAATTAAATAGTATCAAGGAGTCGTTGTACAAGGTATCACTTATATAGCATAGGCCATCTGTTCTCCTTAACGTCTGCATCCTCCAGCATGAAGTACTGCTTTTCCGGGATGTTATTCTCACTCCGGAGCAGCAATATTCCCTCACGAAAGTCAGTAATTAAAGGCCAGTTGTGTCTCATCATAGCCTTATATTATATTGTTTGTATCTTTGGCTAGGAATTTGAACCAAGCTCTGAAAATTACGGCCACGGAAACAACGAGGTGGATGCCAACAACGTATCCATTCTTCATTCCGCTATCAAGACTATTCCTCGGGTGCCCCAGGTCCAGCTTGTAGGGAACGGCGTCGTGTACGACCACGAGGGTCAGCCTCAAGTCAGCCTCAAGCAGATGATGCATCATTCCTTCCATAAAACTATCGTGAATCCGGAAGATGAAGCTAACGGCGTGACAAGGTTTTATCGATGGCATATTGATGCGGCGCTCTATGATTTGAGTCCGCCGCGAGTCACAACGTTATATGCCGTTCGGGCTCCTAAAGGACCAAAGCAGATATGTCGATACGATGATGGGACCGGGGACGAACTGAAGGTGCCGCTGGCACCCACAGCATTCATTTCTGGCCAGACGATGTTCCAGCTCCTCCCTCCGAACCTGAAAAGTGTTGCAGTTCGTGCAAAGGTCAAATGTAAACGCTCCTAAATTTTCTCTCTGGCTTGAATTTCACCCTAGATAGATGCTCCTCATCCATACGTTTGGATGGCAACTGCGCATGCTAAATCTACAGGGCTTGGAATGGAGTCAGAGGGGTTAGAGAAACCCTTCGACGAGCTTCCTCCCTGGTCGGAAGATAAGATTAAAATTTATCCTATGGTGTGCATGACGTTCTTCACTATGCAATTAAGCTTAAACGGACTCGAATCATTCCTAGCTTTGGAAAAACCCAGTTACAGAGGCGCTTTCATTCCAAGTACATCCTTGTGGCGTAACAGAACTGATTATCAGTGCCCTTCCTGCTGGAGTTTCTGCCAAAGGAGCACTGTTTCCAGATGGTGCACATATTACTAACTTGAAGGAGGTCAGAGATCTACTGGACACAATGCAGAGACCTGCGATTGCGCCTACCGTTAGTCTTCTATCACTCTTTTCTGATAATTAAACCAACTATTGTCAGTTGGTGTACCCCCACGATTGGTATAGCTCCCATTCATGGACGGCCAGATTAAAGTCACTCATGCATAGAGTTGCAGGCGTGATAATGACTTGATTCTTTTTCACAATCGGGGTGTTCTACACAGCGCCGTTGGGACGTTGACTCCGCAGCAAGTTCGCGTTTTCCACCAATGCAATCTCGCTGCCTCCGAAGAACCTACTGGACCATCCTACGATGATATCAGCAAGTGGGCGTGATACTTGAGTGAACCTAGGCTAAATCTTGTAATGACTCTTCAAGCTTCTTACGTCGTATTGATTTATAGGCAATCACACTCGAAACGGATGTCATAATTTATAAAGCTATGCCACTTGCAACAGAAATTGACGAAGTTGACTGGCCCGATCTGAATATTGATGAAAATCTACTCGCGATCCGTAGGCTGCAGCGGATATTTACTTTTTAACTAACGCAAGGATACTTACAATGTTTGCACACAAGTCCCTTCGTGACTAGATGATGCAGCAACATGAGAATTTTCTCCGGTAAATATCTGATTGGCCAGGATTCGGAAAGCTGTACCGCAACCGAAGAGGGATGTTATGGGACGGCTACTGTAATACTCACAGGTGGATTTAAGTAAAGTTTGAGCCCATACACGGCTTGACAGCCTATATATTACGCAAAAACTGCAAAGATGAGTACACGAGGAGAGAGACCATGGAAATAGTACGTCGAGCGGGGGTCAGGCTTATAAACCATGATGCTTCTCCCAGACAGATGTTCTTCCCTCTTCTGAGTTTTCGCGCATTCAGAGAAGAAATATCCTTTCTATGGTCAACGATGCAAGAGAGGTTCACTTTTTTTCAGCTTTACTTGTTTGTCCTAGCTCTCTGTGCGCATGCCAGGGCGAGTCAAATAGTTTTGGCTGAGCCTCCTAGCTATAATGCAGCGAATGTGCAAATTAGACCCAAGGTGTTCATAATTAACATGGTAGGCTCTTACAGAGTCTGGATCGATTGGGATGCACTCATTTAGAGGATTTCCTGCTCCAGTATGCGGGCGAAGGAGCTGTCTGGAAAGATGCCACGGAATTCCAACTCGTCCAGAATATTTCAGTTCCAGGTCTTTCGCCTTTGTTCCCAAATGCAACCTGCACTGCAGACGGTTCCATTTGTCAGCTTGTGACCGGAGAAGCGGAGATCAACGCAGCCAGTACCATTACATCTCTAATCCAAAGCAGGACTTTTGACCTCACGAAAACATATTTCCTTATTGCCGGAGTTGCTGGCATCAATCCAAAAGTGTCAACAATTGGTTCTGTTACGTTCGCTCGTTACGCAGTGCAGGTTGCTCTTCAGTATGAATTCGATGCGCGGGAAAGGCCGATTGGCTCACCAACTGGGTATATTCCGCAAGGAGCTACCAAACCAGATCAGTATCCGACAATCATTTATGGTACTGAGGTTTTTGAGCTCAATGCAAACCTCCGCGACATAGCTGTACAGTTCGCACAGAAAGTTAAACTCAATGACTCTGCCCTCGCGCAACAGACCCGAGCACGCTATGCATCATCCCTCATATATAAACCTGCAACTCTCCCTCCTTCCGTCGTGAAATGCGACACTGCGACCTCCGACAACTTTTGGACGGGCAGCATCCTCGGAATAAGATTTGAGCATACTACGACGCTCTTTACCAATCAAAGCGGAATATACTGTACGACGCAGCAGGAAGATAATGGCACACTCGGAGCTCTGCTACGGGGGAATTTAGCAGGCCTGGTAGAATTTTCTCGAGTAATTCATATGCGCACGGCATCCGATTTTGATAGACCTTATCTGGGACAATCTGCGGCAGCAAACCTGTTTAGCGGGTTACCTGGCCTCGACCCTGCTCTTCAAAATATTCGTCTTGCAGGTGTGCCGATTATTCTCGGGATTGTGGAGGGATGGGATACAATTTTCGAACAAGGGATAACGCCAGACAACTACATCGGAGATATATTTGGCTCGTTGGGCGGAAAACCTGATTTTGGCCCAGGTTAATGCAATTGTGCCTATTCCTCGAGCGGAATGGCTTATGAATGTAAGTCCTATTACGTTCAGCATTTTATCAGATCAGATTTATTAGGTAGAGGCTAATGGTATAGAACGTGAGGTTTTGCAAGCCTTACGACCGAAATTTGTATGAATGAATGAATGACTTGACTAGGGAGAATTGGTGTTTATGGCGGAGACCATGACGTCGAGGGCAGCGAGCTGTCCCCAGGATGTGAATTTCTGTGGAGGTCCTTCCCAAGACGAGGAATAAGATGTTCCATTGGCCGCGAGTTCCAAAAGAGCGTTATACTGCGACAGGCATCAATGTTCAGAGCTATTGCGTTACAACATTGGATAGCATACCTGAACATCGATGTAGCTGTGGATCAAGATTTGCAGGTCACTGTTATCACTACTGCGGACGCTGACTTCGTCGAGGCCCCGAATAAATACAGCTGAAAGAGCATGATAAGCTGGAGTCTAACAGTCCGCGACTCAGATATACCTTTGAAACCAACACCGTCGTTGTTTTTTGACGGGCTAGCGCCCTCGGTGATGATCCCATTACTACCTTCCCAAGCTGAGGATTTAATTGCAGCAGCAGAGACATTCGTCATCCTTCAGAAGTTTTAGAAAGTTCCGCGTATCGTGATCGGAAGACCTACAAGCTTTTCCAAATGAGTTGTCCGCTTACGTCCTTTAGGACGCTCAACCCTTCAAGATATTTGCCTGAATTGTACGTGAAAAGCCAGCTACTGGCAGACCTCGTGCAGTCCGAGCCAGAAACACCGTCAAGTATAATTCCATCTGCATTGATTTGAAGATTTTGGATCCATTCCGCGCTCAACGTTGCTGCCTTGGTGTACTTTTCATCTCCAGTGGCCTCAGCAAGGAAGGCGGAGAGCCTGATTATGAAAGTCTTAGATATTCTGCGTAAAGATTTCGCAATTTGGATACGTACGTCAAGTAGAGCCTGCATTTTCAGATACATTCGAGGCCGTCAGCATGCATACCGACTTGAAGCGAGCCCATGTTCATACTAACCCTGTTGTAATGGAATTGATACCGGTGTCGTCCGCCGTTGGGCGCTATGTTGTTTCAGCATTCAGCCAACTCCTCTGAGAAACGGGAACGACAAACCCAAAACACTCCTCCTGCCATCGACTCTGAAATTTGGTCTAGCTGATGAAGCGAGAGAAGAGGACGAGTAGAGCTTACGTCCATAGCATGTACCAGCGATCTTGAAGTTCTTGTTCGGTTGCTTTCCAGAGGATGCATCTTCGGTAGACACGACGCTAGAAAGAATATTCCATAAGACAGAGAAAACCAGGACCGTAAACTTATTTACTATTGCGATACATGAGTCCACGTTGCAACAGCCATTGACAATAAACTTTCATCCTGGGCCTTGGTAAGAATAGCAATCTGGCTAGGCATTGGAATGTGATCTTACCCCATATGCGCGGTAGGCATAATAGGCGGCCGTCGCCCACCACCTGAGCTTGCGAATCAGAACGGGATATTACTGAATTAGAGGCAGATGGGACGCACATAGCATCGTCGTTGTACTACATCAATGCATTCTGCGTCAAAAGACGTGATATAAGCATTTGGTAAATCTCACCCTGGAGGCCGAGAGCGGAAGTGACATGGAAACTGTCAGCACTCGACGGGAAGCAAGTTATGAAGTTTTATCTGCTCACTGGTATTGATCAAAGTTCTTGTACAGTTTGAAGGCCGTATTTAGTCCATTCGTAACTTGAGTTTGATATGTTTTCGTGCTGGTGAGATGGTCAAAATTTGCCATTGCAGAAAACGCGTTTCCGGATTGCCAGTAGCCGATTCCTGAAAAAAATTCTAGCGGCCGTTGAAAAGCACAAATTTCGCGAAGAACCGACCGTTAAATTGCGCATTGGATGTGTCAAGCTGAGGCAGAATTCTATCGATTGTGGACTTTGCAATGGATATTCGCTCATCGAGTGGACGAGAGTTGCTGAATTCCTTTGCAAAAATGGGATTGGGCATTGAATCTCGGGTGCAATGTACTTACCCTCCATGAGGTGGGCACACCCAGGTCCTGAGCGTAGACTAGATGCGGAAGTAAAGTAGCAATAAGAATGAAGGTGGCCATCGGGAAGGACATAAATTCACCTGAAGAGGTCTTTATACTTCCGGATTTCTTCAGGGTATATAATGCCGCCTGCTTTGGAGCTGAACACGGAATGGCGATGCTACAGGGTAATTACAAATTTCCCTCCCGAGTATGATTTTGTTGGAAATCAACCTGAAACTTTGACCATTCACCAAGCGAAGAAGGAGATTTGGCCGCCGGTTTTATGATATGAATGCGATACGGCAGAGAGAATTCAACCCTCTCCTCCCATACCTCAGCGTTTCGTCTAGTCGATATCACGCGATTTTCTCACGCCGCTCTAGGAGTAAGTGACTTTAAATTTGTCGAGGTGCAAACAACCTTTAAATTCTTTCTTAATCATATCAACGAGGACAATTCTTTTGCAAGTGAGAACTATCTTTTAAGACAACCAAGCTAATGCTTAAGATTCTTCACATCCGCACCCATCAAAATTTTGTCAGATCCATGTCGATTTTTTTTTTTTTCGGTCTTTTGTTGCGACTACGACTGTAAGGATTGCTTTGGTCTTGTGCATCTCGCATGTAGGATCATCTCGAGCTGCCTCGTCCATACCATTTCACCATGCTCTGCCAGACGCCTCACATAATCACTGGTCGTCAAGTCCTTCAAATCTCGAGTGTAGATCAAAAAATCAAGATCCCTAGACTCCAGCATACCGCGACGAACTCCCTGACTTTTCAAGGGACCAGGGCTAGACGGCTCAAGTAGAAGCTTTCCCCAAAGTTTCCTTAGCTCTTCGATAATCTCAGGCATTTTGTGCCCATGAGGACCATACCCGATTCCCTGTGCTACGGCGTAAAAGCTCCCTGGGTCCCCTACCATCTCTCGAGGCTTAAAACTCGCCACAGTGGAGGCGAGAATGTCAAACATGTATAAGAACTTTGCTGTTTTAACACTCTCGGGATGAGTTAGACGGACAACAAGGGTCCCTCCTGGAACGAGGCATTGCAATGCCAAAAGAAGCTGAGAAATGAAGAAGAGATCCGTGGAGGTATTTCGCGTTGATTCTGAATCGACAAATTGGTTGTCAATGATGACGAGGCTAAACTTTTTCGATACTTGTGCATCCTCCGAGTCATCTTTGTTAACGAAATCTAATTCTTCGGGTGGTTTCTTTAAAACCAGGCCTGGTGAAGCATGGGAATTGGGCTGATTAGATCTTTGAGTTTGCGAACGCATGTCAAGTTTGGAGATATCAAGAAAGTAATGTCGAAACTTTTCGGCAAATGACAAGTAGTGACGGTGACAACGTTGATAGAGGGACATTTCTTGTGGGAGGGAAATTCCTACTCCAAACGCGAGAGGAGTGTTGTTTAAAATGAAAGAAGCAAAGCTATCCGGACGGCACCTATAGTGAAGGAGAATTAATTCATAATTACTACGAATCCGCGACAAATCATACCCCAAGTCAAGGAACCGAAATACGTCTTGTACGCAAGGAATTGTCAGAGAAAGCTTGTTGATGATTTGCTGAAACATTTTTTCTGCGCTAATATTATCGACGCGACTTAAGTCATCTTTGAACTCGATTCTCGGGGTGGCACCCCTTTGACGAGATTCTTCGCAGGACTATAATACAGCTGCTATAGAAGAGTTTCATTTTGAAAAGCACCTCACTATAGACAGACCTTGTCCCAGATTTCGAAAATTTCTTGCAGCTCTTTCGCGCCACAAGCAATTAATTGGTTTGTCAAAGTTTCAGATACCGGTAATGTAAGATCCCAGTGGGAACTGAGTCCACCACCAGAGAAAGACGAGGATGGTTTACCATCGGTCAAAGATTTTGAATCTGAACGAGATGGAATGTATGGCTGCAAAGAAGCGGAATGTCCAGAGTAAGGAGGGACCCGTGCCCCCGGCGGGTAGGGTCTGCACGGTGAAAAACTCGAAGTTTGACGATTGGGAGCCATGGTTGAGTCGACCAGGGACAGAGAATTGCTTGCGGCAAAAGTTGCTACAGTATCGTGCTCAACATGGGCGCTTCGCGGAGTTTTGACCTTTCGCATCATCGAATCCAAAAATATGTCTTTTTTTCTCCAAATTTTTCCACAAAGCTGGTTCAAACGCTGCAATTCGAAGTGCCTTCGTGCGTAAGCTTCAAAGTATGAGCATACAAGTACATGCCCGTCTATCAATGGCATGCTTCAAGCCGTTTGTGTTCATTCTCTACAGTCTCCCAAATTTTGCGGGAACCTTCCAGAATACTTACAAGCTACATGTACACAGCCTATTGTGAGGCGATTAGTGGAGCCTGAGGCCTAAGGATACGGATCTGGATTTGGGCGTTGACTGGGTGTCAACTTGATCATGACGCGTCCACGAGACGTGACACGACTACGTCATTTGCGTCATCAACGTCATTCAGGCCCACAAACGCACGGACCAGCGCGTTCCATTGGGATCGCGAACTTGGGGTATATAAGGACAGCGGGCCAACAGTATCTCCTCATCGCATCCATCACTCAAACTACCATCCATCTCATAGTTTTATTACTCAATTATTTTCAACAATGTCTTCTGATTCATCTTCTGGCCCCAACAAGACCTCCGGTCAGTTCCACAGCGTGAAGGGCAACGCTGTCGAAGCCGTGAGTAGATTCTACTTTCATCGTCGTTCCGATGCTAATACGATTATCGGCTAGGTTGGTAACCTCACTGGCGCCGAATCTTGGCAAACCTCTGGTAAAGAGGAACATGCTGAGGGCGAGGCTGAATACAAGGCTGCACAAGCCAAGGGTTTTGTCGAGGGCCTCTCGGACCAAGTTAGCGGATATGTCTCCTCTGTTACTGGTGCTTTCACAGGCGATAAGAGTCAGCAGGCTCAAGGTTAGTTCTTCCGGTTTTTGTTCCCTGCCGGTTCTGACTTTTTTTACTGCAGGGAACATCCAGCAGGAGACTGGCAAAGCGCAGAAAGAGGCTAACAAGCCCTGAGTAAAGTCTTTGGCCGTCACTTTTCATCACTCTTCGGACGGACATTTGGTGTATACCTGGTAACGAATGTAATATTAATTACCAATTATTATTGTAAAGAAGCAAAGCAATGACAGAACGAATGAATTGCGTTACGATTCTTAGAGGCATACACTTGAACATATACTCAATAAGACATACTCAATTTGGATATTCAAGAACATTACATCAATATAAGTACAGTATAAATCACAGTATTCAAGGGCCTCGGGCAAGTTCCACCAAGAGCTTCTTATAATCCCCACTCGTCTCGCCGGCTACTCGACTCTCAAGGGATTTCTTATACTTTTTATGGTACACAGCTTTGATTGCTTCGAATCGAGACCGATCCCAGTGGTGCCGGACGATCCTAAATGTCGAGCTATTTAATACGCAAAAGTGAAGAGAGACAAAGAAGATAACCCACCTTCTCACAAGTTGTTTATCCTTTGTCCCTAACCCTTTCATCGATTTCTCTAGCATTTTAGCATCACGCCATACGCCATGACCCTCCATCGCATGCTTGGACTTTACTCCATCGACAATGAAGAGGAGAGCTTGGCGCATGTGTCCCGAGCTAAGCAACGATACGGCTTGATGAGTTATCAAGTTTGAAACCCCAAAGAAAGAGATCCTTACAACTCCGACTTGATCACCTTTGTAAGGGATTTGTATTTTCTTCCGTATGCGTCGCATCTGGAACAGTATAAGCAAAATGTTTACGAACGCATGTATGACACTCACAGTGCTGCGAGGTGACTCTTTGACCGGTTTATGATAATATCACAAAATGCGATCTGAGAATATGTATCAACTGCGTTGGAATTGACAAGTCCATCTACAACTTACTTCGTCCGTTCCAATCTTTCCTTGACCAGCTTGATATAATGCTTTAACGTCCCTTTCGACCTGACCGTAATCCACGGGTACATTATCCGGGGGTGGATTTGCCGAAAGGATCATTGTAAACACTATAGAATCCATCATTTGTCAGAGTGCAAATGTAGGAGACGTACAACTTACTTCGTTCAGTTTTTGCACTCAAATCATCGCGTATATCAGCCTGTAGATCTCGGCCGTAGCGCATTCGGTAAGCTATGAAAAGATTCTGAAGGTCTGAAGGTGTGCGATCTGCGATGATCTCGGTCAAGAGCAATTCGTCCGTCCTAACCATGATCACCGATGATTGGGTATACGTGCGAGTAAAGTACGGTTAGACTCACCCTGCTCCTTTGATTGCGCTTCGCACAAGTTCTACGTCATACCATAGCGGTCCTAGAACTAGCCCTTGAAGAGTTTCGCTAAAGGATGTATTAGTGGCCTCGAGGTTAGTGGTGTGTTTTCATTGACCTACCCGAAATAACCGCTAGTCTCGTTCTTGAGGACATCTTCTAGGGTTTTACCGATCCTAGCCTTGAAGGCCATTGACAAGGCTGCCATCGGAAGCGACCCGAGATGAGCTGTGACGGCAATAACTAGGACTTGAAAATTAGCGAACCGGACATGAAACTAGTAGGACAGGAGCTTACGCGAAGCCTCATCCGTTCCGAACCCCTTGGTTGCCTTTCGTATCTTGTCGACGTCCATTGTAGGATCATATCCGGGAGCAATGTCCCCTTGCGGTGGGGAACCATAACTCGTAGGAGTGGGAACCGGTACGCCAAGATAGTAGACAATAGGGGCCTGTGGTTGTTGAGATTGATGGGGGTACGGGGCATACTGAGGCTGATTAAAGGGAGAATGTCGGCCTGGATAGGATGAAAAAGACGGAGGCGGGGGAGGTCCAGGGGGAGGATAGTAGCCTTGCGGACCTTCCGATGGAGGAGGTAGATATGAGGGAGACTACAGTAACCTATCGTAAGTTTGATGAAGCGAAACGTGGAACTGTGAACGCACATAACCATCGTGAAAATGAGGAGGAGGTTGTCCCGGAGGTGGTAAGTAGGCTTGATTTTGTGAGGGAGCCCCGGGATATGAATGGAGAGGAAGGGTCGGAGGCCCATTCGGAGGCCCATTCGGAGGTTGCTTTGATATGTCAGTGAATGATACATGGAATACCTAAAGAACTCACGAATCCTCCAATCGGAGGGTAACCACTGGGAGGTGGAGGAGGAGCACCATAACTTGGATGAGAATTGGGATAATACTGGTAAGACATGATAGGAATAGATTTTGTTGAATAGGTGTTAAATTGTCATTAAATATACCCTGAACCATTCAAGGCTGTACTACCAAGCGCCCATTACGTCACTCATGAGCGCCACATTCAACATCGAGTTCAGCATAGTCCAACCAAAATTTATCCATCCTTGAAACGATCATCAGCCATGTATTAATATCATATCTTATTTGCCTAGTATTCCTCAATTTATCTAGTCGCGATTCGACGCTACTCCAGCCCGGCGCGGTCCGTGGGAGATTAAGCGTGACTTGGCGGTAGATGTGTAATCGGCCCACATTTGTTCGTCACTGACAATGATCAGATTTATACTCGTACAGGTGAGCAAAGACGTTGCAGAACTTTCTCAGCGCAAGACCTCAGAATCTTCCGCAGAACAGGCAAGGAAAAACTCGACTTTCAAAGTGGTATGTACCTTACGACGATGACGAGAAGGCAAGCCGTATATATCATCTTTCATTCCTTCCCACATTCTCACAACTTTTAGGTTCGTCTTCGAGGTGAAGTTCATCGCCTCGTAGCTCCAAGAGACCAGAAGTACCAGTCAAATTTTGTTGAGGTCAGATTGTATACCATTCTTGCCGAATTCTCACTCACAGAGCTGCAGTTTCGAAATTACAAGGTCGTTTATAGAAGATATGCTGGTCTCTTCTTCTGCGTGTGTGTAGACGCCAACGACAACGAACTTGCTTACCTTGAAGCAATACATCTATTTGTCGAAGTCTTAGGCACGTCTTATTGTGATGAATGCAAGTTTTTTTTTTTACTAACGTGATTAATTAGACTCCTTCTTCGATAACGTTTGCGAACTAGATCTTGTCTTCAATTTTTACAAGGTTTACGCTATACTGGACGAGATTTTCCTTGCCGGTGAGGTGGAAGAGACGAGTAAAGATGTTGTGTTAACGAGGCTGGAGGAACTGGAGAAATTGGAATGACGCTCATGTATTCATATCCTAGGGTAAGTATTGCTTCACCCCGTCCCGAATAGCCACTTTTTGATGAATTGCGCAGGCATGTATCAATTAGCACTAATCTGAAATATTTATTTGACTGCTCACTTTTAATGATGTTTCCGCCTGACCTCGCCCCAGTATCTCTTCATCCCGCCCGTCTCTACTGAGTACTGATTGACTAGATATGGACCGAAGTTCTACCGCTGTCATCCGCTAGTCTGCTTTCCGAAGTTGCTGTACAAAAAGGTGCAGCATATCGCATGGGGCGGCAGCCTATCGATTGACAGACATATCATTTTACCGTCTGCTCTCATTCCAAGCATACCCGTCCCCACACACGGACTCCACTTGTTCTCTAAAGCGAGCTTCGCTACTATGGACCTAGAGAGAAAAAAATTCCTGAGCGAGAATTGCCGGCTGATAACGCCTATCCGGTATTCAAGGTAGCGCGGCTAGGAAGCCTCTAGGCTGCGCTATGAACAAAAAAGCAGGCACGGACCAAGTGCTCCGACTATTTCCCCCGAGCTGTGAAGTCGCTTCCTGGATCCTGAATTCTATTTCGAGGGCCTCGGCGGAGGGTAGCAATATTGTCGGCCCAAGTTGGCATGCGCTTCGATCACTTCCTTCATCCAAGTTACAACAGCAGGTCATCGGCATCATTGGTTCCTTGCTTGGTACCGAGCGTGGCTTCCTGTGAGCCAATCTTGTACCCCATACTATTTTTTTCCCAGCTTCTAGGTCTTCGATACACAGGCGGATGTTACAGAAACGACGGCAAAGAAACGATATCCTGACAAGGCGCACACATGGCAATCGCGTGGATTGAGATTCTGAATAGTACGCGAATGTGATCTGTGACCGTGAACTATATTGGCCACATATGGAGGGAAGTAAGTTGTTTTCGTAAACTATGTAAAGTACACTGTCGAGTTTCAAGGAGAATTATCGAGCACTCGGGTAAACGCAGACACCGCCGGAAATCTCCTTCCTTCTTTTTCCCGAGGATAACTGGCCAGATTGTACGCTGAAAGCTGACGCTTTTGTGTTGTTCTGACTCATAAATACGGAAATATGAGGTTGTGGCTAACGACCTCTATTCTAGGATTTGCAATTGGTTCGCAGCTTGCCTTGGTTTCACATATGTCTTTTAATATTAGGCATCTTCACATTGTTTACTCCTCAGTTCCTGACTAATGATACTCTATATTTCAGAGCCAATTCCATTCGATCCTGACAGTCTGTGATGTGAGCCAATATTCTCTTCATTTCGGTCTCTATGTCTTTTTATGTCCCGAGCGTCGTTGATTCAGTTGTGACATTCGCTCTTGATTTTCTTCCGTCGCACATTTATGATGCATTCTCTCTCTTTTCCACCTTTCCAACTTGCCCGCCCCTGCTCGCATCCCCAGTGGGAAACTATCCCTCCCCCTTTCTATTTCGTATTTTCTGTTAATTCGTTCACGCGAGCGGCGAGTTACATTTCGTTCGAGGTCGGATTGCCTCCCTTGGCTTGTCGTCAAAGCAATTCGCATCCGCTCGATAATCGCCACGCCACTGCCTAAAGATAACCCATCACTTTCCTCTATTTACGACCTTGTTCCCTCTCAGGAAGGGAATGCCCACCATCGTTCCTGTGATATACAGTCGGTGTCATTAACTGACTAAACAGGGCTGCCTTCCTCACCCTGGCTTCTGCATGGAATAAGAAGGAAATAAACGAAAAACCTGACTACACAGAGCATTGGGATAGATATCCATTCGACAGGATGGATCTATCCCTCGAAGCATACCGCATCATCGTGAACAATGTTCAGAGTCGCGCTGACTTGGCAGTACTGTGTCTCGTGTCGAGGGCTTTCCGACGCGTCGCGGAGCGTGCATTGTATAACACACTGTACATGCGGCAGTTGGATAGGAGTCAGCGCCTGTGCGAAACGCTGGCGGGTCAGGCTAGGATTGCGGCACTCGTGGAAGCATTGGATATCGCGGTTGAAGACGAGAGGGCCTCGGGGGACGAAAGATCATTGGGAGATCACGACAGCGGGGAGGAGGAGGTGGAAGAGGAGGGAGAGGAGGGAGATGAAGAAAATACCGATGATTCTAACGACGAAGTTGAAGAAACGGAGGGGGAGATAGTGGCCAAAGGCGATGAACAGATGGATCTGGAAACATCAATCACCTCCCCGGAGAGCGGTCCCAGTGGCATGTCTACGCAGCCAGTTACTCACCAAGGTATTTGGTCGGCTATTTCTCGCTCGCTCAAGAACATGTCTGGCCTTCGACACTTGAACATCTTTATGAATGGCCTCTCTTCCACCGGAAAATTAAGCTGGATCCTTGTCGGCTGCAGCTTCCGTTTAAAAAGTTTTCACTCGGACATGAGGTGGGACGAGGATCTAATCCAGTTTTTGAACGGTCAGGATGAGATTGAAGATTTATATATTGGAGATTACGATGACGGTACGGAACATCCAGAAGAGACTCCAAGCACGCAGGGAATGGGTCAAGAACTGACAGAGGCAGGTGAAATCACACCTCGAGCTCACTCATCCACCGACGCTCAGGGTGAAGATATTACTTCCTCACACCGCCCTCAGCTTGTATTATCCCCAGCCGCTCTCCCACGTCTCACGACCCTCGAATGCACTTTTTCCGAAGCCGCTGTTGCTCTGGTCCCTGGGCGTCCCATTTCGCGTCTGAAGACGTGTTTTTCGCACATGGACCCTGCAGGCAAAAAGGCGGAGATGGATTTTTTGTTTGCGGCGTTGGCGAGAAGCAGTATAATTTCCCTTTCCGGGACATCGAGGGTCTCGACATCTGTAAAATCTCCAAGGACGGACAAAAAATCTAGGCAGGGTCGGATTTCTAGACATGGGAAATTCGTAGGTGGCTGGCTTGCCCTAGATATCGCGGATGCAGAATACGTGGAAGCCTTTGCGATGCAATTATTGAGAAAGGTGGTTGATTTTACTTTGATCGGGCCCAGACCAAGATATGGAACTGCTTCCTTAACAACTATGAAGGGCACATTGAGATATCTAGGTACCTTGGTGCTGCCTGTTGGTGGTACAGAGGTTCGTTCTTCTATTTTCTGCGTAGTACGCCTTTGCTCAAACTAATCATCATCTGATTTCATTTTTCTCTCTAGCGACTGCTTTTTTATGGCCTCCTCATGCAGCTGCGCCGCTTATGCGCCGTAGAGCTCGAAATAAGTTCATGGGATCCGTCTCCAGTAACTTTGGGCCCCGTTGCATTTCGCGCACTAGGCAACGAGTTGAGGCTATATTGTCCTGGGATCGTCAAAGTCGTCTTCGTTTCTATCGGATCAGAAGATGTCGCTACCGTCGGAGAAAGGACGACGGTAGAGTACGTGCGAGGTGAAGCAGTGGCAAGAGTAGATAGAGAAATTTTGAATGGCATGAATGGGCTTGGAGGCTCGGAAGGGTTGTGGAGAGATACATGAGGCTGAGCTGATCTAGGTTGTGCTTTCGTCTGCTCATCTGATTCCCTACCCTCGTGATAGCATACAGGAATATCTTTAATCTTTCTTTTACTCATTAGTGACCGGCATTCATTCCTTCAGCTCTTCGGACATGACGCTTTTTGCAAACTCCTTCTGTTACATCGTCAATTATGATACCCTCGTTTCTCTGAACCTACATTTCGGTATAACAACCACGATTTCGTATATTTGCGTATTACTACCTGTTAATCGTACTCGAAATATACCAATTGACCTCACTATCATGCTTACAAGTATGAGATTACGACAGCGTCGTGTACTAGTTTTTGTCGCCGCTTTCGTACCAGAGCAGCGCCAGAGAAAAACCCAATCCATGCTCGTCCGCACGAATAACGGATGCGTTTGGTGTTTCTGCGTACCCGCCTTCAGCTGCTAGGCGAAGAGATTAAACTTCTCAGCTAGAAAAAAATTTTAAGTCACCCGAGAAGGAATCTTAATAAGCTTTTCCGGGCGAAGAGCCGACTGCACTTGGAACTACGACGAATCCGAATTAGTCGAAAGCTCGCAGGACGTCGTCTCCCAGCATCCAATCCGTCAACGACTGTAATGATGCTTCCAACTTGTTTCTGATCTCACTCTATATAATGACCATTAGTATAAATAAGGACATGAAAACGGTTCCATATTAAATCACCACACATAAACGGCAGAAATGTATATAGACTGTGTGCCTCAGGACAAAAGGTTATGAAAAAAGGGACGGATCGAATGATCCGACATCTGAGTGAAGTAGTCGCTATCATTAGACTATCCAGTCAGTGACGATCTAGGGAACAGCAGTCATTTTGACCCTCATGCCATTGGAAAATCCGAAAATAAGTCCAGTTAATGCAGGATAACCGAAGCTAATGCTCCGACATCTGAGCTAGATAATCGGATAGCTAGATACACCAGCATTAAGTAAAGAAACCAAGGCGATGGCAAAAAAATCTCTTTACCTTCAAAGCTCCATTCCGAATACTTTCTCCGACACTCTGTACATCCGGATTGGCCATAACTCGAGAAATCGCATCCCGGGCCGCAAACTCCAGATTAGCCAGGCTCCCATCTCCGAGGACAGACTCGCTGTTATTTCGAACCATTGTAGCCTCTTCTTCTTCATCCCGGCCAAAGTACTGGTTAGATGAAATGGACGAGGCACCCTGGAACGACTGGAGTCGCGTCTGAGCTTCTGTTACAGCCTGAGGGTCATATGCATTTCGACCGAAGAACATATCTGATGAAATGGCTTTTTGGTTGCCGAACTTGTCGCGAGCTGTCGTGGGAGAGTCGTCCGCGACGTTTGAGGAGCTGTAGCGATTATATTAACGTTCGAAGAAGGGTAGCACTAATTTCACGCACATGGATCTTGCAGGTTGCACGACAGCTGCAGCACCCTTACCGGGGATCGCACCAAAACCAAGTCTAGGGAATGTTGCAGATTGAGGAGTCTCTACTTTCTTCGCAGGACCATTGGAGGTGGAGGAGGCTTTGTTTCCAATTTCCAAGGCTGCCAGCTTCGCCTCAGTCTCTTTTCGCGCTTTTTCTTCTTCTTCTTCCCGCTGGCGGTCATAACCCAGTTGTTTGATACGTTCAGCCTCCTCGCGGGCTTTCCGTTCCGCCTCTTCGAAATCAATGGGTTTAGCGGCCTTTGAAGCACCCAACCCAAGCTTGGATTTTTTCGGTCCAGAGCCGACGCTTGTTGCCGAGTTGAGTCGCGTCGCGCCTAGTTTACTGGAACGTGCGGCTGCTGAAGAGGTGGTCGTACGTGGAACCGATGTGGCTGGGGTCGCGGTTGCGGCTGGAGAAGATGATGAGGTAGCGGCAGGGGAGGGAGTACGTCCAACTATCGGAGGTGTAGAGATTCTAGGAGTAGACGGGGCTGACGCTTTTGGTGTCGAAGGTTTTGACCACGATTCGAAAAAGTCTTCTTCGACAGTCTCCTTCGGGGCTGAGGAAGTCTCGGCACCATCCACAAAAATTCCCGTTGGAAAGCTATTCAAATGAGATTCTCCGGCAGATTGTATGACCGATTAGTACATACTTTGCGACATCTTCTCTAACTCGCTTTGCCAGTTCTTCTTTGTAAAGTTCAGCAATACGGCTGGAATACTTCTTCTTCGTATCGGCATCGACCAGTAGCGACTGGCCACCGTGTTTGGTAAAAAAATCAGCTGCAGATTGATTTCCTCCAACTTTCATGTTCCGCAGCTGTGCGAGCTGCCATGAGTCGAGATTCGTGGAACTATCCGTCGAGCAAACGTCAAGTCTTGGCAAAAAGAGATCTACATGCGCATCACGCACCGTACGAAGGAGATATGCACACCCATGTTTCGATGGATACTGGAGCAATCTAAGCAAATGTACACGCCAAAAGTTACACTTGACCATGTCGGATTTCGGGCATTGCAGTCAAAGCAGGTCTATTGGGAAACATTAGTGCTAGTTACAAAGATTATCGATGAAGTTTGATAGATACTTTGTTAGCCTTTTGAGCCTTCAGAACTTTGAAAACATTTTCAGTTTCTTGTTTGGTTGGTTCCGCCATTTAAAGATAATGCTGATACGCTGAATAAAAGTTGTGTCGTGGCCGCGACGTAAACAAAGTCAAACTATCCCTCATAGTTTAGCGCCCACGAAGCGATGGGCGCTTACAGTTCTCGTACTAGGCTGTATCGGATCTCCATCTACAAATGTGTTGCTTCTATCTCGCTGCTCTGTCTCTAGGCCGGTAAGAAGGTGGTCTACCATGCTACTGAACTTTGACATTTCTTTTTTAAAATTCATCAAGATTCAAAATTCTCAAATCAAAAGTACTGTACTCCTTCCGGTTGCAGGTTCTTTCAAAGACAGTTATTATCATGCGCGATTGCTTAAATCGATGATCACAGGATGATCTGGTCCTATGGGCGTACATGTATACGCCTCGAGCCATCATAGAAGATTCCGGAGATATTCTGCAGTGAGACGGTCGGAACACTTAAAATTTAAAAGGTTGCCGTCGGCATTAAGGGCGCCTAATATTGACCTTAGTACTTGGCATTTTTGCGTATGGCACAGCAAGAACCACGCAAGGTCATTGCGGCTCCCGGTTTCTACATAGCGAGCCTTTCAGCCATCATTTGATCCATTAAACATTATGGGGTCACACGGGGTAGGCTCGAGTATCCATATGGCTCTGGACGGTGAGTATCTTGGTTAACCAATTTCGCGCAAAACTTCAACTGACCCATGCACCTATTCTTCCGACGAGCCAGTCCATAAGCACGTTCTACTTAGACCAATTGAAGTTGGGCAAACCCTTTTGCTCCGGCAGCATGTACTTTGGCCAGACCTGCCCATCGACAAGCTCAAACTACCCGAAGATGGAAACGGGTGGCATTTTGGAGCTTTTGTGCCAGACGACCCTTCCGCAACAGATGACCCTATCGCTGTTATTTCTCTTTTTTTGGACCCCATTCCCATCGATTGCGGTGCTGTTATTTCGGAAGATAGCGAATTTACAAACAACTCCGAAAGTTTGTCTTCCTTTGTGCCTTCCCGGGCTGCCGTTCGTTTTCGAAAATTCGCATGCAGACAAAGCATGCAAGGTCAAGGAATAGGAACAGCCTTGCTCAAATACGCCCTGGACTTTGCGCGTTCAAATCTGAACGCTCAAGTATTTTGGTGTGACGCAAGGGTTTCTTCGGCGTCATGGTATGAGCGCAGAGGGCTCGTACGGTTCGGAGAAAAGTTTTACAAAGGTCCGGTCGAATATGTTCGCATGAGAAGGGCACTTTTCCAGTCGAGTGATAGCTAACCACACGACCCAGTGTGCCAACCATTGGGTCATACTTTGCACTACTTACAGGAGAATGCCGAAGGAGAGCAGTGCCCATTACACTGATGAAATCACCCTTAGAAGCGTATGTATTTTCAGAAATCTGGATCGTTGTTCATAAATCTAGATACACTCCCAACTGCCCGATGACGATACCGAGACAGATCATTTGAAACTCCGTGGTCTTTCAATCGATTCTCATCTTTCGCACCATCATGCACAGAATAATTTTTTCTTGTCCTTTCTTGCCATACGAAGGTCAATCTGTCCTGCTCTGTCTCGAGCTACACGGGGCTTTGAAACTGCTGCTCCCTATGCTGTCAGTGTCGCGGACTTTAAAAGTACGATGATATCCAGGAAGGATGCAGACGAGCGTACTGCGCGCAGTACTTAGCTACTTCCGTGATCCGGAAATCTGTCGGGAAGCGATTGGAAGCGATAGATACAAAGGACGCTATCTCAGCTAGTTTATGTGTTTGAGCCTTTCTCTGGGTCTCCAGATACAGGTACAATGGAAGTATTTTCCGCGGTGAACACGACTTATTGTACTTACAACATCGATAACAAAATTCCTTTGTCCTTGAATTGAAACGAGTTGAATGACGATATCATGTTTGCGCTGAAACGAGGAAGCGAGTAAATAAATTTTCGGTGTAAATTGGGACAGATGGTAGGCTACGTGTGTTCATATCTCCATCCGGGAAAAAATTGCATTTCTATCTGAGTATAAAAGGAGGTCTGGAGGAAGGGTTTGAAGCATCCCCACCTTTTCCTGCATTTCCACCTGTCGACTCTTCTCGTAAAACTTGCTATGTGGTGTTACATCGCTCCATTCAACTATTTTGCTATGAAACAAAGGCTTCACTTGTGCTTCGGATCCGTTGGTCTTAAGTGCTAGAGTCTCTGTTCATAGCCAAAATAGTTGGTGGAGCGTTGTCTTCTGCTGCTTACCAGGACACGAGTGAGGCGACGAAGCTGTCTCTTCCTTTACATTGATTTTGTGTAGGCTATTTTTACAGACATAGTTCTACGGCACATAGCTACTGGTCATTAGATACTACACACTGGACTGTTTTGCCCTTCACAATTTCGCGCAGTCTTGATAGAGTTTTTATTACTAAATAATAACGAAAATGTGGCTCAGAAATTTAAAAGAATGCATACAGTCATCAGGAACACCAGTGCTTCCAAAAAATGAGTGCTCTGGGGTTTATTGCGGGTCACAGGAGAGGCTTCTCAATAAGCGGCACCTCAATTCTTCGAAGCACGTCAAGTACATGTACGCTTCTCCGTACGTAGGCGAGATCCCAGGGTCTTGAGAACACCAATCTTGGGATCTACAATCGTTATCTCAGTTTTAATAGTTGACTCCTCTTCGTAAACAGGACCAACATGTGTAAGTAACCCTCTTAATCTGCAGTGTGTTGACTAGAACATATCGAGTTTAAAGCTTCAGATTGAAAAACTCGTGCAGTTTTTGCACTTTCCTTTACATAATTTACTGGTAATAATGAGCGTTTCGCGCTTACATCCAAGCATCAACACGTTCGCTGCACCAGGCTGAGCCGCTGTAGTCGACTGGCGAATGATGTCGCCATTGTCTTCATATTAAGCTTAATTCGCTACAAACTGACAGAAGGATCAGGAAATGAATGAAAGCCCCAGAAAAATGGGCAGAATTCATCAACGAAGGACGCTAAGAAGAGTAAGCTCCGGGTCTTATCGCAAAGGAGCACTGGCTTGATATTCGTACACGATTTAACGGTAACCTGAGAGCAGCATCGCGCCCACGCAAGTCTGTACAAAAGGCTTTCTCATACCGGAGCTACTTGTCTGCTTTCTCAGAATCGGCTATTCCGCAGAACACATCAGAAAAAGATCAGCCTTGTGTGAACACAAAAGCACAGTCGTTATCCAGCCACCCTCAAACATGTCAGTGCGAAGGACCATGACGAGAAGCCGAAGATGCATAGGCGCCGACTCGGAATTTCGAGAGGTGCGTCGCGCCTGGCCAAAGACTTGTGCAGACAATGCCACCGAGGCCATAGCGATCGGAAATAAAGCGGGCACTGAACATGGACTGATCGAAAATGATGATATAAAATATGCATGTCGACATCCGTTTTCGCGGAAGAACAGGGATAAAATCTGTCCGCATTCTTTCTTGTTCATCGAGATGGAAGATAGCGAGTGGCAGTCTTCACGGAAAAATGGGGCGATGTCAGGTATGTCCAAGAAGAAATTGCGGTAACTCAGGAGATGCGAGTGAAAGGGCGTGAAAGAAGCAGGTATAGGGTAACGCATTGAGGGTAAGGGAAAATAATACATGTGGCAAAATTATGGCTTGAGCAGCTCCTCGACTATTCGATCATCTGGAATCTGAGCTACATTAGCTCCGCGATAGTTCAGTCTCCTAAGGACGTCAATCTACAACGAGTGGCATTAGCATGCAGGGCTGCGATAAATTTAGAGGCGCAATACGAAAAGATGTATAATGCATAGCCACACAAGTACTCACAACTTTATTCCTAGGGAATCCAAGACTTTCGAATTGGTCTACATGTGCTTTCTCTAATCCCGCAATTGCCACTTCATCCCTAGCACCTCCTGAGCCTTTGGACTGCTTCATTCCCGGTCCCCCTGCATAGATATGTGTCCAATATCTCGCCGTCTCTTCGAAGCTGCCTTTACTCGTGGTGTAATGCTTGGCCACCTCTGCATCCTGAGGATCGTTGGGTTCTGGTGAGCACAGCAAACTTTGCAGCGAAATCAGGGTAGACTTGAGCGTGAGTACCGGGGACCAAGCATCTTTCAGAATGTCGAGACAAATAGCTCCTGACGCAGAAGAAACGTTTGGATGGTATACTTTTGTGATGAACTTCATTTTAACAGGCTGGAAAGGGTAGGCATCTGGTATTACAATGTCCTAGGGTACGATTAGAGAATTACGACTCAGTTTTAGAACCACCATAGCAGCAAAGATGAGGCGGCGATATCTGCACGCCGAACTTACTACTTGAAATACTCCACCCTGATATGGGGTATCCTCGGGGCCAGGGAATGAGCCTCTGAGATGGAAGGGTGAGTTGTCCACCAATTCCAGAGTAATGTTGGAAGTCTTGTCATTCTTGCAGTCTTGTACTACCATTAAATTTCAAGATCTTGATGATCGTCTACTGAAAACTCACCAGCGATTTCCTTGTTCACACGACGAAGTCGAGCATCCATAGTATACAGGCTCCGATAGAAGATCTAAGCAAATATCAATACCAAGAAAATGAGAGAAAAAAGAGACGGAATGGCTGCGATAGAGTGTAGCGAAATCAGAAGATTGCCAGACCGAGATCATTAAGCGCTGCTTAGTCAGCTATTAAGCGCCGAGAAGGCCCGGTAGGCCTGAGCGCTTATTTGCGCAAAATAAAGTTTGAAGTCCAGTTGCTGCGAACGATTATCAAAAGTCTGCGCAACTCTAAAGTAGAATGGTACTTTCAGATATTGCATCCTGTAATCACTGCGGATTTCATTTCGGAGACTCTGTGTACTTTATAACTTCTCGGCATCGAGACACCTACAAAAGCACCCACGGATGATGGGACAAGCGTCAACTTCATCTACTATACTCACAACGAAATGTCATCCCCTCGATCTCCTGCTCATCACTCTCTCAGGGGCCAGAGGCCTCAGATGTCTAGGCCAACTGTATCCTCCTCAGCAGGGACGGACCGCGACATTATGGAGGGCCTTCTGCCGGTGCCCATCCAAAGGTTGAAGGTTCCGAGAACTGAGGCCGCTTTCTCGGGGCTGGTAAAGATTGGCAATTTGCAGTACATTGGGTCCTATAACTGGATGAAAAATCCAGATAATCAACCTACCATTGTCGTGCCAGGTAGCATAGCTATTCCCAGTCTCGTGCATCATTAACTCAACGCACTTAGGCTCCCCTCCGGAATGGCAGAACGTTGCAACGCCGTATAACGTACCCGCTGATCAAGGTGTCCGATCCAATATAGACCAAAACTCCTTTTGGTGTCCTTCATCCAATCTTGCACCTCTTATTGTAGCCGTAAACACGCAACAGGTGGAATCTGGAAAACAGCCTTTTAACTGGTCCTCAGTTGATCTCGTCACTGATCGAAACGGGTTGCGCAAGCTCCTTCGCTGGATCAACGGTACCGCCGAAAAAGACTTCCGTATTGATACACAACTGGCTGGAAACAGCACCGTACTCTTCAGTCGATGGGAGAAGAGGACACAGGAAGTGATGACGGGGTTTACGTTCGGATTCAATTTTGAGGACAAGACGACTAAACCGGTAACTGGTTGTGAAGAAAGCACCGGACACCACAGGATCGTTGACTACGTGAGCTTTCTATTTTTCTTTTGGGATGTCTGATTTCTCAAAATTTTCATGTAGGATTTTAATGGTCTCAAAATCGTGTTACGGTTTGAGGTGGACGCATGTCTTCCTTCAAGCACTTCCCCCATCCTCAGTAAAAACGCATCTTTCGACGTAGACGATCTAAGCCGTGTCTTTTCTGCGGCATCGATCTCCTCGGCCAACGTTAATCGACCGACCTACAGCTCGGTTAATATAGGTGGTATGCATACTTTGCGCGTCGGGAGGGCCGGTTCAGCTGTCCCTCAGTCCTCTCTGATTGAACTCAGCACGCGCTCCCAGAAACGAGTTGCGGAGAATCGATGGAGAGAGGACTTTCCCCAACTATTTCTCTCACAGACTCCGTACCACTTCCTTGGAGTTCATCAATCTGGTCGCTTTATTGACGTCCAAAAACGCCAACTTAAAACAAGCACAGATTTGGTAGAGGCGGAGAAAATATGTCAACCTGCTTTTCAAAAGCTTCGGATTGTACTGGGTTTGATTCAAAGACTGCTCATGGATGCTGGGGAAGAAGGAAGACTCAGTATTGTCTGCCGGAATGGCATGCTGGCAATTTACGAAAGGAAGAGCGAGACAAGTCTTTTATCGGAATCCTTTCTACGTCAATTTCGAGCCAATAAATAATGTACTTGTATAAATTATTGTATCTCGCGTGGCAAACAAACCATTTCAGTAATCTTCTACTAGAAAGTGCTACTTACTGTAGCTCAATCACTTCTTTGCAAAAAATGGAGGAGGGCAAACGATCATTAGGTATCGATCTAAGACCCATAAGGTATCCTAGAAAATTTTAAGAATGATAGATGTTTATACAACACCGTTTAGAAATTGAGGCGCCGTCCAGTTGAACTGGGCAAGTTCTTGTATGATTGTTAGTTAGTAGATGGACACGAGGTTCGATACTGTGCATACTAAACGCCGTTCGCGAACTCAAATGAAATTTCTCACCCACGGTAGAGGTACAACCGGTGATGAGGATACAAGTCAATACATTCATGCATATATACAAAAATGTCTCCAGTAACGAACGCTTTGACCGGGCCGCGATATTTGCCGTTTATGGGATACTACAAGTAACTGGAGATTCGACTCAGAATCGATTCGTTCATCCGCTCCAGACGGCAGGTCCAGCTGTAGCATGCCAAATAAGTCATGATGCGTTGCAATGAATTTAAGGAGAGAGAACTCACGAGCTTGATATCCAGTGTAGCTGGCCGGAAGCGCATAAATATCTTCCAAGTGTCCTGGTCAGTTTTCCGTCAAGGTCTACAGAGAGAAATCCTTACTGATCAAAATCCCGGGATCATTGGCAGAGTACTGAAGTTTTCGCGTTAATACCAGAACTTCCATGCTGGTGATCAACTCACTGCACCAGGGAACGAGACAAGAGGACCTGGAGAACCATTGCCTCCATTCACGACATTGATCTGTGCGCAGCTTAGGTAGAACTACAGCAAACAGTAAGTTATTCAGAAAGCAGATCTAAAATTCCGTCAACTCATTGCGAAAGTACCTGAGCGCCATTAACAGAACTTGCAACGTGAAGCGCAATTTGTTCCCCTCGAAGCAAGTATTGCCTAAAACGACATTTCAGGTAAGTAACTCAGCATGAAGGTTTCCATTAAGATGCTCACCCGCTGGGAGTCGATTTAGGAATGGTAAAGGTGAATTCCTGCTCATCTGCAATGACGGAAACGTCAGTTCGTCAACCCGAGCTTTACCGCGAAAAGTTCGATTTCTCACTCTCTGTGGGAAAAGTCATCCCCGTCGACGGAGAGTAGGCCGGTTTAGCTTCCCATATTTTAAACCAAGTTTTGCCCAGACCAGCGCTGTTCGAGTTTGCAGCAGGACTAGCAGAGCTCATGTAAGCCGAAAGGTACTGAATTATTTAGCAATCGGGGTGCTTTTCAATCAGAATTAGCTGTACTTACACCTGGATGATACAACGCGATATTCGATCGGAACCCAACCGTAGACCCAGCGGCCACTGTTGCAATCCCGGCAGCCCCAGCTGAGGTCGAATCGAGCTCGTAGCATCGGATTGCGTCGCTCGTAACATCGGTGACCTATGCAATGGGAACAGCAAGTAGTGTACGCTATCTAATTGTTAAAACATGAAGAAGCTTACCGGATCGTTCGTGTAATGATTGGCGGTCTCGCGAACATACTGCCAATCCGTAGTCACGGTACCGTTGACGATGAGATCAGGAAGGGTATCTGAAGAGTGAAGGCGGAGGAGCATATTTGACATTGGTACTGTACCGAGGAGAGATAAGGCGCGGTGAAAAACTCACAATGAGCTAAGGTAGTTTTGATAGCTGTGAAGGATGCCACGCCGAGAAAGAGAAGTTTTCGAACAAGATACATCCTGAAAGAGAGACCAAGCCTAGCCTGGACGAGATATTAAACTAGTGGGATGGGCTGCTCTTATACATCTGACTTTGTTGTATTCGCGCTGAAAAAGTGGATGGTCATTCAATAACCCAAGAGTCTGTTCACGGAAAAAGACGTGCGACTGCCAAAGTTTTGGAGCATGAATGGGGCTGAATATCGGCTGAAGATAGGGATACAGAAGGCTACGCTATTCTTGATCATACGCCCGAACCTTGGGTATTACGAAGACCTAGATAAGCGAACAAAGACCGTCACGACAATAGCAGATCACCTTTACAATGTCATGAGCAAATTCTGAAGTTATCCCGCTCGGTATATCTGTCCTCATGAAAAAGAATCATCTATAGCAGTAGATTACAATGCAAGTTTTAGTAACATACTTTGCCCGATGTTCGGTATTTTACCGTTTAGTGGTATTGACTTAATATCAACTACAACCCGAGACGGCCCCGATGTATATGCAAAGTGGAGCTCTTCAACCGAATCCTGGCAGACGTTGACCCGATCATAGAGGACGGGAAAACATGAGGAACATAGGCGGGATTATGAGGATTGCAAAGAATGGAAATGAGCCCCCGATCAACTTTTACTCATCTTTGCGCATATTCCTGATGTCCTCCAGCCCCTCATCGTGATTCCAAAAGTCAAGATTAAGTGACGAAGAATTTGCAGATGATGCTGATTGAGGTCCATTGAGAGTCTTCCCATCGTTTTTGACATCTCCGTTTACGTCGACAGTCCTGAATTTAATGTCTAAGCCGGCTTCCCCATCTTGCTCTCGCTCGCGATCGCTCTCGACCTGTAGTTCACTCACTCCACTTAAAAATCCCTGTTTCACCGTCCTTTCCTCTCTCCTCCACCTCTCCACTTCCTCGCTCCCGTCCCACATAACCTTCTCGATGATATGCCTCATCAAAGCTCTCACAATTACCCACGCCTGACTTGCTCCGAGCACCAACAGTGAGATAGTCAACCCCAACTCGCGCCATGCAGTAGCATCATCCGAGTCCCATACTGCGTCTGATAGTGCTAGGGAGATCATTTCAATGGGGCTGCCAGTGTCTCTGGTGAGATCGAATAAATAGGTGCATTTTCCTGCACCTCCGTCAAGTTGTTGAGAACGAGGACAAAACAATCCTACGAGCACAATATTGACAACTGCACTGCCCCACCCAAGAAACCCCAATACATCCAACCATGGCCCGATACTCTCTATTCTTAAGGGAATAGGTCTCCTCTCATGCATGCTGATCCTCCAGGCATCTTTCCGCATTTCCATCACGTTATTGAGCAAAGCGAATAACGGCGCCAGAGGGAATATAGTCGACCACAACACTATGTACCCAAACTGGATCACCATTTCGGAATAGTCGGTTGAGAGATTCGACGGGGTTGAGGGCAGGGTTGATTCGTGTAGAGCGCGAGAAAGGAGAGATTCGGAGGAAGAAGGAATACTAATGAGGGTAGTGGAGAACGAGCGGAGTTGTTTGAAGGCGGTAGAGAAAGGACTCTTGGGAGTATTAGGAAGTATAGGTGACGTTGGCGAAGTTGGGGAGCCCGGAGGTGATTCCATTGTAGGGACGTCATCGAAAAACTTCGTATCATCGTCGAAAAATTGACTATTTTTCTCTGGTGGGCTCTTCGTCCACAAGGACACTAAACTTTCCCAGATCTTCATAAGATAGGGCCATCCAATCTCTGTCGAACTATCGATAATTTGATTTGTCACGGTATACGCGAACATCTGTTCCTCTAATCTCGAACGGTCTAGTCTCAGCCCTGTTCTACCGTCCATGAAAGTAGATAGATCGAATTGGCCGAATGTAAACGAGTTTCGCGACAGCCACTTCACAGCCGCGATCACCATTGCATCCCCAAAAGGGACATAGACGAGCGCAGTTAGTGCGAGACTGAGGTATGCAACAAGCGCAGTGAAGATAAATGTTTTCAGAGTGATAGAAGCGGTATGATTTGAGACAAGGGGGTGATTCTCCCATGCCACGATACGCTCAGCGCTTGATTGGAAGTAGGAAATGAGGTGAGGAACAAGGATTGCGTATACAATTGTGGGGGCAAATGTCTGATGAAGAGTGAGCAAGGAGAGCACGGAGATCGACGAATGCAACGTACGACATAACGCTGTCCGGGACCGGTATAAAAATGCTCGCAAAACTCTTCCAAGAAGAATATTATTGTCATGAGGATAGCCAGTAAGACTGCAAAACCCAAAAATATTGGCACACTGGCCAAGATCCTGATTTCTCGCATCCAGGCGGAATTTTCCCTATGCGCGTGTTGTACTCGAGTCTTCTCCACTTTAGCGGCGCCCCTGATCCCAAACCTCAGCGCATATCGCCTCTCCTCCACACGCCACCACTCTACAAAGCCTATTGCCCATACGGAGGTAAGAAGGGAGTATATAGGCGAGTACGAAGCCCGAAAAAACCAGGCAAAGACACCGACAGTAGCGGGGACGGCTAATGCGCGCGTATATGATTGAATGAAGATGAAGTATAGTGAAAAGGCGTCGCCAAAATGAGCTTGAATCTGTTCTTGTGAGATGGACGCGGTGCTCAACCAATTTGAGGTCCAAGCGTGGATCCATTGCTCGTTGAAATCACGGTCGTGAAGGCAAAAGACGGAATCAATGATATCCCAGCGTGGAATGTCTGGATGGATGCCGAGGCCAAAGGGAGCATTTGAAGTAATGAATGAGTGGACTAGTCGAATGCGCTCAGCGGGACTCAAATTGAAAGTATGGTTTGTCACTGGAACGGGCAGGCCAGAAAGAAAGTCTGTTTCACTGCCAAAGATTTGTTAATGGTAGCTTTTTTACCTTGCCGACTAGTACTCAACTCACCGTTCTTTTTGCACCAGAACCTTCAACATATCATCTGGACATGAGACGAATACGAGAATCTGGCCATCCGAATCTCCACGTCGCCCGACAGCTTTCAGTCCCGAATTTTGAAGGGTATCCAGTAAGAGTGCATACTTTTCCCGAGACGGAGATTGGACTGAGATTATTACATCGACCTCGACGTTGTCGTCGAACATGACCTCCAATTAATGTACGTTAACACTGAGCGCCTCGGAAGGCGCTCAGGTTTTCAATTCGGCTATCAGTATTATAGGCGTGCTTCGACGCGTCTTGGAAGGATTACCGTGTAATTGGCAGATCAAAAGAGGCGTTAAGGTCAGATTTTTACCGGTTAAGTATATAATATCACAGCACTTCGATATATATGTGCCACTTAGTAGACGCTGTTGATTCCATGGTTCAGCGCTTTTGGAAATTACTTGGCCCAATTTATCAATTTGCCGGATTATGTTCGGATTATGTCGCAGCGCTGACATAAGGGGTTGCGACACAGTCGTCGTCCTGTGCCGTAGTTTAGCGGGGTGAGTGCAGCGAATACTCGTGTTGTGTGCACAATATTTAACTTGCTCCCAGCAGATATTTGCGTCTCTCAGAGATTAGATAGGTGTTAGATTTACAGGGCAACTACCGATTGGCGGCCAATATCCTCAGCTGCTATCGATCCTTCCGGATCGGAAGCAGAGATTTGGTATTCCGCAAAGATCAAACTTTATAAGACTCCTACAGCTTACATGCTTCAAGGTATCGTTGTGGTTGTGATCATGCTATAGATGATCATGATCAAATCAAGTATTACTTTTCTCTCTACGCAAAGCTGTTGGCAGGTCTCGCTTTCCGATTCAGCGGGCTGTGACAATTTATGTTACATGACGCTAACTTGCTGCTTGCTCTACTTCTTTTCATTTTGAATACTCTATGGGACACATATGACCGTTCCAGGTCAATCGATGCAACAGCTTTTTCTATATCATTCAAACCCTCCCGAGATAGTCAAACCAAGTCAGGAAGTATCTGCACGCCCCGTGCGCAAGGCAAATGTAATTTCCATGCAAGATGGATCAAGAGCCAATAGCACTCTTTGGTCGCGATGTTCTACCTGGACTCAGGGACTGCTTGAATCCTTCTCCGAGGAAAGTGTTATGGAACGAAGTCAGATGCACATCCGTTTTCAACCCTTTTTGGATGTTTGGTATGTTTCCCGCCCTTACTCCAACTTCTGAATACTAACTGATTGTCATTATTTTGTTCAAGACTCGAAGGCGCTGAAGACGGATGACTAGTGCAGGTATGTAGTAAAAACCTATGGCGATTAATTTCTCAACCGAGCACCCCGCATCTACAATTGATCTTGCTACTGCGTTGCATGTCCGGGGGTGGCGGTATACCGGTACAGGGCGGCACCTGGTAACAAAATATGTCGAGTCCCAATAGGGAGGCTCCAGGAACAAGCAAACATTCAGCCTGTATAAAAGAGAAGGTTCCAAGGTTGGCGCAGAGCTTCTCCTCCTCCCTTTACTTGGTAGCGAAAGAAACATGACATCAATAGACCTACCCCTTATTTCAGACGCCGCTGACGCGTGAGTTGATTATATGCGCACTCATGGTGTTCACTCACTTATCCTTCTTAGGCGCGATACCACTGTAAGTTTCTGTCCGTAGTGTACCGGATGGAAGCTTAATGGCGATATATCTATCGTAGTATGTCGCATTTGTTGGGTTCACCATCCTGATTTGGGACCATTTGGACACCTTTACGACTGAGGTGAGTAAGGATTCGTGGCCGAACATTCTATTCGCTGACGTGGATTATCTAGGTAGAATATATCTGGCCCAGAATCGGAGAAAAACAACCAAGTGTGTTTTTTTTTTTTTTCTTTCTCAGCTTCGCGCTAAAACTGTGTATACATCTCTGCAGTCGTGTACCTATTTCTCATTGTCAGTAGGCCCGGGCCCTTTGCATCCGCTCTATCTCATCCGATTATCAGAACCGATATCTCATTCCTCTTAGTTTCATTGTGAATCTATTTGGTGAGTGGCTCGCCTTTTTTACGGGAGATAACGATGTCGAATATATGCTTCTAGCCTACCTATCCCCATCGATGAATTATAATCTAGATGTAAGTTCCTATCTTTCATTGTTCGAAGTCCGCTGCTCATTCTTTTTGGCAGAGGTTTGTTGTATATTAACCAATTGGTATAAGTACCACATAGTCATCACTCTTTCCAGATGCAAACACTTTGTCCGTTTCGAAGGTGCAATGACGTTGATTGGCATCAATATCGTCGGGCTGATGATGCTTGTTCGGTGGGTCCAAGGTCTGGAACTTTCGGCTTGCTTTCCTCATTTCTGTCCATCTCCAGGATATATGCCCTGTACAATCGCCAACCTTGGGTTGTAAGAGGCGTAGCTGGACTGTTACTTGTTGAAATAGGAGTGTATGCTTGGCTCCTGACCACTGGCGTGGGTAAGTTCGATGTTCTTGGAAGGAAAAGGGCCCGGCTCAAGTCTTTGACCTCTTCTTTCCTTTCGCCTAGCCGTACGGCACAACCGTCAAGTTAATTGTAAGTCTCCTTACTTCCTGTGAGAGCAGTTTTGATAATTTCTGGTTGTAGCATGTACGATGATATACGGAGAATCGTTAGGCCGGATTTTCTTCCTCTTGGCGTTTCTTTAAGTAATATTTCTTTACAGAAATCGGATTGCCTCATCTGCTTCTGCTTGGCTTCCTCTGTTATACGACACACTCGTGCTCGTTCTGACCCTGAGAAAAACATTTCCGTCCATTCGCAAGAAGAACCGGCACGAGTCAACCATGTACCTTTTGAAACGACTGTTGGAGGATGGTTTGCTCTATTATAGGTAACTGACTCTGAGACTCTGATTATCAAATGAAGATGCTGACTTGCCTCCAGTGCCATCTTTGCAGTTACATTGGCTTTGACAATCATGATTGCTGTCGCGTCGTCGGGCCTTAAGAATATTGTGGCACAGTGAGTATATCTCCCATACTATGTTTCAGGTTGGCTTACTTGCGTTCTTTCAGGCTTGAATTGTTGTAAGTGCAATCTTTTGTTCAGGCGATTCGGCCCGTTCAACGTTCCTTTGTCTTCTCAACTTCGGTAGAATCACAGTGAGCTTCAGTATCTATTTCTCCTTGGTCTAATTGTTCTAAGACTTTCGGACCAGGTCGCCATGATGTCGCGAATAACGCTCAACCTCATGAAGTCGCATGCCAAATATCAGAAGGGTGGGCCGTTGAATCCTTCACGCCGCTTCGAGCGCCGATCACATTCCACCACGTCGCCTGTCTCTCCAACTTCTCCGAATGGAATGTTCCTTTCTCCTCCATCTCCAAGCAAAGGAAAAGGCCGAGATCGCCTGTCAATAACTCAAGTCGAATATGCTGGTTTGGATCCCGAATCAAATGACCGGGCAAGGGTTTCTTTTTACTCCCAGCCAGTAGACATTGCTTTGACCCCACTACATCGCTCTGACTCATGAACTGTAATATTACGAGCCTGCGCCACTTGATTACTGTTTAATAATCGTAGTTGAAATAGCTGTATTTTGTGTATTTGTGTATTTCTATGTGGAATGTGTACTCCTGCATAATAGTACTGCGGACTTACCTATTGGAATGTATTTGCTGACCATTCACTCAGGTTCAACTAGACCTGGTTTGCTGTAAGAGTATATGCGTCTATGCAATGAATAGCTAAAGTTACATGAGGATGCAAAGGAGAGACGAGCACATTAATAACCCAAATAGAATGAAAGTGTGGATGATACGTGAAAGAGAGTATACATGTACATCATAAAATCCTTTCCAACAGTCCCAATCTACGAAGATCGAAATTAGTCAAAGATCAACTAGCTTCTGATCCTTGCCAGGGTATATCTCCAAGTTTGTGACGAGCTTTTGGCCGAGTAGTACCTATTCTTGCTGCACTGGGACTCAAAATGCTTCTCCCGGAAGAGGAAGCAGAGCTCCCAGCAACTACTCCGACCGTTACCGACGATCCAGAGGGCCCACCGGACACTTCCGAAGCAGCCCTCCTCATTCTCTTCGGCGTAACGCCCCTCCCACCTGATCTACTTCCAACAGGTAAAGGTTTGAGCCCTGGTCGGAGGACGGGTATTATTTCCTTGGCTAGCTCTCTCACTAAAACTGCGCCGTCACCACCTCCGCGACTTAGGCCCTCTACAATGCCCAACAATCCATCTCCACTTCCGTATTTCTCAACAAGTATACCCCTGTTCGGGTGCGCCTCGCATACAGATTTGAGAATTCTCAGAAGATTGAGTCGGACCACTGGTTTGCTGTTATGCGCTAATCGATCTGCCACTCTCCGGAAAAAGGTCGCAGAACGACCGAATGCGGTAGTAATGCGAGTAGATAAACGGGTCAGCTTGAGAAACAGCTCGAGGAGATTCTCGAATGAGTTGGCTTTGGCGGTCACAAAGCAGTCGAGAATTGAACGGATGGATGTAGATTTGATCAATTCATTCTCGATGCGCGCTGGTTCATCTTGGAGCCTATAAGGGGTTAAGAATAATGCTGCCATGTAAGGTGGAAAAAAGCTCTCACCATGACAAGATGGACTCCAAGGCGCTAACCTGGAAATAAGGATCCCCCAATAATCTGAGATACATGTTCAACCCATCGTGCTGCCATAGCAACATTCGACAGCTTTTCCCCGCAGACGCCATATCGCACAGAATTGGAAGGGCGAACTGCTTGAGCGGGGACTGCGTTTCCGCGACACGTTGCAAGCATGGTATGATGCCTGCCTGGGCGGCCTCCTCTTGACGAGACTTGTTCAGACGGCAAAGATTGAAGCATGTTTGGAAGATGTGGTTAGAAATCTCCTACACAGCATATATTCGTCAAAAGACTGGAAACCATCAAATTTGCGGCTAAGACGTACGGTGCTATATGGACTGTTAGATTGCTCCTCCAAGATCCGCACAAGGATTTCAATGGCGTTGGCATTTTGTAGGACATCCAATAATGCGACATTCATCGAAAGATGCTTCACAGCTTTAAGCATCTGCACTAGACTTTCTGGTTCTAGCAGTTCGCACGCGCGCAAAAGTCCTAGATACACAGTCAGCAGAGGCGATTTAGCAAGAAGACTGAGAGCTTACTTCTTACAACTTTCCGTGTTCCGACCGCGTTCCTCACATGCATATCCGACTGCGAAACCTGCGAAAACACCAACAGGATCTTGATGATCTTCATCTTCATCCCACCCTCATTCTCGCTGTCCGCGCTGTCTCCACTATTTCCTTCTGCCCATTCCGCATTTTCCGGGTCCTGCACTCCGCCTAGGCTGTCCTCAGTTTTGTGCTTAGTATCACCAGTGGTAGTATTTCCATTGGCCATGACATTCAATAAAGCCCCACTTAGAGGATCTAGCAGCCCTTCTCGGACGAACATACGACAGAAATCGTTTTTCGTGGTTGGTGATTGGAGATCAAAAACACTGGCAATGCCATTCAACGCATGACTGACGAGAGGGGCTTGGCTGGGAGAAGAACAATCCTCGTCTAGGAGATCAACGAGTATTTTGAGGCCACGACAACTTTGCCAAACCATTAACACACGCGATCAATGGAAATAAAGGTCACGCTCACGAGATGAACATCTGAAGCGTCAGTACAGATGTACGGCAAAGCAGCCGTATGAAGTTGGATGCCTCAAGGCGACACTCGGAAGGATAGCGCTTCGAAGTGAACCCTAGAACCATCCACATTAACGCTCGAACAGATGGGCTACAAATATGAGCGCACCCATGATGACAGGTATACCTCCAATTAAGCAGAAACTCTCCAAAACACCGATATTACCCGTGACCAACTGCAGAAACAATGCCATGAGAACAACGCCGTCCTACGTCTGAACGTACTGAACACTCACCAAGTTGACCATTCTCAGTAACTGCAGTACAATCTCCCGCCCACTTGCGCTGAGCCCTCCACCAAGTGCGTGACTTGTTACGGGGCTGTGAGCAGACAAACTACGAGCAATGCCCAGCGTTCCTGCGGACGAAACTGAGCTTACGGCAGAACTTAGTCTGTTCCCTAGTCCTAACGATCCAAGTGAAGCTAAAGAGCTTAATCCGAGTGAACCCACCATTCCCATACCACCGGACTTGCGACTTCCAGCTCCAGCTGGGGATGCCGAGCCTGGAAGGGGAATAGGACCGGAGGAAGGACTGGGATTAGGACTGGGATCAGAAGATGAGGGGGTGGCAATTCCCGACTGATAAAAGAATTGGCGTGATTGATAGGATTCAAGGACTTCCAAGATGGCTAACATTCCATGAGAACTAACAAGTTGCGGTTGCATTTCGGGTGAGGCGATAAGGATAGTAAACTGTAGCAACAAAAAATTTGAAACGATCCCGGTATTATACCTAGAAATGCTCACCAGTTCCTCCACGGCGGTCCTCAAATGCTCTTCCCTTGTCTCCCTATTTTCTTTTGCCTCCCCTGTAGCACCGGTATTTGGGCCAGCGTTCAAGCTCAAGTTATCAACCAGAGCTCCCACCCTCGCAGAGAGGCGCGCGTGTTTATCCCTCTGCAGATGCGTTTCGAAATCATCTTGAGCAAAGGGTTCGTCAAACTGCGAGGCGAGATCAGTTAATTATGTTGAATTTTTTCAATAGGGAAGAGACAAGTGAAGAGATAATCTGAGAGGATCACCTACCTCAGCGAACACATCTTCTGCATCTGAATCATCGTCCTTATCACCCAGCCACGACCGATTTGACAATCGAGAATTGAGTTTGAGAAAGGCACCCGGTCGATCGGCTTTACTTCCGCCACTACCCTCCCCAGAAGCTACAGTGGAAGCGGGCGAATCATTAGTGTCTTCGTATTCAAAGTCCATGGCTTCCGCTTCATCCTCAGGGTGTTCAGTATATTTGTCGAATTTTTCGCTTAGACTGCGGACACTTCCTCGTTGTATTTGGGCGCCGTTCAGACCGTGACTGGCGCTCCTGCCACCACTGCCATTGTGAATGCTACCCCGACCTCTCCCGCCGCTTTCACCTGGGCTATACAAGCCCCTTACACTGCCGCCACCACTTCCACCGGCACTCCCGGCGCTCCTTACGCTATCGCGTTGACTCCTACCATTTCCGCCATTTCTCAGCCTGTCAAGTCCGGCGCTGGAAGGACCAGGATAGTCATAGTCGTAGTCGTACTCGTAATCAGCATCCCAAACGTTCCCGTCGTCTTCGTCCATGTTGGGTAAGGGCGCGGTCATCGGTCCAGGTGAAATACGTTTGTTACTGTTTAAGGAAGATGAGGGCAGCGTGAGCTGTGGTCTGCGCGTGCCGGAGGACGATGAGCGGGGGAGTGGTGCGGAGAGAGGCGAAGATGACGGGGAAAAGGACGCAGCGGAGGCTGAATATGTCCGGCCATGTAGAGTCGGTCTCGTTGCAGACACCGACGGTGACGGCGATGAAACTGGAGTGGATTCCGCAATGTGCGGGAATAGCGCACTTTTAATATCGTCCGGATGGAACAGCGGACGGGAAAGGGATCCGAAACGGTTGTTTGCACCGTATTGGAGTCGCTGCGATGCAGTTTTTGCCTGAGAAAGGAATGAAATTCATGAGGGTCTTCAGAAGACAGGACACTCACCTTGAATTCATTCACCCTCTTTTCTAGTAACGCATCGCCGACCTCACTCCCTTCTTCGTCATCCAGAAAGTCATCATCGTAGTTCTCCTCCTCGGCTTCGCTGATGGCGTGGTAAGTCGTTCTTGCGGTCGTCATCCCAGTGACACTATCAGAAGTCGACCTGTGCATGACACCGACCGCTGGTGGACGGGAAGGAGAGGAACGAGATGGAGAAGGTGATGACCGCGAGGAGGTCGAGGCCGAGGTAGAAGGGCGGGGGAGGCTTGCGAAAGGTGCTCTGGGAGATGCTCGAATCGTCCTGTCATCTCTCTCTCGAAGTTTGGGCTTGATTTTGGAACTAGACGTCATGGTATCATCCTCGTCCTCATCTGAGCTGGTACTGCTACTCGAGGCAAGGTGTTCAATTTTAGGTTCAGGTTTACCGGAGCCAAGCATATTCCCAATCCCAATATTCATCTTGCTCTTCGTGACATCCATTTTGCTCCGCGCCGCAAAATCATTATCGCCTTCTCCCAACTCGAAATCGTCGTCCCAGCGGTCCCGATTCGGATCTGTTTCGTCCTCCTCTTCTACAAAAGCCAGCTGCTTCTGTTGATCTGCGAGGACACTAACCAGGCCTCCGAGAGGGTTTAAAGAGCCAAGAGGGTTGAGTGAGGGTGTAATAAGAGTGGGTCCCTTGCCTTTGCCTTGAGACTTTGAAGGCTTTTTGGTCTTTTTTGAGGGAGTCGCAGCAGCTGGAGGGGTAAATACTGGTTTGATTGTTTTGCTCTGATCTGATGAGCCAGAGGAAACAGAACCTGATGCTGAGCTAGAGCTTGTTGAGACAAAAGATGTGACGGAAGCCGAAGGAACTGCGGGTGTGAGTAGGAACGGCCGTATCGTTGGAGCGGAACCTGCTGAACCAGATCCAGTACCGACAATGCCCGGCGCGGTTGCCGCAGGAACAGGTACTGCGCGGGAATGGGGCTTTGCCGTCGTATTTGCTACAGAGGTGGAAGACGGCAAAGACGACAGATTGGCGACGCTACTCAACGCCTGGTTCCACTCTTGCACCCTCAAAACCGCTTCATCATACCCATACTGGCTCATGGGCCTTCCTTCGCTTCCGGATATGGGGGCAGCGCCAGATTTCGATGAGCGTGCGCGACGTCGAGCACTGTTTCGCGACGCTGTCGTCAATTTATTGGACGTTCTTGATTGAGTCTGAGTTTTTTGCCTTTGTGAATCCGAGCCAGTTCCGACCTGGGATTTAGAAAGCATGACGGTCTGAGCCGGTGATTTGGATAATAACAGAGATGGTTCAATCGAAGGTGCCGAAAGGGAAGGTCCAGACGAAGACGACAAGCGAAGGGTGGGGGAAGACGTAGGAGGTGAGATCCAATCTTCTCCTTTACTGTTGGTATCATCTACATCTGTGCGATTGTCCATCTGCATTTGGGTCCGTGTTTGTTCATTCCCGCTGTCGACCTCACTCTTTGCAAAATTGGCCCTGGTACCAACCATCCAAGGATGCCTCAAAAGCTTCTTCGCGCCGATTCTTAGATTTGGGTCCTTCTGAAAGCAGCACATTAAGAAATCCTTTACGACAGCACTAGCTCCTTCAGGAATGGGAGGGCTGTCGTCTTGGACTATCCTCCAGAGAGCAGGCATTGGATCGAGGAAGCTATATGGCGGGGAACCATCGAGTAGTTCAATGACAACGCAACCAAGGGACCAAATATCCGACGCGGTAGTAGCGCCACTCTGCTCAATGACCTCGGGAGCCATCCAATATGGAGAGCCAACTACATCCGCCGAGGAAGAGGCTGAAGGGGTTGTCGTGGAAGACGCTACTCCAAAGTCCGCGAGCTTGACAGTTCCGTCCTTGTTAGTTAGGATGTTGGCTCCTTTGATATCCCGATGAATGACACCCTGTTCATGCAGATAACACAGACCCTCCAAAACCTGATTGACATAGACTCCGACTAGATTTTCAGGAAATTTGCCGAATCTTTTCCCAATCTGAGCGAGACTTCCGTTTTCACAAAACTCGAGTATGATATAGAGATGCATCCTGGTTTTGACAAAGCCCTTGTATTTCACGATATTTGGGTGGCGTAGGTTTTTCAAGAGGGAGATTTCGGACATGATAGAGGATAGCTGTGAGGCAGGAATGTTGTTGAGAGCAATTTGCTTGATAGCTACCGTTTCGCCTGTAGCCCAGTTCAGGGCGCGGTAGACTTGACCAAAAGCGCCTTTGCCGAGCGAATCGCCGAGTTGCTGAAAAGGGGTCAGTTGAGAACTATGAAACTGTGCAAATGACGGACATAATCGTGTAGTGAACGGGACTGGGCATTGGTCGCTGCTGCAGGGATTGCATTGGCGGCCTGGTTGGGTGGCTTGGCCATGGTGAAGTCAGTCAAAGAAGACTGGGCCACTAAAGACGTATTGTCCTGTCCAAATCGTTTGTCCAAGTACTCCCGCCCTATGTGACTTGATATCTGCGCAATTCAGAGTCCCCGGCGGCGTTTAGTTGAGAAAGGCGTGGATAGGGGAATAAAGAAAGAAAAAGAAGGAGTACAAGATGGTCGTCAAGAAAGAAAGAAAGGTTTTGGCTCAAAACGCGTCAACTGTGCGCGTCGTCCCCATTCGAAAGTAGGAATTTCAGAATGCAGCATAACAACGTTACATAAGGCCGGAAGCGAAGATCTGACTTTCGGCGCTTAAAGTTACACTGAGAATCACACTCGAGGTACACTTCTCTTTAGTTTTCAGACTTGAAATAAATGAATTACTTTAGATATACAATCGTAGAGCCCTATCTGGCAGACCAGAATCCAATCAGGCTATCAAGGAGCTCATGAAAATTCAGAGTCAATACCTATCTTTATCCAGCAAAATCATCCCCACTTCCTATCTCAACGAACACCCCAATCTCTTTCAACTAGAATACCACCGAATCCTGACACCAAACTCATTTTGGAAATATTTCGTCGCATTCTGCCTGAATCACACTCGCAGAAAATTAAACCCTTCTTTCGAAAATATTTACGAGCCGTCTTCAAATGGGCTTCCTTCCTGGTTACGACATATGTCGAATCTGACCTCAACGAACAACATTCCCTTGGAGAAATATCACTGGAAACCCTCAACATTATCGTTGTCCTTTTTTTGTATATCCTGACATTAACTGATCTCCGTACCGAGGATATCCAGGCTATCCCAGGATTATCAAGTTTTATTGTTCAAGTACACATATATGCTCTTTTCGTAGAAGCCTCGACACCCACCCAGGTCATGGAGATGGCTGAATTCTCCTACCAATATCTCGAGCAATGCTCCTTTGACTGGGATGATTTCTGGTCAGATGTATATATCGATGCGTTCGAGGACCTCAGTCCCAGTTTTGTCCAATCCCTGGCTCGAGTTCTTTCTCGCCTTACCCAAGAGCGGTCCGTACGATATCACATCCTGCAGTATTGGGTACGCGTAATCTATGCAGCAATTTCACATTGCGACATCTTCGAACGCCGTCTGATGCAATGCCGTGCGGATTACTTTCTCACCTACCTCATTCGCCGTATCAGCCAAACCTACTGTCGTTCAGATTATGCCACAGTCAATCTCCGGGAAGATTCCAAAGACCACCAGATCCTTGAGACGTGGAATTGGACCGTACAGTGCCTTTCCCTTGCATTCAAATATGGGGGCTGCGACTGTGTCATTCGGGCAATCGAATCCGGCCTGCTAGTATCACTTTGGAAACTTTCCGTATTCGTTGAAACTCGGGATCTTTCGTTCCCCAAGAGTGACCTCTATATGGATTTAGTTAGCCAAATTTACACCTGGTCACTCTATCGTTCTGTTCAGAAACCTCTGGGCCGGTTCCTGCGTAAAACGTGCCTACAGATTGGGAGTCGGCAACTTCAGCATACGAGACCACATGGGTAAAATTCAAAGCTGCGGTTCAGGCTAGGATAGATCTTAGAGCGCACTGCGAGTCAAAGGTAAATTGTTGCTCCAACCCGAAGGTAGGTTTTCGGATACTTCACTACCGACCTTTGCACTCATTCACCAGTGTCCTTCCCCACCGAATACCAAAGTTTTCCGCTGTATGGGCTGCACCCTAACTTTCTACTGCGGGCATACATGCCAAAAGTCCCACTGGATCAGCGAACACCGAACGGAATGTTGTAACCATGCTCGTTCTAATCTCGACCGTGCAGATGGCCTTCCGCGCCAAATCGAAAAGCGAGATTTTGAGCTCGCTCGATCCATCCTACGATCCGAGTTCTGGTCTATACGGTCCAACCTTCAACGCTTACCCTTGAAGCACCGCCTCTCAATGCTGAATCGGACTATCCCCGGGGAGGTGTCCTCATCAATTATATCGATTATAGTGACACTATACAAGAGCCTCTGAACGTGCAAATCTGGACCATAGATGAGGCAAAGAGGAGCGTTCCGAACGTTCCTGCATCCGGCTCTTGGGACATCTTGGTGGAAGAGTTTAAACTACGACAGACCGAGGGTGCGGAAATAGGTCCCATCGTGGCTGTCAAGATTCCTTATCCCCTTCACGAGAGATATTTGACCATCATCCTAGAAGAGCCTTCCCTCCAGGTAGGCCCACAGAAAGGTGAATTTTTGGATGAGGGCATTGCAAGCCATCTGTCGCATTCTGATGGGGTGGTACACGCTGGAGAAACCTCGGTCTACTCTGCGCATGCAGATCGCTGGGTTCATCTCGAAGATGGCTCCTTAGTTGACATGGTGCTTGGGATCTGTATTCCGTCCTCAGCAACGTAATACAAGGCCAGCATCCCCATGTCGCGCGATAAAGATCGCTTTGACCTTTCCATAGTTGATTGCTGATGTAATTCTGCTACTATAGCTGTTGCATTAAATATGAGTCGGATGATACGAACTAGAGGGTATGCTAGATTTGGTAGAACCAGAGTATATGTGTGAGGAAACGTAAAGAAAAACATCAAGGAGCGTGCGTAAGATGCGGAAATCGAATTGAAGCGACGAGTTCAAGGGCCGAAGCTCAGAAACCAGAGACAGAGACGTCAAGTAAACGTCTGGTTCGGCAAAGAGGGCTGCAATGATTAGGAGAGAAGATAGAAATGGTGTACTGAATGACAATGAATGATTAATAACTCAGAGAAGTCCCAGATAACCAAAAAGAGAGCGTGAAAGCTACGAGCGATAAGCGCAAAGCGAAAACGGTGGGCATACATAAGGGTAAGTATAGAAAGATTAAGATCGAAATCTCGGTACAGAGAACGCACAGAATCACATAACAACACACCGACAACATCCGCCCCCCTGCTCATCGTCTTCAGCCCGATCTCCACTGCCTCCGCCTTTCTCAACGTCAACATTCATCTGAGTCATGAGTACAGGCTGCTGCTGCTCAACATTGGCAATAGAAGGTCTTGAAGCATAACTTGCAAATGGTACCGGACTGGGTGGTGAATGATATCCAGTCCCTGTTGGGAGCCGCGTTTGTTCGTCAGCTACTGGCTGAAGATAGGCTGGCTTGTATTGCCGTTCTTCCACTCCATTTTCATCAAGCTCTTCCTGTCCTCTCCGTGCCTTCCTGGCACCAAACTCGTCCAAAGGAATGCTTTCCCCATCAGGGCCATCCTCTCGTGGAGGTCGGTATTTGGAGTGATCAAATCCAAATGTCCCAGGTGCGGGAGCAATCGCCCTTTCTTCCTTCTTTGGTGGCACGCTGCCATCGGCGTGCTCGTAATGCCCATCAAGTCCTCTTTTTCGCGCAACTGCGGGTAGAACGACCTGAAAAAGAAACGAGTGAGGAACTAGAAAAAAATGTCGAAAGAGATACGTACATCATCCCAATTTCCTGCACTGGGTACAGGTTGTGTCCAAGTAGGGATTGCATTCATCGGATCATCGCCCGGATCGGGGTACGCAGCGATACTTCTGCGAGATTCCTCCTCTCTTTGCTTCTGTCGTTTGGATTCGGCGATTTTGGCTTGTGTCGCTTTAGATGCTGCAAGGCGGGAGTTAGATGAAGGTGATGAGGAAGCTTTACCTTTGCCTTTGGTTGAAGACAAAGGGGGTGAGGTGGCAGTTCTTTTTTGTGACTGGGGTGTCCCGGTTGCAGCTTGACGGGCCCTCGGGGTGACTGGTGCGCTCGAGGAAGTAGAGGGAGATCCTGAGGATGGAGGGAAATGAGGGGGTTCGCTCTGAACACGCTGCATTTGTGTGGGGGTCGATGACCGAGGAATTCGTGATGGACGTTGTTGAATATTTGAAGGTGTCGGCGTTGTGGTACGGTGCTCATCATCGAGATCTGTGGAGTTAGGCCGGTAGTAATCTTCCATGGGATCATAATACTCTTCTTCTTCCTCCTGTTCCTCGGCGTCCAAATCAGTTAAAGGACCTTCATCTAACACCCTCGCAACCTCCTGCGCTTGGTCCTCATCTAGATAGACGCTCGTTCGCTCCCCAAGGCTATCGGCGCGGGGTCTGCCTCTCCGTTGCCGGTGCGATTCAATAGTGTCGGTAATCGCATTCGGTTTTCCAGTAGTCTTCAAACTATGTCCAAACTTTGCGATTTCCAGCATCTCCTGCCGTTTAGCAACCCGATACTCGCCGACACCACCATTACGCGACACTTCTCCGCGGTACCAATGTTCAAAAGGCCGCTCTTCCGAATCATTTGACGGTCGGGGTTCAGGATAAGCATCGTCTGAAGATGCACTAGAACTAACCGGAGGAAACGGGGCTGGCTCATTCACTAAACGAGAATTGCCCGGTGTTTCACGAAGGGCCCAAAGGTCAGCGGCAGGCGGAGAAACGTCTTTAGGAGTGGGTGTTTTGGCCCGGCTTTGACTAGAAGAGCTACCTGCTCGGCTACGTGTCCGCTGGGGAAGTGGAATTCTGGACTGAGATCTACCATTCTGGTACGGCGGGGATGTGGGACGAGATGAGGAGGAGGAGACTCGGCTGGAATGAATATTTGGATTGTTGGAGAATGGCTGGGAATAAGTCCGTGAACGTGAACCTGTTCGAGTGTGACTGTTATTAGCAGATTGGGTAGACTTGTTGGTGTTAATGGTGGAGGATGGCGGGTTAAGATTTGAATTGGAATAGTCGTCTCCAGCCTCAGCAGAAGAAGATACAGATATCGCTGAGATCCGGCGCGCCAAAGTCCGGCTCTCATTTTCGAGACCTGAAAATTCATAGATACAGTAACATTGAATGAAGAAATGGGATAATAGACGCACGTTTTCTTAACGCAGGGACGACCTGGTCATCCCAGGACGGTCCTGGACCAGGTATGGTCGCTGTCTGCGTCAGTGCCATAAGGTGGAGTACAGGATGATGATGTGGAAGGGGGTTAACGCGTCAAAGGGCGGGAAGCAAAGCAGGAAGAGACGGTAAGCGGCGCAAAGGTTCCCATTGAAGGGTCGTGGGAATTTACTGAGTACCTACTCAACCTTTAAGCTAAACCGATTAAGATTCCAATTCAGCATTACATCTTTGCTCTCTCTTAGCTATCCCTCTATCCCCTTCTAGCTCATTTGGCTTCTAGTACCGAGGAATTTACTCGATAACGTCTGCTTTCCTCGCTATATATTCATGGCACTATCAGTCAAACGCTCCACCGGGAATCTTTTCGAATTCAACCCTCGAGCTTCAGGCCCGATTGGCCCCTTCTCAATCCTCAATTAACTCTCAATATCTCGTGTTTGATGCATTTTTCTGAGTTGGACTGACGACGGCGGCATCTTCTACCATCACACTCCTTCGATACAAGCTATCTCGATTGTATTTAGCTCCTCGGCCAGCCCCAATCACCTGGAAAACCGAAATCGATTATAGGCGTTGAAACAGATTCTTTGATAATTCGTCCTGCTAAAAAAAAAAAAAGACCACTTTACTTTCGCTTGGCGCTACCCACTCGTCGATCACGTGGAGCTCAGGGCGCGTTCGCGTTCCTAGTACCTACGCGTCCTAAGATGACGCGATATATAAAAGTCAAAATGAATGTATACGTATTTAGATAGCTCTCGAGACCTTCTCGCCAGCTTTGAACAATTTGAATCCCTCGTATCCTCTCTCCGCAACTCCAGTGATAATATTCAGGTATGTGTGCAGTCCGCCTGCATAGTTCAAATGCTCGATAGGTTTCCCCGGAATGTTTGCTCCCATGTACCACGACTTTGCTTTCCCATTAAGCGTTAGAGATCCTACAGTCATTACTTGTTCGCGCCAGTCCGCTTCAGCTTCGGCAGTGGCACATATGATCGTGAAATTGTTCTCTTTCATAGACTTGATGCATTCCACAATCCAATTTCCTTGGGCTTCCTGTGTATACCCAAGTTGTTAGTGTCTACTATATGTAAAAGAAAGAGCAGGCGTACGATACACGAAGGGGCGTTGGTGAACGCCGTCGGTGCCTGTACATTATATGGGAAGAACATATTCGGGAATTTGGCGCAGGTCATTCCCAGATTTGTGTAGACACCATTCGCCCATTTCTCTGCAATCGAGATTCCGTCTATACCGCGAATGTCTATCTGGGTCAGGCTTCCAGTAAGGTTGTCGAAGCCTGTCGCCAAAACTAGAACATCAAACTCATGTTCGACACCATCATCTGTCAACAACCCCCTCGAAGTGATCTCGGATATCCCACATTCGTTTAAATCAACCAAGGTGACATTTGGCTGATTGAATACTTCGAAATATGACTGCTCCAGGGAAGATCTCTTTGTACCCAAGGGATGTACAGCTGTGGTCGGGGCAAGTTTCTCTTGCAGTCTTGGGTCGTGTATCCTGGCTCTGACTTTATCTCTCCAGAAATTGTAGGCTTCTCGATTGGCATCTTCATCAAGTAACAAGTCCATGTAGTTGGATAGGATGAAGGCAAATCCGCCTTGGCTCCAGATATTCTCCCAGAGGAGAAGGCGTTCTTCTGGTGTCGCAGAGAAAAGGGTTTTTGGTTGCCAATCTAACAAGTTACCAGCTATGAAAATGTCAGAGGTAGATAATAAACCGACAGAAAATCATCAACTATCGCCTACTCGGAGTTTGAAACTGGCGACGATACATTTCTGGATATGATACCTTCCGTTCAGTCTCTGCTTCTACATCCACTTTTCGTTGGTGCATGGGAAGCGCCAAGTTTGGCGTTCGTTGGAACACTGTTAGGTGAGATACCTTGGGTCCAATTTCCTGAACGCTAATGTTGTAGCACCTGATTTCCAAAACGTTATAAAGCTTACTTGGATCACTTGAACACCAGATGCACCTAAGAGTATGTTCTTGTTAGCAACTAATGACTTTTTGCTATGATTCCGACTCTTACCCGTTCCGATTATCCCTACACGCTTGTTCTTCAAATCCACACCCTCTTGAGGCCACTTAGAGGTGTGATGACAGATCCCTCTGAATTTGTGTAGCCCTTTGAAATCCGGAGTATAGGGCTTAGAGGCAAATCCAACACAAAGTATGAAAAATTGAGGGCGAACAACACGCCCATCCTCTGTTGTCACTACCCATCGATTGACCTCCACATCGAAGTGTGCAGCAACAACCCTTGTATTGAAAGAAATGCTCTTCTTCAGTTCCAGTTTCTGGTCCATGTACTCAAAGTACTCTCGCAACTCCTTCTGACCAGGAAAACGCTCTTTCCACGTCCAGTCTTTCCATATCTCTGAGATAGAAAGTGCGTAGTGAGGGCTGTCTATGTCGACTCTTGCTCCTGGATATGTGTTCCAGTACCAAACGCCTCCCAATTCAGGAGCGGCCTCAAAGACTTGAACAGAATAACCAAGCTTGCGAAGGTGGTAGAGGAGATATACACCGCTGAACCCTGCACCTGCAGTCTACTGTAAGTACGACAGCACAAAGTGATTATCATAAGTACGTACCTACGATCAGTGCATCTGGTTCGTCGTTCCGATTCAAATGTATAGGCATGACTGGACGACCAGAATCAGCGCAGCTTGGGCAACCCGCCTTTTCAACTCTCGAAATTAAAGTTCATGGAAATAACGGGGCGGGAGCTAGTTACCCCGGCAGCTGCGCTCCAAGTTCCTTGCCCCATGGAATCGAGGTCTATTGACTTCAGTATGGTGTAATGACCCGGCAATCGTTTCACAATGCACAGGAAACATACATCGGACAGGGGAGCCCTCGAATAAATAATTGAACTCTTTAGACAAAAGTTCGAGAAACGATTCTCCTTGGAATAAAATGCTGATACTTCGAGTGAAGCCGCCACCAATATTCGAGAATAAACCAAGTGGCGACGCGTCGTTGACTTGAACCGGCCCGGCCAAACATAAGGCGCGTCGTGATCGCGAACCATGATTCAGCACGATCTTTGTCATTCTGAGGTCCATTCTCGAAAACATTCACTCGACCATAGCAACAAAACGACTTTTGAACTGGGAAGACGTACCATTCCCTTCAGAGCACTGGTCACAGCTACTTCGGGAAATTCGGTCACCGCGGTGTAATGGTGAAAACCGGTGACAACAGCCCGGCAATACTTTCTCAATAGGCAACTTCACTGGATAAGTATGATACAGATACACGATTGCTGGTACCGTCAATTCCACGAGTCCATCATTCAAAGCCTGGCACTTCATAGTTTGCTCAACTCCGCATCTTTCTCTTGAATGAACTTCTCCGGTACCTCGACCACTTTCGCTCTCAAATATTCCCCGACGCTCTTTCCTAGTGGGTCCACCAGACTCGAGGAGCTTACTCCGTCCTCGAGAATACCAAAAATTACAAAATGTACTGCTCGGACGTATGGCATCTCGAATCGCGTTATTCGATAACGCTGGGAGGCATCTTGGGCACATTTATGAGGGACTTTCTTTCTGAAGATAACAAGTGGCAACAGACCTTCACTATACGCATCTTTACCCAGCAACTCTCTCAACTTTTCAATCGTTAAGAATGATCGAAGCCAGGGCCACGCCTCCGAATGTTTGACCCAAAACCCGACATTGGCATTGCCACCTTTATCACCCGAACGAGCGAGAACGAAGTTACCTAAAGTGGATCTTGAGAATGGAACTGAAAGTTGATGAATAGATACTTTACCCAACGGCACCCTCTTCGTCGGCCCGAAACTTGCCAAATCCACTCTGTTCTCCGGATCGTAAGATACTTGTCCTGTGAAAGGCTCCGTATCTTTTTCTTCAATCGGTGCAATGTCTATGATGCGGCTGGAATCAACATGTACCCGCATAGAAACCTCCCCCTGCGAACATATGGCGGGGTAAAACTTGATAAAAGGCTTCGGAACTGTGCTACGGAATTCCAGGCTCCTGTGTTTCCAATGGCAGGGAAAACGAGAGAGTAAGTTCCGTCTTCGACATAATTGATTCATACTCACGAACACAAGCCCGGATAACCTGCCATTCCTTGCGTAAAAAACAGGTTCATGAATTCCCTTATTGGCTCCTTTGTCGGTGCTTGTACGAAGTGGCGTATCATGGCGGTACATTCTTTCTGCGACTGAGGATTAAAGTTTTGTGGTTTGGCGCCATCGGAGTCAAGACCATTACCGTAAAGGTCGATGGCTATCTTAGAAAATTTTGTAATATCGATTTTCCTCATTACCTGGAGATTAAATTTTACAGTTATGTAAACGCTCCCACTAAGCGTGAATCAAGAACCACTCACTTGCATTTTCCAACTTTCGTACTTTTCCTTGATATTCAGACCCACTGCAAACAAGGATGTCTCTGCTTGATATCCTCCGATGGAACAAACCGCTAGCTTGGTTGTCGGCGGAGGTGGAGATCCTCGCACACCCCAAACTTTGACCCTGTTCTTTTCATTCGGTACGGCCTCAACGTGAACATTTTCAAGATTAGCCACTACATCCGGGTTGAGGTACTTGGGTCCTTGAATTTCATACACGAGCTGCGCTGTAACCGTGTCAACGGTGACCCCGCCATTGGACCCGGTATGCATCGTGATAACACTGGACCCATCTTGGGCGAGCTCGACAATTGGGAAACCGAGATCGTAGAACTTGGAGCTGGACGAGCCAGGGTTTGGAAAAAGGGTTCGAAAGTCGCAGAAATTTCCACCAGTTGTATACTGGACGAGAAGGGTGAGATTATCAAACCAACGAAACGACGGCTTATATTACGAAACGCACCGGCCCACATTCGGTAATATGTCCCGCAATGAGACTGCCCGCAAGTCGGTCCCAATCAGTTAAAGACCAGCCATGCCACCTGACGGCGATGGTAGAACATTTTAGTGACAGATCCGCAATGAAGGACGCAGATACGTACCAGGCCCCTAGTGCCATGACCGGTGAAGCATCGCATACTCGTCCACAAACGATGATTTGCGCGCCATCGTGCAAGGCAGCGAGAATTCCGCGCATGCCAACTGCGGATATATCGATTTAATTTGGGAAAACCATCAGGAGTTCACAATTCTGTTGCGCTCACTATAAGCATTGGCGCTGAGTATCTGTTCTAAATCACCGTCCTTAAACTCATCATTTAAAGTTTGTCCAGGAATATCCAAATGCGGGTAGACCTTCTTGTGCGTGCCATCTCGAAGGTTAGTTTTGATCTGGTTCATCACATTATCACCTTCAACGAAAGCGAGCTTGACTTTGCCCGAGAGACCTTTGCTATTCAGGTATTTTTTGATCTCCTCGTATAATCCACGAGGATTCAGAGCACCACCGTCGTGGATCCATTTTATTCCTCGGGCAGCTATCTCTTCCGCTGCGGTGGCCCATCGTAATTGGACGAGAGGGGACTGTTCATAGCCCAGTTCTGGGTGATCTTTCATCTAACCGGAGCTGATTATCGTGTACGCGTATTGAAACTGCGTCATGATTACCTCAAGCGCCCTCCAAGGAATATTCACTTCCGCCAAATAGTCACTAAATATTGCATCAATAGGACCTTCCGTAGCTAGTCGATAGAGTTGGTCAGGCCCATCTCCGATTGCGCCTGAGCTGGAGCAAATATACGAATGAAATGCTGGAATGAGATCACAGCAAGACAACGTACGAATTTCCAATTCGGATAGGTCTTCTAGACATAGTAGTTTGAACCTCGCTCAGGTGAAATGCAAGGAGAGAGTGTACTTACTCTGTCAGTCATGCGATTATAAAGTCGGGTTTTATTTGCCGGGTTAGCCGGTTATGGAGTAGTTTGTGGAAGCTCAGCGCTCAGAGCTTGAGAACAGCTTGAGAACTATTCATAATGACCTCTTGAAACTCGAGGCACTCTCTGCTTCTATGGTGGCAAACGCGTTACCCCGATCTTGACCCCGATCTTGACCCGGCCGCGATCAATTAATCAATCATCCAAAGTCTTTTCTCCGCAGACTGAAAATTTAAGAAATGTGACTGGAAAATTCCGAAAGCGATCATTGATACATATTTAATGTTTAACTTTTAACAGCAAGAAACTTGAAATCTTTTCTGTGTCACTGCCACAGGCTAACCTTGGCTTTCCTTGTCCTCCTTCGTAAACGTACACATGTTGAGTGGTTCAAGTATGGTCCTCTTTAGGCATAATAATCTCCACTTGTACCTCCCTTCGATCCCTCAAATGGCCTTCCTTATCTACCCTTACTTCTGGAGTTTGGAATAGTACGTCAACAGCATATACAGATCGCGTTACCTCTGGATTCGTCATTCTTTGAAGATTAACATCGATGTCTTCAGCTTCAATTCTTGTTCGGTTCTCGAATTCAGGTAAGATCACCCCGTTTCTGCTCCAAATAATGGTGTATGATTCCGATTTCGCCAGAGCTTGAAGAGTTTCCTCCGGTTTTCGTTCTGACATGTTCAGCTCGAAGATGGAATCCATTAAGCGGAACTGGGCGAGGGGCACGAGTTTTACTTCAACCACTGCCGGGTTTACTGCGTTTGCTTTCGCCTTTTGGTGTGTTCCAACCTCGACAATCAAGTCGTCAATCAAGCTCACCCGACTCAGTAGCGCATGCCACAGGCCTTCAAGACATGCGCTACAAAAGTTGGGCGTAGTGACGATGCGCATGAGGCAGTCTTCGTTTGTAGGCCGGTAAGAGGTTTGGTTTTTGTCTGAGTAGCTGCGAGATGCAGAGAAAAATTAGCACAACCGATACGACATCAAACTATACATTACTGGGCTACTTACGTCGGAAATACGCCATAATACCCTGGAGACGAAACAAACCTGGCACGAGATTCAAAAGTGTGCATTTAACCATTAAAGACACTCACTCATCCTCCGAACCGTACTCCAAAATTTCCGCACTGCACAGCTGCGCTTCCCCCTCCCTATCCTTATTCAACAACACAAAGCTTAGTTCGTGTTCTCCCCCCTTCAGCCCTCCGCGTCCGGCTCTACTCGCTGTTACTTGATCCTTATCCCATCCATCTCCCAACTTGATATCGTAGTGCCACCGGTCAACTCCTAATCCCACCTTCGGCTTCCATCCGAGATCTTTTCCATCCAGCTCAACACGCAAGTCGGAGGCTTCAAGCAATCCAGATAACGAGAACCGGACGATATATCTGGGAAATGTCCCGGAGGATACGAAAGTGCTCGTGAATGGATATGAAGTATTGAGGAGAGTCCACGGGTATGATTGGAAGGACATGACGCTGCGCTCGACTCGAGGCTTGGATTCGTGGCTTTCCTGACTACTATGTACATCCTTCGCTGTCATCCAATGTTCCCAGGGTACACGTTCACTCAGGTTATGATACGCATTGACACCGAAATATGCAAAGCCACCATCGTATTCCTCTCCAACAGGAATGATGCTGTGGCCCAGTTCGTGTCGTAAAATTTGCGGTCCATTTAGAATTGAGGATGTAATGACAGTAAACTTGCCACCAAGGCCTCCATAGAGGGGATCGTTGCCTGTTTACAATCAGCAGGAGTAAGAATTCGCTGCAGGCTCTCAAGAGTAGGCCAAGGGATGTACTCACCTAGTAAGATTGGAAAATCGCATTGGTCGCCCATCGAAGAGCATGCAGCATCCGCTACCTCAGGATGAGCATAGTAGACTGCACGAAGTTCCGTTCCATCGCGATAGAGGCCGTACGGAGTTCTGGAGTCAGCATAAGGTCACTCCACCAGAATAGATTCTGAGGCATGTACTTATTTGGCTTCCCGCCTGTACCTACGCCGCTCTAGATATTTCGATCGTTTAGAACTATACTCAACCACATGCAACCGAGACTCACCTCCTCGCTTGCAGTAAACGCAGCCCAGAAATTCATGAGCGGTTTAACAGTATTGAATGTCTGATTTCCAGAAACATCCTTTGCGAGACGGTAAGCATCTTTTATGAATTTGTCTCTTTCTTCCAACAGATCTGCCCAAGTTGTTTGAGATGTAATGGCAAACGAGCAAGAGCTCTGACATACACCCATCCGAAAAAAACACCAAATCCACTCGATTTCGGGACGGGCCAGAGACAATAAGTGGTCGAATCTCCAGCGGAGGAGGGTCTGCGGAAGTAGCAAAAGATATCTGATCCTGGGTTCCTACGTCGTGCCAGGTTTGGGAAAGGGGAAGGCTTTGGGTCGGAACGCATTTCCCACTTCCTAGATTCGTGGTGGCACTTTCCAAGTCCCTGCTTGCAGTAGCCTTTGTAGCTGCCAAAAGTCCTAAGATCCAGAGTATCTTCGCCATGGTAAATTACAGTAGATGGGCAACTGCTCGTCCTCACGGCTGGTGCGGGGGGCCGACGGGAAAGTGTAAGCAAATAAAGCGACGGGAGAAATATGTCGTCACTCACGCGCCCTCACGTGCGAGCATTCTGGTCGTGTCGGCTGTGTTTCTGTATCAATGTTTATGCGTTGCCCTAAAGCAAAAGTAAATCAAGTTATCCAATTCATAATCCAATTTCTACAAACATCTGCAGCTGTCTATGACATTTACATCCTAGCGCGTAATTCCATAGAGGATACATCAATGACAAACCGAAACTTGACCTGCGACTTCGATACCCTCTCATAAGCCTCATTAATACGTGACGCAGGTATTGTCTCAATCTCAGGGAAAATATGCTTCTGGGCACAAAAATCCAACATCTCCTGTGTCTCCCTTATGCCACCAATATTACTCCCAGCGAGGCTTACCCTTTGGGCCGACAGGGCAAAAGGGACTACGGATAGCGGCTCGACAGGCATACCAACTTCAACTAGTGTGCCATCGCGACGAAGCAGGGAGAGATAGGTGGAAAGAGGAATTTTGGCGGAGACAGTGTTAATGATGAAATCGAGGGAGTGTCTGAGTCCTTTGAGAACGGACATGTTGCTCGTGGCATAGTAATGATCAGCACCCATCTTGAGACCGAGCTCTTTTTTTCCTAGCGTCTGAGAAAATACGGTGACTTCGGCACCGAGGGCCCTGAATAATCGGCCAAACGTCAGGATGCTCATGGAGGACCAGAAATCACGAACGAACTTTGCAATCTTCACAGCCATATGACCCAGCCCTCCGAGTCCAATAATACCTATTCTTTTTCCCGATCCAATTCCCCATCTTCTGAGAGGTGAATAGACAGTAATGCCAGCACAAAGAAGCGGTGCCGCCAAGTCCAGAGGGATGTTGTCGGGAATTCGCAGTACAAATGCCTGATCAACCACAATATGTTGTGAGTATCCGCCTTGCGTAAATTTTCCATCCTTTGGGTCCTTTGCATTATAGGTCCACGTCGGACCCTTTAAACAATATTGCTCCTCTCCATCTCTACAGTTGTTGCATGATCTACAAGAGTTGACCATACAGCCTACACCAACGCGGTCCCCGGCTTTGTATTTTTGTACCTTGGCACCCACAGCGGAGACAATACCAGTGATTTCATGCCCGGGTACAAGAGGATAGGTGGTTCTTGCCCATTCGCTTTTTGCGGTGTGGATATCCGAGTGACATATCCCGGCGAACTTGATGTCGATACAAACATCATTCTCGTCCGGCGTTCTTCGTTCGATAGTTATGGGCTCAATCCGATCCGGCGAAGTGGCTGCCCAAGCTTTCACAGTTCTAGACATTCTGGATGTGAAATGTGTATAAAAAAGCACAATAACTATGATAAGAATAGACACCTAGGGTTTGTCACAATGCAACTAAAATGTCCAGCGAATGTTCAAGGCAGGAGGCAACACTGGTACTCTGGAAGGGAAAATTACACCGGGAAAAACAGTATCCGGTTTCCGATTGCAGATAATCAGGTGTCCTATGAGCTCAACTCCATATCTCAAATAACAGAACGGTTTTCATTTGAACGAGTAGCTGGCACAGCAGTGCTGCGTTTCCAATGGTCCGAGCTTCACAACGTTATTGGAATTTGGTTGGAACTGCTGTGCAAAGTAGTTGAGCGCTGAGAACTTCTTGAGCGTCTATTTAAGCGCTCATTGCAGCAAATTTTTGGGCGTCAAAATTAGATTTTCGCTCTTCATCCACGATGGCTAAAGACGAGAAGATAGACGACCGTGTGTCTACTGCACAATGCAAGAAGGCTGTCGACGCTTTGTACTCCCATGTATCCAAAATATCAGCACAGAAAGCTGAAACTCAGCTTTTACCGGATGTGGAACCATCATTTTGGCTAACAGTCGCGCTGAAGAAGCAGCCCCAGGGAAGTGCCCTAAAAGTATTCAAGATGTGAGTGATAATTTACGCTGACAATTGTTAATACTAACCGTTGGCTCTAGTCCAGTCGCTCATCCAATAGTGGACCCCCGAAAAGAGTCCATCTGCCTGATCACCAAAGACCCCCAGCGCACGTACAAGGACTTGCTTGCGGATAATAACATCAATTTCATTCATAGGGTTGTGGGCATATCGAAGCTGAAAGGAAAATTCAAAGCGTTCGACGCGCGTCGGGTTTTGCTCAAGGAACATGGCTTATTTCTTGCAGACGATCGAGTTCTTCCTCTGCTTCCTAAACTTCTCGGATCGAAATTTTTTGAAGCCAAAAAGTTTGTTGGTTGAATTCTCCTTATAACCTTTTATTGAGTTTCTTCTAGACAGCCTCTTCCCGTATCAATCACTCGCAAGGACTTGAAACGTGAGCTAGAGCGCGCCATTAGCTCGACCTACATGCCTACTATTCGTGGAACTGCGCTGTAAGTTTACAATGCCCCCTTTCCTTGATATACATTACTCAAATGCTCCTGATTCATAGCTCAATCAAAATTGGCAGACTCTCTCAAAAACCTTCTCAGGTTCTGGACAATCTAAAGACCGCCCTACCGGCCGTTATCGCCAAGTTGAACGGCGGGTGGGATAATGTACAAGGTCTCGGTCTTAAGACGAGCAACAGTGTAAATCTGCCGCTTTGGACTTGCAAGCTCGATGATGAAGAGGGTGGTCGTTGGGCTGGACTGACTGCTGAGGATGAAGAAGACGGAGATGAACAAATGGATGAGGACGAAGTCGACTCTGACGAGGACGTAGAAATGGATGAAGACGACGAGGAGAGTGATTCAATCAAAATGGTCCAGGAGACAAAAATCAAGGGGAAGAAACGTGCTGCTGATACGGACGTCAGTGAAGAGGCGGAAAAGCCGAAGAAAAAACCAAAAAGCTCTAGCGATACCGGCTCTCTTGCTACGAAAGTGCTTACCTCTGCCGCCGTTGACGTTCCGGTAAAGTCGAAGAAATCTAAAGCCCCAGTAACGACCGAATCCTCATCCAAAGACGATACATTTTCCGCACTGCCCCCGTCCTTACCAAAATCCAAAACGAAAAAAGCACCTGCACCCGAGGCACCTACTCCTGTCAATACCCCAGCCACGGCCAAAAGAGCTGTTACCGACACTGGAAAGTCACCCTCAACGGTGACGAAGCAAAAAGTTGCACCAGTCGCGCCCGAAACTCCTGCTACAAAGAGGAAGGAGAAAAAGGCCGCATCCGCACCTGGGATAATGGTTGAGCCCACATCTACTGCTGTCGTCGCCGAGTCCGCATCCACCAAAAAGTCGAAGAAGGCTCCTCGAGCTTCAGAAGCTGACGAGTCTACGGCTGCTCCGGACGATGTACCGACTTCAAAAGAACTTTCGAAGAAGAAAAATAAGTCGTCCGTTGGAGCTAACGAAGTTGGTGACATTCTCCTGGCCGCTGCTAAAATCGCAGCACAGTCCCACGAGGTGGATTCTCCACAGAAAAAGAAAAAACCAGTAGCCGAGGAGAAGGAGAAGATTTTGCAGAAGGGGAAGCAGTCGGATCGTGAGGTTGGGGGGTTTTCGAACAAGAACGAGAAGATGCCAGCTCATGACGTGGCGGATAGCATAGTGTCCAAGAAAGAAAAGAAGGCAAAAAAGTCGAACAACGATCATTCCATCGAGACTGACAAGTTGACCGCGTCTGAGACTGGGAACGTCAAGGAGAAGAAGAAGAAGGGGAAAAAGTCGATTGAAACTGGGGCTTCTATCGGGGATAATTCTATGACTGTGGATCTTAGCCCTGCTTCCGAGCCTCCGTCTCCCAATGCGCCAGAGAAAAACAAGAAGGATAAAAAGGACACAAAGGCCAAGCTCGCAGTGGAAGAACAGATGCCCACACTGAGCAAGGATGAGCTCAAGAAGAAGAAAAGCGACGCTCCTGGGGAGAAAAAGAAGGATAAAATTGTGAAGGCGAAAGCAGGGAAGAGTGCGAAAGATTCGCTATTAGGAAAGAAGATTTTGTAGAGGGTTCTAACGTTTGCTTGAAACGTAGTAGCTAGCTTCCCAGTAACGTCACTATCACGTCCGCAAAGTCACGTGAAAATCACGGCGTAACGCGTTCCCTGATCCGACCAAATATGGAATAAAATCCTCCGGCTTTCTTTTAAGTACGAACATAGCTATACACCCCGCGAGACTTTCTCGCCAACTTTGAACAACCTGAATCCTTCGTAGCCTCTTTCCGCAACTCCATTAATAATATTAACGTAGGTGTGCAACCCGCCAGTATAGTTCAAATGCTCGACAGCTTTTCCCGGGATGTTTGATCCCATATACCACGACTTAGCCTTACTGTAGATTGTTCGAGATCCCAGATACAAAACTTGTGCGCGCCAATCAGCCTCGGCTTCGGCGGTCGCACATATCGCCGTTAAATCGTTTTCCTTCATAGATTTGATGCATTGCACTATCCAATCTCCTTGGGCTTCCTGCATGTGTTCCGATAACCATAGTGCCTATACGTGAAAGAAATCAGGGACTTACAATACAGGATGGTCCGTTTGCTAAAGCACTCGGAGCCTGCACACCATACGGGAAGAACATATTCGGGAAATTGGCACAGGTCATCCCCAGATTCGTGTAGATCCCACTGGCCCATTTCTCTGCAATCGAGACCCCGTCTATACCCCGAATTTCTATCTGCGTCAGGCTTCCGGTCAAGCTATCGAAGCCTGTCGCTAAAACAAGAGCGTCCAACTCATGCTCAAGACCATCCTCCGTCAATAACCCCTTCGAAGTGATCTCTGATATTCCGCATTCGTTCAAATCAACCAGTGTGACATTTGGCTGATTGAAAACTTCATAATAGGACTAAATTTTGGTCAGGTGCGTCAGCGAATATAAGATAAAAGCACGCGACTTGTTCAAGGGAGGGTCTCTTTGCACCTAAAGGATGCACAGCGATGGTTGGAGCAAGTTTCTCTTGCATTCTGGGATCATGTAGTCTGGCTCTGACCTTGTCTCTCCAAAAATTGTAGGACTCGCGATTTGCATCTTCGTCGAGCATCAGGTCCTGGTAGTTTTCCAACAGGAATGCGAATCCGCCTTGGGCCCAAGTACGCTCCCAATGTAAAACACGTTCCTCGGGAGTGGCAGCGGCAAGGTTCTTTAGTTGGGGTCCTGCAAGAAACCCAGCTAAAATGAAAAGAGTGAAAATTTGAATAAGACTTAAATCATTACTGTACTTACACGAAGTCTGAGACCGACGGAGAAATATCGTAGGATAGAGTACCTTCCGTCGGGTCTCCTGCTCTACGTCCAATTTTTTTTGGTGCATGGGTAATGCTAAATTGGGTGTTCGTTGAAATACGGTTAGGTGAGATACCTCAGGTCCGATCGCCTGAGGTCTGACGCATTAGTGTCTGATTTCGCACCGAACATGAACTCTACCTGGATTACTTGAACTGCCGATGCACCTTGGCTATCAATTCGTTAACAGCTAAGCAATGAATTACTACGATCCATACCAGTTCCGATTATCCCCACACGTTTATTCTTCAGATCTACACCCTCCTGAGGCCATTTGGAAGTGTGATGACAGATCCCTGTGAAATTTTCCAGCCCTTTGAAATCCGGCGTATAGGGTCTAGAGGCGAACCCGACACATGGTACAAAGAATTGAGGGCGAATTACACGTCCATGTTCTGTCTTCACTACCCATCGACTTATCTCCACATCAAAGTGTGCAACGACTACCCTGGTATTGAAAGAGATATTTTTTTTCACGTCCAGTTTCTGGTCCATGTATTCAAAGTACTCTCGTAACTCCTTTTGACCGGGGAAACGTTCCTTCCACGTCCAGCCTTCCCATATCTCCGGGATAGATAGCAAATAGTGAGGGTTTTCCGAATCAACTCTTGCTCCTGGGTAAGCGTTCCAGTACCAGACGCCTCCCAATCCAGGAGCCGCCTCAAAGACTTGAACAGAATAGCCAAGTTTGCGGAGGTGGTAAAGGAGATATATTCCACTAAATCCCGCACCTGCAAAGCCTCCCTTAACACAGCAAGATAGAGCCAGTGCTCCTGACGGACGTACCTACTATCAGCGCGTCTGGTTCATTATTTCCATTTGAGAGTACAGGCATGATTAAAAGACTAGATCCAGGACAAGCACATCCACCTCTTAAGTATTCTTCTCAGTCTTCGAGACTAATGGGACCGGCACTGGCAGTCACCGGAAGGCCAATTTCGAAGGCTTTTGACCAGTGAGCATTCGGACATATCTACCAGCAGTTACTTTACATAGAAAGGCTGGGACACGGGATCCCAGGCGACAGATTCTTCACAGAAACAAGCACTTCAGGTGGTGATGTCCAAAAAGAACGAAGACAGCTCAAACCGCCCGATGAGTCGGTGACGCGCGTAATACAAATCACGATTGACCGGAAGTCTTGCGGCACAACATTAAACGCGTCGTGATCGCGAACAGTCGCAAACGTCCTGCTGCGTTTTACTGCGCAGAGTCAGTATATGATGTATATACTTTCTGGGCTCGCCTTTTCAAGTCCCTGCGTCCCTTTACTTACTCAGGATCCTGAATTCTTGCGAGTTCCTAGACCTAGACCGAGAAGATGCTTTCACGGTTTTTACTGGCTACTGCTGGTATAGAGCTTTCTGCTGCTTCCACGACTTATGATTTAATCAAAGACTACTCTGGATCGCGCTTCTTTAATGATTGGGACTTCTATGGCAACTGTACTTGGGTATTTTTCTGGAAGTTTGACGTAAAAGCTGATGCCTGACCAGACGACAACTTAACCAATGGAGACGCTATGTATGTACTATCTCTTGGTTTCTTATCAGGCGAGTAATAGGTCTTTTTTCTGTGTCGTCTCTAGCTTCGTGACCGAAGAAGTCGCCACTTCTGACAAACTCGCGTATGTCGACTCTGCAACCAACCACGCAATCATCAAGGTCGATAACACTACCGAAGTTGCGTACAACTACAAAAGAAATACCGTCCGTATTGCTAGCAATGACTACTATGAGGCGGGCAGCTTATGGATTGCCGACATGTACCATGTACCGTACGGAGTGCGTTAATTGCCTACGATTTTCGCGGTTTCTTTGATGATTGACCGCATGTTCTCTCATTTTCGAAGTGCTCTGTATGGCCAGCTTGGCGAGTTTATCTCATTACATTATTTTATGCACCTCTCACTAAATTGACGATACCTAGGTGGTCACAAGCTCCCGATTGGCCTACCGGAGGGTAAGAACATGGTGCTCTTAATATCTCTGCCATGTCCTAAGAACCCTGAGCCCCTGCGACAGATATTGTGCACAATTTGACTGGTGCTACCAAATGAATGTTTGTGCACAATCCTTTGGTCGCACCAGTCGAGACAACCCTAAAATAGATAAGATCAGATGTAACTACCCTAAACCCTAACCTAACCCTAAACCCTAACCTTTCGCGCTTCGCGCGAGCACCCTGCGGGTGCGCCTAACCCCTACCCCAGCGCGCCTTCGGCGCGAGCCTAACCCCTAACCCTAACCATCTAACCACCTAACCACCTACCTGACCCCCGATAGAGCCATTTGTTGGCAATGTCGCAGACAGTTCCCACATGTTAGGGCTAGCAGAGCTAGCCCTAACGGGAACTGCCTGCAACATCGCTTGATCTTAGGGTGGTCACCGGTAGTTACCAAAGGATTGTTCACAATTGTTTGTTTGGTAGCACCAAAGATTGTGAACAATAGCTGTGGCATTGGGTGGAACCCTCCTAGAGAAATTGATACTTTTGAAGGTGTCAACATGGTTACGCACAACCAAATGACTCTTCACACTGAGCCTGGTTGCACTCAGAAAAACCCACAGACTTCGACAATTATCAACTCCACCGATTGCTCTTACGAGGATAACGACAACGAAGGTTGTGCGGTCACTGATAGTTCGACGTCGTCTTATGGTTCCGGCTTTTCTGCCGCGGAAGGAGGCGTGTTTGTCACGGAATTCGCAACCACCGGCATATCGTGAGTCATTTACGAAAAGAACCAGCCGGAGGAACGACGCCGATTCTTTCTGCAGAGTTTGGTTCTTCCCTCGTTCTTCCGTACCCGACTCTATATCTTCAAACACAAGCTCGATCTCCATCTCTGATCTCGGTACACCAACGGCCAATTGGCCCAGCACTGGTTGCTCCATAGACGAATACTTTTCCGCCCAACAGCTCATCTTTGATATCACACTCTGCGGAGGTTCGTTGTGCACTTTATCCTGGACCTCCATCCGTTCAAGCTGACATTTGATTGCTCCTAGACTATGCCGGAGAGACCTCTGTATTCAGCCAGACTTGCACTGGGACATGCTACACCGACTATGTCATAGGTGATCCATCCACATACGACAATGCCTACTTCGAGATAGCTTCGGTCAGAGTCTATGGCGCGAACGGTCAAAATACTACGACTTCTTCAAACAGGGCTCCACCTGCTTCGGACTCGTGGACACTTTCTACTAGTGCAGTTATACTGGCAGGCTTTGGATTCATTTTTGGTTCGTGGTGGGAATTGTAGGTAAATTTCTCATTTACCGCCTTGGAACTTGCAAGTTATCAAGCAGGATTTGGAAATTAAATATTAGGGTGTCAGATTTCTAGAAGATATTCATACATATAGTTTTTTTGTAGAGTATTGAGAAAGAAAAATTCTACAGCGAACGTACCTGTAAACCTTCAAGAAAAAAGAATCCCGTTATCTGTATCAGAGGGGAAAGAAAAGCATGCCCTTCCGTGTTATGGGTTGTTCAGTAATGGAAAGAGGGAGTTCAGGTAGCTGGAGAAATGACGGCTATGGACTTCGGGTTCTGATAAATGTGCCAACTTTGGAACGGATTAGGTCAGCATCACTTGGAACCGTACAAGAAAGCACCTACCAGATGAGTGCTCGAGATTATCCAGGGGTTCTGATTCTGAGTGCTGTTTTCGTGCAGCTTCAGCTTAGTGAATGTATCAAACAAAGCACAGAGCTGTATCACCATCGAGAACGCATACCTTTGGCAATTGCAACCAGAACATCCAAATCCGTGGAGTTTACCATTAACTGCTCCACAAATTTAGAAGGGCAGTTTCTCTCGTGGCTCGGAAGTCTCTCGGGTGTGGGAGGCGCTTCAGGAAGGCTGGTGCGGGGCGGAGGGGGAACGAATGGGGCAGAGATTGGCGTTGTGGCAATTTTTTCTTTTGATGTACGGTTGATACTCGACGTCCAAGGTCGTAAAGACGAGTTTACATATAAAGCATCTTGAGTCGGCGAAAGAGCCGAAAAAGGTACAATTGTTAGGCTGATATCTTTCGAATCCCGAGCTTTCGTTCGATGTACTGAACGATGTTGATGGCTTGGAGGTTGGCCTCGATAGCGGGCCCGGCGAACAAGTTTATATAGCAGTAACGCCAGAGCGGTTATAAATAATCCCCCTCCAACGGCCCCTCCTACAGCGCGGCCTACCACAGTTCGTCTAACAAGGTATGAGTCTAGATAGTTTGGGATCCAAATTCATTGGACACTTACTGATGGTGTCTCAAGTTACTCTCAATCGTGGGTAATGGTGATGTCGCCGATGGCGTCGAGCTGCTTGCAGAAGGCGACATCTCACTGGAACTAAGCGTGGCGAAGAGGATTGTTGAACCCACATATGAAGTGACAAAAACCGGCGATCCATTCATCGAAGAGGAGGTTATGACATTTAATGAAATAGACTCTGATTTGACACCGCTTTCTCTTGAACTTCTAGAAAGCTCGCATTGGATATAGTTTGTCAAACTTCGGCGCCGATAATATCCTGAAGTTCCTCTCATCAATACAGCTTATATGGAGACACCTTTGGTCAAGAGGAATGTATAAAACATACCATTCTTGGTCGTCTTTGGGCCGACAGCTGTGGCATCACTGGTCTTAGTCGGGTGATACTCTGCTCCCTCCTCCAGATACGTAGTGAGATTTCCATCGTTCAGAGTTTCCTCAGCAACAGAAGCGGTCGATCCCGGTTCAGTTGTAGCTGTAGAAATTCTTGACGTTGACAGGCCACTAGGGGCAGTGGCGAGCAAAAAAGAGGAAATAGATATGACCAAAGTGTTCACAGTACCTATTCAACGGTAAAAAGGAGAGCATTCAGGTACATGCCGAAACGAAAAACGAAAGAACTGACCAACATTACAGAAAACTACAAATAAAACTCGTGGCAAGAAATCAGCCCAGAGGCTCAGCATTGCTGAGCAGGCTAGCAGCGGTGCTCAAGAATCGAGAATCAAAGGGAAAACAAGAGAGCACCCAGGGACGTAGCGTTCATCAAATGGAATCGTCATACTTACCTTCCCGATGTATAGGTCAAAGTAGACCGCATCTTTACCAAAGATTTTGGCCCGTGTGATATGGATGGCAGTTGATGTCGAGGTTATGATGATACGGCTCCGGGCTGCCTTCTGTTAAAGAACCGAAATGAAAAGAGCTTTGTTTGACCAGTGTACCGGAGGCGACTGACGCAAAGTAGAATGTGATTGGCAGTTGGCCTGATGTGTTGCCTGAAAGAGCTTAGGAAAGCTAGCAGCACATTGCGGAGGATCTCTCTGCCGCAGTTTCAGAAACGAGCTGCTGGTCGAGGCTGAAAAGAGACGAGGCAAAGCTGTGGCGGTCGTCTATCGAATATGTATATCCTGCAGATACCACATTGTGGTAAACACAATTGCCACAGCCTGTTTTCGTCTTCATGCATCTGTCACGAAAAACAAAATCACAGTCTCCCTTTAAGTTTTGATTCTGCTATGTTTGAAAGATATTCAGTTGATAAATTAGTTGATTCTTGGATTTCATATGCGTGCGCAACAAATGATGGTTACGGTGATTGCACCATGCGGAGAGATGTGGAGGCGGAGGTACAAAAGGCTGATGGGCTATTATTCTCGACTCCACCCCTTCTTTCTTTCCTTTCTTCCTTCTCTCTCTTCGACCTTTGCGCCTAGCTTGAAGCAGGACACACATTCTTTGTTTTCTTCAAAGTCAATAATAAGCCCATCCCGCTCTCTACCTCTCGGATTAAATCGATTTTAATCACAAAGTACAATGAAGTTCACGACCGCTGTCTTTGCTGCTGGCGCTTTCTTCGTTTCTGTCTCTTCGGTCCCCGTTCGACGCGATGTCGACCCCAACTTGGTTCCCCAGTTCGGTCTTGCTGCTGGAATTAACCCTGACGGTACAGGTAAGGCAGTCTAACCGTCGAGTGTCAGATCACGGTCTCATGATGTGTTTTACAGGTAACTGTGATGGAATCGACGGCGCTAACGGTCAGCCCATCAAGATTCCGTGTTCCTGCCCTCCTGATCGTAACACTTTCATCACGGTAACTCTCTTTTACATATCGGGATTATGATATGAACTCTGATCGCTCTACTTCCAGGATTTGAATGCCAACGTTGCGGCAGGGCATGCAACAAACAACCCCAGTATCGCAGTGTCCTTCCCAAGTGATAATTCACAAGCGTCTCAGCTCGCAAGAATCAATGCGGTTTGTACTCTGTGGAAGAGATTCACGAAGAACGCTGATCGCGTCTTCAGGCTCTTGTTACGCTCCAAAATTTGAATGGACCTGGTGTTGGATGCCCCGCATCCTCCACGACCTTCGTGGCTCAACAGAAAGCAATTCAAGATGGAACTGCCGCGCCTGCTTCTGCCCCTGCTTCCTCTCCTGCCCCCGCATCTTCCCCGGCTTCTGCTGCTTCTACTCCTGCCACCGGAGGAGTCGATGTCTCGTTGGTGCCTGAATTTGGTGTTACTGCAGGGCAAAGTCCAGATGGAACTGGCAACTGCATTGGTACGTGACTATCTTGGTACGTTCATTCAGCTCATCAATTTGGCTTGTATAGGTATCAACAACATCAAGATCCCATGTTCGTGCCCTCCCGATAGGAACGCATTCATTGCAGTGAGTTGTTCATCTCGTTTTCCCATATTGATACTAGCGATGCCTTCAACAGGACTTGAATGCCAACGTTGCCGCGGGGCATGCCGTGAACAACCCTTCGATCTCTCTGTCTTTCCCTACTGGTAATTCCAACGCAGACCAGGCGGCCCGTATTGAAGGTAGGTATTTCCTCCGTCATCTTTCCGACTCGACATTAATTCCATTCCCAAGCTGCAATTGTAACACTTCAGAACCTCAACGGACCAGGCGTAGGCTGCCCTGCTGCATCGACGACTTTCTCTGTACGTACTCTTTACACCTGGCTCTGAACAGTTACTGACTGCTTTTCTGCAGGCTCAGCTGGCTGCCGTTCAGTAAATAACAAAACGAACTTCAAATATTCTTGAAGCACTATCACTCCGCGGAAGGTACAGAGGTCGGAAAGAGCTCAGGATGTCATGATTTTGAACCACGCTAGCGTGGCTGCGTACATATCATGTGTTAGGCTTTGGTGTTCTTTTTCATACTGCTTTCGAAGGAAGGAAATGATTGAATATACAGAAGGGTGCATAAGAGTTCTGAAAACTGATGATCCGACGTGGCGAAATGGCGAGACTACATAGTAAAAACCCGGAGGTTACGTGAAGAAAAGTACACCTTCATACATTATGCGAGGTGCTGAACTGAAAAGAAGAGTTTCAGCAGGACAGTATGGTAACACATGAAACAGGATCAGGAGCTATGAAAATAAAGTATCTGCATGTTGAAGCGGCGATGTCTAGTCGCCTCTTGGAAACACGGACCATAGCAGGACATCATGAAAGGTGCAGCGAGGAGAGCGAAAACTCACCAAAGGAATTGCAAAGATGATGTGGTTTGAATGCATGGGACTGAAGACGAAATTTTTTTCTTGCGCCGGCGGAATTTGAAAATACGAATCACGTGAACGTGACTGGTATCCGCACATCCGAATCACTTCTCGCCGCCATTTTCATTGTTCACCGCGAGTTACATACCCTTGAATCTCTCTTGACCATGATTCCATTAAATTTTCACTACCTGCGTATTCGGAATGCTAAGATGTCGCATCATTTGTTCTGGTTCTGTGCACATTATAGCTTCGTTTCTGGTCGATTGTGGCTGGAAGGGAGCACATCCTTCCATTACGAGTCATATCGCTGTTTTCCAACTTACGCGACGTCTTCCTGTTTGGTGACTATCAGATGTAAACTATCGGGAGATTCTCCGCTGAAATGGTCATATTTTCTAACCTTCCTCCGTGGACTTCGGTCCCTCCAGAGAACGATTTGTCCAACAGCAAGGTCTTCGAAGTCGGAATCAATTGCAGATTCATGACTTGACTTTTGTCCCCGAATCCCAGTCCTCCGGACGCGTTTGGCTCACAGCAGGCTTTCGCGGCATCTGCATTCGCAAGGTCAGAATTTTCTTCTTGCCTCATGCCCAAACTAGAGAAGATCCCCAAAATTATCTGGACCATACCGCGGATATTGCTGCAGGGTATTGTTTTTTCCTGCGGCCCTAGTCAGCTGTACCATTCGCTTTGGAAGCCGTCGGCTGTCCCGGCCCCGGGACCAAAACAAGAAAGTTTTTCTGCTCAATGTCACTGCGGAGCGACGCGGTTTCCGCGTAACTGATCACGCTGAACCTCCGAAATGATCTTCTTTTTTCATGAAGCTAAGGCTTGATGGCACCTGAAATGCTCTAATTAGCACCTATAGTTGTGCGCCCAAAAGCGGCTAATGCCTATCCATTCAGTCTGTCAGAAGTTCATCGATTTTCTGGCGCGCCGCGGGTTGAAATTCTCCAGGAGTTCCTCGATAACACTCAGGGGAAGGTACATATGCGGATCGGTTGTTGTGACTGTTCCACCCCCGATGACATCATGGAGTCCTTCTTGAAAATCAACAACCACAGCGATGCGCGCAATTCTCGTTAAAGATGGGAAGGGCCCGATTGAGAACTTGTACTTGGGGGAAGCAGCTGAACCAGACCTGCAGCCTGGTCAGGTTTTGGTGAAGGTGAGTAAGTTCATCCACTAAATTGCGTAGTCAGAGTCAACAGAATGCGTTACAGATCAAAGCTTTTGGGTTAAACAGGATGGACATCCTCCAACGGAAAGGGAACTATCCGGTACCTCCTGGAGCCTCTAGCGTCCTCGGAGTCGAATTTTCAGGTACCATTAGCTCACTCGGTGAGGGCATAACAAAATTCAAGGTGGATAAAGTTGCAGTTCTTCGGGTCTTTGAAGCGATGCTAATATTTACTGGAAAGGTGAATGATGAGGTCTTCGGTATAGCTGGAGGGGTGAGAATTCGTACGCTATAAGCGTTTGCCTGATGTCAATGTGGCAGGATCCATGAAGGGTGCTTATGCGGAGTACATCGCGGTCAATGAGACCCATTTGCTCCATAAGCCATCTCATCTAAGCTGGACGGACGCCGCAAGCATTCCAGAAGTATTCTTAACAGGCACGATGTTCACATGAGGTTCAATGACTCTCGGTGTTCCTAACTCTTCTCGTGACAGCCTACCAAGCTCTCGTAGTGTATGGGGATATGAAAGCTAGTGAGAACGTACTCGTACATGCAGCTGCTTCTGGCGTCGGGATCGCCGCTATTCAGCTGGCTCGTGTTAAAGGCGCGTAAGTTGGCATTTCCATTCTCTCTGTATCCTATCTACCGTAACTTACTGATGATCTGAACCTAGCCAGGCCGTAATTGGAACTGCCTCCACGAAAGAAAAGCTGGATTGGCTTTTAAATATTCCCAATGGTCTCACGAACAGTGTCAATTACAAGACGCAAGATTTCGCCGAGGAAGTTAAGAAAATAACACGCAACAAGGGTGTTGATGTGGTCATCGACTTCGTGGGCCAGAGTCATTGGAGTAAGAATATTGAAGCAATGGCGATAGACGGCCGTATGACGATGCTTGCCTTGTTGAGCGGTGGATATCTGACCATTTCCTGCAAGAACATCGCTGATACATTTGTAGGAGCAAAAGTATCCGAGTTTGATCTTTCCGCACTTCTTTACAAACGCCTCCGTATTCAGGGCTCAACCCTGCGGTCTCGCTCTGAAGCCTACCAGGCTGAACTCATTGCCAAGTGAGCCTTCTTACAATACCGAAAGAATTGAAATCTGAGTTTCTACCAGGTTTAGTCACGACTTTCTCGATATGATTACCGGCAAAGATGGCCAAGGTCTGATTAAAACATATATTCATAAGGTTCGCCACTCGGGGAAACTAGAGGCCCCTGGTTCACCGTTTTTCTAGGTGTACTCGTGGAGGGACATTCAAGAGGCTCATCGGGACATGGAGGGAAATCAGACGATGTCTGTAGTATTTTCGCCCTGCACCGCCAATCGTTTTTTTAGCTCACTCATGCATTCCAGTGGAAAATTAATAGCAGTCATCGACTGACAATACTCATCAAGGAGCTTACGAGACTTCCAACGGAAACAAAGAGTTTGGCGTTCGCGCACTTAGTACCCTCATCCAATGATGTCCTGACCCAGATTAAACTCTTTAATAAATGCAAGCTGTATGTATCATTTTCTCCGGTAGGGCTAAATACCAGGGTGATTCTCTTCATCGCCGCCCCACCCAGGGAGCGAATGCTGCTACTTAGGACGTAAACAAGCTAGTCATAGACTCTTCAGGCTTTCATCGTATCTGTCCGTGTAGGAGGCAGCCGAATTCTCGGCTTACTGCTCAACTCTCCGTGATCTGCAAGCTCAGAAGACGCTGAATGAAAAAAGTCAGTTTCTATACAGTTCTGCTGGTCAAACCTCCATTGAAAACGTTGTTCATCTGGGAGCACAATTGAGATAATAGCTACCAACAAGTGACTACTGTTTCATCCAAGCTGCGATTGGACGCTATTCCTGATTTGCGGATAACTGATCGCCGCTGGTTGATTACCCGCTCGTGGGACCCCCACCCGAGGTGTTGAGATAGCAAAAATTCCGTTTGATATCACTTACGCTACCATGAGGCTTCCTTTTCAAGATCTAACAGGGTTCAACGATAGTTAACTTTCCGCTTTGCTAGCTCCATTCTCACCGGACGATTCTACATTCTTTGTTTCCATAAATTCTAGTGCAGATTTGAGTTCAGAACGACTCGGGCCGGTATACTGTGCTTGGAAGTGTTAGTGACAATCACAAACCGAATTCTTCGCAAATAATGTAAGTTATCCTTGAGAGCTTCAGAGCTCGGATACACTTCGAAATAAATCATAAGTTTAGCATCGATGACCTACCTAAGACATCGCTGTTCACCGCAAGCAGTCGCAATCAAGAAGTTCTTGAGTTGATGTAGTACTAACACATTGCCGAATTCGTCTTCAGTGTGGCCGTAGCCTAATGATGATCACCCGTAATCAGGTTTCCTGAGGCTTTTGTTAACTGCTACAATCAAGGCGATTACAATCAACGCTAAAATAGTGTCAAACATAAAACAATTTTCGATGTAGTAAGTTCGTGTCGATCCAAAATTACGGATTTATTCTTGGGCTATATCCGAGAGCGTGCGTGAGCCGCATCGGAGCAAAAGTCCAGCCGCGAATGGGGGAGCATCTCCATCAAACGAATGGCTCCATTCAAACGCTCGACCTTTGTATGTACATATGTATAAGGAAATTCATCAGCGTGTTGCCTGCGTCTATACAATCTCCGCGACGACCGGTCGTGAAACAATGAAAAGAGACTGTTCAGTGCTGTGCCGAGTGCTTACATTGTAACTTCAATATCTGCATCATTTTCACTGTAGTACCTTGGCAATTCAACCCAAGCGTCAAACTTTTTCGGCCTCCCCAAGGCACGAAGTTTCCCGCAAACACGAAAAGCTCTTGAAAAGCTGTGACTGCTGTGCAGTGTGTCCCCAGTTGGGACAATGGCCTTCCCAAAGTGAGTATACAAACTGTGAAAGCCGAAATATTCCAACTTAAAAGCGCTGTTAAAATATCAATATGAAGCGATAATTTTGACTGTTACGAGAACTCCCTGAATTGTGACGGAACCGTTGATTCCAAAGCCCGATTCGAGTCAGCGCGTGTCAGATTTGAAGCTATTCGTATCTGTATCGGGATTTGCCCTAAGCCACATATATAAAGTGCATTATCTGTCCCCCGTTCAATCATTTCCTCCAGCTTCCACTTTCAGCGCCTTTTACACTACAGGTCAAGAAACTCTAGACCTGTTGTATCACCCTCTCTTTAATATCACCAGTCTTCATTCACCATGAGCGCGCAATCACAATCTGGAAAGCCAGGAGGAAGCCAAGGGGGGATACGCGGGGCTGCCTCATCTACTGGACCAGTGTTCTTCTGAATGTTCGAAGAATACTTGTCGCCCCATTCCATTCCATATCATATCATATCGTCAAAGGCGGTATCGCCTTCCAACACCTTACCATCATCATTCGACTACATACATCTTGTGTGGTCTAATTCCCCATCACAACTATGAAACATTTTCATAATGGGTGCACACCGTGCACCAACTATTTCCTGTACCCACACCTAGCTGTGTCGCGCGCAGTCGCGCGTTCACGACGCGTCACATCGGCGCGCATTGCATGGGTTTTTGCTTAGAGGCACAAACGGACAGAACCACAATGGATTGTATTCGCATTCGAAAACCGCGAGCGGAGCTTATATTTATGTATCATCCATCGCATAGTCGTAGCTGTAAATCATCTGTGTTCTAGAGTACTAGGATTCAGCTAATTGTCTTGTATAGTACCATAAACTTACCTAGTAATATTAAAGTATTCAGTTTTTTTTTCCCCTTCCTTCGTCTCAGGGACGCCTCCATTGTAAACTTGGAAAGCGAAGAAAGACGGCTGGCAATTGTGCACGTAAATCCTGCAAAATATCAGCATCTGCAGATGCAACTGAATGTTGGGATCATGGAGATTGACAATTTATTATCATTGGGAATATCTGACTTCTATCCACGGCAATTTGACTCATGAGTAGCTAGAGTTTGCCTCTGATACCCGACATCCAGATCCCGGACTTAAGCGCACCCTTTTGTTGTGAATTCCACCAATCTAGAATGACATCCACTACCTCATCCTGACGACCAGTGAAATTATGATCGGCGTCCTCCATTAAATGGAGATTGTGGGTTCCTGGCCTCTCGCTCAAAGCTCTCGCATATATGATAGCATCATACCTAGAATAGAATAAGAAAATGCGTCTGAGGCACCGATAAACAGACGAGACTCACGGAGGAACGGATTGGTCTGCCAGCCCATGAATCGTCAACACATCAGGCAAGGCGGGAAACGATTCCCAGACGAAAGAAGTGTCCCAGTTGGTAAAATTGGCAACATCTTCCGGGTATATTTTGAAGGTCACCTTTTTGCGGGCCACTATTGGCGACCAAACTTGATATCCTTCCGCAGCCATTGTCTGTTGCCATTGCTTAACGTCATCTCGTTCTAAAGGAGGAGCCGAGTTCATTTCGATTATTCAGAATATCTATCCAGCATGTCGCTCACCTAAGAGTTTCTATAACGACACTCGTTTAGTAATTTGTTGGATATTCTTTGAAGCGGCACACCTTCATTCGATACCTCCCCGAAGCGTTCACAAAACCGGATATTCTCGCTCCCTCTTCTGAGGTACAGATCCATCGAAATGAGACAATTGATCCACGGGAGTGGCCTGCAAAGAGGAATCGACTGCGTTCAAATCGGAATTGGGAATGAAAATCATTTCGTTCCTTACCGACTACGAGATCAACTACATAGCCATAGTTGACCTTCAGGAAATCCACAACTACACGGAGATCTTCGAGGTCATCAGCAAGCCCACCTTGCCTCCAAATGCCAGGCGTTTCATGGTTACCCCTTCCAATGAAATAAGGCAAGATTCCATCAAAGCAAATAAGGGCTTACCGAAAATCAAAACGAAATGAGTCCATGGGAAGACGGAGCGCCAGACGTTTCAAAAACAAGTAATCTTTGTGTCTATTCATCACTGAGAAACTGACCCCGGTAGCGAGAACGTGTCTACGGCACTAACCCCGCAGAGCCATGAAGGATCTGTGTTCCGTGTTCCAGGTATGAGATGTACAAAATACAAGAAGGTCCAAATAAGGAACGCACTAATGCTATCTTACGACCAGGACAAGGTTTCGCTTCAGAGAGCTGTTCTAACACACCCACTATGGAACAGTCGGGTTCGCCGGGATGAGGGATGAACAGTTTAGTTGAGAAATGGCTAGACATGGAAACTGGAACTCTGAGATCTTTGGAGGATAAAACAGAAGGAATCTGTGCATGATGGTTGCAGGAAATGTTTATTCGGGTGTCGGTTATTGGTGATACCGGTATTAATTACCACGCTAGAAAAAAAATCGCTCGAGATGTGAAGCACAATGTATGTACACTATCCAGTATTCAATCCGGCTTCTACAATCTGCAGTTGAGTAAATGGAACAGGAAGCTAGAAAGCACTTACCCGACCATCTTCATTTCAGGCCCGGCCTCCATCCTTTGCACCAAGCTGCGTTGCATGTAGTCCAGTTTCCTGGAATCCTTCCCGCTCGCCTCACAGCAACTTGATTCGGCAGCCTGGTATTGCATGTCAAGTTGCATATGATCCTCACAGACTCAATTCAAATGAAAAACCACGGAAATGTCGTATGAAACCAAGGACAACCAAGGCAAGCGAGCGAAAAGCTGAGAAATGAAGTTTGACGTGGAACTTGCTTCTGCGTCGTCGGGGGGCGCGGGAGCTGACAGCCCTAAAAGACCATACACGGAATTCCCCTACTAGTAAAGTACTGTTCTCAAGACAGACGTCTGTCACTTTGATTTCTTGCATCAGGGACAAGGTGAGTGAAAAAGAAAATCCTCAGATTAGGGGCCGGGAATTTTAATAGACAGTAATGCATGCCCCGTTTCACCTTGACGATTATGAGTTATTGTTAACAAGCTCGTTCAAGATCTGAAGAGGACGTGCTGTAATCGAGACATGCTAAAATCGAATTTATTGATTAGATAAATACTTGGCTCTGTCCATGTCAGAAAGGGAAGTTACGCATCAAGTGCCTGCCTCATCAATCTGTGAACTTCTGCCTCGGAGCACAATACCTATATGACATTCTCTACTTGACAATCAACGCTGTAAGCAAACGCGTTCGGCCGACCAATACAATGTTCCCACGCCACAGACGTGCAGCGGACTACCAGTCTGCCTGCAATCTGACTCTCTCTCTCGGAAATCTTCTTCGGAGAGCTGGGAATACATCAGTACATCCAATTCAAGAACTTCAGCCCGTAATTACCTGTCTATGTGCTTACGAAACACTGCAGACAACGTGGAGACGACATGAAGCGCCTTGATTTTCAGGTGGGATTTTCGGGTAATCTAGAACTGCTTTGTGAATTTTCATTGAGGTGTGCCCTAGGAACATTACGGGAACCCGTCATCTTCATGCGTTCTTTTATTTAAAGTTTTCTACGTATGGCGTGGGTGGGAGAACGCTCACCGAAAGAATTTCTTTAAGGTTTTATTTTGAAAGTTTACACAGGACTCTGAAAGATGAAATGGCTATTGGCATACTTTGTCCTCAGGTCGTCTCCCAGGGAACAAAGCCCTACGAGTTCGCTCCTTAGTAGATAGTCTTGAGTAGAAAAAAAAAATCAAGCTACTTATAGCGCTCTCAATGGGCGCTTAGCAGCTTGAGCGTCTAATAGCCTGCCTTCCTCCATTATGGCCTTGTCCAGTCTGGAGGAAATTTACAGTCGCCTCTTCATTTCTATTTCTTCTCTGCCTTATCAAGACGATGAATCAAGCTTGGACAACTTAACGGCACTCGTACGGCAGGCTATCTCAGAAGGAGATTCTCAAAAATCAGAGTCGTCCCCCAAAAACTCAGCTGTTGACACTCGACGTATGCAATGGGAATATCTCGTCCGTAGAGATGTATTCAAGCACGCGGCTTTGGAGGGCCAGGCGTTGTCTTCTGCCAATGCTGGCGATTTGGAGGTTTATTACTCGAAACTCAAATTGTGGCTGGACCTGGCTCTGGTTTTCACCGAATTGAGCTTAACAGATCCATCCTACACGTTTTCTCTCATTCAGGATTTGCTTGAAACCCACACTATACCTTCATGCTCGAGAATATTTGACTGGATTGAGTTGAGGTCCAGGCCCAGTAATAGCGACGACTCGAGTTCTGCCTCCGGCCGTTTGACCCGAGGCATGATTCCGCAAAAAGGCAAAGCATTGGTCCTTCTACGAACTCTCAACGACCTTTTACGTCGACTTAGCAAAGCCGGACGAGAAACCATTGGATTTTCCGGCCGCATTCTGACCTTCTTGTCCCAAGTTTTCCCGTTGGGGGAGAGGAGCGGGGTGAATCTGAGAGGGGAATATGGCCCCGTGTGGGATATGCCTGAAGATAATAATCGAGATAACGAGAAGGATGGTACGTCAGTTATCTCATTTCTAAACTTGCAAACTAATGGTCGCTTGAAGAAGACTTTTATCAAACATTCTGGTCTCTCCAATTGCCCTTTTCGAAACCATCTGTGTTCGTTTTACAGCAAGGCGGGATGTCCTTTGCCAAGTTTCAAGACTCTGTCGACAAGGTTCTACCCGTTATCAAGGAGGCAACGGCGAAAGAAAGGGCTCTGATGGGTTCCGGGAGAAGCGCAACATCTTCCTCTATAGCTACTCCAAACCCGTCGTCTGCGGGTTCGAAGCGGAAACGAGACGATCTTGAGGAAAGCTCGGGCCGCACTGGAATCTCTCGGTCGCATTCCACTTCATACTTTTTCGCCAAATTCCTCACATCCCCCGACCTCCTTGACCTCGAAATTGCCGACGTCCATTTTCGCAGGCAGTTCCTTTTCCAGCTTTTGATATTCCTCACACATCTCCTCAGTTTCACGAAAGCAAATAAACTCACTTGGATGACAGGTCGGAATCGGAGTCTGCATATGCCACTTGCGAGTGGGGGGCAAGAGTGGAGTCTAGACGATGCATTGATATTGGAGTCAAACGCCAGTACAAACAAAACTGCTGAGAAGGGGAAAGAGGGAAAGGACAAGGACTCAAAAGATGCCAAGGAATATACCAAAAAACCTGAAATTACTTCATCTATATCTAACCCTTCCGCTTCTACCGCTACTGCTTCTTCATCCACTTCTTCCTCCACCGCGAACCTATCATCATTGACGGCAGTAGGCGCTACCGACCGACCCGACCCAATCCTTTGGGTCAACCTTACAATATCACGGACTCTGGAGGAGATACGACAGACGCAGCCTGCAATGATGACAATGCCTCATCCAGGTTCGCCCAATAGTGAACTCGCCGGGACTGCGGGAGCTGCTCCTTTAAATGGCTTTAGCGGCCTCAGTGGGCGTCAGTTTTCTGAAACTCTCCAAACCATGCTCGAGCGCGAGAAAGGTTGGATCAAATGGAAGAATGAACTCTGTGACGCAGGGGTGTTCGAGAGAGGGAGGTGGGAGGTCGATGATGCGTTGCTCACTGCCTTGGCCGAGTTGGAATCTCTCGAAGCGCACGAAAGAGAGGAAGAGATGGCGATTGATAAGGATGAAACTCAGCAGAAGAAACGGAAGATGGCCATTACGATGTATGATGCTACGAGACCTCTTCGTACGAAGATCCGGAAAAGGGCGGACGACGGTGAAAGGGAAGAGAATAATGGAGAATGGAAGTGGGATCTTGGTACCGAGGCCCTGACAGATATATGGGCGATGGGATACCGGGAACTGGATGACCTGGAAAGAGGGTTCAGTCCTGGAAATCCACGGGACTTTGTACGCCAGCTTGACATGGAGGACAAGAGAATCGAGATGAGGACAAAGACTCTGAGAGCACAGCAAGAGAGAATCCTGGCTCAAAAGGAAAAGATGGAGAGAGAGAGGAGGGCCCAAATGGAGGCTCAGGAGAAGACAGATCAGATCAAAAAGGAAGAAGAGGCCAAGCTGAAATCAGATGCCAACAATGGGGATGTCGATATGAAATCAGCGGAAACGCCAGCGTCGAACGTGAAATCGGAGCAGCAGGACGTGGAGATGCATCCCCCGACCGCGCAAACTCAAGCTAAAACCGAAGGCCCCCCCGCGCCCGCTCCTATTCCCGTATTCGCTGACGGAGAGCAAAATGTTCCTGTTCCGGTGTCAAATCCTCCTTCAACGCATCCACCCTCAGTTACTGCATTTTCTATTCCGGCGGCCTCCACGACCCCTACCTTAGCTCCATTACATCCCTCCCTCCCTCCGAAGCCTGGTTCGGTGTCAAGGTCCGCATCGCCAGCGGTGACGGTAGCGACGAAGACTGAGGCATCTCAAACTAGCACCACGACGAACGCGAGCTCAACTCCGGCTGCAATTCCCCCAACGCAAGCAGTTCCGGCGTTACCCCAACTTCCTCCTGATGAGCAGATCCGGAAGGCCGAAGAGGCGAGTACACATCTTGTTCATACGCCAAAATGTTCCTCACTTTCCACATTCTGCTGCAGAGCAAGACCCGCATATCATGGCTGGCTTTGCGCGCTGCTCGAGATTCGACTCAGGGGCATTTGACACATTTTGGGAAAATCGGAACGGGGGATGTACGACTTTTGGTAGAGGAAATCGAGAAAGCGGAGAGAGCGGAGGCGGAAAGTAAGGAAGAAAGGGAGAAAGAAAAAATGGTTGTGGATGAAGGCAAGGAGAAGGGAGAAAACAAACCCAAAATCGAAGAGGTAAAAGTAGAAGTGGGGATGGAGGTGGACAAGGGAGACTAGAGTCGGGGAATGTAAATAACAGCCTGGGGCTCTGGCACATACGAGAGATTGACGATATGTAGCGACATGTCGATTCGAAGTCCATCCGGAACAGAACATTTCCCGATGTCGCTCCCTGCCGAATGGTAGGGCCTATTTCGACGTGTGGGATGTCGTTTGCGCCACTTCTAATTTTAATTTGTACTGGTACTGAGGTAGTAGCTGTAGCTCGAATGGACTACGCCCAAGTACTGTAAGTACCAGGTGATTGCACAAAGGCCAGCAATGGTGCTTACTAGCCAACGTTTGGGCTTCGTCTAAACTATAAATAAGAAATACATCCCGGGGCTGTGCACGACCACGGAGACTCCCCAGGCCTTCCCAATACCAATCCATTCTCGCTTCCCGCTACGAAACAATGTTCCAGGATGAATTCCTTCCCCGACTCGCCTTTCCCTCGTCCACCGGTCATAGATTCTGGTGACAGAGCTGTGAAGGCGATCATATCGTCATGCAAAGACGCGTTTTTCCATGTCGCCAACGACAAAGGCTTTGTAGAGCGGCGATGGAAGAATTGAACTCGGGATCCAACAGGCGGAGCCACAGTTTGTGTATTGAGTGATAGAGTACCTCGAGATGTATCTCCCGCTGTAATAATGTGCAGCTGATCTGGTGAGCCAGACTGATACAAGACTCCGAGATAAAACTCCATGTCATCTTTGAACGACATTGCACCGGACGTAGTGGTGTCTATCCCAGCAGCGCGGATACGCGAGAGTAGGAGCTGAGTTGGGTTGGAAAGGTCAAGGGAATTGACGAGATTTCCTTCAGAGCTAGATTTCCGTATAAACACCTCTAATGAAATAAGACTTGCGTAGGACATACTCGGTTACATTCAACGGGTCCCCCAAGGGTTGTATATCATCCGGCAACTGAAATCCAAGCGATCTCAGAGGACCTTTAAGCGCAACTCCAACGGCACCCGTATCGTATATTTGTTGATTATGGAACAAAGTGACCGGTCTACCGGTAATGAAGGGCGTAGAAGAAGCCAATAGACCAAGCTAACGTTCAGAGATTAGCAATCAACGGTCAAAGATTAGTCGACAACCTTACTGACTTGACTGGCGCTGGGAAAGGCCTCAGAAATCGCGGAAGAGAAGCCTTCAGGAGAGAGGTCTGAAAGGTACAGAACTGAGCTGACGTCTGCGGCGTTGAGACTAGACAATTCCTGCGGAAGCTCATCAACTCGACTCTTTTCCTTCCATATATTGTTCCAGTCAACCGAGCCTTGCGGCCAAACTATATCCTCCCTCTGTTTTTCGTCCTTCCTCCGAAAAGCGTGCCATCTTCCAACCTGAGTCTTTTCTTTCCCGGGCACTATTGACCGGAAAGGCGTAACCGTTTCTGAGTCTAGGGCGGCTATAGAGCACGATATAAATCCGGGAGCAAGCGACGCGGAAAGACACCCGACTGAAACTGGGGAAAAAGTCACTAGGGTGTCAACAAGGACTGACAATTCTGACGATTCGCTGGGACATGATAGGGCAAAAAGTGAAGTGTTTGTCTTAGAAAAATGCTGAGATTTTATTCGCTTTAGTTGAGAGAGTAAGGAAGAGGAAGAACGGGAAATGATGGTGGCTGAGAACATTCGAAATGGGTCAGGTATGACTGTATACAGGTTGTATGTGTACTCGCCCCAGCTCCTCGCCCGCGGGAGCTAGTGAAAGATGTTTTTCGTCCAGGAATTCAGATTCCGAGTAAAGAAGGTATACTGGAACTTGACGAGTCTATGTAGAGCTAGAGAGTATATACATTGATGGTGGCCAGCGGACATTCGCGATCACGACGCTGGCAAGTCAATCGTAATTAGTATTACGCGTGCCACCAGATCCGAGTCGTCGTTTCTTCATCAAGTTCTTGATCATCGTCACCTGAAGATGAAGAGTTGATTCTAAGATTCATGTCAATGTCTCCTGGGACCCCGTGTCCTAGTCTTTCTATGTAAGGTAGCTATCTTCTCACCTAAGGAGTTGGGAGGACGGCCGCACGGATTTAAAACAGTACTGTATGCTTCTCCTGGATCTAGCCTTTTAATCATGCCTCTACTCTCGAATGAGAACGACGAACCAGACGTTCTCGTGGTAGGTAAGAGATCATGCCGACAGTCTTTACTGCGGTGCAATACTTACGAGAGACTTTACAGGTGCAGGATTTAGCGGAGTACTTCTCCTCTACCGCCTCCGCAAACTTGGCTTTTCTGTTCAAGTCTTCGAGGCGGCTCCTGGATTTGGGGGCGTTTGGTACTGGAACGCTTATCCAGGAGCAAGAGTTGATGCAGAAATCCCTCACTATGCACTTTCTATACCAGAACTATGGGACGACTGGACGTGGAAGGAACGTTTCCCCGGTCGAGAAGAGCTGCGAGAGTATTTTGAGTACATGGATCAGAAACTGGACTTGAAGAAGGATATTTTTTTCAATACCAGGGTAGTTGCTGCCCACTTCGACGTGGATATTAGTCGGTGGATAGTGAAAACGGAGGGTGGGCATGTCGTTCGCCCTCGATTCTTCATACCATGTGTCGGGTTCGCTTCTAAGCCCTATGCTCCGGATTTCAAAGGGCTAGACACATTCAAAGGGATCTGTCATCACACCTCTAAGTGGCCTCAACAGGGTGTAGATTTGAGGAATAAACGTGTGGGCATTATTGGAACTGGTAGGTGTTGGAGCATTCTGTTGATTGGATGCTGACAAAATCATTTATCTAGGCGCAACCGCAGTTCAAGTGATCCAGGTGATGTTTATGTTCGCTGCCGGACCAAGTCCTTATGCATCAGAGCTCAGGAAATTGGACCCGAGGTATCTCACCTAACGGTATTCCAACGAACACCAAACCTCGCACTGCCAATGCAACAAAGAAAATTGGACCCGGAACAGGAGACTCGACGAAAGATACTCTATCCCTTGATATTTCGCCGTCAGTTTCAAACCCCAAGTAGGCACAGTTATAGCTCAATCCTCCAACTGAATTTTGAATAATTTTCATTCTAGCTGGTTTCGATGTAGAATTCAAACCAAAGACCCTTTTTGCTGCCACACCCGAAGAGCGTCTTCTACATTGGGAGGATGCTTGGTCCAGAGGCGGATTTGCATTTCTGTTGAACAACTACCAGGACTTGTTACTCGACGAAGATGCCAATCGCGAGGCCTACAATTTCTGGAGAGACAAAGTTAGAGCCAGGCTACATGATCCCAGAATTCAAGAAAAACTTGCTCCGACCGTCGCAGTACATCCTCTGGGCACAAAGAGACCCTCCCTGGAGCAAGTTGCGTTCTCTTAGCCTATGTTCGTCCGTGCATCTGACCAAAAACTTAGGCGTATTATGAAGTTTTCAACCAGCCGAATGTCACTCTGGTTGATTTAAATGAATCCGGAATATCTGAAATCACTTCGAAGGGATTGTTGACAGACGATGCTGTCGAACATGAGTTTGATGTGCTGATTTTGGCGACAGGCTTCGACAGCATGACTGGGAGCCTGACGCAGATGGACATTCGCGGTATCGACGGAATCTCGCTTGCAGAGAAGTGGGCCAGTGGTGTCTACACAAATCTGGGAATGACCTGTGCCTATTTCCCGAATATGTTCTTCCCGTATGGTGTGCAGGCACCGACTGCTTTCACAAACGGACCTTCGTGCATTGTAGGCTCTTACATTCTTTCACCTAAAGGCATTAAATATTTATATATCCATAGGAAGCCCAAGCAAACTGGATCGTGCAATGCATCGAGTCTATGAAAGAAAATAATTTAACGGCGATATGTGCGACCCCCGAAGCCGCAGCCGACTGGCGTGCACAGGTTATGTATTTAGGCTCTCTAACACTTTACGGGAAGGCCAAGTCATGGTACATGGGATCAAATATCCCAGGGAAACCTATCGAGCACTTGAACTACACTGGTGGGTTGCACACCTACGTTAATACCATCACTAGAGTTGCAGAGAGAGGCTACGAAGGATTCCGATTATTCAAAGCTGGCGAGAAAGTCTCACAGGATGCCTGAGTTTATTGGTTTATTGGTATATAGTACAAGACTTATAGGTTGAAAGCTGAACAGAGAATCGGGTATGAAGTTTTTATCCCACTTCTTTAGAGTAGTGCAAAGAGTAGTGGGTCTTGCTGATCCGATTTCCGTAAGTTTAAAGCATGGCAAAAATCGAAAAAAGTGAGCGTGGTCTTCACAATCACATGGTCGTGATGATGACGGCGTCTCCCACGGAGCCTGCTGTTCTGTGTTCAACGCAACTTTTTTTGGTTGAACGTTGAACGTTGAACTCCGAATCACTCTGCAGTAACGAAAGTACTCAAGTTACTGAAGCTAGGAACAAGGCATGAAAAGTGTAATTGGGGGTTAAGCGAGTAGTCGTCTTTGGAACGGCGATTTGCTGACCGAGATATCCGATTCTTTCTCACTTTCTTCTACTTTTGGTATGGTCACGGCACGTTTTATACTTCAACGCTCGATGGCTCTCAAGACGATGGCCCAAAACTAGAGCCTGGAAGATACTTAAACGCTCGCGTATACAAGCTTTCTTGGGCTTCCATGCTCGTTCCGCCCTTCTCGAGCGCTCAATCCTGACAGTGGCGTCCTCAAAGCTTTTTTCTTCCTTTGTTTCAAATTGATTCACCACGTAAGTTGCTGCGCAATGCGGCAAAGCATCGTAAAACTTCTTTTGACGCTCTTTGAGGTACAAAAAGGCCACTCAAGAAAATCTCCACTCCCGATCCACCATCATGAGCCTTTCAGACACCTATGATTCTGATTCTGGGGCGAGTCCCAGTATCGTTGCGTATAGCTCACCTGAATCTGTCGACAATCCAACGTCGGGTGTTGGACTATCTAACACACAGATCGGACAAAAGAGACGATACGCGTTGGATTTGGTTAATCGTCTACAGAATACCGGGTATGATTTTGTGTTTCCTTTCGACCATCCAACAGTATGCTAACACTTTAGATCATTACAGCGTACAAACTGATATCGATCTCCCGCAAATTGCAGTCATAGGCAACCAAAGTGCTGGAAAATCCTCTCTAATCGAGGCCATCTCTGGCATTACCCTTCCCCGGGCTTCAGGGACATGCACTCGGTAAGTTTGCTCGCCTTTTGGTAACATATCCTCACAAACTTCCCCGATAGTTGCCCTACAGAATGTCGACTGACCTATGCGCCTGCACCTGCGCCCTGGAAGTGTGTAGTGTCTATTCGCCTGATCACTGACAGCACCGGCCAGCCTCTCGGCCAAGCTCGAAATGAGCCTTTTGGAGATGTTATTTACGACAAGGCTGAGGTTGAAGAGCGCATCAGACGTGCCCAACGTGCAATCCTACATCCACATATCCCTCGAAGCCAGATCTTGGCCGGCGACGAGGAGCCCGATGACGGACAGGGCCTCACTTTCTCTTCAAACTGTGTCTCATTGCAGATCACTGGCCCCGACGTTGCTGATTTGTCGTTCTGCGATCTGCCAGGTGGGTATCATCCAACTCCACAGAAGAGAATTCCTATACATCTTGACGCCTTCAGGTCTCATTCGATCTACTTCGGGAAAAGAAGGGAGTGCCAACGACATCAGACTTGTTGAAGGACTGGTAGAATCCTATATCAAGAGGCCCAGCTGTATCATCCTTCTTACTGTCTCCTGTGAAAGTAGGATTTTTTTTTTTTTTCATTTTCGCTTTCGGCGGCTCACCGTGCTCTCGTAGCGGATCCGCAAAATCAAGGTGCCCTCCAGCTAGCAAGGGAGCATGATCCCCGGGGTCTTCGTACTGTCGGTACGTAGGAATATACCTGAATCTTTCACCTTCAGTCATTCATGTCCCACAGGGGTCCTCACCAAACCTGACCGAATTTCAAGTGGAGACGAAGAGGATTGGGTTTCTTTCATTAAGAACGAAGATGAAGGCTATAAACTTGTCAACAATTGGTATTGTGTTAAGCAACCCAACTCAAACGAGCTGAAAGCTGGTATATCTTGGCAAGAAGCTCGGAATAAGGAGAACGAGTTCTTCGTCACTACCTCACCCTGGCGTGACCTGGACTCAATCTATCAGCGCTATCTTCGTACCCAAAATCTCGTAGAACGACTTAGCAGTATTTTATCAGATTTGATATCCAAGCGGTTTGTTTTCCGTTATCGGTCATCGTTGTTCAAACTCATTGGAACCTCATAGGCTCCCGGAAATCCACGCCGAGCTCCAGCAACTTATACAGAAGACTCGTGAGGAGCTGAACAAGCTCCCTACCGAACCCTCTCGAAATCCATTGAGCGACATCATGACCATGATCTACGGCTTTGCTGCCAACCTCTCGAAAGCCTTGGAGGGCACTCCGCACCCTCAAGGACTTATTCAAAACATCAGGCCTGCCCAAGAAATATTCAAGAGAGAAATCCGGACAACTGCACCGAACTTTAGGCCATATGAGAAACGATACGCGCGACAGAAAACTATGCCAGCCCTCAAGTTTTTGGATCATGAAGAGGAAGAGGAGGAAGAGAGTGATGATGACGACAACCTAAATGCACCAATATACATCGACGAAGTATGGCGACAGCTTCAAGCGTGAGATTCTCTCAGTTTTAGGGAAAAGATTGGACCTGATTTAGCCATTCGAAGTGCACGCACCCGAGAGCTGCCTGGGAAATACCCTTATGTGGTCGAGGAATTTTTCATCCAGCAAATTATTAAGCACTGGCAGGCTCCGGCCCAGCGCCTTTGCGACTTTGTTCACCAAACAACGCTCCAGCATGTTCTTCGGCTTGTCAAAGAACATTTTGCCGAATTTGGTCAGGGACTTTTGGGACGTCAAGCAAGGTGAGTCTTCACGGAATTGATTAAGTATATCAATCTTTGACTTTGTGGAAACTTCAGCCTCATTATCACGGAACACATGAAACAATGTCTTGATGCTGCGGAAGATCGTATCAAATGGATGCTTGATCTCGAGTTTCGACCGTTCACAATGAACACTCACTATTTGTCGGATTACAGAGAAAAATTCTTTTCGTACTACAAGGCTTGTCGCGACCAGAATCAATCACTCGGCTCATCATTCCTCGAGAACACGGACTCCAAGCAAGTTCATGAGGTCCTCGCAGGCCTTGCTGGACTAGGAATTACAGGTATAAAAGCAAGTGATCTGATCCAGCTCATTCCGGCGGACGAGATGGAGCCTGCACTCGAAATAATGGCAGATGTTCGAGCTTACTTCCAAGGTTTATAGTTCCTCTGACATTTCTTTGCATTCCGTTGACTTACATCCACCTATTTGTAGTGGCGTATAAGCGATTCGTCGACAACATACCTCTGGCTCTTGATCATGAAATAGTGAAAGGCTTTGAGCGCGATCTTGTTCGGATACTTTCAAACAGACTAGGCATTCACGGTGAAAATGGGCCAGAGATTTGTAAGGAGTTTGCTAGAGAAAGCCCGCAGGTTGCTGCACGAAGGGAAGAGCTCTTGAAAAAGTTGGAGAGAATGAGAGCGGGAAGTGAAGAGCTTTCGCGTATCTTTTGATCTTTATCCCTTATTATTCTTGCTGATATACTGTGTCTGTAAAGTATTGCAGATTTGACCACTCAAATATAAAAGCTATTCTTGTTTCCATTCTACGCGAGTACCTAAACGCGACTCCCGTGATATTCACGTGGAATACTAGATGTGGTAATCTTGCTCTGATTTACTGGAAAACATCGATAGTATACCGTTTCGGTACAATGATATAAATGATACCAGTATAAATACTAAATAGCAGCTGGGATAGCGACTGGGACGACTCGGAAGATTAGCCTTATGTTGGCCTTATGTAACCTAGTTTAGCCAGCGAGCGCTTAATTACGAGCGCTCGTCGCTTAACTGAATTATGCATATTCCGTCGGCTCACTGAACATTGGGTTTTCGGTCACTCCACCGAGCTGAAATTCACTGACAATGGCCGAGAAACAACTTGGTCCATCTTCACCTAGAAAAACTAATTCCTTTCGTTCATATCCCACTCGGTTCGGCTGTCTGGCTGTCGTTGGATTATGCTACTGGGCTATCTCGCATTCCATAGCTAGACATGCCTCGTTAACCTTACCTCCCACTGGGGATTGGCATGAACTGGAGAGGAAGCCGTCAATGTCGACGGAGGAGAAGGAAGCCTTGTTTTTGTTCGTCTCAGAATGTTTGTATCGAGATGTCAATACTCACTTTTCCATAGGTCAGTTCCCAACAGTAGCAATGCTATCGCTACCGCGAGGCAGTACTCGAAACATCCGCATCTCGCTGGATCGCCTCAGGACCATCTGGATGCCCTATCCATGCTGGAATTCTTTCAAACTGAACTTGGTATCTCCCCTCCCCATCATTCACCGGTCTTCTCCGCTGGAACACCCAAATCTCGTGCTCAAACGATTGCTCTAACTTCGAAAATCGGCCCTCGGAACCCAACGGCATGGGTTGATGTTTACTATCCATATCTGGACACACCTTTAGACCGTTCATTGGATATCTTGGACGACGCAGGGAATTCTGTGTGGAGTGCCGATCTAAGGGAGGACGGGAATCCACTGGATGAGGATGCTGCAAAATATCGAGATGCCATTCCAGCCTGGCATGGCTTGAGTGGGCCTGGCGAGGGGCTAGGACAAGTGCGTTTTTTAATATTCATTGAAGTTTTTAACCTATCAATTTTTGTAGCTCGTTTACGTCAACTACGGCACCTACGAAGACTATGAAGAAGTTCTTGCTTCCGGCCATAATCTTACTGGAAAAGTTGTAATTGCTCGTTACGGAGCTCTCTTCCGGGGCCTCAAGGTCTGTCTCAGTTATCATAATTCCTCTTTCTATGCTAACGATACCATGCAGGTAAAACGTGCGGAAGAACTCGGCGCTGCGGCTGTCCTTATCTACTCTGACCCTAGGGATGATGGCTATGTGACCGTTGGGAACGGTTTCGCTGCGTATCCTGATGGCCCTGCTCGTAATCCCACATCTTTGCAACGTGGAAGTTCAATGTACCTTTCGTCCTATCCAGGTATGTTGTAATAGATTTTTTTTCTTCGCAATTCTATCTTGACTCATATATGTGTCTTTCTCTAAGGTGATCCCCAGACACCCGGACGTCCGGCGTACGAGAATGCGGAAAGGGAAGAGGCAAAGAACGTTCCGAAGATTCCTTCCCTTCCAATTTCTTGGGCAAATGCGCAAAGACTGCTGGAGGAAATCGGAGAGATTTATCTGAACGCTGGTGTCGACGAGCGGAGGAAGCTTAGTGGCAAGACCAGCACGAGGAAGATTAAAGTTGTAAATAATGGTCTGCATTTCTTTTCATTTGTATTCGGATTGGTGCTAAACATGCCTTTATATTTAGTCGATAGGAAGATCACTCCCATCTGGAACACCATGGCTGCTATACCTGGTCATGTAAGGAATGAGGTCGTCATTCTTGGATGTCACCGAGACGGTACGGTAGTTGCGCTCCTTAATCCAATTCCAAAACTAAATGAATTTGATTTTTGCAGCATGGGTGCTTGGTGCCGCTGACCCAGTCTCCGGGACAGTCAGTTTGACCGAAATTGTGCGTGGTCTTGGAGCTCTACTACGTCAAGGCTGGAGACCTCTTCGCACAATATTAATCGCCAGTTGGGATGCGGAAGAGGCAAGCAACGCTCTGCATTCTGATCTTATCTGCTAATCAACTTCTCTTTGGTATAGCATGGCTTGGTGGGGTCAACTGAGCAGGGCGAGGATTTTGCGGAGTGGATATCTGAACATGCTGTTGCGTACCTCAATGTCGACGTATCTTCTTCAGGATCTAGATGGAACGTAATATCTTCACCATCCCTCGCCCATTTGATTCGAAGGACTGCTCTAGATGTACCTCATCCTAGTGGTGAGAAAGGGAAGACTCTGTGGGACGCAAGGAATGACGAGGGTCCATTCAAACCGTTTGGACCTCTTGGGCCGGATGGGAGACTCGGAGCTATTGTCGCTGCAAATCATATTAATAACAGTACCGTCTTTTCATATAGACTTCTTGAGGTCGGGAAACTTCACGCAGATGCGGATGTTATGGAATCATATGAGGCGGGTAGGAAGGAGAGAGGCACGGGAGTAGGACCAATGGGGAGTGGAAGTGATTATACAGTCTTTCTGCAGAGGCTTGGGGTAAGTGTCTCTACTTCATATTCTGCGTGATTTCTTTCGACTTACATCTACTGTCTTTCCACACTTAGGTTGCAAGCGCAGATCAAGGCTTTGCAACCACTCCGTATGATGCACCGTATCATTATCACTCGATCTATGATTCTATGCGATGGCAGGAGGTGTACGCAGATCCCGGATTCAAGAAACATGTAAGACAGCTTTGCTGTATGGCATTGCTTGATGCTAAATCCCATCCAGCTCGCGGTGGCCAAACACCTAGGCCTTCTTACCCTGCGTGTTACAGACTCCATCATTATCCCATTGAACACCACGCAATATGCATATGAGTTGCATGAATATCTGGATAAGTGAGTCCTTAGAGATCTTCTTCTTACCTCCACTGAATTCGTACGTAGAGTTGAGGCCCTCCTTCCCTCTCTCCCCAATGAGGATCCATCGGCTCTGTTGGCGGGATTCTCTTCCCTGCGTCAACACATCAAGAAACTTCAAGAAGCTAGCATCCTCCTTGACATCGAGAAAGCGGAAGCTGAGAAGCGATTCAGGGAACTTCTCAGCAAGATGCCTTCCTTCCCGGGCGCAAGAACGCGGCATTCCTGCCAACACAGAGGTAGTCTGTCGCGTTGGATCAGGAACTTGATTAAACACATCTTTGAGGTTCGTCAGCAACACGACGAATGGTTCATGGCGGATTCTTGGGAAAGTCTGTTATCCACCTCGAGCATGAACGGGGAACATGATAAGATTGTCGCCGAGTGGTTGAGACATCTTTCAAATGGCCACCTTCCAGACTTACCTGATGTTCCTGATCTTCCCTCACCTCCTTCTCCTACCTCCATCCCCTCTCCGCCCAAATTACCTTCCCCTCCACCTATTTACGAATTCATACGTGCAGCGAAGCGTGTCTCGCGCGCAAACCACAAACTTATCTTCTTCGAGCGTGGATTCATTGATGAGGAAGGGATCAAGCACCGAGAGTGGTAAGTTTATTCACTATCGAGACAAATTTCCTTACATTCAACCAATTTTTTCTTAAGGTATCGACACTTGGGAGTCGCACCGGGAGCGTATTTAGGTGAGTGATTTCTTATTCAGAAAAATACGGCCTGGTAGCTTACTTGTTTATAATTTCAAGGATACGGTGCGACGACTTTCCCCGCCTTGACAGAAGCTATCACGATCGATAAGAATATCACTGCTGCTGCGGCGGAGAGCCAACGTCTTGTGAAATGTTTGAAGGAGATGATTGAAGGTTTGAGGGTGTGAATGTACTTGAAATTGACAGAGTACGAGGTGTATTTGTGTAATTGTAAATCCCATTATCTCAATGAATTTAACTTTGGAAAGTACAAGGGAAATTTAACGATTGCGATGGGTATTCAATATTCAAGCTTTAAGTTCGACATGCATATGCAGATACTCGATGATATAGGTCCGCATCCGTTAGGCGTCTAATTGACGCTTTTGGCATGTGATGATATCATAACCTATCAATGTACCATATCTTATCAATGTATCATATCTTATCATATCCGTGAGTTGCAGGTAGTATCCGTAACTTGAAGTGGTATTGAAGCAAGTTGATAGCAACGTCTGCAGTAACTTAACAGTGCGTACTTACGAATGCCTAAGGTCAACCGTCCGCAAGCAGGGGAACTATGTATACCACTAGCACAACATGCGCAACGGCGGTTGAAATTCATGGGAAGACAGACCTTTCACTCTAATTCTCCGGGCTTGTCATTTCCCTTTCTCTATATTAATTCACTATCTGCCATTGCTCAAACTCTGTGTCCGGTTAGACTCTTTTCAGTAGCCAGTGTCATGGTAAAATTTGTAAAATAATTAGGGATTGTTTCATATAACGACAACCTAATTAATAACTGTAGGCTACTTTGTCGTTATTAGTGACTAGCTGGTTTTCATAAGAGAATTAAATAAACGAAACGATAGATACACCGATTTGAGGACACCCTAATCACACGGGACGCAAAAGCCATGGCAGTACGGTTCGTACTGCCATTAAGGCAGTACTCCAGCAGTACTCCGGCAGTACTCTATGCACATGACCTTGTGAACTCAGTTACTTTTCTTTTCTTTGCGTATATCCAGTATCTACTTGATTTCCTAGTCACGTTGCTTATTTTAAGTAGGAGACAGTTAAAAGCTCTCTATAGCATCAAAAAGGTTTTTGCAATAGCTCAAAATGTCTGCCGTTGACTTACCAGGAGCCCACCAAGTCGGTGCGTTCAGTGAATTTGCTATTTACGCAAAAGAGCCCGATTGAATTGAGTTCGGTCATAAGTCAAGTTATGCTCGGCATGCACCGGCACAAGGTGTACTGCCGTGGGTATGCCAGATGTACTGCCATGGCCAGTACTGCCATGGCTCTTGCGTCCCGTGTCAATACCGCTGAAACCCCCTACCAATTATGAGCTAATCGATGCGACTCTGGAGGTACTTCAAAGCCTGCAGGCATTCCTTCGGCCTCAACTAGTTCTTCTGTGTCTCGCTTAATCAAATTAATGGCTTTCTGATCCCGAGGAACAAAACGACAATCAAACTCAACAGGGAAACTGAAGGGAGACGTTGGTTTAATCAGTGAGCCAAGTTCCCAGACATACCTGACGTTCCCAGGAGCGGCGTCAACGGGAGGATCGTATTCCCTGCCATCTTGAGGATTAATAGGGCGCTCAATGTTGAAGGTCGCTAAGGCCTTTGAAATGAAACAAAAGAGCACGAAAGAACCAAGATGAAGGCCTGGACATATCCTAAAGTAGAATGTAATCAGCGTCTCAATTTCATATGTAACGTCAAGTTCCACCTTCGACCAAATCCAAAAGCGATTGCGTAGGGGTTTCCAGCGCGAACTTGATCAGCGGGAGAGTTGCCAAGGAATCTTTCAGGCAAAAATTTCTCTGGGTTAGAAAAATACGTTGCATCGTGGAGCATTGCCCATTGATTGAGGATGATTGATGTGCCCTTTGGAATGAACATCCCTTCGTACTCGTCATCCTCGGTAGATGTGTGGGGCACGCCTGCTCGAGATATGATTAGCAATGGCCCCGGTTGATACATTCCGTTGAACTTACCACAGGGAGTAACGGGGTGCCAACGAAGGACCTCTTTAATTATTGCTTCAATGTATGGAAGATTTGGACGGTCTGCAAGTTTCGGGAGACGATCCCGACCAACAACACGATCCAGTTCCTCTTGAGCCTTCTTCTGTACACTGACATCAAGAATAAGTTTCAATAGAGTGAGTGACAGTGGAAAACCTACTGAGGATGCTGGGAAAAAGTCAGTGCCGTGAAATACAAGAAAAGCAAAAAAAAGAGGACTAACAGCGACCATAGCAAGCACCCAAAACATCAATGCCGATACGGGCTATACATTTTCAGAAAGAGATTGTCTTCGGAGCTGAAAGGCACGTACAGTATGTGCTCCAGCACCAGCGGTTGCAGCTGCGGTCCACTTCGCTACTTCACCCATGTCAGTGGATACTTTCTTGTTCCTTTCCTTATGGATCAGATCGAGAGTGTCCGAAGCCATTGATGGCCGAGCAATGCCAGCATCCTGTAAGGTAGTTGGGGATTGATACAAGTACGAGGTTTTGGCTTAGAACCATTTACCATTTGATTTTGCACAAAACTCCAGCTCGCATTTGCAGAATACATTAACGCATCCCTGCCATGATCTGCAAGCTCTCTGAAACCAAAATGGAACAGCCAGGACGGTACTTTTTGCACTAGAAGGTACATCAGTGGCAGAGGGTTTCATCCAAAAGGTTGGCAACAAACAGGAAGGTAAGAAGTCAACAAGATGAGCACCCGGAGCAATGGCCAAGGAAAATGCATGAAGAGCAACTTCGAAGGCCTTCACCATTGGGTCTTTTTCACCGCCCGCTTGATATCCATAAATAATCTTCATCGTTGTCGCCCCATTGGTTCTAAACAATATGAGTCACGGAGGGTAAGCCTGGTGCTGTAGATGGAACCTACTCTGCGACAGATTGTTTCCAGGCTTTAGGATTATTGAGGAGCCGACGAAGCCATCGACCGCCTTCTGTTTCAGGAACATCGACGAACGATTTGATAGGCCGAGGACTGAGAGTGTGATGAGCCAATCGGCGCGCAGCTCTCAGTCCGTCATTGTAGGGCATCAATGGATATGTCGCATTGAAACCCATTCTAATATTTTAATAAGAACAAAGACATGGAGGGAAAGCAATTGTCGTACAATTTACCAGCCATAATCTGGGTGAGGTGCGTCAGATCAATCAATGATAGACGGGATAGATTTTCATACCAGCCGAGGACGCAAGGAATAAATTGCCCCTCGTTTTTCGGTCAATTCAATAGCAATGTCGAAAGAGTTGACAACAACAATCGTACGGCCAAAGACGGTGACCTTGAAGATGTTTCCTTAAAAAATATCAGTTTAGTTCGGCAATATCAAGAGATTCCGGATAGAGCTCACCGTAGATACTGGCCCATTCTTTGAAGACCTTCCACTCCATGGCTCTTGGCATCCTGAGGGCATTACCGATGAAGGGAAGCCCTCTGGGTCCGGGAAGAGGCTTGAGATGGGAATACGGCGCAGGTAAGTGTGGTTTGGACTGAGTAAATATCCACCACGATACAGCGATAAATAGCACGGAAATCTGTACCAGGTAGTCCATGAGAGTTCAAAAGAGAAAGAGGATATGTTGTTTCGCGAAAGGGGCCTCTTCTTATGAGAAAGACTTGTTTCACCACAAAATACCAGCCTGGAAATTCCAAGGGCACTAAGCTAGTCCCGACCGGGCCCCAGTGATGTTTCAGCTATGCTCCAAATACAACTGAAGTGGCTCGGGGGAAATGGGATTGTCTATGCGATAATCGCAGATTGTTATCGTTCCCAAAGTGTCCTGGATCCTGTTTATGCTATGCTATCCACGGTAAGCGATGGAAGAGCTTGCTATTTATCCGGTTAATCACATACAAATGTACGAGGTGTCTGCGCGGTCTTCTTGAGAACTGGGTATTGCTCATGGACTGTGCTACAAGAGAGGCTCGAGGAAAAGAGGGTAAGGAGTGTGATCAAATCATCGATGAGATTGTGACCGATAACATACTAAGTGATTGCTAGAAATTAACACTTTCGCGCGGATTTTCGGGCTCTTGCCAAGGTAAAAACCAAAACCAAAAAGGATATCATCTGATATAATTGGTCGGCATCAGAAAATGTGGCGGTATAGAGTATAAGTATGTGAGCTTGCCAACTTGCTCATTTGCCTTCGTGTAAGTATCTCCTTCTACATACTTACAAAATTAAACTTTGCAAATGTTTCGTATCTCTTACGCGTTACACATCGTCTGCCAGTGCCTTCCGTAGTCTTCGTGACAGGAAATTTCAGCAAATTCAGCAAACCAAATTGACTCCGAAAAACTGAGTAACGCAGTCAAAGTTCCACAGTCATTTCCGCTGATAGTCTTGATAACTCCAGCTCAATGGTCCCTGCAGCTGTAAATCAGATGATGTAGCATTCTGCTGCTTGAAACTCTCGACAATCTTCCCGAGTATTCTTTCAATATTTCTTGGTAAAGTTAGACCCCAAAGGCCCAAATAATATGCTTTTTCAAGACAAGAAAACTTACGTATTGTGTGCATTCTAGGTGCATTCGTCAATTGTACATTTTGACATATTATTTTCTGCAATGAACGGGCTTCACGATGATATCCAGGTCATGATATGGTACTATAAGAGCTGAACAGACGCAGCGCAACTACTGTCTCAGCTTGAAGCCTAGGAAAACTCGGTTCAACTTTATCAGGGTCTCCTTCAACTTCATGATGTCTTCAACGCCAATCAGTCTGTCTATTTCCAGATACGGGGAATCTCTAGCATTCTCCGCCCAGCAGCAAAGATTCCTTCCCATCGACCATGTCATTATGACCTTTCTTTTGGTCCTATCACTTTGCAACTCTGATCGCCCGCGGCGACGGCCTCGTCGTCGAATAGCAACGAGATATGAACAAAATCAGTGATCTGAGTCTCCCCACTCAGTCCTGCTTGAGCAGTTCTGCTGGCCAACTACTGCCTTTCCCTCCCTTCAAACTCAAATCCCAGTCATCCTGCAGACATCGTTCCAGTTGCTGAATTGATTTGATCATTAATGGGTCTGATCGAATATTTTCACCTTGATTTTTCTACCGTGGTATCGATATCGTTCCGGATCAAAGTCTAGTTTGAAGTTTTTTTGACTCTTCATTACCGCAAGTAAGTAAGGCTTAGTGCTAGTTGTGCTCCGTTCGCTTTGGGGGTTTCCACGAGGGGGTGTCTCTTGGGGGTATTGTAGCTACTGATAGTGCTTCTGTATCCTGTCTAGTTTGAAGTTTCAGCTGTTTTGACAACCATACATCCATACGAATGAGCATACATAGTACAGTACAGGATACTGAGTAGAACTTCCTTACTAAATCTCGATTTCTAGCTCCAAAATTCACATTTCTATGTTGCTCATCATATCGAGGAAAGTATGTGGTAGCAGATGCTCGGGTCCCACGCGAATCGTTCACGGCTGACCACTGACCAGCTTGTTGTGACTTCAGAGTAATCAATTTTCCGTGCCACTGCACAAACAACCGAAGCAATTCATTCACCGCGGTGGCTTCTCTCAGTGCTGTCCCAAGCCTGCACTAGCATTATTTAAACTTTCAATAAGGACGATGAAGAGCAGATTGAACGCAACCCTAACACATGTGTACTATGTACGATTTTCATACCGCCGAAAAGCTGTTCTCTGAATGCTGGTCCTACGTTGTATGGGGGATATGATACCTGCTATATAATACTGCAAATTTTGTCACTGGGTGTCGACAAGTCCCAGCTCCCACCCATCCAGACTCAAGGGCAACATGAAAACACCCACTCTTGCAGCTGCTTCGAGTCAGTGGAGGGGTCTGCTTCCGCCTGCGACAAATTTGGACACAGGGAAACCCATTCCAAATCAACAACCGGAGCTGAAAGAGAACAAATCATATTACTCTCAGGATACTCCATCTGGCGGCGATGGCATGAGGACCGAGGACATCTCCGATGATTGCCCTCCCGACGGCGAGGCTCAGGCATGGTTCGTCGTTCTTGGATTTTTTATGGCCAAGATCGCCGTGTAGGTGCTTTCTCCTGCATTTTGAGTCAAACATAACCTCGAAGTGTAAAGAACCGGCTTTTCGAATTCATGGGGTGTGAGTCGAAAGAAAATGTGATTGAGATATCTTTCACCGGCTTCCATACGATCCAGATATTCCAGGCGTATTATGAACAGACTTTATTGAGTAGTCTGTCGCCCGCTACCATGTAAGCTGACCGACATGTCCTGCCGGGGATGGCTTGATTTAGAGGTATTCCGCATATTGCAGATCGTGGATTGGCTCTATTCAGCGCAACCTCTCATTGATCCTTGGTTCTTTCGCCGGCTGGCTATTTTTCCTGGGCTATTTCCGGAGCATGTTTTACAGTAGTAGTATCATGCTTATTCTATCCCCCTTATTGACCGCCCAATGTCGCGCATATTGGCAGTTCTTGCTGTGCCATGGGTTTCTCTCTGGAGTAAGTTCATCTCACACCATGTCTCACGTCCTGTATCCTGAGTTAGATATTTCACGGAGAGCGCACAAAGTGTAATTATTTCTGCAATCTATCCAATCATTTCCCAATGGTTTGCACATCGTCGAGAATTAGCGAATGGGCTGATGATAAATGGAAGTGCAACAGGTGGGATTATATTCCCGATTATCTGTAGGGCTTTGATTCCACAAATTGGGTGCGTTTCGCGCTTAAAGCCCTTGTCTATGTACCGTTCTGACGTCTTTCATTCATATTGCATGGTTAGCTTCCAGTGGACTATGCGTGTCTTGGCGTTGATCATGTTTATATTGCTCTTCGCGTCTGCGTTGCTAGCGAGAGAGCGTAGAGCCCGGCATGGAACTACTTCACAGTCAAAGAAGATTGATCTGACAGCTTTCCGGAATCCTTGCTATGCGACCTATTCCCTCGCCGCTGTATTTTTGGCTCTTGGTATAACAAACTGTTCGTGATCTTATCTGAAGCTTCTGCATTGGGATCTATAACCGAAAATTCGACCATACAGTAGCAACGTATATCGCAACTTCAGCGGAAAGCATCGGAATAACTCAAGCCCAGGCATTTTATCTAGTAGCGGTAATAAATGCAGGCCTGATTGTTGGAAACACGAGCCTTGGTCCTCTATCTGACTCTATTGGTAGGTACATGTTTGCTATCGATAAACTCCAGCCTTTCCAACCTTTCATTTTGAAACAACAGGCGCCCTCAATGTGATTGTTTTCATGACCCCCCTTACAGCGGTCGGGAATATAGCATGGCCCTTTGCCCGCACGAGTACTTCGCTTTTTATTGTCGCTGCTTTTTACGGGTGTGCTTCACCTATTTTATGTGCATTTGCTCATCTGATTAATTGTCGCACTCCAGATTTACTTCTGCGGGAAGTCTCAACATGTTGGCCAGGTCCGTAATGAAGATGGGTCCCGGTGAACAGATAGCTTCTCTAGTCGGAAATCTGAATACTGTATTCGGGCTTGTTGCGCTCGCGTCCCCAGCCTTAGCGGGTATTGTTCTTGATAAATACGGCCTCGAAGCGATGGGTATTTATTCGGGTAGGATGTTTAATCTCATCCCCTCCCAGATGAAGGCACGGAATACTTATTGAGGATTGGTTCTAGGTAGTGTGCTTCTTGTGGCGGCGGCTCTGATGATGGTTTCGCGCCAGTTATTCATTGCAAAGAGATGGTACAGCTTCTGGGTAGAAGTGTAGCTTTAGGACACTAGATCTCTATATTACTTATTTACTGTCGGCAAGACTTCTATCTACTAGATAATTATTATCATTGCTATAGTAAACGTAAACAATGCGTATTTACTCACAGCGTGAAGCCGATGTTTCATTCCATTACTTATGTTGCGAGGTTCTTCTGACCCCGCAGTGAAAACTTCTCAAATGCATCCCTCGCGCACATCAGTCGGGTTCTCGATCCCGGAATTTACATTCATCCTTGTCTGCCTTTTTCATTTAAGCTAACACTTAAATACTTCATCCGCACAAACAACGATACCTAATTTCATCCGTCGCAAGCTTGTGGCCTCAGTGCACACCATTCCGGCTGTAACCTTATTGCGTTGATACCTCTCTGTACCATTCGGTACCTCACATCGTGAAGCCTTGGAAGCGCTTCGGATATATTTCCTACTCGATCAAATCCATCAGGGAGAGTATCACCGGTCCAGAAGACTTCCGCCGAGCTGGCAGCTCTAGGCCAAATGATACTGTCCACATTTTCTGCAGCGGGCTAAGGAATCGACCATTATTCTGGAGACAGTCACTCACCTGGCCCCGATTGCTGTTCCGCGCGGAAGATGAAAAGACTCGGGGACACCACGTTCTAATAACTCACCTCAGTCCAAAGAAGTTGTTCGCCTAGATGAAGTGATCGTATTCAGTATGATCAGAGTGAGACAAGAAGTTAACGCATGCCTCCGAGCACCAACGGGACTTGATCGGATGAGATGTTAGCTAGGGGATTGAAGGTGTACGCCTGCACTAGTTTAGCGTTACTTAATCAGAACAAATACATATACGAACCTTTTGCCAAGTCTTGAAAGGATCACACCAGCTATTGCTGTTCATGACAAGAATGAAAACCTCTCAATGAAAATACGACTCAACATTAAGCTTACCCAGTAGGATTGTTTCCAATCCAGCCGCCTGCACCACAATCCTACCAGATTTTGAGCGAAAACGGCGCCAGAACGAGGAAATAAATTGTACCAAATAAAAGTAATCCGATGGCGCATGGACAATGCGGAACCCTTTCTGTACGACAGCTGCGGCATCCGTGGAGGATATCCAAACCCTGGATTAAGAAGAGGTCAATTTACAATTGTGATTAGTCATGGTTTAGATTGAGACGCACATCACGATAGTGTCATTCCGAAGTGTCGTTGTATTGTATTCGAGCACCATTTCTATTCGACTTCACGTTGGTTTCTAGAGGTAGAGAATTGCTCATTATTTACCTTCCCAGACAACCGTGGTTTTTCCTAATGCGTGTAAGGCTCCATGCGTCGTCGCGGTAAAATCATCCAAGGCGTCAAACAGCGTTTTTCCCGTCTCATTCAATATTTTTTGCGTTGGTTCATCTGCAGCGTAGCACTCAAATAAAATTAATATAAGGAGCAGGAAAGGAAATGCGTCCAGTTTAGCACAATACATACCTGCACGTCAATTTCATCGCCGCCTGTAGAAAACATCGTTGATGGAAGGGTTTTAGCCACGGCACTTAGAACATTGGCGGTGAAATTTGCCACGGCGGCATCTGCAAGACGAAGTTGACCGGCGGGAGGTTCTCCAGCGAAAGTAATCCAGTCGGCAAGGAAGCAGGCAACGTAGTCTGGATGGGATGCACCGACAATTGAAGAGTGTCCTGGTGTATCGATTTCCTAGATGAAGAGTATCGATCAATTGCAAGATCTAGATTTGACTTTACAGAACCGTCACCAGTAGGACGTCAATCCCTCGTTCACCAGCGTAGGTCACAACGTCTTGAATGTCATCCGGCGTAAACGACTGGTTTGAAGAGTACGCTCCAGCTTGAGCAAGCTCTGGAAATTCGGCGATTTGAATAGGCCAACTTTGCGAATCAGTTATGTGCCAATGGAATGTATTACTCTGGCGGAACAATTTAACGGAAAATTTGCCTCTTCTTCGGCACGAGCGGGCCATGATCACTTACTTTGACCAGGTACATAGCATCCAGTGTGCGCTGTGAATAAAATTCGTGAGTAAAATTGAGTGGGAAGCTTCAACACCGTTACCTTGATATCTGCTACAGCGAAGAAATTTCTCGCCGTATCGATCATTACACCTCTGTACGGCTAGAATAAACGTGAACATTTTGATTTTCCAGAACTTTGAAACAAAGAGTAACTCACATACGCCGGCGCGTCATTGACGATAGTCAGCGGAGCGTAGTTAGTATAAATGGTACCATCAAAAGTGTACCAGAGCTGCTCAAAAGTGGACAATCCTCGCAACAATCCGAGCGTGGTATTGGCAGACACTAAGCCAGGCGAGCCATCCAAAGGCACAGAAAGCGAATAACTCTCGTCTCGCACATCGAGAGGAGCTACAGCCTCGGCTGTAATGGGACGAGCCGCTGGTGCAGTGTCCTCCAATGCCAACATTAAACTAGGTAAAGCTTTGGCGGTAGCAAATGCATGGCTATCCGAAGGTCCTCTGCCCACGACTAATCTACCTAACTGATCACTTCGAATCAAATTATTCGTTCGGGAAGCGGCATCCAGAAGATCCTGAGGCGGGTTACTGAAGTTGACCTTGATGTCGAAGGAGTTTGAAAGCTTGAGTATCTGATTTCCCGAGTCGAGAGAGCGGGGAATAGGCCAGATACTGAGACAGATGGAAATCCACGAAAGGAAAAGCACTGAAAGAAATGCGAGCATCGTTGATCAGTCGGATCCTGCCCAAAGTCGATGACTATATATCGTGTCCAAGGCCACATGCCCACAGTCCCTGTGAGTGACCATGATTACTATAAAAATGTTGAGTTAGCACATGGTAGGCCCACTGGATTCGAAAAGATATTCATAGTCCATTTCGCTGGAAGATAACAGCCCAAGTTTTGAAGGAACGCGCCAGCTGACTGCCAATGCCAATTGCCTCTGAAATTTGAATTCGGTGTGACAGGAACACATGACCGTGAGTGATATTCCGCGTCACAAACCTTTTCGAATCTCCAACTTTTCTTTAGCAAAGTCCGAACCAAAGTCCAAAGCCGCGAAAGTTTTTGCTACATCACTTGCTAATCATCGTAGCTTTTAGTTTCTGAACGTTGAGGTAAATTACCTTAAACCGCGAATTGCCCTGCAATTACTATCCATGTCTTCAATATTCGAGTTGCCCTCTGTGTCGGACACATTCTCCTCTTCTCACTACTTCAACGATCGAGGCCCGAATGGAACTGCCCAACCTATAACAGAAAGGATACACGTTTGCTATCTTTCTCTAGCTCTAGTTACCGTTCTTATTGATTCTAATTTCTTTCTCAGCCGCACTCTCGGCCGATTGTTTCTTATTACTATCCGAAAGGCGTCGGCGCTCACCACTATGGAGCAAGTATTCCTGTGTTAGCTTGTCAGCAACTACTAATCTTAAACTTTAAGGAACGCCATCCAATGAAACCCGCCAGGTTAACACTCACCAATGAATTGGTATTTGGTTATGGACTACACAACCAGATTCATAATATATACGATGTCCGTTCTGCCACAAGAGAGGAGCTCGAGGCATATCATGACTCAGATTACCTAGATTTTTTATCAAGGTTAGATATTCACTTTTGTCAACATCCTGGTCCATCTTGACAATGTATGCTTTTCGATTGAAAGAGTTACACCAGCTAATCAATCAGAGATGCGAACACTCATTGAAAAGTTCAACTGCGGGGAAGACTGCCCAATTTTTGCAGACATGTATGACTTTAGTCGCATGTACGCGGGCGCCTCTTTGGCTGGAGCGCGTAAGTTGTGTGCTCGAACGACCGACATTGCAATAAACTGGTCTGGCGGCCTCCATCATGCAAAAAGAGGAGAACCTAGTGGTTTTTGCTATGTCAATGATATTGTTCTAGCAATTTTAGAAATGTTAAGGTATTTTACTTGGTTAACGTTGTTTTTATTCCCTGATTCCCATCTAATACATTTAATACTTAGGTTCTATCCACGAGTTCTGTACATCGACATCGATATCCATCATGGAGATGGAGTCGAACTCGCTTTCTATCAATCCGACCGTGTCATGACTGTTTCATTTCACAAGTATACAGGTGATTTCTTTCCTGGCACTGGAAAGCTAGATGACAATGGCTACGGCGCTGGCAAGAACTTTGCTCTCAACGTTCCGCTTCTTGATGGAATCGACGATGACATGTATCTGACTATTTTTAAAACTGTCATCGAGGACACTGTAACCGCCTTTCGCCCTTCTGCAATAGTTCTTCAATGTGGTGCTGATTCTCTGGGGTCTGATCGATTAGGCGCGTTCAATCTCTCTATAGCTGCCCATGGCGAATGCGTAAACTTTGTTCGTGCATTCAATGTACCTCTTCTCGTGCTCGGCGGAGGGGGTTACACATTACGGAACGTATGTCGGTGTTGGACATACGAGACATCTGTACTTGTGGGAGTCAATGTTCCCAATGAACTCCCTCGAACGGTTTATGACTCTTTCTTTGCTGATTCCCAATGGAAGCTTCACCCTCCTCTCAGTGGACGTGTTGAAAATCAGAATACTCCTGCGTCATTACAAAAGATTACCATCAACATCCGAAATAAACTTCGGTATCTCCAAGGGGCACCTAGCGTTGCTCTACAAGAGATTCCACCGGATGTTCAGGGATTTCTGAAAGAAGAAGAGCGTACGGCGGAAGAAGTGGAGGAGGAAATAAGCGCTGCTTCTGCAGGGGAGCAGCGAGCAGATGTATCTATCGCTAGAAATGAGTTCTTTGACGGAGAGAAGGATGTCGACCATGATTCACCTCCTACCCCTCCGGCCTCACGGACCAGCCGAGGTGGTTACCGTCGTGGCCGGGGAAGGAGTCGGGGAAGGGGCCGAGGTAAAGGGCGAGTATCTTCGGCATCCGTGGTAAATGATGATGATGACGACGAGGAAGACACCCCTGCACCACCGCGCAAGTCGAGAGGAGGAAGGGGAAGAGGTCGAGGAGGGAAGTCGCGAGCAGTAGCTCCGGAGTCAAAGGGGACTCCGGATGCTGCGACTGAAGCTGAGTCTGATACGCCTGCTCCAATGAATGAAAGTTAGGTACTTTTTGGGGAGTACGGTAGCGAAATTCTCGAAAGGTAGTTGTAAAGTATTGCATTGCACTGTAATTCCGGTACTCATATTATGCGTGGGATCTTTCGGGCCGTCGTTTAGTCTTCCAGCGCGACAGCCATGAAATGTAGCGTACTTCTCCTCAGCGCTCTCAGTTTCATTCTCTGCGTTACAGCCTCCGCAGGAGATCGATCGGCCGACTTTCAACAATGTCTCTCTCGCTGCGAACAATCTCAATGTATCCAAAACTCCAATTCACTCCCTTTAGCGTTGAGGCTGACGCGTTGGGCATGTCCGGATAACTGCAAATATCTCTGTATGCACGAAGTGACAGCTAAACGTATCAACGCAGGGGAGAAAATTCTTCAATACTATGGGAAGTGGCCATTTTGGAGGTTTGCAGGGATACAGGAACCAGCTTCGGTCGCTTTTTCGCTGTTGAATCTATGGGCACATGTCAAAGGGGCACAGAAATTACAGCTGGCCTTGCACGATTCGCATCCCATGAAAAAATTCTATATGGGATGGTCCCTTGTCAGTATGAACACATGGATATGGTCCTCTGTCTTTCATACACGAGGTCGGGTTCTATGCTTTTCAGAGTTTATCATCGTTCCTGACGACGTCGACTTTGTTTACAGATACCCCATTGACAGAAAGGCTGGATTATTTCTCCGCTGCATTGACGATCCTGACAGCGCTGTACTTTACAGTCGTCCGACTGTTTCATCTCTATGCAGCTTCGCATCCAAATAGTCTCACATCACATCGCTCGGGCAATGCCAAACTTAGGCTATGGTCTGCAGCTTGCATCCTGGTGTTCCTAGCTCACGTATCTTACCTGGCTCTTCTCGAACGTTTCGACTATACGTACAATGTCATTTTTAATCTTACCATTGGTCTCGCGCACAATTTTCTATGGACCTGTTACTCATTTCCCTCTTCCCTGCCGATACTACGGCGATTCCCTGGTCGATCGAAAGTTTATCGACCACGTTTTGCGTATAAACCAGCACTTCTCGTTCCTTTAATGACCGCTGCTATGGCTCTTGAACTTTTTGACTTTGCTCCCTGGATGCTCGTTATTGATGCGCATTCCCTTTGGCATTTTTTCACGGCCCCGATCGCGTTGATGTGGTATAGCTTTTTGATTCAGGATGCGAACGATGAAAGCTGGAAAGAGCAGAGGCTGTCATAATGTGGATTAAGTATATACCAATAATTCAGCGTCAATGTCACATATCATGGAATTAACTTTACATTGAAGCCACCTAAAACGCGTAACCTTTCAAACATCCTCCTGGACGGTATCCCATATGAAAGAAGCTTTGTTTTCCGACGAAAGCCGAGAAGGCTAGAGCGGCCATCTTTCCTGGACCTCTTCAAACTGGATGAAGATCCTACAACTGTTGTAGTTAGCGACAAGGCCAAACTCGATTCGGAATCGCATTCGCTGTCGTCAGCGTCACTCTCTCGGTGCACATCGTCCTGCTCTTCCACAAGCGATCCGAGTATCTGTTGAAAGATTGCATAGCGTGTTTGTTTCGTGGGTCGAATACGAGTGGTCCGACTGGACAGGTGCTTGGTCGCACAAGCCTTGGTCATGAGATTAGGTAGTGCATATTGAGCATATGTCCAGGCTCCATCCGCAAGCCCTTGGTAGTGTGCCTTTATGATGCCGGCAAAGGAAGCTAGAACAGGAGCAGACATGTCTCTTTCGAGGACGTACAGTCGATCTCCATTGTAGATTCCGAGATATCGTGACCGATCCTTGCACGTTTTCGTAAAATTGGCAAGCGTAGCCTCCCAGTCAGGATTGACCAAATCATTAGAAAGGATAGAGCATTGTATAAATTCGGTGTATTGGAAGGTGGTATCGGCAGGGAGCAGGAACTGTTTGAGTAAGAACCAAGCGTTTGGCAAACTTTCTGAAGAAAAAAGACGTACCTGAGAGTTTTCTGACAGTCTGATCCAGCTACGACCCCACTCATCCTTGGGACCAAGGAGCCCCAGGGCGGAACGACCAACGAGTCGTGCATCAAAAGTGGACATGCTGAGAACATCGGCCAGTCTATCGTCTTCCGCCACGATTTCATCGATACTATTGCACTTGAAGCCTGGCTCAAGTGCGTAACGATATTTGCAAGGCGAAATGCCTCGTACAGGGTAATTTGGCTTAGCGTCTAGGCATTGAGTGACAAAATTGTCTCGGGCTTTGTTGTATCGTTGGATGGCGGAATGTGAGGAAGGCAGTCTGAGCAGCGACATTTCCATTCGTAGGAAAACCTCGTAGCGAATGCCAACATCGGGCGGGAGAAGGACCTAGAGTCACTGTTAACTAGATGTCATGTGTAGTACCACTCGTTATACGTTACCTGCAGAGTCTTTGTGCATTGGAACCAACGCCAGCCAAGGGCATCTGGTGTACCAAGTTTGCCAACCGGTAACTTGGGGGCAGGTGTTCGGAGAATGACCTGATCTTCATGTAGACGTACCCGAGCGTCCTGAAGAGCCATGGCGGAGTTCATCGATGAAGAAGAGATGGAAACAGCTTGGCCATTTAACTAGTTCCGAAGGGGGTAGTATTGGGAAATACGTCACTTGGGCGTGGAAGGGACTCTCGACCTTGTTTGGTACATTTGTATAGACATGGAGTCGAGATCCTGGCGGTGAATATCCTCGCTTGTTCGGAACTTCATTATGGCAAATCCATCATTTTCCTTAAATTTCTATAGAATCTCGGACAAAAATAAACTCTAAGGATGATATTTACTCAGTTCGTTTCTTCTTCCTCTTCAGCAATCAATTTTTCCACCTCCAATGCTGCCATGCAACCGCTACCCGCAGAAGTGATGGCTTGCCGGTAACGCTTATCTTGGACGTCTCCAGCAGCAAACACTCCCTTAACCGACGTTTGTGTTGTTCCAGGTACTGTCACAATGTATCCATCCGGGTCAGTTTGCAATTGTGAGCGGAAGATTGCCGTTGCGGGTTCGTGGCCTAGTAAAGAATATGAATTGAATGTGTCATTGAAAACCGAGGTAAAGACGAACCGATTGCATAGAAAAGTCCATTAACGGCAAGGTCCTTCTCTTCGCCGGTCACGACGTTCTTGATTCGAAGATTTTTCAAAAGGTCGCCGTCACCTTGACATTCTGTAGCCACAGTGTTCCAAAGGACCGTCTAGCTCTAGTGTCAGTTAGAGAAAAAAGCATGAACATCATAAACTCACGATCTTGGGGTTACTCATAAGTCGCTTTGCCATAATTTTCGAAGCTCGGAGCTCATTACGGCGAACGAGAACGTAGACATGAGATCCGTATTTCGTGAGGTCTAAAAGATCCAAAGGAGATCAGGTCAAGAACATTGAGCAAGAATCATAGAAGAACGCACAAGTAGCTTCCTCGGCAGCAGAATCACCGCCGCCAATGACGGCAAGAGGTTTATTTCTGCAAAAATAGTTCAATCCCATGCCACCCATCGTTGAGAGGGTAATGCTCACCTAAAGATCGGCACGGCGCCGTCACATACCGCACAGGCACTGATTCCACTTTGCCAGTATGTTTCTTCGCCTTTTAAACCGAGCCTCTTTGCACTGGCACCAGTTGCGACAATGATAGTATCCGCAGTCTCTGGCTCCTTGTCCTCCTGCATCTCCCGCCAGTATCGGAATGGCCGTTGAGAAAGATCGATCTTGGAAACAGTTTCGGTTATAATCTTTGTGCCAAATCGTACGGATTGCTCACGGAACTTGTCCATGAGCTCAGGGCCAAGAATTCCGGACGGGAAACCGGGGAAGTTCTCGACTAGTTCAAGGAGCGTCAGATAGATAAGCTAAGGAAAGAAATGTACATACCATCAGTAGTCGTTGTTAGCTGACCGCCTGCAGCAAATCCATTAGCCATGAATCCTTCAAAAAGCACCGGATTCAGGTTGGCCCTCGCGAGGTAAATCGCTGCAGTGTGCCCAGCAGGACCAGAGCCGATAATGACCTAGCACCGGAATTACATTTCACAATCAAATCTTTCACAATGATGGAGAAGGACACGCACGACTTTTGAGTGCATCTTGGAGCTTTTTTCAACGGGGGCCATTTCAGGCTTGGTTATGGTAAAGCGCTGCGATGTGGTTGAATAAGATCTTGAATTATCGAAAGAAGCTAGAGCTCCTGCAAGAGGTACCGCGGTGAAATAGCGAGGAAAGACGCTCGAGTTGAAGAACCTGTGAGCCCACGTCGTGGCACTAAGGTTATATGGAACAGTCAGATTTGGAAGGTTTGTAACAAGTACAAGCTATAGAAATTGGAAAATTATATGTACACAAGTAGCACGTGAATGATTAGCAAGTCGCGCTCACATTTGGTTCACATGCTATTAACATTTCACTGCTGAGTAAAGGTATCGATAAGCAGGAACGACTACCGACGCAGCTCGGATCGCGTTCTTCCTCATTGGACTCTCTCAAACATGTATCTACAGTAACGGAGTTGCCTTCTGAGGAGCTCAAGGGTGGCGATTAGTACGCATACGCTTTATGATCTGTCGCGTTAGAAGAATCCTGAATAATCTCGTTCATGGTCAACAGCATAGCATGGATTATCAATGCATAATTATCATCAGTAAACTTCGCTTCCTCTGCTGCAGCCCGTCGGTCTATACTTGACAATCCATGGGTGGCGCAAGACCTCCGTTAACGATATTCGATTCGGAGGTTCGTGCTGCAAAAGCTAAAAGTATTGATAAGCGTTTGTACTTGTAGAGGTGAAAAAGACAGAAAGGCGTACTCGGGAGATGAGATCCTTGACCTCTGCGGACATTCCGGGTGGAAATCTCAAATCGACTTTCATGATTCTTCGATACGTATCTGGAAAGCAACCAGCTCGGTAATCAAACATTGAAAAAAAAGAAAAGCATCTCACTGTTAACGCTCTTCCGATCCTCGAATGGTGGGTTCCCAATCAAGAACTCGTACGTCAGAACACCCAGGGCCCAATGGTCAACTTTTTCGCTGTGCTCCTTTCCCTCGACCATTTCTGGAGGCAGATAGTCCAATGTGCCGCACATCGTCTTCCTCCTCTTCCCGGGCGCATGGACTGACCACCCAAAATCTGCAATCTTGAGCTCTCCATTGAGCCCAAGGAGCAAATTTTCAGGTTTTATGTCGCGATGCATTACTGATTTTGAGTGTAGATAGGACAGGGCATCGGCCATTTGGTCAATGTATCTTGAGCTACGCTTCTCTGAAAAGCAGCCGTACTTGGAGAGTTGTCTATACAGCTCGCCTTTTCCGGCAAATTCGAGCATCAAGAAAATCCGCTTCTCGTCGTGAAAATATCTGTAGCAGACTTAGCCTGAGATCTATCGTAAGAATAGTTGTACGACGAACCCGTAGAGGCGCAGAACATTTGGGTGGCGAAGATTCTGTTGAATTTCGATCTCTCGTCGGACCTGTTTCTCTACTCTGTTTGCAACAATTTCAGATTTGTAGAGTGTTTTGAGAGCGAGGATGTACTTGGGTTCGGCCTTTGTCCGAACCATGTAAACCCGACCGAATTTTCCTTTACCCAACGGTCTGCCCATGTCAAATTCATGCAAAGACCATTCTCGAGTGGGACATTTGCTATAGAATGCTAAATGAATAACTCCCGTAGACCAAGACAAACTTACGGAGCACTACTGGAATCTAATGCAAGATCCTGACCAGCCTCACCGGAAATCTCTTCTCCTCTCTTTTCGTTTTCCAATTCAAGACCACCGTCATAGTTACCAATGTCAATAGGTTGAGTAGCCTCCGGAGCAGGCGTATTCCCTGTGGGTGCGTGTGTTCCGGCTGGCCCCGCTTTGGCTACTGAGGTAGGTATCGCTGTTCCAGGGACAGGTTTCGCTGATTTCATGGAAGTTGCAGGTATGTAAGGTGGGTTAGGAGCACCGTATTTAGTTAAAAGTTTTGCTACATTAGTTTGGCTAGGCTGCTTTGAATGCAGTGGGGGTCTCGCAGTGCTGGTCGTCGACTTTTTGTTATTCGAAAGTTCGAGAGCAGCAATTTGTCGGGTGACAGAGCCAATGGAGCCAACGGTGGCCATTATTAATTGGAATTTGGATTAACGAGAGGAGGAAGGGAAGGACAACCGCGGGCGCTTAGTGTCGAACTTGGAATGAGCACGTGGTCGTGTTTTAGCCGCTCAAGGTAGTCTACAGGTTTATCTTCCTTTCCTTTAGCTCGAGATGCTTTTTCTTAGTCAACGAACAGAGTCTACATTCGAGGAGATTCCGATTATGTAGGTATTTTTGTACTGCAAGTCTCCGATAAGACGTATTATTCAGTTTCTAGTGACTTGAGCGATGCATCGAGCTCCGATCCAGCGAGAAGACTAGCTTTGGCGGAGAAGATTCGAGATGCATGCGTTAATGGTATGCTATGAACGAAATTATCGGTGATTTTTTGCCTATATGTTTCAATTTGCAGTCGGCTTCTTTTATAGCAAGTCTTTTTCTTCGGGTAGAAGGCCCCGCATGGATTTACATAGTTCTATTCGTTTTCCAGTCACGAATCATGGTGTTCCGGAAGACATCATTAAAAGCGCACTTGAAGCGGGCAAGAGGTTCTTCGCGCTACCCACTCCATCCAAGATGGAAGTTCGTTATCTCCCGTGTACCCCGAGCTTGGAGCTTTGTGGTCTAAAACTCTTCTTTCTAGCTTGACATTCACAAATCCGCCAACTACAAAGGATACACGGCTTTTTTTGGGGAAAAAGCCGATCTAAACGGAAAGGGTCCCGGCGACATGCATGAAGGATTCGATATCGGATGGGAACCAGCTGAAGGACAGGACTCCTCATCACGCGACGGTGGTGAGATGTCAGGCACGAACGTCTGGCCTGATCTGCCTGGATTTCAAGAACCAGTATTATCTTATTAGTGAGCGTTGTCTTCGATTTCAATGCGCGGGGCTCAAACTCTCTCTAAGCCATTCAGTTGTTCAACTCGGACTGAAACTCTTCCCCCTTTTTGCGCTCGCTTTGGATCTACCAGAGAATTTTTTCAAAGACAAGACGACGAAACCGGCCGCCATTTTGCGTCTCCTTCACTACAGTCCTCAATCTCTAACAGTGGTTGACAACGATGGCAGCGTCGGGATTGGAGCCCATACAGAGTGAGTTCCTATATATCCTATTACTAGCCTTCTTTAGACGGCTGAAGATCCTACGCGATCATTTCGGTCCAGTTATGAAGTAAGTCGACTTTCCTTTTGGTGTAATGAATCACTCACTGAATCATCTTCTCGGATCGAAGTGCTTCACGATTCTCTGGCAGGATAATGTATCTGCATTGCAGGTTCAAAATGCGGAAGGGAAATGGATTGATGCTGTTCCCGTGGCGAATTCTTTTGTGATCAATATAGGCGACCAGCTGGCACGATGGACGAATGATGTATTCAAATCAACCGTTCATCGAGCTATCAACAAATCTGGCAGCGAAAGATATTCGATACCACTTTTTTTTGGTGTGGATTACGACGTTCCCCTGGAGGTACGTGTGGCTCACCAAATTTGCTTTCGATTACCGATCTCTTGCGTTCTCTAGCCAATCCCAAGCTGCGTCTCCCCCGAGATGCCCGCAAAGTACGAGGTCATTACTGCGGGGGAGTATGTCAAACATCGCCTTGAGGAGACTTATGCGCATTCTGCAACTACAAAGTGAAGTCCCTTCGGCATCATGGAACTTGTGTCGGCTCTTAGCGGAATCCATGAGAGCTTTGCGTCTAGCTCGGATATTTCGCGTGTTATGTTACTTCAATCCAGATCCTTCACTGTCTTTGTTTTGTCGTACGTGCTTATGACCTGCCTCGACATCTCGTACATCCTTGGTTCCTTTATGGACTAGAGTTCCTTTCTCAATTGTTACGTGGCAAACCTTTAGCTCCAGCAATAACCATGGGATTCGGACGTCCTCGAAACGTTCACAGCGCCGGCAAGGACAAATCGCGTGGACATATGTGGCTGATGTATTTCGTAACTCAGGACCTTAACAAATGTGGCGCAACATGTGTTTCGAGCGGTTCTACGTTGGGAGGCACAGATACCCTGCAGGATGGAAGAATTGCTCCCATTGAAAATTTGAGTTAAGAGTTGAGTTACCGGCGAGAGTTTGCATTTTCTAGATAGCCGCTGCGACTGAAAATTAAACTCATAAAAATTGAGGTATGTTTAATTCTGGTTTAGCTCGAGTAATAATTTCCGTCCTCGTCGCTTCACGCTATTCATTCAATTTTCGTCAGAAACCGTAAAAGTGGACTGGTGTTATCGCCCGGGGCAAATGCCGCGATGAAGATTTACATAGTCCAGCCGTAGTGTCCTCAATCACCTTATCACTTCATCAGTGCCGAATTGAATCAATACAATTTCGCCCACAGGTCCCCTGCACTGCTGCCAGATATGTGGCGGTGACTCGTCATATTATGATTGATCATTCCGGGCTTTCAAAAGCGGCTTGTAGCTTTGGCTCAACCGGTTTACTCGAAAATGGCAGCGTAAATACATGCTACGCATCATAATCTGGCATCCTACGCATCATAATCTGGCATCCCAGTATCCATTTCGACACTCAGGGTTGAGATATAGGGTTGTTCACTGGCTCGGGATGAGGATTATCCAGGCCCTTTGGGAATAGCGGACCCGGCGATACGCCGGCCCGAAATTCCTTAATTCTCCTTTTCGCCTTCGGTGCCTTCAGACTCATTTTATGTGCACAATTTTAGTCAAAGCCTTGAAAGTACTGCTTGGAGCATATGCAAAATCGAGACCGTTATTTCAGTGGCTTTGTCATGTGAGTTTTTGTCTGTTTAATTCAAGATGAATGTCAGCCACTGTCTCAGACGTTCAGCGACAGGAACAAGACTACGCGCTGCCGCTAATTAAAACATGTCCCCGATTTGATCTAGCGGCATATTATGCCACTTCAACTCGGAGAAGAAAACTTATGTTTCTTGCTGCTTCTTGAGTGTCCGTTTGCTTCTCATCTCCAACTTTAGTAATCAGAAAGCTTCAGTTGAGCCCATAATAGAAATCGGAGGAATACATGGCACGTAAAACGAGACGCCCGAGCGAACCGCGCTAAATGCGTCACAGAGATCGCGATAACCGATTCACAAAACTATACCCCAAAAAGGAGACGACTGTCATCCATAAAATTATATATACCACCCGGAGGTAATCAATGTTTTGTCGTATCCGTTCCTTTCTCTGCCTACCCTGCCCTTTTCACGCAAACCTTTCACGACAATGATGCTGGAACAGCACAGCGACGACCACCCATACAATCCTCTCAAGCTCTTCAATGTGAAGGGGTTAGTCGCAGTCGTGACCGGAGGGGGTAGTGGTAATTGACTTGCCTGGAGTATCTTTTCCCCGACTCATCTTCTTGGTAGGTATCGGACTCATGATGGCTACGGCACTCGAAAACAATGGTGCAGTTGTGTATATCGTTGGGAGGAGACATGATGTGCTGCAGCGGGCCGCCCACGAAAAAAGTGTAAGTACCGGGGCATTTGACTTGACTCTACTCGATGCTAAGCAACGAATGCATAGCGCTTCAACAACATCATCCCCGTACAAGGTGATATCACGGATCGTGAATCCCTTTCAGCCATTGTCCAGACGATAAAAGCTCGCCATGGGTACATTGACCTCTTGGTGAACAACGCTGGCATTGCACGAAATTTATACGTGCATCCCCTTCCTTCACCTGAAGATTCCCTTCACATGCGCAGCCCGCCTTCTCCACCCGCTTCGCCTTCTTGCGAGCCTTCAGTCCCTTCTATAAAAGCGTTCCAGGCTGCGCTGTGGAATGCAGGCACTCCGGATGATTTTTCGGACACATTTTCAACGAACGTAACTGCTCCCTATTACACCACCGTCGCATTCTTGGACCTACTTCATCAAGGAAACCTACGGCAGCAAGAGAATGCATTTTCACCCTTCACGTCTATCCCTCCGTTCCATTCATCACAAGTCATCACTGTTTCATCGTCAGGGTCGTTTCGGGTGGATCCCAAGATAGTCTCCATGTCGTATACACTGTCAAAGGCTGCGAGCACGCACCTCGGTAAATGTTTGGCGAACTTGCTTGCTCCCTGGGGTATACGAAGTAACGTTTTAGCTCCGGGTGTTTGGCCAAGCGGTGTGTGGATTTACTTGACCCCTTTTCGTCATTCGTATGATTCCTTCTAAATCAAACTCGTTCCACCAGAAATGACGAATGGCAGTTTAACGCCAAACTCAAAGCTCGATCCTCGCACTATGGCCATGACAGTTCCCCTAAAGCGACCGGGTACGGAAGAGGCAAGGCTTTTCGTCTTTTGTTTCTTTGAATGAAGAATAATGTGAATTTTATTTACCAGGAAATGGCTGGAACCATACTTTTTTTGGCAAGCAAGGCCGGCGCATATGTAAATGGCGCTGTGTGGTTGATCGATGGAGGTCGGGTAGGATCCGTTGCAAGTAGCTATTGAGCCAGCAGTGTGGACTATTGAACGCAAATTTTGTAGCATAGTAAGATTTAGGGTCTAGCCATAGTGCTGACTTGTTATTTACAATTGTACTACCTCTCATAGTTGACATCTGTAATCTTCTGCTAATGACGAGTACTATCTTATTTTTATCATTCTTTTTTCAAATCATCGTGCTGAAAAGAATACCAGGTGTGCGAAGGTAAAGCTGATCCTTCGACGTACAAAACCAAGCTCTAGCTCATACGTTCTTCGCCTCGAAGATTTGCAGGATGCGCAGGTGCCAGGGTTAGATTTGGAGCCGAGCATAATATCCCCCAGCTGGAGTAAAAAGCTGGTTTTGAAGGCTCATAGACGTATCCTTAAATTTTAAAACTAAGTATCTTCGCCAAATGAACGCTCAAGAGGTCCTTGTGTAGCGCATTCGATTCGCCTCACAAGCCTATCACGAGAGAGATCTTCCCATAATCTTCGAGTAAACATTGACGTAACTCATCACCCAAGTGCGAGGAACTGTTTGACATGGTGACCTGACTACGAGGTCGTTACAGCAATGAGAGTGATTTCCAGGGACCAGTAGTTCCATGTCGTCCGAGGGGTGTCAAAAGGTAAATGAGTTGCAAAATCCCATGGACCAAAGTTTGAGCCAAGTATACAATCTCTCTCGTAAGTTGCAGAAAAGTAGGCTTCAAGGAGGCAACATTGGTCTTGGAGTGGAAATAACGACCGGTCGCGGGACTGGCCGGAATCCGGATCCGTTGCTTGTCCGGTCGCGGGACTAACCGGAATCCGTTGGTTGTTTATTCCCACGGACATTTCTTGTTCATCACCATCATCGTCTCCAAATTTGCAAGGAAAAAAAACTAGACGCTACTCAGCGAATCAGTCTCCACAAATATCTGGGTTATCCCAGCTCCAGAATTCACAAAAACTATAGTGTTTGAATCATGGCTCAAACTTACCTTCCGTCGAGGGTAACTTCTCCCACCAAGGAGCTTGCCAACTTCAGCAGTCTCTCTAGCGACAGGCAGCTCAAAGTTGAGGACGTCCAGGAGGCGTACATAGAGCAAAAGGATAGGTAGGAACAAACTTTCCGTTCAATCTCAATCCTTTTTAACCGTGTATTTACAGACTTGTAAATGCGATTGACGCAACGAAGTCCATCTTGAATGATATTCGTACTTTCAATAAGAACGAATGGATCATACGGTATCCCCAGTACAAAGATGCTGTAGAGACCATTGCTCCTTCTACCGCTCCCCGGAGAAAGTCATTGCGTCGTTCACTGACTTTTGCCGACGACCCATCTTCAGAGACCGAGGTTATTGTCAGGAAGGGGCTTCAGCGGTCTGTCACTGTTTCACAGATCTCCGAAATAGCGGAAGAAGAGGAATCCGACGAGGACCCTTCCTCCGACTTTAGCGTACTCCGTCTTGACCTCAAAATCGGACTCAATTCGAACGTCGCCTCCCTCGTATCTCAACTCGAAAAGTCGTCCATTGCCAACCTTCTTGACGAGCGTATTAGCGCATCCATTAACCACGTTGATAAGCTTCGTCTGCGTGTTGAAGATACTTCTTCCAAGGTTCTCGTCACTGGTGACCTAAACGCCGGTAAATCCACCTTTGTCAACGCGTTGCTCCGCCGTCAAGTCATGCCTGTCGACCAGCAGCCATGTACCACCGCTTTTTGCGAAGTCCATGATGCGGCCGAAAACAAGGGCGTCGAGGAAGTACACATCATCTCCCAGGGTACATCTTACAACATCGACGACGAGTCTACTTACATTCGTGCTTCCCTGTCCGATCTGGAGGAAATTGTTGGTGACAATGAGGATAACGACCGTTTCCTGAAACTCTATCTCGCCGACACTCGCACTCCTTCTGAATCCCTCCTTAACAACGGCGTTGTCGACATCTCTCTCATCGATGCCCCAGGTCTAAATCGAGACAGCCTCAAAACGACCGCTTTATTTGCACGCCAGGAAGAAATCGATGTCGTGGTCTTTGTCGTCTCAGCGGAGAACCACTTTACTCTCTCTGCTCGCGAGTTCCTGGCCAATGCCAGTAAAGAGAAGGCTTATCTGTTCATCGTCGTTAACAAGTTTGAGCAGATCAAGAACAAAGACAAATGCCGGAGGCTCGTTCTCGAACAAATAAGGGATCTTAGTCCTCGAACATACGAGAATGCCGATGATTTGGTTCATTTTGTCGACTCTGCTGCTGCACTTCAACCGTACACCGCCAATCCCTCTTTTGACGACCTCGAATCTTCGTTGCGGTCCTTTGTTCTTGTCAAACGGTCCAGATCTAAACTGCAACCGGTCTCGACCTACCTAAATAATCTCCTTGGCGACATCGAACTCCTTGCCGGCGCCAATTCCATTGTTGCCAAGGCCGAATTTGACCAGGCAACGGAGAGCTTGGCCCAAGTTAAGCCCGTATTGGAAAAGATGAAGGGCAGCCGGGATGTGTTGGAAGAGGGTCTTGAAACATTGGAAGAAGAAGGTGCCGGTAATGCCTCATCGAAATCCAAGGCCTTGTTATCTGAAGCCCTTGAACGGGTCGGGCAAGGCAAGCCAGGAGTGCACGACTCTTCTGTCTCTATGCCTTCTTATCCTGGTATTCTCGGAATCTGGGACTATGCTCGGGACGTTCGCAAGGCACTTCTCGCGAGCCTCGACGCAGCCGTCAAACTTTCTGAGGACGAGGCTAGGATCGCAACCAGTAAAGGCGTTGACAAAATCAAAGAGCTTGCCGAGGAACACCTTCCTGCTGGCGTGGAACGCAACAAGAGAGTCTTTATGCCGGAAGCAATGTTCAGCACTGTCCGAAAGGCTAGTAAAGGTTCCACCAAGAGCAGACGATCTCTGTCGGTGGTTACTGGCGGTACTCATGGCCTTGGTATCGGTCTTGCGCAGCGCCCGGACATGTTGGAAACTACTTTCCTCGATCTGTTCGATGTACACCACCAGTTCTGGCTACACTTTGGCGACAGTCAGCAATCCAGCAAAGACGAGGACGAAACTAGTGCCCCCACCGCTTTGGGTCTTGCCAGTGTTGGGGTTGGCGCTTTAACTATGGTCGGAGGGCAGGCAGTCGGTGCCAAGGGTCTCATTGAAGGCATTATCCGTGTCACGGATCTCTTTGGAAATGAGACCGTGAGGAAGTGGGCCGCACCTGTGCTTGGCGCTGTTACTATTGGTATGACGGCCTATCTGATTCTCGAGCTTCCCAACTCTATCCCCAAGACGGTTGGCCGACGTGTCAAAGCATCTGTTCTCCGACAAGATAGAGAGGAAGAGCTCTCTTTCATTGATGCTCATGCATTGAGGATCAGCCGGGAGACAAGAAAGGTGCTCCGACTGGCTTCTTGGGACTTGAGAGGAAGGTTCAATGGTGCTATGGAAGAACGTAGTACTGAGGTCAAGGCTAAAGAGGAGGTGGCAAAGAAAGCTACTCGTGCAATGGAGTGGTTTGGGGAGGTTGGAAAGAAGAGCGAAGAGATTCGTGTCAACGCTCACTTAAGTATTGACGCATAAAAGGTTTGATTCTTTCTCATCGTTAATTTTTCGTACGTTTTCTCGTTGAAAGGCCGGATATATGCTTTTGGCAGGTCGTATACTTATAATCTAATCTCTCATATACAGTCGGCTATGCTCTTCTCAATTTTCTTGTTGATATGTTTTGACGAGACGTAGGTCTTGTCTATGCACCCTCGTTATGTTAAAGTCCGTTACTGATACTCGCTACGACACTCTTTCGCCTTGCTAAGTACATAAATAGTGCTATACGACCTGTAATGACTTTGTAATACTGTGTAACCGATAAACGATTCTATACGTACTATCGAGTAAGTTGATACCACTGCAGTCCAAGTTCTTAACCTAGAATTACAATCTAACATTCACAGCTATCTACTCTGTCAAATGAGAGAAGCGACTGATATTAGCTTCCGTGTCTTCTCCCCAACTGTGAGCGTCTTTGGGTACTCGAGGGATCTGAGGTATTTGCAAACTGGAAGACATCCTAGGCTCCTGGTCATCCACCCGAGTGGTCGAGAGATCCATCTGACGGAGCAGTGATTTGCTGCGTATGCTGCTGGTCCTCGAAGACTCAACTCTGTGATGCCGAGAGTACGAGCCTTGTCGTCTTATGCTTCGCAGAGGTAAGGAAGTAAGCGAGTCCGCCGCGCCTTCTGGTGCCTGAAGAAGAACATTGCTTTGGTCGGCGGGCTCGATGTGCTGTCGAGTATTCAATCTACAAATGCATAATGAGCACTCTTCATCTTAGAAATTCCGTTATCCCGTGAATATTACTTACGCAGCAAGCAGTGAAACACCGTACACTGGAAAAATCGCCAGTAAGAAAATTAGGCACGATGAAAATGGAGACAACTTACGCTTCGACAGTACAAAAAAAAGTGCGATAAAGATGAAATTTAAGGGCATAAAATAATACTAAAAAATAACTACTGAGCATTGGCAGATACGAGAACAGATCTACTCACACAAAGGAGCGTAGCAATCCCGACTGCACTGTACATGTCCAGCGTGAATTCTAAAGATTTTTAAAAGAAGTAATTTCTACTCACCTGGTCATCATGCCAGTGCCAACTGCATAGATGCTCAACATAGTTATCAAACTGTGCGCATTGTAGTAATGCCTTCACCAGGGTTTGAGCGTTAGATATCTGTACCACAAAAATAAGTACTTGCCTGCGTTGTTTAGATCGCATTCTTTCCAAATAGAAACACAATGACGCAGCCAAAAGCAAGTCGTTCAGTGCTCCACATCCCAACGCAAAGCTTCCTAGCGTCTTTGCGGATGTCAGATATTCCATAGGTGAGGCAGGTGTTTGAAAAAACTCGCCTTAATCTGAGGAAGATCTGCAAACATATCGAACTGGAAGCTGCGACCGAGAATGTGAGAGCGGAAGCGCGGGTAGACAGTTATATGCATACCCTTTGCATGTAAAAGCTGAGACGATGGAAGATTATGTCTTTGTTAAAGATGCGAAGAATCAGAGTCAGAAATCGTCTCCCTCACCTATGGAAAGACCTGTATAAGAAGCTTAATATTAGAGAGATTGAAGCGGATCGGCGACTGACCGAGCTCCGTAATATTTAAAGCAACCTGAAATACCAGTAAACTAAGTACCCCGTATATTTTCACTGAGCAGTAATTGTCAGCGATACTTACCAAAATCCCACATACAATGATATCGTTATTGCTGACTAGAAACAACAGACGCCATGAACACTTTGCGGAATCATCGACTGGTCTACGTACATCTCCAAACACGGGCAGCGAAACACCTAGACGAAGAAATGCAGTGTCAGCGAGGTGAACAGATTGTAAACCAATGAATTGGTCACATTTTGACGATAACTCCAATGACAGACTAGGACAGGTTAATGAGGTCTTTTCTTCGTTAAACTGCTGCAGCTTACTCCAACAGTTTGTTGAACCTTGAGTATGGTGTTATAACACGAAGAAGACCAGAACAGCATTACTCACAATGATTGACCTGGAATTCGACATTGGTACACTTAGCAGGAGATGAAGCGTGACGACCCTTACCATACGACCGTCTGAAATGGACCTGCGATTATAAAAAAAGAAGGAATGAGAGGTTACCCGATGGAAGTTAGTGGCTCAGAAAAGGGCTCACTCAGGGCTGTAGGTTTGGCGAAGTTCCTAGAATCGGATGTTCAGCAAACATTTCGACTCAGATGTAAAGTGTAAAACCTCACAGGATATTATAATAGTAAAGCGAATGCGATACAAGTCCTTGGTGCCCAAGTTCAAGTACACTGAAAACCAGTCATTAACTGATTACCCACAGTACTTTAAGAAGAGCGATTCACAGAATACCTGCAACCTGAGGGCACCAGCAGGTTTAGATTTGTAAAACAAGCACTGGCCAGACATACCAATGCCTTGTTTATCCACTTGTCATTTGGATATCGAGACAAATATTGTGCAGTTTGGGATAGAAGAATTCCCAGCACTAGGCAGGAAAAGGCGAACCCGATGAATGCGGCACCCAAAGTTTCATTCAAAAAGCTTTCTACGGAAGACATCGAGAGGACTCGAAATACAGGAATAAAGGAGTGTCAAAAAGAGAGAAAGAAATATAGTTGGGGCAAAGGAGAAGAGAAAATGTGCCCAAGTGAGCCAAAGTCATTTTAGCGTCTTTCAAACCATCAACGACATCAAGATGCCCTTAAAGGATCACTGCTCGTTAAGTTTGTAGTGTTCGGTGATCCATTGGAACAGCGCGCCTCAGTTCAAAACCGAAGAATCATGGCCTTCGGAGTCAATGGAAAGGCTACACCTGTGTTTGATCCTCTGTATTATGTTTGTTCACCTGCATGCGCATCATTGTGATATCTGAGACACTTGTTCATTATACTATAGCTGGGAACGAAGAAACTGAGCTTACATCGTGGTTGCTTGAACTGCAAAAAGATAGTAGTCTGTGAAGATACGACCGCGTATAAGTGCATGGCGCAGCGCCCAGTTGCTGATCAGTACGTGCCCACTGGCAAGCACAGGAACTTGACAGGAACGAAGTGGAGATAAATGCGAAACTCGGGGCAGGCTCTAGAGTCAACTGATTGCAGGCTTCGCCAATGTTATTGTGAATCAAACCACTAGATTTCTCTATCACCACCACACCGGCTACAAGCCCTGTTACTTACATAATGTCGGATGGCTGCAACTTGGCCGCAGCTCAAACTGAAGTCAACTCACAGTCTCCACTTATAAGGACGCAACTCCGATTCCACTGCGCTGGAACTTGCTGAAATAGGTCGGTCCCATATTATTGTTCCTACGCTTCAAAATATGGAGGTTCCCGGGAGGTACGACTACCGAACCATCCACAGCCTCGGTAGCCAAGTACCCCTACGGCAGAAGAGATGCTTGACTCCCGTCCCGAAGCATCTACTGTATAGTAACGATTAAAGCATGCTCCTCAAATCATATGCTGCAAACATATTCGCGAGTTCAAAATTAATTTGAAGTCGGCTGTGGTCAGCAGATTGCCTGTTCTCTCGTCATAACATTGAGTCGTCCTCACTGAAAACTCTCCGCATATGCTCTGGCGAGAAAGAAGCCACCGAATTTCAAAGAACTATGCGGAGGCTCCTACCTGTGGAAATATAAAGGTCTTGTGGTTCAGAGGCTCCCAAGACCTTCCCGATGGCTCCCTTCGCGCTCTTTCTTGCTCTTCTTCCGAGTTTAGCTTTTGCTCAGGATTTGGGTGTCCCCTTGTCTTGGAGGGTTATTACATTTTTTTTGACGGAAGAGTTGTGAATAATCGACTTTGCAGGAATTTTCCAACTCTCGCCTACTCGCTGAACGCATTTCAATCGCTGAAAACGCGATCAACACCATTCTTCCTGAGCTTGATGCTTCGAACGCCCAATTTAACGGTGACGCTTTGATGCAATTGAATCGTTTGAAGAAATGCTCAATAAAATTGTCAGGTATTGGATACTGGCAGTCAGGAAATGTCTTCTCCGCGATGGCCAACTTCGACCATTTAGCCGGAACAACCACCTATCGGAGCCAAGTCGTCAATGGTCTCCAAACGGCTTTCAATCTGTTCCCAAATTTTGATCAGTTTGGGTTCGTGGATCGTTCTATTTTTCAATTCTCTGCTCTTATTATTTTCGGTCTCTAGGGTGAGTTTTATGATGTTTACCTAGTCCTCTTGACACCAAGTACATTCCTCGCAGTTCAACGACGATGCAATGTGCGTCGCAGGTACTTTCTAGACATCCTCGATTGCTAATTAACTCCCAGGTGGTGGGCAACCGCTGCATACTACGCATACAGGGCATACGATGTATGATACCGTTCGGATTTTTCAATGTATAAGTTGCGACGATTGATTTATAGGATGAAAGCATGCTGTCGATGGCGACTGCGACTTGGAATCATGTATCGCAATAGTGGGCATCATCGTTCTACGACTCTTGTCTCTTTCTGACGCTCCCTCGAAGCGTTGTGACTGCTGCAGATGCAAGCTCAGGAAGACAGCCCAATAAGGATTTTGCGATAGCCGGGACTTGTTTTGGAGGTAAGAGTTGCCAATTTCCTTCCGCAGGTCTCGTACTCACCGATCCCATTCGCTCAGAATCTATGGCAGGAGGAGTATTTTGGGTGGGTTGGATACTTTTGATTCCTTAGAGCAACCTGATCGCAAAGGACCCAGCGTCCAACTGCCGATGATACAAGCATCAATTCCATCACGACCGGGTGAGTGTTCCTCGTTTATCGTCAGCATGTGGTCTTGCTCACCGCGGAGAACAGGCTTTACGTGACGTATGTTTCAAGCGCATTCTGCGGAGGTGTTGATTGAATGGAACCAATTAGGCTTTCTGCATTTCTCGCGGAAACTACTGGTGACTCAACATACACGAATGCGGCGATACTGAGTGCGCAATGGATTCAGAACCTCCAGATCAATCCGAACAACCTTGTTCTTGATACTGTGGATGGCGCGAGTTGCGCAAGATCCCCCGACACATGGCTTTTCACGTACAACTCGGGAAAATATCTGGAGGGACTCAGTGTACTGAAGGACGTCACTGGAAACTCCGCTTGGACATCACTGTGAGTTTATTTAAGTGGTTATCGTTCTTATTTGTATACTTAAAGAGTTAAAGGATGACGAATATTGCGGCTGGTGCTATTAAATCTTCCGTCTGGGAAGGAAGCAATGGTATTATTACAGAAGGAGCTAGTCCAACTGCCAACAACGATGGCGTGGGCTTCAAAGGTCTGTTTTTTTTTTTCGTACTATGCATTCTCTCTGAAGGTTGACGGTACGCAGCGATATTTATCCGAGGCCTCGATGAAGTTAGTGTACGAAGTAGCGACAACACTGCCCTTCAAATTTTGATTCATAGCTATAACGATGTTCAGGTGGGCGTCATTGTAAAAGCTTGGTGCTAGCGGTTAACGGGTTGTTTCTAGTACAATGCTCTTCTAGAGCTCGCAGCCAATGGAACGTCATATTCGTCTAGCTGGCCAGGACCTCCGCAGGCCTTTACAACCTGGGGACAGCTAGCTGCTCTCGATGTTATGGTTACGGCTATTAATACCAACTCTCCTTGATGACTTGTTACTATTAGGGATGTAGTACACACTGGTAGCGACGTTATGATTATTGACCTGCCTTAAATCGATGACGTCAGGAATTCACCCCGCTTTGACCATGCACTCCGCCAAACTCTGGTTATCACTTTGAGATCTTTCCATTCTACCAGCAAATATTGACCTGGCAGCAGCTTTCTTACCGTTTGATAAGGTTCAGTCCTTACAATGACACCAACTTCGGTAATTCGGGTTAGTCCCAAACCGTAACCGGTTCTTTCTTTTCCACAATGTCGCCTGAGATTCCTTTCAAAATCTCCATACCTGATTCCAGGCTCGATGCTCTCCGTCAAAAACTCGCCTTGGTTGAATTTCCAGATGAATTGGAAGGAGCCAAGTGGAATTATGGAGTTCCATTGGCCGACATCAAACGATTGGTCACTCGCTGGAAAGATGGGTACGATTGGAGGGCTGAAGAAGCCATGTTGAATCAAGAGTTGCCCCAGTTTACTACAGATATTAATGTGGACGGCTTTGGGACATTCAACATCCATTATGTTCACAAGAAGAGCAACATCCCGAAGGCCATTCCGTTGCTTTTCATTCACGGATGCGAGTCTTTCCTTACTAACTCAGTACAGATCGATATTTTGACTGTGAACGGTGAACCTTCTAGGGCCAGGAAGCTTCATTGAAGTCCGAAAAATTTTGCCTCTTCTTCTCCAATCTTCGCCCAAATTTCCTAGTTTTCATGTTGTAACCTTCAGTCTACCAGGATTCGGATTTTCCGAAGGTGCTCGCAACACCGGATTTGCTGCCGATCAATATGCAGAGGTACTTAACGTCCATAACAGTAGTGGCTATGTACTTATGTTCCTTCACGTAGGTTGGCCATAAACTTATGCTTGCTCTTGGGTACCGTGAATATGGTCAGCAACACTATATATACCAAGGCCCACTAATGATACTGATCTCTTTCTCCATCCAAAGTCGCCCAAGGAGGTGATTGGGGCTCCTTGGTCAGTCATCCACCCTGTCAGTGAGATTAGAGTTTGATGAAGGAACAGATAAGCCGCATTATAGCTCAGAAATACGGAGGAGAGCATGCTAAAGCCTGGCACATCAATATGCCCACGTGCGTTCTCTTCTGAGTATTCTGACCAGATTTCGACTGACTGTTCGCTCGTTAGAGGTTCTCCGCTCCGATTCCGCTTCAACCCAATCCTCTACATCCAACATTTAATCACCCCTTACTCCGAGAGCGAAAAGGCAGGTTTCGAACGGGACGCTTGGTTTGAAAAGGAAGGAACAGGGTATTTTAAATTGCAGGCTACCCAACCGCAAACATTAGGATACTCACTCGCGGATTCCCCTGTCGGGTTGCTTGCTTGGATTTACGAAAAGCTTGTCAATTGGACTGATAAGTATCCTTGGACGGACGATGAAAGTATGTATGAAGCCCATTTTATCCCCACTCCATCCACAATTGAACTTCCCTGGGAATTCTGGAAACTGATCAGGAATTTGATTGCAGTTTTAACATGGGTGTCAATTTACTACTTCTCTCGCGCTGGTCCTGCTGCTTCAGTTCGCATATATTATGAGGTTATACATTCGAATAGGACTTTCATTCAGCTTCCGGCCTACAAACCCACCATCCCATTGGGAATATCCTTTTTCCCGAAAGAACTTTTCCATGCGCCGAGAAAGTACGTTGCTGTCCAAGTTTCTGACATGATCTCAATCGTGCTGCTAGATTCAATCACAACCTTGGTAAACTCGTATTCCAATCGGAGCATTCTGCAGGAGGCCATTTCGCTGCCCACGAATGTCCTGAGGAATTGGTCGGCGATCTGAGGAGAATGTTCGGAAAGCAGGGTCCAGCGTACGGTGTGGTCCCGGGAAACAACGGCTATGACAAGAGGCCGAAATCGAAATTGTAAAGTAACTTTCTTGCCGTGTTGTTGTATACTTATCACGAAGAACCTGAAATTCTATTGGCGTCTATTTTCTCCTTTTACTATGACTTCCACCGCGACCACAGAAAAAGTTTGCGCTCATTCTAGAGTAACTCTTGAACCCTCTAATTATGCGGCCGAAGCTGGGTTTCAGTGGACTTCTGTCCAAAAACGCGCCGCTGCGGTCACTACACAGGGAAGAGCTCCTCCTGTGCCATCTGTGCCTGCAATTACCGTGTTTCCTGCTCCATTGGTCCTTCCCGATGATGAATTAGCTCTTGATCCAAAGTATCCCGCACAAAGCCTACGCTCTTGGATACGGTCGAAAGACCGGAACCACATCTCCCAAGAAAGAGGGATTATCTACGTTGCTCAACCACCCTCTTTGGACCCCAGCGTTGACGGCATTCGTTCGTGGACCCAGCCAGGGAGCTTCAAAGCCTCCTCTGCAATCGAACCGCCCGACACTCAGGAAGTCGTTGACTATTTGGCAGCGTTTTATCATGGTGTGCCCGTAAAGAAACTGCCTGCGCAGCTTGCATATACCAGCTGGGACGAGGGTGATTCCCAACGGAGCCGAGCCAGAGCCAAAACTAAGGACCGTCTGACTCATATAGGACTCAATATCGGTACCGAATGCGTTCGAATACGCAGTCGAGTATCGAAAAACTCGGATGGTTTGTTTAGTCGACAGCTAAATCTTGATGATCTCCTCGATGCTGCAATATCGCTCCTGCCCAATGACGCGTACGCCTTGCTTTTACTTGTGTCACACGATATCTACGAGAATGATGATGATGATTTTGCCTGTGGGCGCGCGTATGGGGGAAGTCGTGTGGCTGTTGTCAGTACGGCGCGGTATAATCCTGCAATTGACGAACAACAGAATGTGAATAGGGAGCACGCGTGGCCGGCCTCCCATTGTGAGGAGTATGTGCGACAATGCACTTCGGAGCCTCCGAAGAAGAAGAGGAAGGCGAAAAATGACTTACAGGCGAGGGATCCCCGGACTGGTCCAATGTATGCAGCGTTAGAAGCCCATTGTGGCCTACCTTCGCACCTATCTCCTTCCACTCTCTCTGGGTTGTGGCTGGCCCGAGTTTGCCGAACAGCAAGCCACGAACTGGGACATTGCTTCGGATTGGATCATTGCGTGTATTATGCATGCGCAATGCAGGGGACAGCGTCCTTGGCTGAAGACGCCACCGTATATTTGCCCCGTTGATTTAGCAAAGGTGCTACAGGCGTGTAATACCACTGCAGAATCGCGATATCGAGCTTTGCTGGAATATTGCGAACGATATCAATTGCAAGATGTGCATCACTTTTCTGCCTTTTCTGCCTGGATTAGAGGCAGACTCTAGAATAGTTTCTATTGTTTCTATTATTATTGTTGGTGTTGTTACAGCTTTATAATTACAGGTCAACAGAGGCTATTCGATTTTTGAAGTGAAACACGTCTGACCGTCATCACGATTAGTCAGCCCCGCTGTCGGTTGAACTGCCAGCAATTTTCAAGCTTTCTTCTTTACCAAGGCTTTCATTCTCGAAAGACTTTTTCCTCACCGTTCTCCACGCTTTGCTCGCCATTTCTTGCGTAGGCCATATTCGCGTACTTCGCTAGACCGGCAGGATCCGCTGGTCTCGTCTAGAACCACAAACGTTGCTGCAATTTTTTTTTGGCAGTTTGTTTTCTAGCTAGTCCACAGACTCGAAGTCCGGACAATTTATCACGACTCTGACGAGTATAACAAGGAAAATCGTTTCACCAGTGAACAGTCCTTACTAGTCCCAGCAAACCCCGGTCTTATCCCCCAGTTCTCGCCTTTTTTCTCTTTGTATTCTTTATCCAAATATCACTATGAGTTTTCGTCCTCCGTCAACTAGCCCAAGTCCTTCTCCGGGTCCCAACGATCCTGGCAAGAACCGCCAGTCCATGGGAGCCACTCGAGCTGGATTTGCTGCTCCGCCTTCGCCGAGGCCGGGTGCAGGAAACAGTGCTCGTCCTACCAGTGAACTGTTAGGTAGCGCTGGCATCTTTCAGCAAACTCCAGAGGGTAGGCTTGGTTGCATGTCGTTTCTCGATTTTGCTTAATCGAATTTTATTTAGCTGAAGCTCTCGATCAATGGTTTGAAAATCTCCAGAATTACGAAGCTACGCTAGAGGAAATGGCTGCAGCTTCTCTGGACGTTAATTTTAAAGAAGAACTTTCCGCCATCGAGCAATGTATGTCCACTCTCGCCGACCTTTGAGGCATGTCTCAATCTATTGTAAACAGGGTTCAAGGTTCTTTCCGAAGCTGAGCGCACAGCCGCTCTTTACAGTCTTCTTCAACATTCAACTCAAGTTCAAATCCGCTTTTTCATCACTGTTCTTCAACAAATGGCTAGATCAGATCCAATGACTGCTCTACTGAGTCCCGCAATGGGTGGTACGAGTCTCGCCTTGTATTCTAACAAGAAATTGACATATTCTCCTTAGGCTCCATGCAAAGCCAGATGGAAGCCAAGCTTGCGACTCTTAAATCTCCGGGGCTCAAGTCTGGGCTTCCTGCTTCTCCTACCGCTCGTAACTTTAGCGGCAGTACAGGTCCCGGCAATCGCCAGTCGCTTGCTCTTGATAATTCGTCAAATTTCCTCTCTCCAGATTCAGCTGCCCTTGCCACATCTGATCCCGCCGCCACTCTTGCGCAGCAGCGTGCCAAGTTTAAAGCGAGTAATGCTGCGCACAGGATATCTGCCCCTGTACTGGCTTCGGCTGGCACTGAAAACCGCGCTACTTGGGCGGCTGCCGGCAGTTCGCAGCTTGGTCAAGTCGCAGAGCAGAATGGCGGAGCACAGGATGTTCTAATCAGCAACTCTCGCCCCAAGAGCACCGAGTTTTCAGGTACTATCGGCTCGCCCCGAGGAGCGGCTCCCAGCGCTTCAACGAATGAGGTTACTGTCCCTACCGGAGATGGAAGCTGGGCGAGCATGGTCAACACTCCACTTATACCCATGTTCCAGAAGGATACTCGAAGCCTCGATGCTGCTGCTTCCAAACTGAACGAGTGGTCTGCCAATAAGAACGCGGCTCCTGGCGTTCCTCGTATGGGCGACCCTACGATCCATAGACGAAATAATAAAAGCAACAACGACGATGACGTTCAGCATCAGGGGAATAGCAGGATGAAGAACGCCAACTTTGGTGCTGGTGCGCCGGGGGTGGGGTGGGGTGGGATGGGCGCTCGGAGCCCGGCGCTCTCGAATACTTCGTCGAACCGAATGGATGAAAATAGCCTGGCCAATGCTATGGCAGGTTTGAATGGTTTAGGAATGCAGATGGGTGCTGGCGGGTTTGGGATGGGCATGGGAAGCCCAGGCCTTGGAGCAATGGGTATGCCTAATCTCGGGATGTCGCCGATCGCGCCCTTCAATATGCAGATGCTCACTGCGATGGGAATTTCTCCCGAAGCACAGTTGCTTGCAGCTCAGATGGCCGCGAGTGGTTTTGGACAGGGGGGATGGATGGGAATGCAGGGTGGGCCTGCGAGCGCTGGTGTCAATTCGAGGAGAGGACCTGCGAGTGCGAGGTCTGTAAAGAGTCCTGGGAGTACGGCCGGTGGGGCTACACCCAAAGGGGAAGAAGATGTCGATCCTCAGTTGCTCAATGATGTGCCTGGGTGGTTGAGGAGTTTGCGGCTGCACAAGTATACTCCCAACTTTGAAGGCATGAAATGGCAGGATATGGTTGTGCTCGATGAGGCGCAGTTGGAGGCTAAGGGAGTTGCGGCTCTTGGAGCTAGGAGAAAGATGTTGAAGACATTTGAGCTTGTGAGGAAGAAGATGGGAATTGAGGGAGGACCACCAAGCAGCCAGCCTCCTAGTGCCGCTCCGACGCTCAAGTCTGCCTGAGCGATGTGTGAGTTCTTATGGACACTTGTGTGAGTTGCGAAATCCATGATACCTCTGACTCGGTTTTTTTCTTTCAACTTCCTTCACTGATCAACGTCTCTACTTTCTTCTGTCTGTTTTCTGATGTGATTCACGGTACTCTCTTCTCACAAATTGCTCATTGTTCAGTCGTCAACCTGACCTGTCTGTCGCTCTAGTACCAATTTATATATTTCTGTTCTATATATGAGAGTTGCCACCACTACCGTAAATATTGGGTATTAGTTCTTCCAAAATTGAGTGTGATTTCTGGCGAATCTCGCGCTAAATTGCGATACTGTCGGCTTGGGCTGCACGAGGATGGAAACGTGGATTTTGGGGTTCAACTTGAAAAGGGATGATGATGTCACGAAAATTGGTAGGCGCCTGAGGAAATAAATACCTTGCTTCTCCTCAACTTCTCATTACTCTTCTCGCTCCTCATTCATATTTATACGGCCTTCGCTCTCCAGCCCTTTCACATCATGCTCGAACGTCCAGCACTTTCGAATCACACAAGTCGTAACGGGTCACCGTTAAGGGGCGCCTTTTCAGCCTCCTTCAAGCCAGACAGTGCTGGCCTTGGTGACGAAGTCCATCCAATCTTTCACGAAGGCCGTGTCGCCGTCATAACCGGCGCTGCTTCAGGCATTGGAAGGGCTGCAGCGCTCGAACTTGCCAAGTTCGTCTTCCTTAGATAGCATCGGAACTTTTCTCTCATTGACCGTCGCAGACTGAAATTAAAGATTGCGATTGCCGATGTCGACGAAACCCGGCTTCAGCAGGTCGGGAAAGAAGTTGCAGCTATCGTTGGCTCTGTCAATGTTCTGATCGTACCCACCGACGTTTCCAACCTGAGCCAGGTCGTGAACTTGAAGGAAAAAGTTTACGAACTCTGGGGCGAGGTGAGAATCGTGGTCCTGCCCTGGAACGTCCGAAAGGCCACTGTTGTTATCGCCGACACGTTTTTCCTCCGTGACACTCCTCTTGCTATCTCCTTATTCATTTCTGTCCCTATCATTCATGTTCCTCCACATTTGTCCTATCCGATTTTTTATCCTTATCCTCTGATATGTATCTCGTAACGTCTCCAGTGCTCTCTCAGCAATCTGCTCCCCGAGATCACCGTGTACGATACTCACCTTTGCTCAGGTTGCAGTTTTGATGAACAACGCTGGGATTGGTTTGAAGGGTACCTCTTGGAATGGCATAGACGCTTGGAAGACCATCTTCGATGTCAATCTTTTTGGGTAAATTGCGTTTGCTCTTACCTGGAGCTGTCATCTTATCATCTTTAGGATTATCAACGTTCAGCAAACGTTCGTTCCCGTAAGTATCGTATCATGAATATCGGCCCGTCCTAAACCTCCTGTATCAGTTCATGCTTCATCAAGAGAATCAAGGCATGATTATCAACACTGGATCTAAGCAAGGCAAATATCGTCGATTGTTTCTGGTCCTTTCATTGACTAAAATTCTCATTCAGGAATAACGAACCCACCGTATGTTGCATCAATACATTGCGAGAAGAGTAATGACTTACTGCTACACTTTTTACTCTCCCTTACTGCCTGCCGGACCTTTCATGTCGTGGTAATTCGTTATTGCCAGCGGGAACGCAGCATACAATGCTTCCAAGGCCGCAGTGAAATCTCTCACCGAGAGTCTGGCACACGAGCTGAGGGAAAGGCCCAATTGCAATGTTACTGCCCATCTATTTATGTGGGTTTTCCCAATCAATATCATGCTAATACTAAATACTATTCTTCACAGCCCCGGATGGACCCATACTGGCATCACTGGTGCCCATACCAAGGCGGAAAAACCTGCGGGAGCATGGACGCCAGAGGAGACGGTACTTTATATGCTTGACAAGGTTCGGGCAGGGGACTTTTATGTACTTGTTCCCGATAATGAGACCAGGAGGGAGCTGGACGAGCTGAGGATCATGTGGAGTGCTGGAGATATTGCTGAAGGTAGGCCGGCGCTGAGCAGGTGGCACAAGGACTATAAAGCGTTGTTTGAGGAGTATGTCAGGGATGGAATGGCTGGTGTCTGAACGGAAGAGTGAGGGGAAAAGGCAAGCAGAATATGTGATCCTCGGTAGGAGGTGTTGAACGGAGATTGGAACTGCCCGTGTGGGGTAGGTATGTTTTATTTTTTTCCATTCAAATGTTGTCTGGGGTCATCAATATTACCCCGTATCTTTAATATTGTTCACCGTTGCTACAAATTCTTTTGCCTTGTTATACATGAACGTGTTTTGGGAAATTAGATAAGTAGGTTATAGGATGTAAAGTGTTAATTATAGGTTTTGCGTAGACAGGAGAATAGTCTAAAGGAGTTCGCTCCGACCTGGGTTTGTGGGGTGGAAAGGTACGCGTGCATATCGGATTCTATGACGAGGATTATGACTAGTAGGACATAAGAGTACTGCCAGGTGACATTTAGTGAATTCAAGGCCGAGGATTCCAGCGGGGATGGTCAACGGAATCGTTCCCCGTTTTACGTGGCGCACCCGGAACTTGGTGAAAACCCATTGAACGGATCTGCGACACCCAGTAACGCGTCCAAACGCCTGCCTGCATGTAGACATCTGACCTGAATAAAGACAGTAAGATCCGCGTGAAGGGTAACAGTTTTCAGCGAAGAATCTGCACCCTAAATATCATATTGACAACAGCGAGGCAACGATGGGTTTCATTGGACTTTTGAGGGATTTACTTGCTAGCGAGTACCTGAGCCGGTTAGCGGGCATCGACGGGCGCCAGGGCTTCAAGTTTGCGCGTTCAAGCTCCGATGAGGCGAATAGCGATGCAATGCAATGCTCAGACAGCGGTCGCATATCGGCAATTTTCAAAATGGTCAGCAATTCCCGCAACATGTATTTATACTTGATCCAACACCGTCACGATCTTCTCTTCCTACCACCACCACCACCCTCACCTAGTACTCGCTAAAAAGGCGTTCCCAGACGACTTACACAATGTCTTCACACTTGACTGACGCGTCGACGCGCTCAGGTCATCCCATAGATTCCCATCTTTCCGTTCCAGGGACTCCTAACCGTGTCAAGAACCTTCCCGGATATACTACTCCAGTTTTCAAAGGAAAAGAAGAACAGCGCGCCCTTGTTCAGCAGGAAGTGGCCGCAAAGGTTTGCCTCTGTTCTCAAACTCGCCTAGTGTTTTCTTTACCAACAGCGTCTGGCAGGGCTTCATTCCCCAGGAACTCGTCGCTAATGAAGTAAACTGGTTTTATTCCAATCTCGGCATTGACGACACCTATTTCCACAATGAGTCTCGCGAGGTTATCTGTGACCACATTATTGCGCTCTTTGGCGCTAAAGTTTTGGCGTACACAAAGCACGATCCGAGCAAGCTCGTTATCGATCTCGAAAAGATTGATGAAAACGGAAATGGCGCAACATTTATTCATACCAGTCCTCCTGGTATAACGTCCACCGAAGGCCCTGGCGCCGCTTGCGAGCTGAGGTGAGCAATTCCGTCATAATGCAGCACGTTCATGAACGCGGTGGCGATTGTCCTATCTGCACGTTCATTCCAAGAATAGAACGCTCATTCATTTTGTTCATTAGGATTGACACCTTGTTTCTTGACAACTCTTCTCCAAGCAATGCATACAGACTCGAAACTTTCCGATCCACTGGATCTATCTCCGCCACTGCGTCTCAGCAGCTCCGATGCTATTTCGTGAACAAATGTGTCTTTCCTGCGACTCCCGCTGTCAAGGATGCAGATGGAAGAACCGACATTAAGAGCGTGTCGGACAAATCATTCTTAGAAAAGGCAACTGAGAACACGCTCGAGATTTATCAAAAGGTATACACGTTCATCTAAGCTAAGCGAAAGAAGACCAATGATGTTTTCAGGTAATGTGGGACGTTGAGCGACGATACGGACCTGTTATGGATGTTTTCGAAGTTGAAGGTTCGAGGGAAAGGCGGCTCGTGATCGGCTACAAGATGGGTGGGACCAGAACGTTCTTTAGGTACATGTTTCGCCACATCTGCAGACGCGTTTATTGACTTTAATTTTCTCTAGCGCTCTATCAAATCTTTACCATTTTTACTCTCTCTATTCTGCCCGGAAATACGTGGAACAATTCGCTAATGGCATCACCATTATCTCCTTGTACCTCAACCCTGTTCCCGGTGCCAATGCTCCACCAATCGAAAATTCTATCTTCCAAGTCATGAAGGAGGCTTCGTTACTCTACTGTCTTCCCGAGAACCCCTTCTTCCTTCCCAACGCTGCTGGTACTCATGCGGTTCAGGAAGCTACATATGCCTGTGAGATCTCCTCATACTTTGTGTGGAACATCATAGTCATCTTTTTATCTTTCAGACTGCGGCTGGATCTTTGCGCAACACTTCTGCAACAGATTAGGCCCGGCCTACTTGCAGCTTAAGAACGTCCTCGATGAGAATGATCCCGAACACGCAGAAGTGCTGAACAACATCAAGAGAAGGTTTAGGGAGGAGACCTTTACTCGGGAGAGTATTGAGCAAGTCATTCAAGCTCATCCAGACCTGGTGAGTAGCAACGATGCGACTGCTCTCACGATTTAAGATTCGAATATTTTTCATCGCAGATCCGACTTCTCTACGTGAACTTTGCAATGGTTCACTACCCTGCTTCTGACCATGCCAGCGAGTTAATGTAGGTGTTTTTTGCACGGTCTGACTGCTTCTCCAGCTGATGCGGCTTGACATAGGCCTACGCTTTCCTACCAACGTCTGCAGACTGTTCAGCCGCTGTCAGATGAAGAGCTTTATGACAAGATGAGGCGGACGGTAACTAACAAGCATGAATTGCAAGTTTTGGAGAGTTTTCTGATCTTCAACAAGTCCGTTTTCTCCTGGCATGAGTCTTGCTCTCCAATGCTTATTTGCTCTTTTAAGGCACATTCTCAAAACGAATTTTTACCAGCCCACAAAAGTTGCTTTATCCTTCCGCCTTGCTCCAGACTTTTTGCCCGAGGTGGAATACCCTAGGAGCCCATTCGGAATGTTCTTCGTCATTGGCAACGAATTCCGTGGGTTCCACATTCGATTCAGAGATGTCGCTCGAGGAGGGATCCGGATTGTTATGTCGAGGAACAAGGAGATGTATTCCATCAATCAGAGGATGCTGTAGGTGTTCATTTATTCGGCGTGGTCTTTCTTGTATTGAGGAAATCGTTTCAGTTTTGATGAAAACTATAACCTGGCTTCGACCCAGTCGTTGAAGAACAAGGATATTCCCGAGGGAGGTGCCAAAGGAACAATTTTACCGTCGATTGGGGCAACTCCTAGACTTTGTTTTGAGAAATACGTTGATGTACGTTTGGGGCATCTAGGATTTTTTTTTGTGTACCGCTGACATAATTCATGTTGATCAGGCCATTGTAGACTTGCTCATTCCCGGTCAAACCCCTGGCATCAAGGAGACGTTAGTGGACCTCTATGGGAAGCCTGAGCTTCTGTTCTTTGGTCCTGATGGCAAGTCCGCTTCCATTTGGGTGGAATGCTTTGGTTTGCTAATACAGTTAATTCCGTTCAGAGGGCACTGCGGATATGATGGATTGGGCTGCACGTAAGTGCTTTTTGTTCTTATCTCCGCCAAAAGTCCAATTGAGCTTCATCAGTACATGCACGCGACCGTGGTGCCGAGACGTGGTGGAAGTCCTTCACCACTGGCAAGAGTGCCCAGACACTCGGAGGGGTCCCGCACGATACTTATGGTATGACCTCGTTGTCTATTCGGCAATACGTGTTAGGTATCTACAAGCAATTGGGCTTGAAGGAGAAAGATATCACCAAGGTTCAGACTGGTGGACCGGATGGTGATCTTGGATCAAGTATGTTTTAGCCACTGTTCGCGTTCCTGGATCTATAGCTTATATCCTGCAGACGAAATCCTTCTGAGTTCCGATAAAACTGTTGCCGTTATTGATGGAAGTGGTGTTTTGGCCGATCCGGTTGGGCTCGACCGCGAGGAGCTAGTCCGTCTCGCCAAACTGCGTCTCCCTGTTGGGCACTTTAACAAGTCCAAACTGAGCAAGGACGGGTATCTGGTCAAAGTTGAAGAACAGGATGTCAAACTTCCTTGTACGTTCCAAGGTTCTCTTTTCTGCAGGGAGAAGTCTGACCGTCGGTTATATGCAGCTGGTGAGATTGTGTTGGACGGGACGGATTTCCGTAATGGAGCGCACTTGAGATTCAAGGCTGATTTGTTTGTGCCGTGTGGTGGTCGGTAAGTATATGCCATGTCGTTTCGACAATTTAACGAGCGAACTAAGTTGAACCAATTCTAGGCCAGAGGCAGTCAACATCTCGAACATGGCTGCACTCTTCGATAGCGACGGCAAACCCCACTTCAAGTATATCGTCGAAGGTGCAAATCTGTTCCTCACTCAGCAGGCCCGCTTGTTCCTCGAGAAGCGAAAGGTGATCGTTTTCAAGGACTCGAGCACGAACAAAGGTATGCGGATCTATTCAATACTGTTCTGACCTGGAAACTTACTCTGTATCATTAATCAGGTGGTGTCACCAGCTCGTCTCTTGAAGTTCTTGCCGGACTTGCTCTGTCGACGCAAGAATATGTTGACCTGATGATTTTCAAGGAAGGCAAACCTTCCGAGTTCTACCAGAGTTACGTCAAGGACATTCAGGAGAAAATCTCTGAGAATGCCGCTGCCGAATTCTATTGCATCTGGAAAGAGCACTCGCGCCTGCAGGGAACGAAGCCTCGTACCGCCATTTCGGACGAATTGTCCTCGACATTGAATAACTTGCAAGCTGAATTAGAGAGCTCTGATCTCTTCGATGATATCCCGAGCAGGAATGGGGTGTTGAGACGTGCCATTCCAAAGACGTTGGTTGATAAGATTGGATTGGAGACTTTGTTGAAACGTCTGCCTGAGACGTACCAGCGGGCTCTCTTCTCCAGCTGGGTTGCTTCGCACTTTGTAAGTCCATCATACTCCATCGCCGCGATTCCGATGTCCTAACGACTTGTGTTGGATAGATCTATAAATATGGGGTTAATGGGTCAAGCGTAGATTTCTTCCACTTTGCTAGAGATCTTTCCAAGTAGGCACGGACACACTACACTACAGAGGAGAAAAATGTAATATACCAACTATCGTAACTGGAACTATAATTGGATCGATTTTAGAATAAATAATCGATGCTGCGATTCGCGACGGGTATTACCTAACATGAGCCATCCGCTTCATCACTTATGCCTTTTTTGCGCTCCTTTCAACGACGTTCCTAGTCGCCCTGCTACCGTTTCATGACTACGTCCATTCAGGCTTCATTCATTGGCGCTTTTCTTTCGACTTTTTTCTATGGTGGGGAATCTGCGTTGCAGACCATTTTCCATGATTGATCGCTGTACCCTGCTCTCTTGTAGGCTTTTATCTTTCCGACGCGTTCAGACTCTCAACCGCTCTTCTTCGGAGGTACAAAAGGCAGCATCCCCGCCCTGCTTATCTACTGTTGACGCATGCCGTTTTATTTTTGCTTGTGAACATTGTACGTCCTATACCATCACGATAGGGGCTCATTTTGAGGCTTCGCCAGCGGTGCTCGACTGTTCTCGTCCGAGTGCTGGTCGCCTTGTTCAATCAAGCCTCCGATGGTACTATCTCAGAAAGTCCTATCTGGTCAAAACCCAGGTAAGTAACTGCGATGGTAGAGCTCTCATCGCTTGTATCATGTTTTGAAAATCTCCCCGTAGTCTTCTTGCCAACATCACATTATATCTAGCCATCCTGGTATCGGACGCCTTTCTTGTGCGTATCTTCTGCCCTCGTTCTCTATACTGTTTGAAATTCATAATGGCAGTGTTATCGGACATATACCGTTTGGTCTCAAAGCCTCAAAATCATTGCTATCCCTGTTCTCCTTCTTTTGAGCGATCTAGGTGCGCCCACTTGTAGTCGTCTCCTATTCTTCCCCGTTTCTCATATCATCCCGTAGCTTCAATGATATACCTCATCAAAATTATGGCAAATTCTAATACGCCAAATTACTTCGACTCAGTCAATCGGGCTACAAAATATATCATTATAGTAACACTCATTTTCAACGTTTTAAATAGCGGTACGTACTAGTCTCATTTGCCGTCGATTCTAAGGTACTAAGGCTACGTGATCCAGCTCTTATAGCGTACCGTATATGGAGCGTTCGACGTCGTTCAGGATCCATAAGACGGCAAGAAGACATGCTCGGAAACTTTCTGTCTATAGTTGTAGAATCTGGTAGGACTCTTTCTCTGCTCCAAATGGGAGATCGTCTCTAACTGAAGTTTCATTCCGTGTAGCTGCACTATACAGCGCTCTGCTCATCACCTATATCATATTCCTTTCAATGGACAGTTTTTTAATATTTATATTTATCGACATCCAAGCTCCAGTCATAGGTATCGTCGTATGTACAATCTCGTCTTTCCAAAGCTCGTCGCGCCTAACGTTCTACAATCGTCACTTTATCTAGTTTTCCAAAATCATCATGACCGTCGCAAACCGAAAAGCATTTTGCGACACTGGAGATGCTACAACTACTGATATCACCTTTCGTCATTCATCCTCCGACCCAGATCCTCCTCCCACGGGAGTGGAGATGTCAAGGGTTATAAATTCGCATCGGGGAACATGCCAGTTGAGCGCACAGCGGCACGGTAAATTAGTTGTTGCGGCTTCAAATCTGGAGTCAGCGATATCGAGAGACTCTTGATTCACAAGGTCCTTCGGCAATTTTCTGGATTTGTGGATTTTGATACTCTGTTGTACATTACACTACCTGTAGTATATATAATTAGTAGTTAAGGGTGTATCTCGATATCGATACATTACATCTAGTAGAACGTTAGGACGTAGGGACGTTCATAAAAGAAGGCGCTAATTTAAGGTGTAGCGCGACTCGTGAGGATCCGTATCCAGCTACACCTTGCCTAAACCTTTGCATCTTTCTTAAGTTCCTCCTCGCGCACGGATGATCGAGGACGGATACGATAGTGATATACCAGAACAAACATTAAGGCAAGTGGACTAACCACCAAACACCATCTTTTGAGCATGTTAGAGAAAGAGCCACACGAAGGTAGATAAACCAAATTTACCTTGCGATGAAACCCTTTACTTCGAAGCCCAGATATTGCACCAGGATGCTCCACTTCTTCTGTTGACGCGGATACGGTCCAAGAGGCAGGCCGCTCAAATCAGTAGCTGAGGCATGGCCAGCGGCGTTGCCAGAATATGGAATTCCAAGCTGCTTGCAGTTGTCATACAACTTCGAAGGAACGGCCATGCCGAGTGCCTGCACCTCCAGGGGGGCCTCGATGAATTGTATTGCCAATCCAGCCTCGAGGTGCCATTCCATATGACCTACGAAGTGACCAAAATAGTGAATTTTAAAGCAGATAAAGCTCTGATAGATGAGTGCATACAGTGTAAGAACCACACGCCCGGGTTGTCAGCGACTACACGAAGTGTGATATTGCCGTTACCAGGTATGTGGAAAGTATCACGTCGCATAGGGTTGGTTAAGTTTGCCTCTGAAAATGGGCGAACGCTCTTGGGGTCCTCACGTCCGACAAGCATAGGGACGTGACCGTGGAGATGGCTGTCTGAAAGGTCAGAGTAGGTGAGCGGGAAAATTGTAAATGACTGACAATGGATGATCGCCGTCATCCTCGTTATGTATAACAATGTCTACGACTTCCATATGGTTCAATAACAAACTGGATGGCCCGTAGGCATACTCTGTCGTGGCGTTTTCAGCGAGAGTGAGGGAGCTGAACAACCCTGGAACGAGTGGATAATTGTAGGTTACCTATAGTAGGTGCAGAAATTGTGTAGCGTTCAAGATCCAGAATATCAGACTAGACTTTACCATGTTAAACAGTCCACGATTAGTCCCATCGTCCATGACATCGAGATTTGCTCCAAGTACAATGGTTCTACTAGGTTCAGGCGCGACAAGAGGCGTTCTAGGAACCAAGGTCATATCGTCTATGGGAATGTATTCAGAGATTGGTCCATCATCTTGAGCAAGGGCGGAGAGATTATAGGTTATAGACGACGTCACATCTAGGATGCCATTAACAAAGCTAGCATAGACCCAGAAACAACGTACTGGGATTGAGAGAATCGGGCACATAGTCAAATTTGCTTGTGTCCATGTTGGCGTGTACAGCCCAATTGGAGGACGACTCGTTTCGCGCGGTGATCAAAACCGAATAACGCTGAGCAACGGCCAGTCCTATGGTAGCCACAGGCATTTCTTCCACTTCAACCTGCAGGAAAATCAGGAGGATGTCGGAGTTCAAGGGTTGAATACACTAACTCCGTCGACTTCAACCTAAAGCAAGATATGCCCCTTTAGACCTTGAATTCTCATTCAAGATTATTAAAACTTACTATCTTCATGTCATGGCCATCGATCCAAAAGTAGAACATTGCGAAGGCAGAGGTGTTGATCAGGCGTAGAAGGTAAGTTTTACCGGGCTCGAACGGCAAGGTAGCGTTTTCATTGAATCCAACAGCGGATGTCAGGCTGTTGGAGCCCTTAGGTCCAAGGTATGCTCCGCTGTGAGCAAAGTAAACCAACGCAGAGTCTAAGCAGAAGCAACTTGGAATTCGGTGAACGAAACCATGGGATTGAGGGTGCACACCTGGAACAGGTTCCACGCCATCAGGATTTGAAGGACTGAGAAATCGTTTCATGAGTTGCGGGTGTTCTTCATGGTACCAGTCCCCAAGAACAACAGTGTAGTCGTCGTCGTAGGAGGTACTTTGTTCCGCCGCATGGATGATGAGCGGTGCTCGAAGTCCGTCGACGTATTGACCTCTAGGACATGGTAAGCAATCATTCAGCTTCACAGCAGCTGCCGGCCTACTTTGAATGCGCATGTACCCAATATGAGCCGCTTTGCCCGGAAGAATTGATTGGGACGACATATTCAAAGCTTCCGCCTGGGGGAATACCGCTAATTGAATGTATCAAGCTCAGAGTCAGTTATCATCTAGAATTGGGTGGTTTGCACCATTCAGTGAGACCCTTGACACCATCCATCCAAGGCATTGACTTGAATAACATTCCATGATGGTGCAGACTTGTTGGTGTATCTAAAGAATTGGTTACGTGTACTTTGAGCAAATCTGTGCTTTTGATATCTACGGGAGGAGGTCTGGATCCTTTAATATCAGTTTTGAGGTAATCAGTTGCAGATGTAAACCGTACGGCCAAGATCCATTCACTCCAATAACCCTTCTGGCGAAGAGACCGTCTGGATTAACGTTTTCGACGTATTCAATGTTCCACCAAACTTCGTGTAAGGCCGCAAGTGTTGGAAAAGCTGCTGAAAGGGCAAGGAGACTTGCAATCGCGAAAGCCATACCAAAGGAACAAAGCCACAAATGAGCAAGTGTACGAGCATACACGTGATCGTAACTTAGCGACCTGTCATCGTCACGACCTTGTCCAGACGTCCAGCGTACACACAGTACCGTGTAGTACACTCTTGTATGTTTAGTATACACGATTAATGGTTTAGGAATTCCTAACTACTAGGTCAATATCCGAGTCTTTCTATGTATCCAAATCTTGTCACGGTTTACAGTCGCCCTTTCCCTTGGACTTACAGTTCGTTCCTCACTCTCTGGAGGCAGCGGTGGAAGCTCTTTATCTACATTTCCCGCCTTCAAATTCCTCCTTCCGTGTCTTCTGACAAGACGTCGCACTACTCTCGGGGACAATGTCCCTCGCAATTCTTCCGAGCCAAAATAACTATGTGAAGAAGAGCTGGGAAAATCAACTTGTTCTCCGAGCTCATGAACGACGCCACGCCACCGTGGGTGGAGACAGGTATGTTTGACCTGTTTTCTAGTCGATCGTGAGATGTTCACTTCGATGTGAGCTACGGCTTCGTCTAGAGTTTGTGAGTGAGACTCGAGCGGGAACATGGAGAGCCTAGGCTTCTGAGTAGCAAGCAATCCTTCCGCGGTGATCTCGGACGACAGACATCGAAAGTCTGTCAATATTCGGCGCATCAGAGGGTGTGTGGGCTGTGAGACGCCATTTCGACAGAGAAAAGCAAGTTGAGCGGCAGTGTCCGCAGGAAGCAAAACCTGTGCAGGTTACGTATCGTCAGCCTGAAGTCGAAAGACATCAAGGCAGAATAGTCACTCTTGAGTCACTTCCTATGGACAGCCAGCGCCTTCGGTATACATCAGCCTCGGACAGCATCTGAGTAAAATTCGGCATTTCTTCGGGCATCAAGTACTCGCAGTTGTCCTGGGGACGTCCTATGAGTTTGTCAATGCTGGAGCATCGAAAACCGACAGGAAGTGCATAGCGGCGCGCGGTAGACGCGATACCACGAACAGGATGTCGCCTTTGCGACTGAACACAGAGCTCGTTGAACCTTTCCCGAGCCTTGTTGAATCTCTGGACGACTTTGCATGATGTGGCGCTACTGAGATGGATGCCTTCCAGCATTAAAAAGGTGGAATATTGCACGCCTGCGTCTGGAGGTAGAAGAACCTGCAGGTGATTATAGTCGGTTGCGCTGTCGGTAGTTTGTGTTGACGCATACCTGCACATCCGATTTGCACTGGTACCACCTCCATCCTAAAGAATCTGGTACGTCCAACTCTCCTACTCTGAGCTTTGGCGGAGCGCGGTCCAGGACGTAAAGATTTTCGTAGAGTTGTAATCTTGCATTCCGTACCTTTTTGGAAGCTTTACGCAGTGCGGGGGACGTAGAGCGCGGAGATGAATCGAGAGAAGTTGGAACTGAGCTTGAACTTGTCAACGATTTAAAGAAACTCGCTGTGGGATCCTCGAAAGCACTAGAATCTGTATTCTGGGAGTCGCGAGTGATAGATTCGCGCCATTCTAGATATTTCAAAGTCTCCGTGGCACTTAAGTGAATCTGATGAAGTGAGAGTTTGGGTGATGTCTGAGCTGAACAGAAGATTACCTTGCAACTATCATCGAGATGAAGCCAAGTGCAGCCGCTGTGGAGAGGGTCATCGGACAGAGTACCTCTGACCTTGATATTCTGGGGAGTCATAGATGTTGGGGTTCAAGTTTGGAGAAGGTGGAATCTCACGTCGACCATGATAATTATGTAGTTTGAATTCAGCCTCATGTTATCCTTACTAGGAAAGGAACCTATGAATTCAAGCGCCCAAAGATTTCCACGCATCGTGACGTGACCATATGTGACAGAGTGTGACAAATACCAAGTTGGCCCCGTCAACCGCCTTTTGCTCTCCGACCAGTATTCTCTCTTGTGTATTACCTGGCTTTCCCCCAATTTCTTGAAACCGTTATCATTTCACAATGTCTGATCTCTGTCCCGTATACGCCCCCTTCTTCAGCGCCATGGTACGTTCTACTTTGCCTAGCCTAGGAGGTCAGGATGTTGGTTTTCTCACTGCTCGTGTAGGGCTGCACCAGTGCCATCGTTTTCACCTGTAAGCTCGGCATAGCCTAATGCTATGCGTCCTGACATTATGAATTTTATCGCTAATGATTTCCATGCCGGTTGTGGACGTACTCAGGTATAGGAGCAAGGTCCGTCTCTTTCTTACCTTAACCTGGCCCAAAATGTCTAACTCGTTTTCAGCTACGGTACCGCGAAATCTGGCGTCGGAATTTCTGCCATGTCCGTGCTGCGTCCTGACCTTATGATGAAATGTGTCGTTCCCGTCATTATGGCTGGTATCATTGCCGTACGTTTCCTTCACCTCTTGGCTTCAAATGCGTCTCATCATATACTCAGATTTACGGCCTCGTCGTTTCGGTTCTCATTGCCGGTGACCGTATGTGACTTTACTTTCATCTATTCCTGTGATTCTTACATCCTTTACTATGAACAGTTAGCGTCAGCATGTCTCTTGCTCAAGGGTTTACTCAACTCGGTGCCGGTCTTGCTGTCGGTCTCGCTGGTCTCGCCGCCGGTTTTGCTATTGGTATTGTAGGTGACGCTGGTGTCAGGGGCACTGCGCAGCAGCCAAGGTTGTTCGTCGGAATGGTGCGTATTGCGTCTTGTATCTACCTTCAATCCTTGACATTTTGCACCTACTAGATCCTCATTCTCATTTTCGCCGAAGTTTTGGGCTTGTATGGACTTATTGTCGCACTTATCATGAATACTTCATCTCAGACCATGAAGAATGCGGTGTGTAATTTCCTTGCTTCCGACCGAGAACTCTTTTTACATCACGCTTCCGTTCTAGTGCGCCTAATCCTCTACCTGCGGGGCCGGAGAAGGGTTTACGACTGTCTGCTGCTAAACCCTCGAGTCTAGCTTTAACAGCGCGCAAAATCCTTTATGCACTTTGCCTATTCGCGCCTGAAGCTTTTTTGATGCTGTCATAATATTTTACTTTCACTCTGTCACCGTTCAATGGAGGATGTAATTCGCACTTGCCACGTATTTATCACGAACATTATTGCATCCCGAAAGTTCTACCTTTACCATTCGAGCGAAAAACTCCCAAATACCCGCCGGCGTGATCGGCCAATATCCAACTCGAGCCAAGACCACTTGTCTTTGCGCAGTTTTTCATATGCAGAAATGTTCGCAGCTTCACCTAAGGTCTCTTCTATATCGTCGGTCCCGCGCAGTAAACGACTGCGGTTGGTAGGATTCATCTCAAAAGAAACAGTCAGGCCGCTTCCCGAGCATATTACATGCTCTTTCTCGAGGTCCACCACCATGCCGTTTCCAGTCGCAGCATATTCCGCAAGTTTCTGACAGATGGACGGGGGCTGAATAATGGGTAAAAGTCCATTCTGGAAGCAGTTGTTGAAGAAAATGTCACCGAAGCTTGGAGCTATGACACAAGAGATTCCGAAATCTTTTCTACTAGCATTTTCAGAAAGGCTGTAAGATCTCTCAAAAACGAGTGTACTCACAAAGCCCATACTGCATGTTCCCTGCTACTACCACAACCAAAGTTGTTCCCCGTGCATATCATGATCTTAGCATGGCTGTAAGGTTCTCTGTTCAGAATGAAGTCTGTCTGTAACCCAGTATTGTAATCTACTCGAAAGCGACCAAATAAACAGTCCCCGAGGCCTGTGCGAGTTATCGCCTTCAGTGATTGTGCAGGGAAAAGCATGTCGGTGTCGACATTTTCCATTTCCAAAGGAACAGCTATGCCTTTGACAGACACAAATTGCCTAGATCGGCGATGAGGAGCTGACTGCGTTTCCTGCTCGCCTTCAGATGACTCGGGAAGCTCAATGGCGGAATCCCCAAATAGCATCAGAGGAAGGGATTCGGGGCCATCATCGTTAGGCAGTAACTTCTTGAATGCACCTGTGTCAATCAGCTTCCGCACATCAAAGAATCTTCCGGTCAAAGCTGCCGCAAGAGCCATAGCAGGGCTGACAAGGTGGGTTCGCCCGCCCGTTCCTTGTCTATCTCTGAAGTTACGGTTGCTCGTGCTGGCACACCTTTCTCCAGAGCCCAACTGATCTGGATTAAGCCCGATGCACATCGAGCATCCGGCTTCGCGCCAATCGAACCCAGCCCTCCGGAACAAGACGTCCAATCCTTCGTTTTCTGCCTGTTTTTTTACTACCCCAGAGCCGGGAACAACCATCGCTACCACATTGTCCGCCACTTTGGCATCTGGACCTACGGCAGCCAGAATCGAAGCAGCCATTCGCAAATCTTCAATTCGGCTGTTGGTGCAGGAACCGATGAAGACTCTGTTGATTGCGATGTCTTCCATTGGGGTTCCTGGTGTCAAACCCATGTATTTCAGCGACTGAATAACTGCTTCTCGTCGCCGAGGGTCATCAAAAGAGGACGGGTCCGGAACGGCACCAGTAATAGGCACATTATCTTGAGGAGAAGTTCCCCACGTTACAGTGGGAAGGATATTCTCAGCTTTGATCAAAACCTCTTGGTCGAATTTGGCACCCTCGTCCGTCTTTAGACTGCGCCAAAAAGCCACTGCTTCATTCCAACTCTTCTCATCTGGAGCGAAGGGTCTTCCTCGAAGGTATGCAAACGTTATTTCGTCTGGAGCAACTAATCCAGCCCGAGCTCCAGCCTCGATAGTCATGTTGCACATCGTCATGCGAGCTTCCATGCTGAGTCCACGAACAATCGATCCCGCATATTCGATGACAAAGCCTGTTCCCCCCGCTGTGCCAATGGTTCGGATAATGTGAAGGATAACGTCTTTGGAGGTAACTCCTAGTCCCAACTCGCCGTCAATCGTGATTCGCATGCTCTTGGACTTGCGCATACGAAGAGTCTGCGTGGCCAGAACGTGCTCTACTTCGGACGTTCCAATGCCAAAAGCGAGAGCCCCGAAGGCTCCGAGAGCTAGGGATTCACAGTAAGATATCTGTCACAAGATTGAGCCAAATATTGGGAGCTCGTACTGGAAGTATGAGAGTCTCCGCACACACATACGGTTCCGGGAAGCTGAAACGAATCTATATAAAAAAAGAAGCTGGAAGCGCCCGGAAGGTACACCCACGATAAAACCCTGTTCTGCTCCAATTACATGAACGATACCTAGTTATAGTGTACTAATCGGCATTTTGATTTATATCCCCGTGCAAGTACTACATACCTTGGCGGTCATCGCGAAGACCAAAGTAAGGGATTCCTGAGCGCCTCGTATTTTTCTCCAGAGCTGTGAGTTGAGCTCGAGAGACTGGGTCGCGCACGTAGGTGTCGGTAGTGATATTGCCGGTTCTCGGCGATGTCCTGAGCAACTCAATCTATCGAGCAAGAGGGCAGGTCAGGACTAGATTTACTCACGGGACATTGTGGTCAGCGGTGGCCAGAGTACAGTCTGGGCGGCGCACGACTCGTTTGGAAGACCACAGTGATTCAAAAGCTTGAGGACTGCTAACCTCGTGAACGAGGTGTCTGTTAGAATCTTGCTTCAGTATGTTTCATCAATAACCTTCGTGATGAGAATTTGACCTATCTACAAAAACTAAGCTTGGTGCAGATTCATCTTCACCAGGAGAAGAAACGACGTGGTTGTTCCAAATTTTGTCATAGAGCGTTGACATTGCTTATTTGAAACTAGCAAGGGTGAACAAGATACCATGACCTCTTGACCTCTTCCCGTTTTCTCATGTTTGTATTACAGGAATCGTGAGATTAGGTGGCCCAAGTGGTTAGTGCTAAAGTAAAAGTTATATTGAGTGGAGTTCTATGGGAAAATTGTCACGAATCTCGATCACGCGCCGCGTCTAAGTCGCGTCGCGACTCGCGCCTTCAATCATGACTAGTCTTTCACAGATCGTCAAAAGACGTGTATATATTGATATATCACATTTTATCGAGATGAGCGTCGAAAATACCGAAAAACCAAAACTTAGTCTAGAAGAAGGCCGCCCTAATTTGATGCAGCTGATTCACACCGCAGCCACTCTGTTGAGCAACTGTATAAAAAATGGCATTTAATGTGTTATGAGTCGCATGAATGGCGTGAGCTGCTAGCATAAGCGATGCTCGTGCGCGAATTGCTTCGGAAATAGCCTTTGCGAATCGAAGAGCGAGCAAAATGTTCTCGTCTCCACCATCACCACGTCTATAAACGTCGGAACATGCAATTAGGTCGTGAATTGCATTCAAGTGCTCCTGAGTTGTAAGCTGGTCGACTAGAATCCAAAGACACTGTAGGATGGTCTCTCTATTGACGACCTCGCATCGATATAGACATCCACTGAAAGCCGCAAAGCGGTTCGCACACTGGATGTATGCCACTGGAGGATAAGATACGTTGTACCCGGACTGAATAACGGGTACATGGGCCTGTGTAATGAGGCGTTGAAAGATCAGCTTTTTCTTCGAAGCGTCAAAGAGAAAGAACTGACTTGAGCATCCCACAGTCTTCTCAAATAACCTATAACGCAATCTCGCAGGACGTTCTCGAACAAGGAAGCGCTCTTGAGATTGTCGCAAGCTCTGAAGTGACAATGCACTGAGAACGCTAGTAATGCCATCGACAGAGGATGTGTGTTGACGGAAGGTTCCGAGCCTTTCCAGCATATATTGCAAACCAGATCCGCGATACTTTGTGGTTTCCACTCTTGATCATGGACCAACTCACGTCCGTATTCGTATATCTGGGACATGAATGACGGCGCTGTATGAGCAGCTATATTCAGCATAAAGCTCCAATCTGAAGGACGCGAGAGTGATGTGGATTTCGCAGGAAGAGTTAAGGAAGGGCCGATTGAAAAATGGTAGCGAGGGAAGGACCCTTGCAAAATATTATCCTCATCGAGCATAGTTTGGATACGATTGAGAACAACCGAAGGCAAGTTGCCATCAAAGTCGTAGATTTCTTGATCGGCAGTAAAGACATCGCCTCTCGATCGTTGAACACCGGAGGAAGTGGCGAGTTGGGGATGGAACAAATTGAAAAAGAACGATTTGAGGTGGTGGTCCTCGGGAGGATTGAATGTATGCCGCGGCTTATGGCAAGGCATGTACACTGTGTTATAGATACCAACCATCTTGGTTTGTAGAGAAGAGCGAAGCGATACTCTGAGGGTTGAACGTTGAACGTTAAAAATGCAAAGCGACGCTGGGCCATTTATATACAGATATGATCCCTTTGACTTTGTGGCAAAAATCAAAGTGGGTGGTTGGCCGATAACGACATTGTCCTCAATAGTCATTACTCTGATCGAGGGCCATTGATGGCCAAAGCAAAGAAATTTCCTTTTTCGTGTATTATTCAGAGGTTACATACCAGAAAGCCCATTTTGTAAATAAGGATAGTTTAGTATATGCATAGTACGAATGGATATGGCCAAAAGCCACAAAAAAAGGTATTATTGCGGGGTCAGTAAAACCGAATGCTGATCGGCTCTTTCCCATCTACCAGCCGTCTATGGACAATATTGCTCGTGAACGAGGACCACTTCGATTTTAGGAATCAGTAATCATACGACAACTAAAAGCAGATTCGCGTACCCCGTTACCAATGAACACTGCTGCCTGTCTCGCTATATCCATGTCCACAGCCATGTTAACATCGGTCTGCTCTTGATCAAGCGTAAGATCACGAGAAGTCCTGATGGTATTCCATCCATCCATCCTTAGGGTATCCTTGAGCTGATCTAACCACTCGCTCTCTTCGTTCGTGAGAAGGTACAGGATGTCGAGCGTCCGCGTGGCGGGTTCCCCTTTACCCACTCCTGCCCGGATGTATTCTTCCTTCGCGGTCTTTACTTTTTGTACAATGGCATCGAAAGTCGGTAGACAATGTTCCATGTACTTTTCGGTGTTTTCGGGTGTATTGTAGCCCCAAGAACCTCCTGCTGGGGGTTCAAAATGGTCCGGAAGAATTTCGAGCAAGTTCCAACTGTAATATGTCGAGTTCCACGTCGCAAGGCCGATGCAAGCATCTTTGTAGTCGCCCCGCCTTACATGCATCGCCAGCATGCGATCATAAGGGTTGTAAGACGCAGGATGGGCAGGACGAGGACCCTGAGGCAAGAAAAGATATTCATTCCTATCGACAGCGCTTTTCACAAGCGGGGAAGTTGCCAAGAGCCGAGAAGTTGGTGATTTTGAGAATGATTCCCAGAGCGGAAGAACACGATAACTGCCCCACAACCAAAGGTCAAAGGTTTGGGGAAAATCATCCTCCTCTGCTGAAACAATTTCGATACATTTTTCAGGCGCCTCCAGAAGAACTTTGCGCCAAGTGTCGAAAATTTCGTTGCCCATCCACCATTCTATTTCAGGCTTCACTTCACGGGTGTTGATAATTCGACGTTCATGCTCAGGGCATACAACGTCAAACCATTTTGAGCTGATGGAGCGGGGAGCATTGTCGCCAGGCTCCCAGTTACCTCCGACTGTAGGGCCTGCAATGATGGCATTGAGAGGGGTACGGGGAGGGTTTTCCAAAAACTCTTCTTCTGGCCATGCATAGTACGACTGTTTCCAACGATAATCTAGGGATGCCCAGCAAGAGTATGGTTAGAAAACGAGAATAAGAACAAGATCTGAAATGGAAGAAACCTTGGAAAACATATGCACGCTTGGACTCGTAGGCTAGATGGGCATTCATTAAGCTGTACAAAACATTGCCATTTGATGCTCAAACGAACGGTAAAATACTATACTCGTACTTACAGTTCATTGAAAACGTTGTTCCAGCCCAACATTCCGATTTGGTTGCTGAACTTTACATAACGCCCATTTCGTCCTTCCGGGAGGGGTAATTCGAGCTGATGCTGAGGAAGATTCTCTTCATACTTCCTCAGCGCCTCGTAAGTCGGGGGACCAAAGCCGTATTTGGCAGTACCTTTACGAGTATCAGAGGGAAGGACACCGACGGAGTGCAGGTTTTGCTTTAGGCGCCACCGCGTGACTGGGTGCGAGGCAGCTGCAAGCGATAGAAACAAAAGCACAGCGAAGAAAATAATGAAGAAACGCCGCCTGCCTGAGCCGACGAATTGCTTTATGCGATAGTACACTGGTTGCAGAGGGGAGGGCGAAACCTTGCTGCCCAGACGTTGGTATAGCCCACTCATGGGGTCCATGGTTATGAAAGAAAAAGCTTGGGCATCACATTTTAATAAATACTTATCCTGCTATAATGCAGTCCCGGCATAATCGCAGAGAGTCTGATTTCGAAAATGTGATCAAGTCCTAAAGGATGAAGTAGAGGAAACCTGCGGATTGCGGCTCCACCCCGGCATACTTTTCGGCCTCCAGACCTTATATTCCGATTTTCTCCTTGATTTTCCTACTTTTCAAGACTCAAGCCAGAAGAAAGGAGACAAAGTACACATACTGAGCCACTGAGAAAGTGTATTGCACGGCACTGCTCAAGGTTTGAACGTAAGTTGCGTCAAAGTTTCCCGGCTCGAGATCCTTATCATGATCAATTGGCATAAAATGCTGTGTCGTATTTCTATTAGCTGGTAACGGTCAAAAACGACCGTAGCAGAAAAGTGGATTAAGTGAAGGACGCAGATTACGGGCTTGCATGAGGTTCGCCCTGGTTCGTCTCAGGGTGAATAGGCAGCTCTCGGCAACTTTCAATCTAAACCTAATACAGTAGGGCCACCAATCGTTCCATGCGCCCCTCCCGCTTCAAGGGATGGGGTGTTTATATTGTGTATGCTGTACTTTGCTGTTTCCTCAATTATGAACTCATTCTATGCTCGGAAATTCTTGTTCGATGTAACAGATGCTTTCTTCCCGGTTGCCTACACTGACTCGTTTGCCTTGCACTTTTCAATCGAATTCTACCACCGGATACTAGATGTCGCCGACTATATTCACGATGAATTAATGAAGGAGATCTCAAGGGCTCTAATGTCATTTTTTTTTAAATAGCTCTTAGATCCGGACACCATTGCGCAAGGATATCCATAACCCCCTGCACCTTTGCGTCTTTCTCTCTTGTGCCCGCAACAACAATTTTCGCTACTACACTGCTACCGTTCTGCAAGCTCGCCGTCTTGGGTAAAAAACTTCTCAAAAACAGATGGACCATCTCCTGGCTTGGCTCGCTCCTTGATATCGGTACCGGATCAGCAACGCTGCCGGGATAGCGCCAGAGTGCAGGTCCGGCATGCTCAATGAGTATAGATACAGCCGTGATGTGTTCCAGAGAAGCCAGTTCGTGGACGAGAATGGAAAGACACATTTTGATGTGTTGGGCATGGACCAGGTTGAACGTGAAAAGGGAGCCGACAAAAGCTGTGAGCCAGTTAGCAGATGCGATGTATTCTTCAGAGGGTGTGAAGCGGTAAGAGATGGCTTTCGAACTTTCCTGGTAAGTAGGCGGGGCGTCAACTTTGATGAAATGGAACGAGCTTGAAGGAACTCACGGCGGTGGACCAACATCCTTTGAAGGTTCCTATAACAGACTCTCTGAGGTGCCAAACGAAGGATTTCGCGGTATCCTCGTCAAAGGCATCCCAAAGTGCACAAAAAACTTCCCAAGCGAACGGCGCCATCGACTCGCGGGCAACATCAGAGTTGGCAGCAGAGGCTTTCCAACAAAAATGTTGAGCTAACTCTGCTAACGCTGCCGGATGCCAAAAGGTGGAATGTGCGAGCTCTGTTGCTCTTTCAGTGAGGATTTCAGAGTTCGCGGGTGCACTAGAAGCAGCTTGGAATATGGCGACCCAGGAAGCTGTAGGTCTCGTTGTTTCCGGGGGTGTAGGAAAAGGGGAAACGCCCGATGCAGCTAGGACTCGATCCCGAATGATTGAAGATAGAGGGGGACGGGGAGGCCGTAAAGTTTGTAAAGCCTTTTGAGTTGGTACGAATGGGGGAGCCTGAGGATTAAGTTCTTTGTGATTGTCCCCAAAACGAGAATCATATACGTCTGGTTCGTCTAGCATTTCCTGAATATTCAGGACTGTGGACGGAGGAAGCTGCGACTCAAAGTCGTAGCTCTCCTTGTCGGAAGTAAAGACGTTCCAGATTTCTTCATCGTCGTCGAGTACGAGCGTGCTGTCAGAGCTCGGGGAAGAAGTTCCGGACTCGAAATCTGATTTGAAAACGTGCAAGCCAAAAAAGAACTCCTTGAGCTCAGAGTCGTCTTCGTCTGTAATAGGAGTTAGATGATGATACGGAGTAGGTTTTTGGGACCAGTCCTGAGGTAGGGAAGGCAGCGGAATATGAAGGAGAGGGGGCGCAGCTGGCATTATTATTGCAGGTCTGACTAGCAGTATGGGGAGAAGAAAGTATAACGTCTCGCCAGAGACGTAAGTATAAGTATTATAGTCATCTACCGAAGAAAGAACAAAGATACGTTTGGATCAGTAGCAAACAATTGCAGATTGAATTGATACTTTGTACGATAACAATTGACTGATGCCTTGAACAAAAGGGACTTGTCAAAAAAAAACAAAGGTGGAAACGGGCCGTGACGGGCCGTGAAAGGAATCACACGCAGCAGAGTATTGGCACCTTCTTTCAATTCAACTTCATGAGCTCGGTTTATTATCCAGCTCAAGTCTTTGTTCTCTTCCGGAGAATTGTAAACGTCCTTTCAACTTTTACAATGTCCAACCATTACATCCTCAAACATGCAAAACCATCACCCTCTGTTGAACAAACATTAGAAGACCTCGACGGAATTGCTCAGGATTCCTCAGTCTCTCATCGGACGCAAGGTACGATCTATTCTGAATCCCAGCATCACTCTAAAGTGACCTGTCAACTTTCAGATTATTTTGGTTCCAAAAAGTGGCTATTCCCTTCCATCTCGCTCACTTCCGGTCAAACATTGTCCATGACTGAGGATCTGTACCCTTCATCTTCCACGTCTCCCGGAGCTCCATTGCCAGGCCCGTCCAAAAAATACAAACAGTCAATACAGGACCCTCACGAGATCAAGGAACATGACACGATACACAAACTGTTAGAAAATCCTGCCTTATATGATCCTCTTCGAGTCCCGCGGAATCCCATAGTATTATGCCATGGTATGTAGCTCCGTATTCAATCTCCAAGGTGGATTTTAAGGCTTCCAAAGGTCTCTATGGTTTTGACACGAGAGGTCCATCCTCTTTCCCTAGTCTGCAAGTACATTATTGGTCGAATGTTCTCAACGTTCTTCGAGACAAGATAAAGGCGGAAGTGATAGTAACAGCGGTTCCAGGGTAGGCTTTCTTTGTTTACTATCATCGAAGCGCATTGAAAGCTGCCATAGTACCGGTTCTATAACTACGCGGGCTGAAAGTTTGGACCGTCAACTGCAAGGACGAGCTTCAGGCCGAGGGCTCAATTTTATGGCTCATTCAATGGGCGGCTTGGATTGCAGACACTTAATATCACACGTTAAACCTACCAAATACGCCCCTCTATCTTTGACCACGATTAGCACCCCTCATCGTGGTAGTCCGTTTATGGACTGGTGCTCCGTGCGTGGCGTTTCTCTTCCAGTCCCTTGTCGTTCAATGACATCTTAGGAACAGGAAAACCTTGGTCTTGGGAAGCTTGCGCGAGAAGAAAAGGAATTGCTCTCCGAGTTTCGTCGGAATGTTCCCTCTGTGGAGTCATCTACCTCAAAAGAGACGCGTTCTACGTTATCTTTGTCCTCTCTGCCGTCGTCCTTTACTACTCTCCTTTTATCCATCCTAGATTCACCAGCTTACGCGAATTTAACCTCCGCTCATCTCAACGACGTCTTTAATCCCGCAACCCCAGATGACCCACGCGTCAAATACTTTAGCATCGCCGGTCGTATGTCTGGAGTTAATATCTGGCATCCTCTTTGGCTCCCCAAACTAGTCCTGGATGATTTCGAGCAGAAAGAACGTCAGCGACTACGAACCGCATGGGAACAAGAGTATGGAGAATTTTCCGAAGCTGACGCGATATACAGGCCTTTATGGGCTCGGGAGGAAGAGTGGGGCAACGACTGTCTAGTGACAATACAAAGTGCCAAATGGGGCGAATTTTTGGGTGTAATGGAGGAGTGCGACCGTACGTCCCCTCTTATCTACCTGTTGTCTACACGTGGGGTTGATAGTATTCCTCTTTTAAGATTGGACCATTCGAGGAGCGCGAGGCCTCGATTTTGGCGTCGAATTTCCGGCGATATCGGCCATTAATCTGGGATCGTCCACGGGAACCGGTGGCGGTGGTGTGAACGTCCAAGATGGATGGGGTCTCAAAGACCTTGGCTGGTTTCTCAGGGCCTGGAGAAAGGAGGAAAAAGTGCAACAGGAGGCCGTTGCGAGACTTCCCAAGAGCCCCGGTATGCGTCAGAAGGAAAGAGAAATGAAGGGGGAAAACGATGACGCGGTAGTCAAAGCTTCGACAGATAAACTTTCAGCTGTTTTCGACTGGGTATCAGAACGGGTACCTTCACCGCCATATTTGAGTACGAAAGCGTCGTCGACGGCGTCAACATCGGATTCAGAGCTAACCCCTGCTAAAACTGGTCCTTCAAAAGACCCCCGCAAAAAGAGCGAATTGGAAAGTAAAAAAGATTTGGAACGATTCTATATCGCTCTGTCGAGAAAGTTGTACGAAGAAGGCCTGTAATATAATGTAAACGTGTATGGTACGTGTTCTGCTGGATTGGAATGCATTATTCTCTTACCCATTTTTCAATCCCAGGGGTCTCTCAAAGAAACGCCGTAAATGTTCCCCTATCATTACCCTGGTAGAACTTTCAGTATTTGGGAACACATTCAAGTCAGCGGTGAGACGGAGTGAAGTATGTAGTCCGGTAGAATTCATGGAGATTGCAATTCGGTATGTAACATCAATACCACTTGCTCGCCGCTGTCAGAAACCAATACCGTTGTGTGTTTCAACTACACATGCAAGAAAGCAATTCAAAAGGCTCTTCCCACAGCAGTTAGAAGGAATGTTCAGTTTTGCAGGGCGTCAAGCCCAAATCGTCCTCAACCCCAGAATCTCTTGTTATGGCAGGATAGGCACAACGGCTGCGTTCTAAGGCTTCTTAGCTGTCGATTGTCGATTGTCATGGAGCACATAATTCGGAGATCCTGATGGGATCGTAATAGTTTCAATTTGCGGCAAGCCCCGAGTCGAGGGTTTACACGTGCACGTAAGTCGTGATGTCGACAAGCTAACTTTGACCCCCTGGCTTGGTTCTCGCCTCCGCAGACCCTCCAGAAGCGGTCTTTCGATGGTTATTTCTGGAAAGGACTTCCTTGTTTTGAACCGTCGCCGATGAGTTTGATGTCCACTTTCACATCTTATATTTAAATGAAGGACCCTCTTTCCTTCGAACTCTCTCCTTTGAACGATCCATTCCTTATCATTAGCCGCCTGAGTGTAACCTAGTATTCCTTTCACAATTTTACGATCATCCTTGAGGACAACTCTTTCTTATTAGGAGAGCGATGATGGCAAAGGTCGAAGCATCCGAGATGTCCTATTTTCCGCAACTCCTCCATTTTCCGCCTCAGACAGGAAGGAAACCCCCTTCAATTCCCGACACGACCCAGTTTTCAAGTGTAACCAAATACCTCTTTGGTGTAACATGCACAACTCCCGAATCAGCGTATTATACGGGTACTTACAATGAGGTGCGTGTGATGGGATTGAATCTTTCAGCAGGAAAAGGCTCATATTCCTAGTTGTATTTGCTGCATCTCCATGTTCCTGCTCAACTTCGAGGTCAGATACCTGAAAAAGTTCTTGCTCGCGTTTCGACGGACGACAAGACACGCTCGGACATGAGCATGGAATCTGAGGTAAGCATGATCGTTACATTCCTCAACCCATTTATCATCGTGAAATCTAGATCGCTACTATGGAATTCGTGAGGTCTAGGACGGAAATTCCAGTACCATCTGTATATGCATTTTGTCCAACCCGAGAGAATGCTATTGGACAACCGTTTTCAATAATTTCATTCGTGAGCTTCCAAGTTACACACAACTCATGTTTTGATTGACAAGTTGTGTGTACCCATAGACAGAGGGGACAAGCATGAATAGTTTGCTTTGGGAAAAACTTTCTCTTGACGCAAAGCTCAGAACAATTCGAGATTACGCTAAAATCGTCTTGGAGCTCTCAAGACTGAAGTTTGACTATATCGGATCGCTGTATTTTACGCCGGGCTCAGCGCCCCCGTATTCCTACCAGCTGGGGCCGGTTGCCTGGTGTAAACATGAATCTGGGCTTCGTAGAAAGTATTGCCATTATGATCGTGGACCGTGGAAGGCCTCGGCATCCTGGCTAAGAGCAGCATTATCAGACGAGATTGCATTCATGGAAACGATGCCTCAGCTCGCTCAATCTACGTACAAATGCCGCCGAGACGTCGACACACGTTGGCGACTTGCATTGCAAGTGCTTCCAAACCTTCGAGACCGTGTGGCAGATGTTATCGAGGATCCTCTGGACAGATGTAGAGCCGGACCATTTGTCTTGGCGCATGGAGACTTCGTCCCTCGGTATGAACGTTGATTGAGTACTCTTTCGGTCACCCGAACTCATTTATTGCCAGAAACATAATCTGTGCTTCAGAAGGACCAGAGGCGGGGCGAATTCTTCGCTTGATTGATTGGGAGATGAGCGCCACCGTTCCGTTGTGGAAGCTCGTGTGCTACCCGTCATGGTTTGGGCAGCTATATCCGAATTCTGGGATGCGCGACCCATATGAGACGCAACTCTTCAAGGACACATACATAAGAGAGTTGCAGCGACTCACACCAGAACCGTTCATTTTAAATGTCGTGCAAAATCCGAGATCAGAAAAGAAGAAGGTTTTTGCTGAATTAGCGTTAATGTCTTGGCCAAAAGCACCTTCTATGGCAGCGTGGATGAATGAAAATTCGATTGGGTGTTAGTATCTGTGGCACGGTAATTAATTTACCAACTCTGCTTTCTTCACTTTACTCACTTGCTTGCTATTCGATTTATAGTTTCTCGCTCCTGGATCTCGGTCTTAATGGTTAGTCTGTACCTACACTATAATTTAAAATCTGATAACTGTAATTATAGCATACTTTAGATGAGATCCCGGAGATCTCCTTTTCAAGTTACAAGCCAGGAGCTTCAAAAACCGTTCAATGGACCCGTAGAATGTAGTAGATCGTGTCATTTTCAGTTTGACTGGAATTTCTGATGCATGTGTGTTTTTCACTCATTGAGTGCGGCCATTGAGTAACAAACTACCGAGGACGCTGTGCGTAAAACCGAGCAGGCACTTATGAGCGCTTGATGGTTCAGCTGGCGCCATAATTCTTCTATCACGCGTAAACCATCTGAATCTCACATGATTAGATGAGCCATTTTGGCTGATAATAATATGACGCAAAGTATCAAGCAAGGCGTGCTCGCCTCGCCGAAGTCGCGCGAAGATCTTGACTAGTCTCGCATTCCTCGTTCATCTACGACGAGCTTTTCTTGCTGGCTACGCTTGTTATGCCTCAACCAATTGCGGACGCAGCTCACATTGCCCCATATCATACTCACGCCGCTAGCCCTCACGGGCAGTCAACACTGACTTCTTTCGAAGGTGCTGGTCGCGTTCGACAAGCCAAGTCCAAAAAGAATAAGCCCTCAAAGGCGGAAAAATCCTCTCGTCGACCTCAAAACGAAAATGCCAGTTGCACCACTTTCCCCAACTTTCAGCGTGCTAACGATTCCGGTCACCCGAATCCGTCTCATCCTGGGCCTCTCGACTACATCCGAAATTCTGAATCTTCTCGATTCCACGGGCAAAGGCACCCCCAAGAGATTCGCTTCTCAGATGGTATGATTCTGAACGGGAAGTCTGCTACCCATATATATACTCATTGTCCCCCTAGTTCCAAACTATCCTCCGCCTTCTTTCCAGGAGGCTATGTCTAGTCCCCCCTTGTCTGTGTGTCCTAGCACTACAGCATTTGGGTTTCATAGCTGTTCGGGGCGATCAGTTCCCGCTCCTCCGCCTGTACCCTTTGGCACTCTCTCTCAGAGGCATTCTCCAGCATCCATATTGGATAATTCTGATACCGATTCCGATGAGTCTGATCTCGAGATTGTAGACGATCAAAGGAATTCCCGACAATCTGAAAATTGCACGCAGAATCGCAGCAGAGCCTTGTTGGATGATACTTCTGCTTTATCTGTGCCGAAGCGCAGACATATGTCGTTGTCCCCTCTGAGGACACTATTCCCTCACAAGCCGATAGCATTGCAGAACCGCGCGTTATCTGCACAGTCAACATCGCCTTATTCATTTCCTAAAAATGCTTCATTTTTCAGAAGCACTGCTTCACTAAAAACAGTTTCGACCGGGTCTTTCTTCCGTTTGCCCCTTTCCGCCCAATCATCCACGTCCCTCGTGAAGGCCGAAAGGAAGGGCTTGTTGAAAGGAAAAGATAGACTTGTCGAACCTCTGGAATCATGGGAGGTCCTAGGGCCCGACTCTGAGCATTATCCCAGCCTCATGTCCGCTGTCGAGTCACTGACAAACCCACCCTCGCCAGATTCGGGAACCTCTTCTCCGACACAGAGCCATACTCCCGTGCATGAGCAATTTCATTCTTCTGTGGTAGAGTTTAACTCTCCAAGTCCCGGATCAATCCGTACCACCTACAATTTATCGCCCTCTTCATTAGAAGCGGAGTCCAGAGGGTCTCAGCCTGAGGCTCTTCCGATGCCTTCGTCCCGTAGTGCAACGTTAGGTGCTGGAATATCTGTTGCTACGGACTCGTCCTCTCCTCATGGTTTATTTCCATTGTCACAGCCATCGCTTAGGCATAATTTGTCAACTTCACCTCCCTCTCCAATTTCAAGGAGACTGGATGCTTCACTCTCGCTGAGCTTCCATTCACGGGGCACTGGATCAGCGGAATCCAACACACCCAATATACTGCAGCTGGCTGTAGAAACCCCATTACCTCCTACTCCAGTGGAAAATGAATCCATGGTTCCGGAGCTGAAAGCAAGTTTGGAACGTGCTCATGTCACATACGGCCGTCGTCGATTTGGCGCCTCGAATGTGCTTACAAGAGAAGCGCTTCATTTCACGGAAGCGCCACTGTCTCCTTCTGTCAACAACAATGTTGAAGAAATCAATTTACGCAGGTCTCGTTCTCATGTCATGCCAGACAGCAGAATCAAGCCCTGCAATTCAGCTACGCCAACAGAAGTCCCTCATGCCATTAATCGCGCACCAGTCTCACCCAAGCAGAAACCAGTTCCCAGTCCCCTTCAGGTTTCGTTTCCTTCGCTATCTACATCTGCCTCATCTTCCATCCTAATTTCTACAAATGCATCATCCGGACGTCACTATCCGGGGAGACCTTTACCCAAAACCCCACAACCTGCGATGCCATCTCAGGTTACGGAACCCGCGCGTTATGCGGTTGATTCCTTGTATGCCCCTCATCCAGATACACTTTTAAAGTCCGAATGCCGTCTGCCTGTAAGCCCTGAAGGACTGCTTATCGATTTCGATGAATCTACGCCAGTCCATGTCCATTCCGCGCTTAGTTCCAAGACGAACTCTCCGACATCTACTGTCAGGCCATCGGCCTATAATACTCAAGTCCAATCAATCAGCAACTCAAGTGGCACTATCGGCAATACTACCCTCGGCTCCGCCTCCGAAACCGAGTCGAATCTTGTTGATATCGATACTCCCAGCGCGGAGAATATGGCGGATATTTCCGCAACGAAAAATATAAATTCGGTCGATTTGGCCCTTTTAATGCCGGGGCTAGGAGAGAATAAGGAACGAGATGGGTCGAATTTCGATGTAAGTTGAACTCCTGAGCTTGCTCGCCAAATACTCATCAATATGCTGTCTAGACCCTGCGTTTACTCTCAGAAATCATGGGCCCTGTTCATAGAGGGGATCATGCCAAGCAACTTGTTAACGAAGAGTCGACAGACCCGCTGCTATTGGGTCACGTCTCCATCGACAACAGATGCATTACAAAATCAGGAAAAGTCAGGACAAAGCTCTATCTACTGGACGCTGCCGTGGACAATTGTGGCATATGTTCGTCTCAATTCAAGGAGAACGATTTGGGTGCCCTAAGCTCTTGTCGACACGCATTCCATGAAAGATGTTTGAAGCCTTGGCTGGCTAGGAGCAAGACATGTCCTCTTTGTCGAACTCCACTCGGTAAATTTTCAGGCTAGGATAAGTTGGGAGGGGTCTGTCAGTGATCGCCCAATTGTGGACATTGGACGTGGCTTTTTTCTCTGGGGAATGCGCGCTGGTCGCCACTGGTAACTTGGACTAATGGATCTTTCTTTCTAACTCATCGTGGTGCATGTCGGCATATCTACTACCCATGCGACTTTTTACCGTTCATGTTTACCTTTGACGTGGATATGGATTTTGCATGCATTTGACAAACAATTTTGACCAGGAATGTCCACTACATACGAGTAGTGCTACTGGTAGAACCGTTATCGATATGATACAGGGAGGAGTCGTGAAAAACTCATATACGAAAGAATGGCTGGATATCAGTAGGAATGAACGAGAACGACCGAGAAAAAAATATATGAAATAACTGTCCCATGAGTTAGATATTAAGATGCATCAAACGATAGAGTAGAGTCCAAATGAGTCCTTGAGAGCGACGATTCAAGCGGCGTTTTGAGGAAGTTCAACAGGGCAATTTGCGTTGGACACTTGAGCCTCGGTCGAAGGTTTGGTGGGAAGCCCAGTAATGTCCATGTCGAGCCTGATTGTAAATTTGACGGCTAATTACAGGGTGTCAACAGCTTGAAGCATTCGAGAAAAATACCACTTACCAGGTCGCACACCATCAACATCATTTATCGCATTCCTGCAGGCATCATACCAATTCGTCCCTGAAAGACATTGCATTAGCCGAGACACCGACGAAGAACCTTTGTACACTTACATGTAGTGTCGCTGTCATTGACAGCGCTGTACGTGAAGTTCAGCGGAAGTTGGAAGCTCGTTAGGGACTTCGCTGGGAATGTTCGAGACCCCAGATCGCCTGAACCTACTTGAACACCTGTATCAAGGTCATAGATTGTTGCTCGAAGGTGGTTGAATTTAAGCGGAAGGAAGTTGTTCTCTGTATTGACTTGAAGGTCGGCGAAACCAGGGAATGAGAAGTTGGTAGGAGATCGACTGAAGATGGTAGGAATAGCATCCTTCCATTCTCCTGTCGCATTGGCTAGAGGTGTACTGGTGCTGAACCCAAATGCAGGCACACGAGGGATAGTAAAAGCAAGAATGATTCCTATGCTGCGAGGGTTGTGAGAAACAATAAAAAACTGAGTAAAGAGGCCATACCAGCAGCAGAGAAGAAACAAAAATATGACGAGCATCCTTCGTGTGAACCATTTACCACACATTCCTCGCTCGCCTCGATTCCATTCCTTCCAGGCTTTGCGTCGACTTTCGGTCTTTTTCTCTCTCTTTCCAGCTTTAGTCATGTCGCGCAGCTCATCACGCTGCCATTCGGGGCCCATGGCGGGTACGGTGACCATCTCAACTGGGCCGATGCTACTGGCATCTTCCTTTTGTACCAGGGGATGATAACTTGTAAAGGGAGCTCTGAATTGCGAATTTTATTTTCGGAATACGAGGGGTACTCACGCGTCTGTTTGGGGTGACGAAGCACCGAGAGCGCTGCTATATCTTGGTCCAGTATTGTTGAAATCGGCGTATATATCCCAGCCACCGCCTCCAGCTTCTTCTTCCTCATCTCTACCACCTTTCACTGGTTCTTCCCTTCCAGCATGGAAAAAAGACCTCCTGTTGTACCCGGCAGTACTCGCTCGACCCGCACCATCCAAATTTCCTGAGGCTCTGTCTGGATTGAAAAAGGAAGAAGCGTCATCCCTGCCTCGGCCTCCCTGAGCATGGCCATGGTAGTTCTGACCCAAAGGTGAAGGGAAGTCTTGATTCAAAGCATCTTGGGACCCTCTTCTTCCCCCATAAAACGAAGAAACTGTCGATTTACGGTCAGAATCCATGAATTGACGGTGTGCGTCCAGGTCAAGTGAGATATCTGTCGATTAAGTAATTTATGCCGACAACCGGCGAGTTTCAGAGTCGTCCTCTGCGGGCATCTTGATGATATCGCCACAAGCCTGATGAACTCTCATTGTCACACCGGCGTGTCAGCTTAGGTTACACTAGCTACTGGCCCCCCTGGGTGATTGCAATGGGCCACAGCGGATGGGCATTATCCGCGCTCAGCGACCGTGTGATTAACCGTAAAATCGCCGGGGAGGAACTTGAGAAGTATTGAGCAAGCTATAACTTTAAGTACATGTCAACCTCTATGGCTGTCGAATTGATGCAGTTTCAAGTTTCGTCAAGGTAGTTTAAGTCTCGCAAGTAAATAAATTTGGTTCGGGGAAGCTCTCGAAGCGGTGTAGGTTATTGGGATAAATTGGGATTGCGCCTTGTCGGTGTGCAGAATTGACAGCAAATTGCGTAGCTCGTTTATTGGGAATAATGGACTATATGAAGGAAATTCAAGGATCGAATTCGTGGACATGAAGGTTGTAAAGCAAGGGACAAATTCTTGTACTATCTATGTCCAGGAAAGTCGTCCCCACTGATGGCTCAGCTATTCTCCAGAGTAGTATACCCGATATCAATCCAAGAGCGCATCTGTTCCCCATACCGGACTGTCAGCCAGAGTAGCCTAAAACAATGTCAATTTTGCTAGATTGGCAGCGACACAAGACCACACTCACCCAAATCCAATCCAGGCGAAGATTGCTGTGATAATAGTAGTCCATAGGAACCCAATATTGTCCAGCGCAGACATGAGTATGCCGAGAAGGAGAGATATCAGGAGAGATCGCAAAGCACTGGGCACGATGGAATCATTATTGCCGTTCGAAGAGGTAAATCGGGAAAACAGCCACTCGCTTATTTGCAGCCATGCTTTCTGCACTTCTCGAGTGCATGATGTCTATAATGTATGCCGCCGATGGACTAAGAACAAGATCCACCTGTATCAAGCCATGAAACACAATTCAAAGGTGGAATCGGATCTCGAACACTCACTCCAACCCCATTTGCGAACAGACATAGAAAAGCCAGCCATAATCCCCATTTTGACTCCACATACGTCGTTATCAGCCCTAATCCCAATACGCTAAGAGGGACTAACGTTGCCGAAGCCCAAAGAGTGCCAATAAGTCGGTCTTCAGGATACCAAACTCCATTCCGCTGGATTCGTTTGTGTTTGAGAATCTGGTCAGAGATATAACCCGCTGAAGGAGCTCCTACTTCAAAAGAAGTAACGGTGAATGTGGAGAAGCTCGAGTCAGAGGTCAGGTTATTTACAGAAGTTTCCCAATCCAATAGGAATATAACATGCCCCCAGGATGGCCTGGTTCGAGATACCATACCGCATGCCCTGCGTGACAACCAAACGATTGAGAGCGATGAAGTTTGAGTAAACTTGGGCGACTTACGACCGTAGATGCTAGAGGAGTCAAAATTACTGCAAGACGCAATAAGAATATGAAAGCTTAATAAAGTAGCAGATGGAGACGGACCAAAATCAGTTAGGAGAACCGCTGTGCCTGCAAGGGCCTGGTATTTCAGGAATGCAGAATTAAGATCAAGCGTTCACAGGGAAGCATAGATGTGCGCCTACCACAGCCATCATATTCGGACCCCTGAGTATCCTCAGTGTCTTCAGAGGATTGATCCATATTATCTTGAACCAATTCCCTCCTCGAGCATCATTTTGCGCGACGAGTTCCGCGCGCTTTTTATCAATCCCCCTCGTCCCAGGAATACTTGTCTCGGGACAAAATAGCGCCATGAGTACGAATGCCATCACACCCCACAAACCAAGGAACAACTGGGTGATTCGCCAAGTTGCATAATGCGATACCACACCTAGAAATATAAGGCTAGATTTGATCATAGCCTTGAACAAAAGTTTTTCAACTAACCTCCGAATAGTGGAGCAAGAGCTGGACCAAGGAGACAGGCCTAATGGTGTTTTCAGTTGGAAAGATATCCACGGATCAGTAATACGTAGATAGACTATTTCAGTGGACACAACAAAATGGGTGCTCACACCAAAAAACACTCCCATGGCAGTCCCTCTTTCTTCTAGCTTATAAAGATCTCCAATGACTCCTGCTCCGACAGAAAGACCCGGGCTCCCACCAAACGTTTGCAAGAATCTCCATATCATGAGCTCTGGTATGGTACGGGAGAAGGCAACGCCGATACATCCTATCGTGAGAAGTGGCAGACCGACGAGGTACACGGGTTTGCGGCCATCTGTGTACAATGTAAGGCGAAAAGTGCCGAAAATTTTGTTATACGGAACACGGATAGAGGAAATTTAGAGGGAGACGAATAAGGATAGCCTATCAGTGTGGAGAAGAGAAAAACGTACAGAACGTTGAGTAGGATGCACCCACGAGAGCCCCGATGCAAGCTGCAAAGATGGATATGCTCACTGTCAGACTAGTACATAATCAGGAAACACTGAATTTTTGCAATGACTCAAATCTAACCTGACTGTTGACGGGAGGGAATGCATATCTCGAGAAATTGCCGGGATCGATGGGAAGAAAGACCCAGAGACAAACACTGCAGAATCAATCCAAAAACCAGTTATCAGTGGCACTGTAATGGTTTTGGTCACAAGTACGCACAAGGTAGAAGTCCACAGAACGATATTAGAGCGACAATGACTCGTTTCCTCGCGTTGGAGAAACGTTTGTATATAGCATTGTGTTCTTCTTCAGCAGCCAACTTGGCCTGAACACTTGGAACACTTGATCCGACTCCGCGTTCATAGTCAGCTACGCCTGAAGAATTCAACAAGGGGGTTATTTCTTCGGGGTCCATGACAGTTTGGAAAGAACTAGAGTAGCGTCAAGTAAAGATCATGAATCGGGGGTATGCGAAAAACTTACATAGCTGTCAAGAAGCAAACTGGCAAAATGCAATTTGACTCCGAGTCACCTCAGGCCGTTTGAAACTATCGGATCAGCCGCGGGATATCCGAAGAGATTCTTGAGTCATGAACATTCTGAAAGCCAACCTCCTAAGCTTCTAGTCTTATCACTGTAATCACTGGGTTTGAAAGAGTGAATGATCAGCCTATCGGTGTTATTACCACATAAGGTAGAAATCTTCACGTTACTCACTCATTTTTTTTTCTTGCAGTGATTTCAATGATCCATCTATCAGCCTTCGGGGTTGACTCGGTGACCACTCTTTAATGTCTTCCTCTCAGAACGAAATTGCCAAATATTTCCAGGGTTTGCACAAGCCTGGAGACGCCCTTATCCTCTGCAATGCTCATGACGGAGGCACCGCCCAAATCATCGCAGAGCACCCCCATATCAAAGCCATCGCTTCTGCCTCATACGCGGTCGCCACCGTCCAAGGCGTTGCGGACGAGGAACTCTCTCCCGAACGAAACCTCTACGGAATAAAGCCTATCGTGGCTGCCGGCAATGCTTCAAAGAAGCCTGTCACTGTTGACATACGCGATGGATATGGAGATCGACTAGAGGAGGTCATAGCTGCCATAATCAAGCTCGGCGTTGTGGGTTGTAATCTCGAGGATTTCAATGACGAAACAAAGTCTCTGTACACCGTCGAAGAGGCCGCCGCACGTATAAAACGAGCCATGAAAGTCGCGTCTGATCTCGGCGTGCCCAACTTTGTCATCAACGCTCGCACAGACGTCCTCTTCATCAAGCCGAATGCGACTGTTGCCGACGCTGTTGAACGAGGCAAGGCGTATATTGCTGCCGGGGCAACTTGTTTGTTCGTTTGGGGTGGCGCTGGCGCACAACGGGGCGTACACGACGATGAGATCAAAACGCTCGTGAAGGAGCTGAACGGGATGGTCTCTGTCCTTTACAGTACTCAGCCCGGCAAACTCTCTCTCACCGCTATCAAATCTATCGGTGTATGTCGTGCCAGTATGGGGCCTTTCCCTTACTACGAAGTCCTGGCTGCATACAAAAAATTGGCAGATAGCGTTCCTGCTTGAAGTTGCATCCAAGTGAGCGATTTTCGATGATATCTTTCTCAGGGATGAATTTCTCAGCTTCAGTGCAGTACAAACGTTGGTATTAGATTTGTGTTCATTCAGTACGCGGGCATCATTATTTCGTGTAAATATAGATTCAAGTCCAGCCGATATCGTAAAAATCAAACGGTTACCTCCGCCTAATTTTTTGGGACGAATCAGTTCTTTTTCTCGCTCTGACTCGGTTGTCCACGGTCGTATTGTTATTACTCGTTCTGCGGGATTGTGAATTAGTTACCACCGCCTGCGGAGCTGAGTTTGCCCTTTTCCCTTGCCGGGGATCCGGTCGAGTTGTAACTGTCGTTACATTTCGATCAATGGGATGTTCACTTTTCGGAGGCTGACTGCCCGCACTTGCGTCAGCCGGTGATTCCGATTGTGAAGAAAGTCCGGCTTCTGCTTCCTTGCTACGTGGGCCTGATGACGCTTCCGGCTTCTGCTCATTGACCTCTGAATGTTGCTCTTTCGACGGTTCCAAGATTTGTAGAGGATCCACTATCTCCCGCTCTAGTGTCAGACCTAGCGGATGTCCTCTTCTCCGTGCAAGCGAAGGTGGTACGGTGTCAATAAGATATATCTTCCGCAACCGGCTAGGCAATGGCCCGAAAATATCGACCAGTTTCTGTCTTCCGTCCGCGCGGGCTTGTGCAAGATCCATCACATATACTGCATATATTCCTTCGTCAGTTTCGGACTCGGAAGGAAATTCCAGGCATAGGATGGCTTCGATCCCGTTTGGTTTGAAAACCTGATCATTCCAGCGCTGCACATGTTCAAACATAATATCCTCGGCCGTCTGTAGATGCGAATAAGGAAAGGCTTGAGCCGAACCTGAGTTTCGAGACGAAACTGGACGCACGGTCTTCAAATCCTTCACAAAGTTATCCCAAGGAAAAATCCTCTGTCCTCGATACTGGACGTAGTGAGGAAGCTGAGGAGACAGAGGAGGGCTAGAGCTGGTATCCATCAACTTGGTAGTAGGAAAAGCCTTTCGACGAAAGTCAGAGGAGGCAGGAGGAAGTTGAACGAGTGATTGGGATTGGAGGGCAGGAAATGAGACGTATGCACTCTCGGGTGATTCTGTAATATCCTTGAAGCGGTCATCCGGTTGACCTCGACGTGAATGATGGTCTACTTGAGATATAAACTTCCGATCTAAAGAGTCACCGAACTTGGAAGATAATGAGAGTGCCAATGCGCCAACGGAGAGAATGCCAAACCCCAGCACGGCCGTGATAGTGATTCGAAGAGACTGAGCCGTGTGCTCTGAAATCTGATTTACGGCGGAATTATTCTGGAAAGAATTGTTCCAGATATACGACATCATAGTAGCCAAGAAGAAGAGCACCGCCCAAGCTAGCCACGTCGCCGGCATTGAGACCACGATGAAAGAGTTCCACCACATAAGCTGGTCGGATTTGTGGGCTTCCTAAGAATATGCAAAACTCTCAGACGGCATGCACTGGAATGAGAAATGATGGACTCACCTGTATCCATTTGGCCGCTTTGGGCATCTTTCGCATGGATCCGAATCGTAAAAGACAAAAACTTCCGCATAGAAGCGCGATTCCGGCGCAGATGAAGGAGAGCATCACGCCCGTTCGAGTGATAGGATCCGGGCCTGACTGGTTATCCAGCCCAAGGAGCACGGGTATTGCTCTGAAAGATGTTAATAGGCGCAAGCAAAGTAGGACAATAGATACATACGTCTGCAGTAGGGCAGAAATGATATTGAAAGTCTTCCATTCTGCAAGAAGATCATCTACAAGGACCTCCCATGCAGCTTTGAAATGCATCAGCTCTGGCGACACCGCAACATGATTTCCTTGGGCTCCCACAAATTCTTGTCTCCAGAGCGAAGAAAATGTCGTAGACATGACATGTAGATCGACCGCTTCCACACCAGAGTCAGTCCCGATTTGTAACATCCGAGATTGATACAACGCCGGAAGACGAAAAAAAACCGAAAGCCAGCATTGCTGAAGCGTTCGATTCAAGGTATTTCCAAGTGAGCGATTTGGTTTCCTGGTGTTGGTCGGGATTTTCTTGGCAACGTCGTTTGAAGGAATGTCACGGTCATCTGTGGACGTGAGCGACGCAACATGCGAAATGGAAGAACATACCAACAAGGAAAGGTATATTATCTTTCTCTCTGGTACCAAAGGATGGAAATATTCTGGGATTCCCGTTGAATGTAAAGTCCAAATTACCTCTGAACGCCCTAGCTCGACCTTTGACATTAGCTTCAATATCCTGGTTGGTATCTTGGGCCATAGGGAAACGTTATGGCGAGGAAACAAGGAACGGTGAGGACCCAAATGAGGTGCTCTGATGGTAAAGTGGATGCAATTTGTGAAATGATATTTAACATCGTCATGAAATATACAGAAGAGGAGTTGATCTTGATTAAACGGGTACAATAACCTTTATCTTATCTTATCTATTCGTCCATTTATGTATACCTCCGTACAAGGCCATCCGCTGCCAAGCTCTACAGCTTTTCTGTATCACAGCATTCTTCAGTAGAAACATACTTATAGCTTAGATCCAATGTCGGCCTTATCACGAATACCCTACTCCCCATAATAATCCCTCTACCATGTATCTTCCAGTCTCAAACGCTACTCAATCTTCGCACGACGATAGTCTCTGCTCAAACAGAATTACCAAGGGTAAAGAGCCCTTCGGTCCATTTTCTGTCAGATCTAACCCCTGCCACAGATGATTACTTTGGTGTCATAATCATAGCGTTCCTCATCCTCATGTTTTACGCGTTGGCCTTGTGGGATCGATGGATGAATCTCAAAATGAAAGAGCAGTCCAGTAAGCAGCCTCCCCTATCTGATACGTATTTACTGCGTCCAACTTGGTTCCGCCCAATTAGAACTTGAGGCGTCAAAACGCGCAGTGAACCATTACGGTTCAACAGTAACACTTCAAGTTCCTAACCCTATCACACCTAGTCATGAGTTCGAACGGCGACCTCTTCGCGTCAACGATCAGTCAAGTTCCAGTCAAAGTGAGTCGAGTTACCTACAGTTCCGAAAGTATGGGCACTGACTTGAAGCGTGGAACTAGAAAATCACCTGTTATCCCCTCCCCCGCGATGACTGTTGTTCTACTCAAGAGCGTTTCCAAGTCTTTACGAGATGTATCATTTTTGCTGTAGTATCTACCTTGTTCTGTAGAAAATGTATACCGCTTTTCAATCATTGAATCAAGAACCGAGAGCTTCCATACGTATACAGCATTTTACGTCAAATGGATGCAAAATCATTCAGATTTATATTTAGCGCTTAGCTGTAGGAATGAACAGTCAAAAGCTGTAAAGCTCCAGATCTGTATTACTTGACGCCATAAACTGATTGACGCAGTTCATGCAGCAGTTGGCGCCAAAGTTGCACCATACAAAAGGACCAAGGATCTTCACAAGTTGGCATTCATTGCCCTCTTAATTTCGTACATGGCCTATTTTCACAGAAGGTTTACCATCTTCGAGCATGGAGACATAACCTATGAGGCTCTTCAATATCTAGCCTTTGTTCGTGAGTGTGCTTGACGCAGGAGATATCTTTCCATTGTTAACTCCCATTCACTTTCTGGTCGGTCCCTAGTGTTCTGGATATTGGTGATTCTCATCGTAATAGCAGCTATGATCTTCTTCGTTCCTCGATGCTTTTCGAATCCGGCGTTTGAAAATCGAAGGACCACGAGAAATTATGCTCTGCACCTATTATCTCCATCACAGCCACCTGAGTTCTCCAAGGACTTAGAGGCCGCGTAATCGAAGGAAGATGAGAAGGCTGCAAGGATAGGTCTTCCTACGTTTATTGATCATAAGCCAAAATACGAGTAAAAAAATTTCCCACTGAAAAAGCAGACTCATGTCTAGACGCAGGTTGAGTATGAATTGGCGTCTCATGAAAGAGACAATTCTGGTTCTTCCCTGCTAAATACGCACCTGTAATTTGTATATTTATTGATTCGGGATTACTCAATAATGAAAAACATGAAGATGATCAACTACCTAAAAATCATCCCTTTCCAACAACCATTTTCGTTCCTCGCGATCCTCTCTGAAAGCTAAACTGGAAGACGCTCGAGAATAAGCTGGCCTACTGACACATTCGATTTTCATCCTCTTCATCTCTTCCGAGATCTTTTCTGCGTCTGCCTGGAGGTCTTGTTCGGTGAGTCGATACTCTTTCGGCGTGATACCCTTTCCAAACGCGCTAGTGACGTGATTCGAGCACAGCAACGCAACAGCAATGTTAATGAGATGCAAAGGCAAGACAGAGAACGTTGTTGACCAGATCAAAGATAGATTTTCGTGTTCGAATTGGTACAACTTTCCTTTACATCCTGGAAGAGGTGTACGCGGATAGCACTTGTTGCTAACAGTAGCTTCATGTAAAGGATCGTAGTATCCGCAGCAGCGTAGAGAGTTCTGAATCATTAGGCGGCCCAAGGGAGTGTAGTATTGACTCCAAGAGAAATTGAGTTTGTGATCCAGTGAGAATGCATACCTCTTGTAACTGGTGTATCCGACAGCAAGCATCGATATCATGGCAGGCCAGAGAAGAAGAGTATACACAGCGAGAATCGGTCTGGAGTTGAGCAATGCTCCCGTCAAGCCCACAAGAGCGTTGAAAACGAGGATCGAGGCTGCTAAAGTCATGAGGATGAGAATGTCGTTATCAGCAACATACATAACATCTGCATGGTTCCAAGCTATTGATTACATTTCGGGTTACTTGAAGGCGCGGCGATGGAAGCTTGTAAAACTCACTTCTGAACCAAGTAGATATCGCACAAACCATGGCAGAAGATCCATAGCACAGCACAGTTGTTACGGAGGCCGTCAAGCACCACTTGAACCGCGTCCATTTGTCTATTCTATCCAGCCCGAGACAATAACCCTCCTCCAGTTCCAATACAGCTTCTTCAGCGATTCCAATTCCTTTACGATTTTTCCAGCCCGGTCCGCTAGTTCCATTAATCGGCAGAGACTTGGGTCGTGGCCATTTGGTGGTGAACTTTTCGGTTGTTTTCAAAGAAGAGATCAACTTCTCATGATCACAGTCGAGGGTGCTGCCAGAGACATTGGAGTTACCACGAGAAAGATGAAGCGTGCCACTGCAATCAGTTCCAAAGGTCGATGAAGGCGGCTGCGCAGTGGGTAGAGATACTTGCGAGAACGAAGCTAGCTCTCGCGCGCGCGCGAATGAATCCCATTTACCTGGAACTGGAACAGTCTCGCTGCGAGAGCTGGTTGAAAGTGAGCGCAGAATATAAGAGTCTCCGGGGACTAAGTATTTCGCATTGAGATCTGTAAGTTTTCGACGAGTATCGCTACGGCGAGGAGGGCTGTAAGGAACATAAAGTTGAGAATCGAGCGTGACGGAATCAAAAGCAGGTTGCTCTCTGTCTGCCTCGGTATGACCACTAAGAACTTCGTCGGATGGCTCATGGCTGACTATCAGATTTTCATCACCGATATAATATTTTCCAGAACGCCGGCGTACGGACAAGTTGGAAGGACGCAGTGAGTAAGACATGTATATGGATGAATGTTTGAGAGCGATTGCTAGCTTTGACCTTGCGTCACGTGCCCTTTCAGTTTGGCAGCCAGTGATGGGTGCCGCGCTGATGCTCTCTCAATTCGTCCGTTTTACCTGCTCAATCTGTCAAGAGCAACGACAAGTCTTCTCGGTCAAATTGGTGAAGATTTGCATCATTCCCTTTCAGCCGAAAACTTCATTCAGCTCAATGTAAGTATTCCCGCCATGTTATAGGTTACTTACACAGTGCCACCAAAATGAGATCATGCGGTACATACAATGCGTATTCTCTGCTCTGAGAGCGACGACTGGAATAGTGTAAGCATTTTCAGGCCGTTTAACCCCCGACGCGTCCAAATGCAAATGCTCAAGTTGGTATCTCGGGATCTTAGATGGTTGTGATGCCTGAGCGCCTGAACACATATGTAGATTAATACCTTCTATCGCCCTTTGAGACCAAATGCCATCCGAGAAACACGTAGTTTCTTTCAAAGAATATTCTGTGGACAATTATTTATGCTCGGTATCCAAGTGGGTCTTTTGCGCATACTTCCGTGCTACGTGAAGGCTACTGAAAATTCAATTCAACGATAAGTCAAGTGGGTCAGTCCACAAGTACTTAAAGAAATGGGCTTCTGATCTCCCAACAGGTCGTTCGTAGGATGACTCGTCGCATTGATTCAGGCATTATTCTGGTAAGACTGTGAGCATTCCTTTTTCGCAATGTCTCAAAAACTAGCCATACTTTATAGGTAACTGGCGCTTCTGGCTTTCTAGGTTCCCAGATTGCATATCATTTGCTTGAAGCTGGATACTCTGTCAGAGGGTGAATTTTTGAACGCAATGAATGCACGGAAAATATTTCTGAAATGACCCACATTATTCCGCAGAACTGCCAGGCCTCGTAAAGTGTCTCTTTTGAGCAAAGCATTTGGCAGATATGGAGACCAATTCCAGAGCGTCGAAGTTGCTGATGTCTCTAAGGACGACTTGGCCCATGTTCTTCAAGGCTAGTCAGTGCCAGAAGAGCGGGTATATCTTCCTAACCCGAGTCAATAGGCGTCACGGCTTTGATACATGCAGCAGCGTCCTTACCAGGGCGGACGGACGCCGAATCAGCACTGAATGTCTGTTTTTTTTTTCTTCACCCATTCGCCACGTTCACCAGATATTGATTGTATTATTGTCAGGGTGCAATCGAGGGAACCACCAATGTTCTAAGACAAGCGTATCAAGCTGGAGTTAGACGGGTTATTATCACTAGCTCCACGGTTACCTTTGCTACACCTTGTGGCCCATTTGGAACCAATGGTGAGCAGTAAATTTCAGCACATTTCCGCTATCATTCAAAAGCCTGGCGTCAAGATTGGAATCCCATCAAGCGAGAAGATGCTTCTCAAAACTACTGGTATACATACCAAGTGGCCAAGACTTTTGCTGATAAAGCTGCACTACACTTTCAGAAGAACCATTCAGACTTGGATCTTACCTTCTGTAAGTAGTTGTTGCATCCATGCGAGGTGAATACAGCTGACTTTATACTCCAGTGGGACCCTCTTGGACATTTGGCCCTTTCGCTCCCGGGTTCGAAGAGATTGCGCCTGAACCCGACTTCAATGCACTATCTACAAACGGTTATGTGTATTCGCTTCTCAAGCATACGGCACTTGCAACCGATTTTACCAGCATACCTGGATATATCGATGTACGAGATGTTGCTCGAGCTCACGAAAAAGCTCTTTCAGCTCCGAAGAGCAATTCACCAAAGCGATTTCCGCTGGTCTCGCCTTATCCGGCCTCATATTCGGGTGCTATATACCTTTTACAGGGCGAACGACCACACCTCCGCGAAAGACTGGCAGATCCGGGAATAGCTCCGAGCTGGGAATGCATGGACTGGCCCGTCGATAGACAGAGACTGGAAGATGTAATTGGATTAGAGGTCGACTCTTACAAGACCTGGAAGGAGACTGTTCTTGATACGATCGATAGTCTGGTGAAGCTGGAGGAGGGTTGGAAGAGTAAAGGATTAGAAATCCAAAGGCCTGATGGTCCACCCTTATGATCTATGCATTCGACTGTGCCACTATATAGTAGATCAAATTTGGTAGGATCACATATAGATATCAGCCGTAGGACGTATGGGTTATTTTATACAAACCAGCCTGAGCTACCAGAAGAGAGGAGCGAAAAACTAAAATCTTGAAGAGAGTCCAGAATAAGGATACAAAGGCGTCGATGCACGGCGGATCCTACGGGTTTTTTGTGCCATGATATCATGTAGCTCACAGTTGACACGACAACTGGATAGCCGATTCACTATGGGTTTGTTCAGTCGATGCCAGAGATGTCACCTTAGCAGTTTGCTATTCATACATAGAATTTTAAGAGTATTGAGTCTATTGTATCTGCCAGTCACGAATTCGGAACGACGGAATTGCGGCCATCAGAGTCACAAATGTCATATGATGTTAGGCGTGACCGTGATTCAGTGGGCTTTCCTCAAAACTCTCCTTGAAACTCATTTTTTGAATCTTTGTTGAACGCCAGCCATGGACAGACTGGAAGCTCTCGGGAACACACTCTCTCAAATTACAATGTACGATATCAAGTCGTACTATGAACAAGTAATTGCTTTGGATCGATTCACACTTTTTGCCGTATACTCATTCAGAAAATAGGCCAAAAATGTTGTCCTCAATGTCAGTGAAATTGAGGCAAAAGTTCGAGAGGCTACAAATGACGACCCTTGGTAAGATCAAAATCGTATCTACCGCAGTGTATGAGAGTAACAGGGTTTGTGTAGGGGCGCAAGCTCAACTTTAATGCAGGACATCGCAAGCCGGTGAGTATTCTAGAACTATTAGCTTTTTACAAGCCTAATATCTCATTGCAGGACGTTCAATTAGTATGCTGCCTCATCAAACTGTTACAGCTCACAGCTCACCCACCAACTAGCCCAGAATTTAACGAGATCATGCCCAGTATTTACTCCCGCTTCATGGAAAAAGAAGCCAGGCAGTGGCGACAAATTTACAAATCTCTTCAGCTTCTGGAATATTTAATCAAACATGGCTCCGAGCGCGTTGTAGACGACGCAAGGGCACATATATCCACCATAAAAATGCTTCGAAGTTTTCACTATATAGATGACAAGGGGAAGGACCAGGGGCTCAATGTCCGGAATCGTGCGAAGGAGATCGTAGAGTTGTTGTCTGATGTGGAGACTATCCGGGCTGAACGTCGCAAAGCCAAGGCTAACAAAAGCAAGTATACTGGCACCGGAAGCGATGGAATGAGTTTCTCGAGCGGCGGAAGTCGTTATGGCGGATTTGGCAGTGATAGCCTTGCATACGGAGGAAGTTCCAGTTTCAGCAGCGGTGATAGATACGGAGGTGGTGCGCTCGGTTTCTTTTTTATCATTCTTTTCCTTCATTATCTTTCCCTGTAGACTATGGTGGGAGTTCGTCTTATGGTGGCGGAAGCAGCTCTTTCCGGGATGCCAGCTCACGCGGATTCGAAGAATATAACGCAGGCGACGACGAAGATGTTTCTACGTCTCCTACCAGGCGGGGTGGCATGAATACTTCGTCATCAGTCTCGTCCGCTCGTTCTCCGACCGCTCGCAGGCCTACTGCACCAGAACCTGCTCCTGCACCCGTACAGGAAGTCGATCTTCTCGGTGGTCTTGATGATACGTTCTCTTCCAACACTACACCTCAGGCTCCACCTGGGTTCTCCGAGAAGGCTTTACCTGCGGTGGCACAGGCGCCCGCCCAAACCAGCGTCGGCTTGGACGGTGAATGAATCTCCCTAAAGAATTGATATACAGTTCTGATTACTTTATTTTCACAGATGACGACTTTGCTGATTTCCAAGCTGCTCCAACAATGACAACGACGACGCCTCCTGCTGCTGCTGCACCCTCCGCCCCACCTACTGCACCCAAGATGAACCTGATGGAAATGTTAAACTCGACGCCAGCCAGACCACAATCAATGAGTTTTACATCTTCCCCTCCGTTGCAGTCTCAAGGTTTCTATAACATGGGTACAGGAACGGGTACAGGAATGGGTGGCATGGCGGCTGGGGGAATGCACCGACCATCCCCGTCGCTGTCGTCCAATAGCTCCTTCGGTGGTATGGCGCCGATGCGACCCATGTCCACTTCGGCCACGGGCTCGACTCTGAGTTCCAGTACGACCGCTTCCCCTGCAGCCTCGTCGAAACCGGCTTCCAGCAGCAACTTCGATGACTTGTGGTCAATGTCCTTGGGCTCGTCGAAGCCTTCAACTCCAGCAGGAGGTGCAAACAAGTCAATGAAAGATATACAGAACGAAAAGGCATCTGCAGGCCTCTGGGGATCTGGTCCTGCGAAACCTGCCATGGGCTCGAATGCGTTTGGATCTTTTGGATCTTCTGTTGGGGCTACTGGTTCGAATTCAGCTGGAGCCGACGATCTGTTGCTGTAAAGATATGGGATGATATACTTTTTTCCTTCATCCCAAAGAACATCCTTATTTGGTTTTCGCGACCAGTTGTTTTTTATTTCGAAGTAATTCTGCACTTTCTTTTTTTTCGTAGACGTTTCTTTCGCTGCTTCGTTCCCAATGACTCCTGGGCAATTGTTCACATATTGAAAGGAATAACCTATCTGTTATGTACTCGGAGCTTTGTAAGTGTGGATCTCGGTGTCAACCTGTTTGAACATCCCTGAAATTTATGATAATTATCAACTTGTCGATACTTGCTTGGTGAGCTTAGCTAGCATAGTATCAGCGCAACTATTTGAATCTACATGTATCTCTAACAGAGTGACTACGGGAAAAGGATGCCTCATGCAATGAAGGACGGACCCCCGCGAAACCTTAGCGGTGAGCGCCTATATATAATATATTACCTTCTCGTGATGCATATATGGCGCATGGCATACGGTCAATTTGATTTCAATTGTTTGGAACTTGGTATAAATCGGACAAGATGTCAAGAGTAGCCCTCGAGTCTTATCCTCCTCCCTCTCTGTCTCCACCATGGCTTCCAAATCTCTATTCATCGTAGCTGCTATTACCGCCACTGCCGCAGCACTCTGGCCACTTCCTACTCGCCTTTCTACGGGAACAACCCCTCTCACTCTCGCCTCCAACTTTCATATTGATACTTCAGCGATATCCAGTCCTTCTCAGGATCTTTTGGAAGCCATTGACCGCACCAAAACTTACCTTCAGAATGATAAACTGGAAGCTTTAGTCGTTGACAGGGGTGCTTCATATGCTTCGAGCCTACAGCACGCCAAATCCCTTTCATCCCTTAAGCTGTCTTTCGATTCCGGGCACAGCGGGAATGTGAAGAGTATCTCTGAGGAAGTTACCGAGGATATCGAGTCGCGTGTCGAGGGGTACACTTTAACAGTACCGGCAGATGGCTCTGCGGCTACCCTCAAGGCCAATTCAAGTTTGGGCTTGTTCCGTGGTTTGACAACATTTGGTTTGTATTGTCTTTATCGTCTTGGGACATACCGGGCTCAATGAGAAGCCAGGTCAGCTCTTTTACTACCTAAATAATGATATCTATACGGTCGAGGCTCCCATTAGCATCACAGACTCGCCTGTCTATGTGAGTACATTGCGTTGCACACCGGACTTGTTCCGAATTCACTGTCCTTTGCAGCCATATCGGGGCTTCATGCTTGATACTAGCCGGTAAGATAAATGATCTGAGAGATTTTCTGACGTTGAGTGTGGCCCTTGGCTTTCCTTTAGGAACTAGTGGGTCCCTCGTCACCTTTCTAAGAATCTGATTGACCTGACAATCATCAGCTTCCCCGTCGAAGATATACTGAGGACGCTCGATGCAATGAGCTGGGTCAAGGTTAGTGGCAACCAAGTTTTGATGTCTATTCATTCATTGATAACATCTATCTATAGATGACAACCTTCCACTGGCACATGGTCGACAGCCAAAGCTTCCCTTTACAGGTTCCCGAGTTCCCGGAGCTATCTGCTAAGGGCGCATATGGTCCGTCGATGATTTACAGCACCGATGATGTTCACAATATAGTCACCTATGCTGCAGCAGTAAGCGGTCCACTTGTTCGCTTATGCGTCTCTATTTTTCAATATTCATTTGTAGCGCGGTATCGATGTTCTCCCTGAAGTGGACAGTGAGTGATCTGAGTCTATTTTTCAACACTCAGTTCCTGATTTCGAAAATCTCACAGCACCTGGTCATACTAGGTCAGTCTGTTAAAAAATATTATTTAAGATTTATCGATTTAAATTATTTAATAGCGTGATAGCTCAGGCCTACCCTGAACATGTCGCATGTCCTGGCGCAACTCCTTGGGCCACTTATGCCAATGGTCCGTCTTACTTTCTTCCTGGTCTTCCCGCTACATCATCCACGTTTATATAATTCGAATGACCTAGAACCTCCCGCCGGTCAACTTCGCTTCGCAAGTGAGAACACAACTAACTTTACTGCCTCACTTATTTCTGCCATTTCTGCTCGTTTTCCTGGGAGGTATTTCTCCACAGGCGGGGACGAGTTGAACACCCAGGTAGGTAGTTGCGCAATTTAATTCATGGGCGTATACATTCTAAATATTCACGAACGATTCATTTGTTGTGGTTCAATTCTCAGTGCTACGAGATTGATGAACCTACTCAAGCTGAATTAAATGCGACTGGAAAGACGCTGTTCCAGGCTCTTGATACGTTCACTCAGGCTACCCACGGAGTCCTTGAGCACAGTGGAAAGACACCTGTTGTTTGGGAGGGTAAGGCTGTTGCAGTCGTTAATCTATAGTTGTAAGACTCACATATTACAGAAATGGTCCTCAACTTCAATGTGACACTGTCAAACAACACAATTGTGATGTGAGTATGGCTTTGTATGCTGTCCAAGAGAAGACCTGACTGGTTTGGATGAAGGGTATGGATTTCATCCACTGATGCTGCAGCTGTGGCCGAAAAGGGATTCAGGCTTGTTCAAGCGCCTTCTGACTACTTTTACTTGGATTGCGGTAAGTTCTGGCTCGTTTGCAATCCACCTACCATTCACTGGGCTATTCAGGTGCTGGAGGTTGGGTTGGAGCCAATCCTCTAGGCAACAGCTGGTACGTTGCTTGTGCTCACAGGGAATTTCGTCACCGTTTTATATAATCTTTCCAGGTGCGATCCGTTCAAGACCTGGCAACACGCATACACCTTTGATCCCATCGCCAATATGACTGATGCTCAAGCCAAGCTTGTCATCGGAGGTGAACAACTACTCTGGACTGAGGTATGTTTACAATTTGCACCCTTTCAACTCTTCACGGTTCTCATTACTTCCAACTTGAAGCAATCACATCCTTCCAATCTTGATTCGATTGTCTGGCCCCGAGCTGCTGCATCTGCAGAGTTGTTTTGGTCAGGGCCTGGTGGAAACGTCAGCACAGCTCTACCTCGTTTGCACGACGTTGCATTCAGAATGACCCAGCGTGGTGTCGGCGCTATCGCCCTCCAACCGCTGTGGTGCGCTCTTAGGCCGGGTGTTTGTGATCTAACTGCCTAGTGGCCTAGTGAATGAGCCGACGCATGGAGGCCGACTCCTGAAAGGACTTCACAGACACTATATATACGCTCTCTTTCTTGACCTCTGAAATTTTGAGTAATTCTTTGCTGTTTGATGCTGCGTGCTGCCAGGTGACGTCATATGTAGCGTCGGCATTGAATTCGACAGTCATGAGGCGGAAATGAACCTAATATTCTGTTTTTACTTCCATTTGCAAGACCATGCACAGCGTACGGGTTTTGCCATATCCTGGTTATCTGGGAAATTGCACCGTGAATATGTTCTGGGTGACGTGTTTCCACTCCAACGATCCTCGATGCCTCTGTCAACCGGGATTTCTATCCAGCAGGTTGCACGTTCTACGGAACCCACGGTAATATGGCAGAGACGGTAATAAGGCAGAGACTGCTCACATCAGAATCTGTTTCAATTCTCGGTCTCTTTCTTAAACCACTATTATTTTGCCGCGCTGCCTGTGCTTGCGTAGACCAGCGGTTAAGAGTAACGAGACTCCTATTTCAAAAAGGAAAAAGCAGAGACAGTAGCACTTTGGTGGCATTTGGCCGGACAAATCGAACAAGAGGAGAACAGAAATTCAAATACTTCTCGAAAGACGAGAGAAAGAGAGTTCAAGAACTCAGGTTTACGAATGAAGCAAGATACAATATTTGCAAGAGTTGGGTCCTTGTGTCGAGTTGAGTGCCGTTCAAGTCAATTAGAACGGTGTAGAAGACTAGTCTCCTGTAAGCAGACCAACGATATACACTGACGATCGACGATGTTCGCATTATGGGGAGTAGGAGACTAGGATCTGAGGAGTAAGTAGTGCTGCGAGCCTGCATCTGAGAGCGACAGATCAAAAGGGAGCGAAAATCTGTGAAGGGAAACATCGTGATTGCTAGCAGCTGCAAGTGATCCGGGGCAAATCGTTTGGTTATTCTGTGGTTTTTTGACAAAGGCATAATTGCGCCCTTCAGAAGTAGCACGGAAGTAGCATGGAGTGTTCTATAGTTTGAAGTTGAACTGACTGCATACATCAGCGTGAGGCTGTTTGGGAGCCACTATCTTCAGCGGACGTCAGCAGATGTTGGTTTCGACTGCTGCTGATCCTACGGAGTAACAAAGCTTGGCGACCTGCCCTACTCAAGCAGGAAAGCTCGGTGCCTCTCACCGTCACATTAAGCAGTGCGCCCGAGAAAGCCACTTACAGCCTTACCAGTTTGAACGTTGGCTGTCATACTTAGCTGATACACAATCTGCTCTTGGTATTGAAGACCTGTTCATGTTCCGAGCCAGAACATCAATCGCAAGTAGATGGCTATTCTGAATCGAAGTTTTTTTTTTGGACTTCATTGACGATAAATTAAGTACCACCAAGTGAATACTAAGGGGCGGGAAGTCCGAGTCGTAACACTGAGTTGTGCTCTGTTCCTCTGAGGTTATGTCGCGGAAGTTATTTATTCACTAGTAGTATTGGTTGAGTATTGGGGTATCAGAAGGGAGAAATCACTTCTCCGCCTTCGAGAAGAGGTATTTTTGCATTCTGGATCATCTTCTGTTTCTCGAATATACTTACCGTCTACCGAGTGAGTCTAATCAAAGATATGACCACACACATAGTACACCGTATATACGCGCACTTGTTAGTAGCTAATTCACGCCAGTAGCTGCTAGTAGCTACGTATTCAAGAGCTTGAATTTGAACTGGGACTTTGATGAATGTTGCTGCTCCAACTGGATATATTAGTTAAGCAATTCCCGCCGGCCCACAGCGAAACCGCAAACAAAAGATATACTTCACGCTCGTAGCGCATTATTGCTTTTTAAACTCTTTCATATCGCATCCAAATCGCCTTCAAAACTCCAGTTTAGCTGCTGCTCTTGTTCCTCAAGCTATTTGCTTATTCCGCGCTTTTTAGTCTTTTTTTTTTTGCGAGGTTCAAAGGGTTATGAATCGACAAGGTGAGCCTGTGGCACAAATCGCGGTTGTTATGCATGTAAAAGAACTGGCTTGAACTTCAAATTTACATTACAGGTCAGACTCAGCAAAGGCCCCTAAATATTGCCCCAAATCCTGCGCTGGCTGGTCAATATCGGTCACCGTATTCATATGGAATGCAGCCCCCCCGTCCAGCTTTACAAGGAGCAGGATATGTTCCAGGACTTCCTACAAGTAATCATCGTACCACTGCACAGCAACCATCTCAAGCAATTGTTCCACCGCCTACATTCATGCAGCAGCAGCAGCAGCAGCAGCGCGGACAAAACAACTTTGGCTTTGGAGGTTCCTTAGGCCAGCATCAGTCCGTACAGCAGTCACAGCCTAATGGCACCTCAAATTCATTACCCCCTCATATTTCTCAAACGCCGAATTTGGGGAATAATGCACCGTCGGTCTCATCAACGAGCGAACTTGGTCTCGACCCTAATGACTTTCCGGCTCTTGGTTCGACGTCCACGAACAACGGCAATGGGAATGGGAATAATCATGGGAGTATAGGGAGCAGTGTAACGACAAGTTATGCGAGTCAGGCCGGGACTGGGATGACTGGATCAACAACGGCAATCGGGGGCACAGGGGGAAGCTCAAACCAGACCAGAGACTTTACGCCAGATGATTTTCCAGCACTAGGCGGCCAGTCTCAGTCACAGAACAACCAGGAGAACTCATTGTCACATCCACCGGGACTGAACGGATTCGACCAGCAGCATCGGCAGAACCTCTTGGGCGCATTGCAGGGGACTCCAGGCATGCTAAGTTTGGGGCCACAGACAAGAAATACGCATACAGGGTTTGAGACAGACAAGCAGCAGCAGCAGCGGGTACGTTTAACCATTCTCTGTGTCAGTTGATTTACTAAGACCCGAATCTCAGAAATTATATCAATCTGCCCATGCTGCATGGAACTCTCCCAATACGCCCAATGCGCAAGCACAGCCCACCCCAGGTGCAGGGATAGGCGCATTTTCATCCACACAGCAGCAAAATGGTACACATCCATCTCAGCAAAATATTACTTCGTCGCACTTGAATGCCCCTCCAAACTTACCTCCACCACTGCATCAGACAGGAGGAAACAACGGGAATGGTGGAGGAGCAACGGCGCCAGCACCTGCAGGGTACGGTTTAAATGGCTTGGCGGCCCTTGAATCACAACAGCCAGCCGCAGGAACGGCTGTCAACCCTAATCCGTCGAATACGAACCCTAATCCAAACGCAACACCGAACCCTCATCCCAATTCGACGCAAAACTCGCTGCCCAACTCAACAGCACACGTACATCAGCATCCACAAACTCCTGCACAACAGATACTTATGAGCGCTGCAGATCGATGGGGGTTATTAGGGCTCCTGGCGATGATAAAGAACGCGGGTTCAGATGTGGATCAAGGCTTGAGCAGTGTTGGGACTGATTTGGGTACGATGGGACTAGACATGGGATATGCAGGGTGCGTGCCTGAAGGAAACTACAAGCCCACCTCCTGACGTTCTCGCATATTAGGAACTTATATTCGACCTTCATCACTCCATGGGCAGATCAGTCTGCAGCGCACACGGTCGAACCTGACTTCCATCTTCCAACGTGTTACAGCGTACAACCACCGCCGCCGGGGCCTGGTAAAGTCACGGCATTCAGCGATGAGACGTTATTCTTCATGTTCTACTCTTCGCCGCGCGATGCCCTTCAAGAGATTGCTGCGCAAGAACTGTGCGTTCCCGTCTAGTTTCTGGACCGTAAACTCACTCGAAAGTTAGATATAACCGAAACTGGCGATTCCACAAAGAGCATCGGTTATGGATGACGAAGGACAGCGGCTCAGACCCATCAGCAAAGGTTCATGGCGGCGAAAGTGGACAGTACACTTATTGGGATCCAGAGAATTGGTCGAAAGAGCGCAAAAATATGACTGTGATATATGCCGACTTGGAGGAGAAGAGCACGCCTGCGTTCATGCCTGGACCCCAATTAATACCCGCTCCACAGTCGACACCGGGATTAGGTCAAAACATGCAACCCGGACAGCAGGCTCCTCAAAGAGGATCGTTCCAAGTTGGCATGGCTGTATAAATAGCAAAGGCAAATATCCTCCATGCGTCCAAGTCGTGGTCACGCCCACATACCAATTTTTACTTGCTCTTGTGCTCTTTTTCTCTTTTTTTTGCGCTCCGGTCCTTTCGCTGGAACTGTGTACCACAAAAGTGTTTCTATTAGTCGCGACTTTTTCATATACTCGCCATCGATCAGTTTCTATAACATATATCTTCTTTTGCGGCCTCCCCATGAAGGTGAAATGAGCATGTCGGTGATTTGCTTGATGGCATATAACGAGCAATCGCGAGTGTAAAACTCAAACTAAGAGAATTTTAGCATGAGGACTGATAGAGACCTTACCGCAAGTTGCCGTGGGGAAGTCTGCAGCCGCTCTTCCGACAATTAGGCTGATGATCGACTAGCTTCAACTCTTACCACCTACCCCAGTCATGGCTTCGCACTGGACTAGTATATAAGTTCTCTCAGGTTTCAGGACTTTTTATTCCATCTCATTTATCGTACTCTGCTCGCCCTCTCAGTCTCATATATACTCGGATTATGTCTCGCAGCCCAACCTCGACAAACCTTCATCTGCCGCCACTGGCCGGAACCGCACACGCCGCACATGTAAAGAGATGTCTTACAGGGCTTCCCAGTCATCAGGTCGACTTGGATTCGGCAAGGCAGGTCTTCTTCGGTCGTTCTCTGCCTTGTTTTTTTGTTATTGTTATCATTCCAATAGGATGGCTATCGCGTTCTATTGCATAGGAAGCCTAGATCTACTCAAGATGCTTCAGATCAAGACAACAGAATACGAACGTGAATCCTGGCGAGAGTGGATCTGGCAGCAGCAAGCTCGTATGTTTCACTGTTGCGCTCCTTAACCGAGAGCTTAACTCGTTCTCTCTAGATGGTCAGTATGGATCAGGCTTTAGACCGAGTCCTTTCATGTCCGGTTCGATATCATCTGAGGTAGATCTTGCTATGAACTTTCCCTTTTGCTAGCCAAAAGGCTCATTTTGAATGGCAGACGGCCAGCTATACGGATTATAACACGCCTCATATCATTATGACTTATACCGCTCTGCTTACGCTCGCGATCCTTAGAGACGATTTTTCTCGGCTGGATAAGCAAGGTATTCCGCTGCTTCTGAAAGCGTGTCAAAGGGAAGACGGCAGGTGCATCTCGTATGATCGATGTCAAAGCACAGGAAACTAATTCAAGATTCCGCGGGAAGCTTTTCGACGGTTCCCGGAAGTGGCGAAACTGACCTGAGAACGCTTTACTGTGCTTTTGTTATCAGCCACCTTCTAAATGACTGGTCCGGAATCAATGTCGAGCGTGCACTTGCGTTTATTGCGTCTTGTCGTGCAAGTGTGACTACCCTCCCGCCACTCGCTGTTATTCATAACCAAGTTTCTAGTCTTACGAAGGGGGATACGGCCAGTCTACGTATTGTGAGGCCAATGGTACGTATCAATCGTGAACGTACGTCTAAAGTCCTTTACCTTGAGCTTTTGGATATATAGGAGGAACTACATACATTGCCATGGCGGCAATACACCTGGCCCCTGTATCCCGCAGCCCACTCAGCGATTCAGAAAAACGCAAGACCATCGAATGGGCAATGCATAACCAGCTTGAATCCGGCGGATTCTGTGGAAGGACGAATAAACAAGCTGATGCCTGTTATTGCTATTGGATAGGAGGTTCATTAAAGGTAGGGATTTTTTTCATAATCTATCTTGATTCATGACAGTAAATTTTTTAGATCCTCGGGGCTGGCAATCTGGTAGACTCTCGATCTCTTGCGTCTTTCCTCGCCAGCTGTCAGTTCAAATTTGGTGGCATTGCAAAGGCTCCGGGTGAACTACCCGGTGAGTGGTTCTTTAATTTCCCCTTGCAGTCGCTCGATCGTTGGCCTTGGGGTTCTATTTACCTTGGTTCTTCACATTGCATCAACTTACTTTTTTTTTTCCAGACCCGTACCACACCTACCTTTCCCTTGCAGCTATCTCAATGTTTCCTCCGCCGATTGACGAAGGCGAAGCTTCTGACTTTTCGTCGTGGACTCTCGACCCACTTGATCCTTTGATAAATGCTAGGAAGGAGACGGCAGAGTGGGCGAGAAGGCACATTGCTATCCAATTTTAGATCTATCAGTGGTACTATATAGAGATGGAGGGAGCTCTCGTTCACAGGTCGGTCATTTCGAGGGTAAGGCGGAGCTGGGTAAAAAGATAGCACGAGAAAGCTATCATAAGAGGCTGTCGTGAACACCTCTGGATTTAAAAAGTACTCGTAGAATTAAATTAGGGTACGAGCGTTGAAATAGTACAGTGTTCGGATGCATAGTACTGAGTCGCTGCGATGCGGCGAGATCATGATTCCGACCTACTTGGTAGATGAGCATTTAAGCTTGGCCATTGGTAGACGGTAACATGGCTCCTGAATCCTCAAAAAGCGCAAGATCGCGAGTGTGAACGGCATTTGTATAACTGTCACAGTTTGTGCTTCCCGACATAAGTGAGGAAAACGGAGAAAAGATGGGAAGAAGGAAGAAGGAAGAAGGAATACACTCAGACGGGCTGAGTTTGAAATTTAGGGAAGCTGTTATGATGATAGTTTTTGTTCACCGATGAGCTAGTCCTAAAAGGTACTACGGCGATAACTTAGACCCATTTTCAAGTACCACGAAGCATTAGACGTCAACAATCGACTGTTGGTGGATAAATTCATCCCCAAGGACTTCAACTGGATTCCGTTCATCGGATTTTGTAGTAACTGGGATTGAAAGCTGGAAAAAAAAGTTAAACTTGAAGCTGAAAAGATATATTGAGGACATACTGTAAGTTTACCCAATGCGATTATAATGGGTCTCATCGCAATAGATGAGCATGAAGCATTTGACACTGTTGTGCTCAACATTTCTACATGTGTTCTTTAATCTTCCATAAAACGAAGACCGGTCAACCTCACGAGTCTGGGATTATTGGCTTGATAGGCACATCCTTCTTCATGTACCACTGACTCTGGAATATGAATGTTGAGGTTTCAGTCGATTCAAGATTAACTTCAAGGTGTGTGCCGCCGGGATGTGCCGAAATGCCGACAAACAAATCTCTTGGGAATTGCTGCGCTGCGGTAGGTATTCGCCGTGTTCATCCCTGATTCTTATCCATTGGCCCCTGCGTAAACTTGACCAGCCGTCCTAAGGCTTAAAAATTATCTCTGCGTCGGAAGCTGCACTATGATAGGCCTTCTTCGTCTTCCTAGTCGCTTCTATTTGGCTGGGATTGTGCTCACCTTCATCGTTGCAATTTCCTTGTTGGGTAAATTAGGGCCTTCGCCAACCGCAATCCTATTCCCTCCAGAAATTGGGGGAGCAGTTGAAGCAAGCCGGAGACCACCAAAACCACCAACATGGGAAAAATTGTACCAATGGGAAGACAGTCTGCCTCAGCATGACTTAAACCTTCCATTTCCCGAAGGTAGAACAGGGAGATATGTCAAGTTTGAAAACCAAATCAAGATGCTGGGCTGGAATAATGTGCTTAATGAAGTGTCGGTGATTTCGGTTTGCGTACTTTTCCTATGACTCTCTCATCATTTCCGTCTTTAGGCTCATGAATGCCCACCTTTCCTATGTATCTGGCCGGTCCTACGTTTTTCAAAGCTATACATGGAAAAGCGCCTACTACTCGTGGCCGGAATCCCAGTTTCGCACTAATCCCCCACGAACACCGCTGAATGCACTCATATCTGGACCTGCAGCTGGAGGACCTTGGGAAGAGGGCGATACTGCACCACGAGCCATATCAGAACGATGGTATGACGTTGTCTGTCCACCCGAAGAACGACGAATAATGAACACTCGAGAATTCAAACCTCCGGTCTGGAATTCCCCTGGAATCGACATGCTCAACCATTGGGCCAAAGTCTTACGTGAAGCACCTGAACGTTGTGTAGAAATCCAGGGTGATCATGAGAACGATATGTTTCCTCAAGTCTTTGATCTCTGGATGTGGGGCAGTTGGCGGGTTCTCTCACTCTGGGAAGTATTTTCAAAGTCTCCCGTAAGTAGGCTACTGGAGACATCTCCCGTCGTGAAGAGCGCGGTAGATGCGAATGAATTCCTTTTTTTTCCTCGGGGTTCACGGCTTCCCCTTTCAAATCTTGGCCCGCGAAACCCCTTCGACCGGATGATGGCCATACATATCAGACGCGGCGATTTCGAGGAAGCATGTGGAAGGTTGGCTTACCATAACAGCACCTTTTATAGCTGGAATCTATTGCCGCAGCTCCCTGATGCCTTCGAAGTACCTGCAAATTTGGTATGGAATACCTCCGAGTACAATCAGTCCTATCTCGAGCGGTGTTTCCCTGAGCAGCAAGCTATCATGGAGAAGGTTCGAGAGGCGAGAAATGCGTATATAGCCGCTGCCCGCAATGGGGAAAAACGGACATTGGATGTAATGTATCTCCTCACAAACGCAAAGGGAGAATGGTTAGAAGATATGCTCAACTATCTTAGAAACGACGGATGGCATACTATAGTCACCAGCAAGGATCTCGAGTTGAATGCAGAGCAAACAGATGTTAATATGGCGGTGGACATGGATATTGCCAGGAAGGCTGCGGTATTTATCGGAAATGGGGTAAGTACTGAAGTTCTTGATCTCTGGCTGCCACCGTTGACTTTTTTGTGTTCAGTGGTCTTCATTCACCAGTAATATTGTTCATCGAAGACTGGTCGATGGCAAAACACCAATAAGCATGAGATTCTGGTGACATTTTACTAGGCTATGATGGGCATTTTACCATATATCTCCTGAGTATTTTACTTAATAGTATCTGTTATGTATCTACTCTGTAGTTGTACTTCTGGGAGGCGGCTCTTCCAGAGTATCTAATGGATTGCTTAGACGTAGAGTAGGAGCATAACAATAACCATAAAAAACCACTAGAAACACTTTCTAGCTCTATATCTATGGTAATCGAGGGATAGTTCGTGTGTCAGAGAACTGCGTTAGCACAGCGCGTACTGATGGTAGTGAATGGTGAAAGTGGAAGCATAAAAAAACTCCAGTCGACAGTCACCCTCTGGAGTCAATCTATCTCAGACCGCTTCCAATTTTATTTCAAGCTTCTTTTCCCGATCTCTGCAACGATCTTGCATTTCAAAGACATTTTCGTCATTGGTTTCGCAGACATGGGTATTGATATGGACGGCCATCTGAGAGGCGGGATTGACATCACAGTTGGAGGTGGTGCGATCGGAAGGCGCCTCGATGATGGTGATACCGGTGCTTTGAGCAACCTTGACGATAATTTCTGTCAACAAAGGAGCGTTAAAAGCGAGCGATTGTGGAAAGAACAGAAGGAGTACAGCAGAAACGTACGAGCCATGATCATTTCAATTTGGAGTTTGCAAATGTAGACGACCGGATGAAATTGGCAATAGACAAACGGATTCTTTAACGCTGTGACCCCGAGCAGCAGAATGTCTAGACTGATAGAAACTACAATCATGTATACATTTAGCCTATCAAAGAAAACGTTAGTACGTCCAGGGCAGAGTAGATTACTGAGAGCGTACTTCACGACCTTGTCATACTTCGATAACTACGAAATAGAGAACGTTTACATTCTCATTTTTAAATATAGTGAACAGCGATACTTACTCCGTGGTCAATCAGTCGTTTCTTGACGGTATGAATGAATAATCCGTTCAACAGCAAATCGGTGACCTGCATTCAAGTGAGTCACGGTCTATGCAATATGAGTTATATCCCACAAACTTACGAAGATATATCGATTTCTCAAATCGATCCCACCAGCGATTTGTCTATTCGAAACGTGAGATGAGTGACATATTTATGAGAGAAAAGATGAAAGTATCATTGCCTCGATGTATCTGTGGTTGATTTGCAGCTGTGCCGGAATCCCTTTTCTGAGGATCAGCAAAGAACTCGACTCGTCGCGAATCCGAAAAAAACCTCACATATGAAAGCAGTGCTAACGGAGACGACAGTGACGATACCAGCCACTGTGAGCTTGAGATACATCTGTAGTCCACCATTGGCGTAAGCAGTCTTCACCGAAAGAATTGGGGGACAAACTCGATGTCTAGGGTTTATGAACAAGATAGAAAGACGATTGGCGATGATTTGGAGGAGGCATTGGACTTGACATATCCAGCAGGCAATGATTGTAGCAAACATTGCGAGGCCTGGAGGCAGATAACCAGCACTGGAAGGATGTCGAATCAGCGGCGAAGGTAAAAGAAGGAAGGATGGAGATGAATACAGATAGAGCCAGGTGATAACCTATTTCGAATACACAGCTGTCATCAGGACGCAGATTAATTGGACGTCGAAGACTAGCAGCAAAAACGATATCCCTACACAGTTGAAAGTTTTGAATGAGTTTCATAAATGACAAGGGCCTTACATCCAAGAGACTATCGAAACTTACGCAGCAATCTCCAACCATACCATAAAAATATAGAACGAGAGCTAATTGCCGGAGGTTTCGCGTCAAGGTGCGGCTGAATTAGCGTATAAGGTTACTTTTCTTGAGCGAAACGTTTCGCGCATGGCCGTCCAAAATGCAAACACGAAGAAGCCAAACACGAAATACTCGGTATATACAAGAGGTCTGGTACAGCCGATTCACTTACAAAGAATCCCAGAACCACAGAACCGAGCATAAGGTCCCCCTGCACATAAGTAGTCTCGTTAACATGATTTCGTCTTCGAAAAGGAAAGCTCCTTACACGAGTTACATCTAGGGGCACGTAAGGCTTCTCGGTCTTGAAGCCAACGTCGATTTCCGCGCTTTCGTTATCCCGACGGTAGAGAAACGTCGTGGCAAAGTTGCGACTTTCTAGGGTCATGAAAATCATATTGTATCGAGCTGAACGGAATCGAAGTAACGATAATCTTCATTTACTCCCCATATAAAAGGTGAATACCCTCTTATGTAGTGAGGATATGAAATTGTCTCCAAAACGATCGTGAACGTTAATCGACATGAAATAGATATTTAGAGCCGCAGAACATGTACAACACAGGAGGCATGCGGAACCAGTACACCTTTGATGTCGCCCCGACAAACGGTAGGGTATTGTCAATTTCATTAATTCACAGAACTTGGAGCTTGGCATCGTCAGAGTCGGGAGACCCTCAAAGAAGTTTGGTAGCGACTGCGGAGGCACATTCGGTCCGATACGCAGTAAAAGTCGAATTCAAAGAAGAATCCTCGGCTGACATTACAACCTGAGGGCACACAACTGGTGGGTGTGACAGCAAACAAAGGATCTATCTCTATTAGAATCAAAAGGCGGTGAAAAATCGTGAAGCAGGTTCTTTTCTTTACCGACGCTCTCACTGTTAAGTAAGAAACAAAAGTCTATTTCGATACGACAGCAAACAAGTACACAGGAACAGAGAAATGGGTACATATTTGTAGAAAAGAAAAGGCAGATCCAAGGCAAGCAGAGAACAAGTAGAAAGCATATAGATGATATAAGAGGAAAGAGAATTCAGCTCGAGATCACGTCCATCGCTGGGCCTAAAAGAAAGACTCTTCTAGACGGGACGGTACGTGACACAACAACTGACGCCTGGCATGCTATGTCTCGTTATCTAAACTAACGATGAATGGGAAGCCAAACACAAATGAACGAGTGTATAGAAAAGGCTTTGCGCAGCGCCAAGAAGTTAGGAAGGGTGATGTTTACTGGAATTGTGTGGTCAGCAAAAAGATCACGGCACGACAGAAGATTCAACGTACACAAACAAAACAGCAGATAGAGTTATATTACTTGACTTCATCAGACTTGACGCAGTTGCAGGCGGCGTCAGTAGAGACGGAGCTCTTGCCGCAGGCATCGCACCAGATCCGTTGATCAGCCTTCCCGACACCAATCGGCTTGGAAGAATCCTCCCGGTGAATGCTTGTCAAGTGTCGACCAAGATCGTGCTTGCGACTGAAGGCGCGAAGACAAGCAGAATGAGGACAAACATATGGCTTGGGCCGATTGGGGTTATGGGTTTCCAGGTGGGTTTTGAGGTTGAATGCCCTGTCAAAAGCTGCGGAAAGATGGAACGTCAATTGGATGCTACGGAAACGTTGCAAAGTGAATAGATAACGTACCACGGGGACAAATGGTACACTTGTACTTGCGACGAGGATTCCCCTTGTGGACCTCTTCAGTAGAAAAGGGTACGAGCGGAATCGAGGGGACAAGTGGGAACTGGTCGATGGAAGCCGTTGCACTATAATTGGCCAACTGATCGAAGTAGTTGGCTGGTTTGGTTGACGGACCATAGTCTGAGAAGCTAGATCTGGACCTGTGATGGCCATAACGCTTCCCCGCAACAACAGGGCTATGGGGAGGCGAAGTCATTGTGTTGAACGCAGCTGGATCAATACAATCCAAGCTGCTGAGATCGAGCGCCTGCGCAGGAGAATCTACTCCGAATCTTTGAAACTCGGAGTCAAGCTCAGGGATGAAAGAGTAGTTGGAAGCAGAATCTCGTGGAGAATACGAAGACTCTGAGCGAGCAGAGTCGTAGGAAGATTCTGAAGAAGAAAAGGTGAAAGCGGAGGCGGTGGGTTGACGATATTGAAAGGCCTGTGGATTAGATACAGGTAAGAGATCAAAGTCGATGCCCTCGATGAGAGCGTCGAGTTCCGAGTCGAATTCGTCGTTGGTTGGAGCAAGGACCAAGTCGTCGTGGATTGAGGTGAAATCGACGGCAGAGTGCTTGTTGTTGTTGATATAGGAAGAAGAAAACAAGTCAAAATGACTGTTATCAGCAGCGGCGTAGGAAGCAAAGTCGGACATGGTGGTGGTGGTAGTGGTACAGGTTCAACAGCTTTGGGACAACAGCCTCCGCAGTTATAAGGTTACTGCGCAGCGCTTAAATTCCGGATCGTCTATTTCCGGTTATGGGCGTTTATTGAATTTCCAAAAGAGGAAGCTACCGTTGAACCTGCTATCCATCTTGTTTTCTGTCCAAATTCATCAGATTCTCAATTTTCACATTCTCTTCTCTTCATATCATTCAAAGCTGACGATCCGTACGACTAGCAAAGCTATATGAACCTGGTATGTTACTTCAGTTTTATTAGGAGCTTTGTTAACCTCCAATAGCCATGCCCAGTTTCAATATTCTCTCTCGCATTTACAGAAAACGAGGCTCCAGTTTGGTAGAGGAACCGTTAAATCCTACCCCAGAGCCAAGGTCTTCCCAAAGCTTGTCTATAACAAACTCAACTCCATTCGAACGAAGAATTCATCCAGATCTCAATGCTCTGGCTGCTGAATTATCTTCAGGCAGACCAGAAATAAATGATTCACGACCTACTCACTCAGACGATAACCCCACCTTTGTTTCGCTAACTCCGTGGATGCGAAATAGACGCAATTCCTCCGCCAGTGCTGTCCCCACTCAGAATACAAACGTACTGGACACAAACCTTGAAACTCTTCCAGAAACCACATCTCCAGAACCATCACACAGTGATCCCCAAATTATCGCGAGCTCTTCATCATCAACTGAACGACCTGAGTCTCGTACAAACCGTATATTGAACCGTTTGACAGGACTAGGTGCCCGTGCTTCACCTTCTCCTAATCCCCCTTCTGCATGGAACACTTTTGGCAGACGCAAATCCCGCAGACATAACTCTGTCCCTCATATCGCTGACTTTGGTGCTAGCCCCGACGTCTCCCTATCCAACTCGCAACGTTCACGCGCCAGTTCTAATCAGACATCTCCCGCGCACCCGGCAGATACATCCGCAGATCTCTCGGGTTCACTTTCCACGCATTCTTTCCAGTCCACTTCCCCATCCCAAAATCACGCCCATTCTCGTTCCCAATCTCAACCTCAGTCCCTCCATACGCCATCTCATCCTCCACATCCCAATTCTCCTCCGTCGTCAGGTTTTACCTTTGGCTCTAGTGGTCCAGCATTTGGGCAGTCTTCTGTCTCCTCTCAACATGCATACCCAGCCCTTCGTTTTAGTATTTTTGGTAATGCGGGCGGTAGTACGGTCGGAACGCAGCCCGGCGATGTCAAGAGTGCTGATTTGGCATTTGATTTGGACACTGAGCCTTCATCTCAACCTCGGCCGTCCATGTCTATGCCATCCTTGGCACAGCATCGTCGCCTCGCATCGACGTCGGATGATGAGTATGATAGCGTCGCGAGACCTAGTAGACCGCGGGCGCAGGACATCTTTGCAACGTCATCATCCTCGGACCAGCTCTTCCGAAGTTCTCGAAGACGAAGAAGGGATACCGAGCGAAGCACAGGAAGTAGTCGTAGCAGTAAACGTCGAGCAAGAAGACCTGCTCAAGAGCCCTTTTTGTCTCTCCCTGCTTCGACCGTTGTTTCCGGTGAGCTAGCTGAGCCACGCAGAGACAACGTGAGTGTTATCAAAGTAATTTTTTATGATTTGTTCCGTCTTTCGAGGCTTACGCGAGTTAATCGCGTTCTCCTCGTGTTTCATTTGATTGTGCTCGTCGTGCACCATCGCAATAGATAAAAGGGCCTGACTGCACCAAAGATTAAGATACTCATATCCTCTTCATAGGTCCGGATGTTGGAAGTTCTAGGGACACCGTTTCGTCTACAGCAATTTGGACCATCCGCGATTGCTAGTAAGTCATTAATCTGCCCACATTTTTAGACCCTCTTCCGCGCGCTTTGTTCATTTCATTTCGTGCTGCGATTTCACCTTTGTTTTCGTCATTAGACCTTTGTTGTGAAACGTGTCAATGCATACTTAGCTGACTTCTCTTTCCTCAGCGGTAAATCAAACACCTAATTTATCGGCCAGCACCGACCACTCCACTCCTTCTGCACACACGGAATCACATTCCAAAAATCACACCATGGTGGCTGGCACCACAACCCCCCCACGAACTCCACCTCAAGAATCCCTCGGCGGAAGTGGAGATGAGCGATCAAGTCCAAGTCCGAAGAGTAGAGGCAGAGGAAAAGGCAAAAATAGAGAAATTTCTTCTTCTAGAACGTCTTCGCCGTTGAGAAATGTAACGCCGCCTAGCGCCGCAACACAGTCTCCTGTTCCTCCACTTCCTCCTTTTCCTTCTTCGCGGCCTCCTTCGAGGCCTTCCACACCGTTACGTTCCGCAATGGCCTCTAGCTCAAGATTCGAGCCCATTCCACTGGCACCTTCAACCTCTGCAGGTAGCTTGGGTAAAGGAAAGCGAAAAGCGGATGAGGTTGATGGTGTAGGCGATGATGCTACTGTCAATAATAGCACACCGTCCCTGCCTGAAATCGCGAAGCAGCATCAAAGGACAGTCTATAGAGCGACCTTCGCTGCTGAACCGAGAAGTGCGTCTTATTACCATTTTTTACAAGCTACTTCATTAATATGAGTGTTGACAGTGCATCGTACTTCCACTTCCTCTTACAATGCATCTCATTATACTCGGCGGAAACGCGCCCGGATTTCCAGTGGCACGAGCTTTGCGACCACTCAGACAGTCTCCGAGAACGGTGTAGTCCGTATACCGTCGTCGCGTGCTGGCAGCCGTAATTATGTACCATATAACGGAACAGCCACCCCATCCATACGCCCTTCATCTCGAGTTTCTCGAACGCCAACACAGTCCTCGCTTCATGGAGCAGGTTCTACTTCATCCCGTCAACACCGCAATGGCCGCTATGTAGGTCAACCTCAACGTGTTCGGGGTCCACCTTCTACACGGTCCTCCAAACGAAACAGTATATCCACCACCCAGGCGTCAATACCCATTTCGGCCCTCATATCTCCTCATGCGCCTTCGATATCTGTCCATCGGTCCACGGCTTATCATATGCGCGACCCAAGGAAGCCTAACCCGGTGCATCCGACGTCTTGGTCACTGGCGTTCCCATCTGCGGGCCCGGAAGAGAGAGGTTGGTTTTCTGGATGTCGGGATGCCGTGGCGAGCTTCTGGGGTTTCAGAGGTCTTCGGGGGAAGCTGTTTGGAAGCAGATTAGTCAAGGCGGAAGACGCAGATCTGGAGAAGCAGCCTGGAGAGGAGAATGGGGGGAAGCTCCCGGTCGTACACTGGGTCGAAGGCGGGGGAAGTCCTATCCATGCGTGGTTGTTTTTCCTGGGTTTTATCTTGTTTCCTGTGTGGTGGATCGCTGGGCTCTTTGTGGGGATTCCAAAAACCAGGAGGTTGGGAAAGAGTGTGGTTTTGGATGATCCTCAAGTGGAACATGGTACGTGTATTTCTCGCGAGTGTTGTACCAGGCTCTCACCTGCACCTTCCAGACGCCAAGTCTTGGCGGAATAGATGTCGGGTCATGATCGTTGTATCTCTTTTCACCTACGTTCCTTTCATTGTTCTCGTCACCATTTTCGTACCGCGGTCCTAAAGGCGAGCGCCACAAGTCGCTTATTTCTTCCCTTCGCGCATTTCTTTTTTTTGTGACATCTGCTCTCAGTCGTTTCTCTTTTCATTGTAAATCACAATCAGTATCTCATCGCATCGCATATCACTTGTCTCTTCGTCTTTCTTTTTACTTTCCGCTCTCTCTCATCCTCTCAATCTTGCATGCACTTCTGCTTTCCTTCATCGTTGTCTCTTATTCGCGCTTTCTTCATTGCATGTTTCAGCACAGGACACCGGAACTATTTACATATCATTACTACTATACTTATAATACAGTCATTAGCTGGCCTCTACCATCGCCTTGAAGTCGCAGAACGGTTTTTTCGAGTACTGTATATACACAAGGCGGTCCCTATGATTTATTTCTTTTCGAGCTCTCATAACACTCAAGTGTTACGCTCGCTATAAAACCCGGGAGACAACCCTCTGTCTCAATCCAGTATCGCATCATATTTGGCAAATCCTGCGGACCGCCTTCGCCTGTGGCGACTAGCTGCATGTTCATTCCACTGCCTTCATGACTTGTTTGAGCATTATGACCCTTTGCGGTCTAGAGTATGAAAATAAGCTTGTTGATTGCAAACAGCAATGAATGTGAACCAACCTTATCTGGACTAAAGACGAAACTTGCATTGAGATCGAACAATGAAGTGATGCGGACTTGACCGTTTGGATAGAATGCAAGTTTGACACCCATGATGGATTCGATGGCTTCACGGAATTCCGCCGATTTCGCTTTGAAGACCTACGATACAAGATTTTTCAGGGACGATATACTTGCATGGAGAGATGATGATATCATACCTGTTGCAGTCTCAATAACCTCTTTTCTCTTTGCTTGAGCTCGTTCTCCAGTTCTTCCTTCTCCTGCACAGCTAGATCCAGACTTTCCTTTGGAACCAGCGTTGAATTGGGATGCTGGGAGGCGTCTACAGGGGTCGGCGCAGGCGCCGGGGAGGCAGCAGCGTCCTTCAGAGCCTCTTCGACTTCGGCAAGTCGCTTCAACAAGGCCTGATTCTCCCCTTTCAATCTCTCCAGCACGGCTGTACGACTCGTCTCCCACTCATCGTGAGGGTTGCCCTTCATTTCCAAAATACGAGTGTTGGGAGGAACGTGTCGCCCGCCGGCGACTTCTCCACGGAGATCAAAGAGGTCTTGCTCGACTTGGTCCAGGGCTGAAGGATAAATCTTTAAGAATTTACACAAGTGGGATACGGAACAGAAAAACATACACTTTTCGAGTTCTTCCCTTTTCTCTTTCTCCTTTTGCAGTTCCGCCTTCACCTCTGTCAACTCTTCCTTGACTATGCCAGCGCTCTTCTCGTCCATCAACTTTGACTCTTTTGCCTGCTCAAGAGCTTTTGTTTCAGCTTGGGCCACTCGCTCGCTAGATTGTTTCAGTTTCTCCAACAGACTATCGATCTCGGAGCGAAGTCCCGTATTTGAGCGTTTAGCTTCGGAGAAAAGACCTTCGAGTTGTTGGACGCGGGCCTCGTGTAATGAGGGCAATGTGCCAGAATCGGGTTGGGATTTGGTGTCCGAAGTGAGTTGGGTCTAAAGGGTAGACGATGAATTCGGGTAGTACGACTATTGACGGACATAAGTTACCAAAGCGGTTTCCAAGAATGCTAATTCTTTCAAGGCTGCCTGCAGCTCTTCTTCTCTTAATCGTAGACGAATACGCATGTTCGACATCTGAGGAAAGAAAGTTGTTATGAATAACTGGGATTAACACTCAACCTTACCTCTACCCGGTCACTTTGTGTCACTTCTGTTTCCAGCTCGGTATAAACACTGGCACCTTCCCGTAAAGCATCTCTTTCCCTCTTGACTGCCGTCAGCTCTGCTAGAGTGGTCCCATGTGCGTCCAACAAAGCGGCATGCTCCAGTCGCAAAGAGGTGAGTTGAGACGTAGCTTGGACTGTTGGAAGCGCATCGGATTCATCCTGCATAGCAACGTCTTCTTTATCGGTCTGACCTGCGGGATCATCTTGTTCGAGACCGAGATGGTGGGCAAGCGTAGAAGGGTTGAGAGGTAGCTGTGATGTGACGGAACTCGACCGTCTAGATGAGGCGGCTTTCCGCCGAAGGTCCTCAGTCTTGCGTACGAGTTTTTTAATCTCTTCTTCTTTCATCCTGAGACGGCTTTCGAGTCCCCGCTTATCCTCTCTCAATACTTCCACCGTTGCGTTACGTTCTCGGAGAGCGGCATTCTCGCTTTTCAGCACCACGAGGTCTGCGCTCAGCCGGGTGTTTGTAGATTCTAGTTGACGGGAGTAGGAGGCTTGGCGTTTTAGTTCGGCTGTGAGGAGTCGATGATCCGAGTCTGGCAGGGAGGAGGTGGATTGGGATAATGAGGACGGGATAGCAATGTCAGAAACGCGGGTTCTGGCAGCATTCTTCTCCTCCTCGACCCTAGCCTCGAGATACACGGCCTGTTTCTGGACCTCTTCGAGTTGAGTTTTGAGCAGGCTGACCTCATGCGCGCGTGAACGCTCGAGTTGCAAATGAGATTCTTGCAAATCTGTATGAGAGACCTCTAGATTCGAAAGAGCGATGCGAGCATCTGAAAGTTGGCGCTTCAATTCGGTCTCTTTTTCAGCAGCCTCTTTGTTCTCCCTTTCTCGCGCTTCACGTTCCTCCGTTTCCCGATCGTGTAGCCATCTCCTGTCCTTTTCTAATAAATCCAAACGCTGGTCTTTCTCTCGAACTTTTTTCTCTAGATCTACGCAGTTTGCTTGCAAGATTGCAAGCTTACTTTCGAGGGCGGCAGCGTTGAGGGTAGTATTGAGGGTAGCACGGAGATGTCGCTTTGTATTGGGAAGGGAGCCGTCTGTTGAAAGTATTTGAGTTGGAGAGACAGAAAGAGTCTTTGTACGGACCTCGTTCAGGTTCAGTTTCTCTACCGCGTTTCAAGCCACTTGAAGATGATGAAGCAGAAACTAAGAGGTTGTTTATAGCTGCGGCGGAGCGTGTACTGGAGGAAGTTGGCAGAGCCGAGTTGTTGGTGGTCGACATGAAGTCGCGTCAAGTGAATAAGCGCCGGGGAGAACGCTCAGAGGCGCGTCGCGGCAAGTCGCGGTGGTCGCTGGAGACAGATTGCGAGGCTCGTCTGCTGACTGGAGCGCTGATCTCGTAAAAGCAAATCCAGGAAAAATGAAAAACAAAGCGGGCCGCAGTTGGACCGCAGTGACTGATAAATTTTTTTTTCGCGCCACACAACCACTCGTATATCGATGAAATTATTCCAATCTCTTCTCAATTCATCCCCCCCTCATCACTGCATACAGCTTTGGTAGTCGCTCGAGATAACCCAGAAACTGCTAGGAATTATCGAGCTTGTTGACCGAGTGAGCTCTGAGTATCTTTCAGAAATGACTCATATCTCATTCTCCGTTTTTCCTTCTTCACCCAAGTTGAGCAATGAGTGAGTATAGAATTTAATAGGGTATCCTCCACTTTATCCATTCCATGATCAGACGCAGATACCCTTGATGGTCGTTTACTGTTTGCAATTCCCAAGAAAGGTGTGTATGCATCGGATCAGGTCCTCCCCATCCTGCCACTTCATATCTGCAATCTCCAGGGAGATTATATGACAAGTGTTTATCGATCCTTGCTGGTACCTTTCTTCCTCCACTCCTTCCCTAATCCCCAACCTCATATTCCATCGCAGGTGCGGACATCCAGTTTCGCAGACACGCTCGCTTGGACGTTTGCCTTGTCCTTAATCAGCCCATCGCCCTGTACGTATTCCCATGTATCTTCGTAATCAAATGCCTCACCTTCCCACAGCGTCTTTCTGCCAGCATCTGACATCCCCTCCTTTGTTGGTAAGGGCAACGTCGACCTCGGTATAACTGGTCACGATGTCATCCTCGAAGCCAAGATGGAAGAGCACGTCTCTGAAGTCCTCCGTCTGGGCTTTGGTAAATGTGCCTTGCAAGTCCAAGTCCCTGAAAACGGTCCCATAAAAACCGTGGATGATCTCGCTGGAAAGAGAGTCGTTACTAGTTTCGAAGTCCTCGCTGGAGAGTACTTTGGTAAAGTCGATGAAAGATTGCAGCTAACCGGCGACGCAAAGACCAAAATCGAGTATGTCGGAGGTAGCGTAGAGGCTGCTTGCTCCTTGGGATTGGCGGATGGTATAGGTGAGTGATCTAGACAAAAGTTTCATGCAAGACAACGTCCTGAGTTTTTCGCCCGCTTTTTACAGTTGATCTCGTTGGTGAGCTTTAGTATTGCGATCCAGTAATTCTTTTCTGAACTCTTTATTTCAGAATCGGGAGACACCATGCGCGCAGCAGGCTTACACGCCATCGCTACAGTTCTCGATACCGAAGCCGTTCTCATTAAATCTAGAGTCTCAAAGCACCCCGCGCACGAAGCTCTCATCAACCTCATCACCAATCGTATCAAAGGTGTCGTTGCTGCTGGAAAATATGCCGTATGTCAGTACAACGTCCCTCGGGAGAAGCTCCCTGATGCGATTGCCATTACACCGGGTCGGAGAGCACCCACTATTAGCCCGCTAGAGGAGAATGGGTGGGTCGCTGTAAGTAGTATGGTTGAAAAGAAGAAGGTGGCACAGATCATGGATGATCTGGTAAAGACTGGAGCACAGGATGTACTGGTATTTAGCTTGGATAACTGCAGGGTGTAAACAGGTAAACGGGTCTATCTCGAAATTAATTTAGCCTCTGTTCGGACTTTTACCTGAGCAATGGGTTTTGATCCAGGATCTTTTTGCCTTGTGCATTATCATTATGAGATGTTCGATGACACTCCGCACATCCCAACTCGGTCCATCTACTATTGCCGGGAAACCGTCATGATGTCGCGCAAGTTTTGAGCTCCGGATGCACCTCTTGTGCGGTCTCCCTACGCGCAAATCAAACTCCAGCTAGAGAAATATATTTTCTTTCCCGTAAGCGTCCAAGATCTCAGTGACACGTATATCTTTAAGTTGGGAACCTAAATTTGACTACACGTATATTTATCATCAGATCAGCACTCGACGTCTTCCATATTACCGCGCAATTTGCTTCATTTCGCAAGATTTACGGAGATCGCTCGCTTTCCTTCGGATAAAGTACGTATCCCTTGACTGTCGCTGTTCCAACTTTTCCGACCATCGATGAGCTAACGCGGGTCAAAGCCTGTATGTAACAAATACGCTCTCTCTCTCCGCAATCTTTTGCTAGATTAGGAACATGCCTTGCGGCTGGAATTTGACTGGCATCTTGATCAATACGGATTCATCCATCATCGATTATCATGGTGCAAACGTTGGATTGGTCCATATATCCCTCGCCAGACCGAATGGGTAAGGTATGTCTGCGTGCTTAATCAAATCAGCAAACATTCAGAGATATGGATGTTTCAATCCATACGATACAGCCTTCGTTATAATTGCCGTCCAAGTTGCGGCCATCACAGTCCTTACGCGGCAACTATTTGCTGTCCTCTTGCATGCGGTGAAGATCCTGGCGGTACCAGCGAGGATTAGCCTGAGGACTATCAGTTCGTAGCGAGTGTTCTACAAGAGGCCGAATGCTGTTCACTTTACGGAGCTGAGTATAGCTGGAGAAGATCGCTATCGATGCATCTGTGTTCCAGTCGCTCGCTAGTACTTTTCGGTTCAATCTGGTTTCAGAAAGGCAGTGGGCTTGAGTTTGTGAGTTGTGCAGGCTTGTAGTGCTCGATTGCGATGATCCAACGAAAAGAAAGCGGATTGTCTTGTGGGCCTTCTACAATCAACGGATATCAAACGGGAGAGCATACTTGACCGCACCAATCGAGCTGGTTGGGGAGTAGAATACGACGTGACACTAGATGGTAGTGTGAACGATGTAGCACAAATGTAGTCTATATTTTGACGTGAAATAAGTAACTTTGCGATGAAAAATGAATGGGTGAGCAATCGTCACATGTCCACCTTTCGGCGCTTGTGAAGCGCAAAAATCCCCAAATCCACACCACCTCAAGCCCGTTCCCCGACCCCATTTTCACTACAGGTTCGTTTTGCTGCCCCTTGCAACTCTTTCATGCTGGCCTGGAAGATCTCGTCTGGATGTCTATGTGGTTTTTGTGGAATTTGATTGGAAACCTGGGCTGGATGTGAAGGATTGAACTTGGATGACGAATTTTTCATCTTCAAGTGAACGGGAGACATTTTAGCGGTTTCGTTCAGTGGAATGTTCAGAATGGACTTGAAAGTTGAAGGATTGACCAGGCCTTGTTCTGACTGCTAAACTTGCAAGTTAGGAACTTGAATCTGACTGTTTTCGTTTTGACAGCGCCATGGCCACGACAAAAACTACCAAGGGCAAGGCTGCTGCCTCCAAGACTTCCAAGGGTGTGTCAATCCTTGGACAATGATCCATTTAACAGTCACTTATTGATGATTGTAGCTACCGACTCGAAAGCCAAGGCCGCCAAAAAGGCCGCTCTGCAGGGTGCCCACTCGCACTCTTCACGAAAGACGCGGTACTCTGTTTCCTTCCACCGACCAAAGACTTTGCGCCTTTCGAGAGATCCCAAGTACCCAAGAAAGAGTGTACCTCATGCACCGAGAATGGATCAGTTCAGGACGATTGTATCGTAAGTGGTCATCTGCTTCGTTATAGCTTTTGGTTACTTATACTCGGCTAGTCCCTTGAACACGGAATCTGCTATGAAAAAGATCGAAGAGCACAACACTCTTGTCTTTATTGTTGACATCAAGTCAAACAAGCGCCAAATCAAGGATGCGGTGAAAAAACTGTACGATGTCCAGGCGGCAAAAGTGAATACGCTCATCAGGTAAATGCGGCCAATAGTGTAGAAATTTGTTTGATGGCTGATGCGTATCTTGCACAGACCCGACGGCAAGAAAAAGGCATACGTGCGCCTAACCGCAGACCACGACGCTCTGGATGTCGCTAACAAGGTACATCATCTTGATCGTGTCATTTGTGAGCGCAGTTGACTGATGCGATGTTACCGTAACAGATTGGTTTCATCTAAAGGAGGTACGAAGAGGGTTGGTGTTTCTCATGCTGCATGCCCCCCCAAATGTTGTGCAAACCTTATGTCGTACTATTGATGCCATCTCTGTAAGCTATGAATATGGAAGCTAGAGTGTGAATTAAGAAACCGAAAATGTTCCTTAAAGTTGCAATGCTGCTGCGGTGCGGCCGGGAAAAAAGTATGTGAGATGGTTGAGTTGGTATCCTGGGAAAGTCAAGGGTTCTATTTTACTGTCATCACATCTGTAGCTTTTTCCTTTTCGTTCCTCACATTCTGGCTCCAGTCCAAGAGCTAGCAGTGCTCGAACCTTTGCCTCTGCGCAATCCACGCTCTTTCTTTTCATTAAACCAGCCAGTGCTCTAACCGCTGCGTCGCCGCCCTCCAGCAAAAATATCCAGTAATTCGTAAATTTGCCCTCACAGCCAAACCATGAAAGCTCTACCACAATTCTATTATTTATTATTTCTCTTGCTCTCTCTTTCCTCCCTGGTCGATGCTATCAACTCTTCTGCAGAAAAGTCTTACGCCAGACGGTCCATGACCCACTCTGGTAAAAGGTCTGTTCTTGGTCAGTATCTTTCTCCCTCATTTTTATCTCCATCTTTTCACCTCATCATTTTTCGCAGACATCCTCTCTCGCAATCTCGGAGATCTCGTTCAAGGCCTTGGGAATGGCTTGGGAGATGCCGTTTCGGACTTAGGGAACACCGTCGGCGACGGATTGGGTGCATCTCCCACGCCTTCTTCTTCCGCCAGCAGCCCTTCTGCCTCTGCTAATTCTGGCAGTTCCAGTGATAGTTCGACCGGAAGCTCGAATGACAGTTCGACTGGGAGCTCGACTGGAAGTCAGACCAGTCCTTCCGTGTCTGCATCCGTTTCGCGCAGTTCATCCGATTCTCACTCTCAATCCAGCTCGGACACTCCAACTACGTCCGTCCTTGGAGCCACGTCTATTATACCGACTTCCAGTGACAGTACTTCTGTCTTGTCATCGACGTCGACTTCTACGGACTCGCCCGGTCTTCTGCCGTCGCTGCTTTCCTCTTTGTTCTCACCATCTTCCAGCTCTGCCTCTTCTACCAGCCAGATCGACTCGTCCAGCAGCTCCGCAACTGCCACCGCGAGTGCTACTGGGTCGTCCAGCGGCAATAGCTCTGTTTCTTCCAGCAGTGATGCTACCTCGGTTTCTTCTGCTAGTAGTTCCGCTTCTTCCTCCAGCAGTGACACCGGCTTGCTTCCTTCCCTCACAATGCCGTCGATTACCATACCGTCGATTCCCCCGGTGTTCTCGACGTCTTCGAGTGCTTCATCCGCTGTATCAACTACTGATTCGAGTGGGATTACCACGATCAGCTCTTCAGCTACTTCCTCGGTGTCGAGTACCGATACTACTACTCCGCCCACTTCGGTTACTGATTCTTCTTCGTCGGATGTGGCCTCCTCCACGCCTACTGATTCCACGACAAGTGATCCATTATCAATCCCGCTCACATCCATCTTGTCGTCCGTCGTTTCGTCCATTTTGTCTACACCTACGTCTACTGATACTCCCACTATCTCGTTGCCCCTGACGAGTACGCTGCCCGTTTCGATCACCACTTCTACCGACAATTCGACGACTTCGGCCACGGACACTGCCTCTGGCTCTAGCGTCACGAGTGCAAGCGACACTGGCTCTATAACTGTCAGTGTTTCCGACACCACATCTGTAACGAGTGCAAGCGACACTGGCACCATAACTGTTAGTGGTTCCGGCACCACATCTGCAAGTGTCTCTGACACCACATCTGCAAGTGGCTCTGTTTCTGCTTCCAACTCGGATTCAGGTACCTTCTCTCAGACCTCAATTTCCTCTAGTGTCGGAAATGTATCTGCCACTGCCACTTCGAGCACAGTTACCATTTCGTTCCCTTCAGGAACTGTATCCGCCACTATTGAAAATGGAACGACGACTGTGGTCAGCACCAGTGTCTTCTCTACGGTCACGACCATCTCGGTGCCATCGGATTATTCATTTGTCCTCACGCAAACTTCCCTCGCAGTAGCCTCCATCCCGACCACCACGTCTCAATCGTTGACCGACCCAGATCAGGCGACGACGACATTTTCGGTGGCGACTACCTTGTCTGCTACGCAGGCTTTGGCAACTGCGGCTTTGCCTTCCAGTCTACCTTACAGGATTTACCCCCAATCTCAACTGTCGTCCGGTGCAGATTTGGCGGGTTATACACTGGTCAGTATCCTGTTCGACCTTGGCCTTAGCTGGCAGTTTGTGGCCCAAAACAACGATGCAAGTAGTCAAATATTTGCGTTTATGCCTTCTCTCATTGAATCAGCATTGGGGATCACTGGTGCGTGTATTTTTTGTTTCTCTTCTATAAAATACCAAAGCTGACGACTTAAATTCAGCCGATCAAGTAAAGACGTGGACCCTTCAAGTCAACATTCCCTCTGACTATACTGGCCCCAGTGATGCCGGCATTCTCGAGACCATGTACCTTGTCTACATACCCTCAGAGGATGTTTCTAACCTACAGAACCAGATTGGAGCTCACCAGTCTAAGTTTTACAATGGTGTTGACAATACTGTAGCTCAACAGCTTGCACAGCGAGTCAATAGTGGATGGAACATTCGGTCAATTGCCCCGTCGGATGCACCTAGTTCGAGCGGTTCGTCTTCATCCAACGACAGTGCGACAGGTGCTACTTCTTCTGGGAGCAAGAGCAGGCAGAACGCCATCATCGGTGTAACGACCTCTCTTGGTGGTATCGCCATTTGTGTCCTCGGCTTCCTCATCTATAGGTCGTTCAAGCGCCGTCAGGAGCTCGCTCACAGGCGGCTATCTGATCCTGTGGATAATGCTGGATTTAGACCTGATGGACGCGAATTTGATCAAGACAGTGTTGGTGGTCAGCGTAGAAGGAGTTTCTACTTTGCGGAAGATTCGTTGCGGGGTTATCAGGGTGCTGAGCATTCGGCTGATGTCCAGTATGATTCAAGGACCGGGCAAATGTCGCAGAGGAGGAATGTTGTGCCGGCCGCGATTTCCGCGCCAATTTTGAGGGAGAGCAGTATGAACTGGTAGAGAAGCGATATCAACCAGCCCAACGTCTTTTACTACCATGATGACTCTTACGAGAACCGGCCTCATCGTTTACCTCCCTGTTGTCTTCAGAAATCTGCCGTTCAACATTGCCTTTGGTCAATGTCGGATGGGGAAACTGTTTGCTCTTTTCTCTGTCAGACTTTTTTTCTCGACTTTTTCCTTTAATACTGCTCCTCTACTTTATTATTATTCAATTTTTACATCGGTATTCAAGTGTCGCTTGTTTTCATTGGTTTTTTTCCTTTCATAAGATCAGCCTATGTAGGTTGCTCTTTCCTCTTCTGTGCTATTCCGGGAAGGATACTTTCACTTGTACCGACTTTGTCGGCCTTGTGTCTACTTTGTGTTGTGTCTGTGCTGCGTGTGTATGTGCTCATAATAGGCATGTTGGATGAAGGGAGAAGAGGGAAATCGCCTGTGGCTCAAGCCCCACTATGTAACCTTTGTCGAGTTTGTCTATATAGTTGAGCACTTGCCCACTGATATATACCTCTGTCGGCGTCTCGTGTACCTCGAAATATACATTGCTTCGACGACACGGTGGTGGTGAATAAAGGAAAATCCGAAACGCGAGAAAACAGAGTAATCCGGTTCAACGTTTCGTTCACCGGATGACTCAGATTGTTGTCCTCATCTTGCGTATAAATATCGAGAGTGTAGCATAACCTCCTTAGCTTCAAAAATGTCTTCAATTACTGACACTGCCAGAGATATATGGTTGTCGACCGGGGGAGGTCTTCCGCAGGAATTTTTGCAAAACTTGACTTTAAGTGGGGATCCTGACACCGCGGTCAATTCCTCCTTTAAGATTGCAAGCGCTGCCCAAGTACATACCCTCCGCCTATTCTTGTTCCTGACTTTTCACATTTCATCAGACTACAATTGGACTCGCAGCGCTTTCTGCGGCACATTTTCATGAACTGCGGACAGGTGTTAAGCAGACTGTGACTGTCGACGCTCGGCATGCCGCCCTTGAATTCCGTTCGTATCAGGCTCCCAGTAGGTTGGTATTGACGCGTTCTAACTGCCTTGCTTCCAGGAAGCGAAGCCTACTATACGCTGGAGAGTCGAATCCCAGGTTCAATCTGGGACTCAATCGCAGGTTTGTATAAAACCAAGGATGGCAGCTTCGTAAGGGTACATACTAATTTTCCACAGTAAGTACTTGATATATTTTGAAAATCTGCGGCGCAACTACTACCCTACGTTCTCCCCAGTCATCGTCACGGCATTCTGCGCATTTTGAATTTGCCCGACGCTCCGGAAACGACGAGAGACCACGTCCAAGAAGCCCTGCTTCAATGGAACGCTACTGACTTTGAAGAGGCAGCGGCACAGGCTCAGATGTGTGCTTTTGCGCTCAGGTCGTTCGATGAATGGGATCGGCATGCACAGGCGATTGCTTTGAAAAACACACCTCCTGTCACGGTTACGAAGATAGGTGACGCTCCAAAGCGGAAAATTCAGTCCAAAAGCTCCTTCAGATACCCCCTCGAAGGTGTAAGGATATTGGATCTTAGTCGAGTTTTAGCGGGACCCATTGCTGCAAGAACTCTGGCTGGTAAATATATTTCTCAGACCGGTTGAAAGGATTGTCCTAACGGAAATCTACCTAACGGAAATCTAGCTCACGGGGCAGACGTATTACTTGTAACATCCCCCAATCTTCCAGCGCTTCCTAATATTGATGTCGACACTTCGCGCGGTAAAAGAACCACGCAACTGGATCTTACCCAAAAGGGGGATAAGGAGAATCTTCAAAGACTTGTGGGCGATGCGGATGTCTTTCTTCAAGCCTATCGACCCGGTGCTCTGGAAAAGAAAGGATTTGGGGTACAGGAAGTCACTCAAATCAAAGGCAAACGCGGGCACGGTCTTATATATGCGAATCTTTGTGCATGGGGATGGGAGGGTCCATGGAAGGACAGACGAGGGGTAAGACGTTGCAGATCTTTTTGGGCTTACGCTTACGCTTCTTGCCAGTTTGATTCTTTGGTTCAGACCGCTACTGGCTTCAATGTGGCTGAAGCTGAGGCCTTTAACGAATCTCAAGCAAGTCCCCTTACCAAATCTCAACTGCAGCCAAGACCATTTCCGATGCAAGCGCTGGATCATGCTGCAGGCTATCTTCTTTCCTATGGAGTCAACGTTGCTTTGTGTAAGACCATTACTGTCAGTAAACGAATGTCTTCCATTATACGGAATGCTTACCATGAGTATAGGAGGGTGGCTCATGGGAAGTTCGTGTGTCCTTAGCTGCGGTTGGTCAGTGGCTTAGATCTTTCGGTCGGATTTCCCCTGCTGTAGCCTTCGGGAGCGCAAAGCTGTTGCCTGTAGTTTCATCACCTCCCGTGGACGAAATCAGAGCCTTGTCTTCCGAATGGGTAGAGTGCAATGATCCAACGAATGGCAGGAAAATGACTGCCCTGAAGCATGCGGGCGTCCTGTCTGTGACACCTGTTCGGGAAGGGGAGGCACCTATGGTTTTAAACTCAGCCTCTGCACAATGGATACCAGCATAATCTTATATTTTGTTTTTCTTTATAGTGTTTACTGTATATACTGTCTTCATACAAAGAGTTGGGGTATCTATGCAAAAAATGTGTAGTGATCCTCATAAACTCTATAATTAGTTGTAAATATACTCATACACGTAGATCCCAAACAAAAATTACTCTTCGTCTTCACCTAACATCATTGCCAGTGCATCATTCCCTTCGTTAGACGGAGCTTCGTAGACAGCAAATGCTGCTTTCTTTCCACCCTTGACAGCGCCTGTGCTCTGAGCATCTGCCGAGGTCCAACCTTTCCCTCTATCGGTGAAGATCTCGGGAGAGCGGTCCAGGAGGGCATCCAGGTCTTGGTTAGTCAAGACGTTGGCCTTTCCCTCGCTAGTATTGGGCACTACATTGATCTGTTCTCCTTCGAGTCGCAAAAGAGAAGCTGCCATTTCTGCCATAGTCTCGCTTTTACCGCTGCGCTGGGCAGCTGCAGTAGGCTTCTTGAATTTACCTAAGAATGATAATCAGATCTTATCGGAGGCTCAAAAGCAGGAAACAAACCTTTAGCAATAACTAGCGCTTCGAGTTGTCGCTTTTCGGTCGCCCGCTGCATTATTTTCGTTTCAATTGTATGGGCACTGACCAGTCTGAAGACGAGGACGGGCTTCGTCTGGCCAATACGATGAGCGCGGTCCTGAGCTTGAGCATCCATTTGTGGATTCTAAAGGAGGGACTTCAGTAATCTTAATAAAACAAGAACTTGGAGATTTACCCAATCTTGATCATAAAAAATAACAGTATCTGCGGCGACAAGATTAATTCCAAGACCGCCGGCTCGAGTACTCAGAAGGAAGAGATGAGGTGCACTTGGAGCATCACCTCCATTTTGGAACGTCAGCATTTGTTCTCGCCGTTCTTCTGGAGAACTCGACCCGTCGATACGACAGATGATCCATCCTTTGAGCTCCCGGGCCCAATCCTATGAAGAAGCGAGAAAGGTCAGAATAATAAGACGCCAATGTGAGAAATACGCTTACTTCGATAATGTCAAGCATTGTGGTAAACTGGCTGAACAACAACACCTTGTGTTTGCGTTTGAACAACTCGGTAAGAAGGCGATCCAGAACCATCATTTTACCACTGGCCGATACCAACTCTTCGTTGAGTATAGGTTGAAAAGTCACCGGATCCAAAGGCCAGTCGAACAAGAACGGATGGGAGCAAACTTTTCGAAGTTGCATCACTGTGTTCTGCAACTTCATATTGCTCACCTTCTTACCTACAAGTCGAATTTGAATGAGAACATGAAATGTTTGAGACAAAAACAGGATACATACGTGCGAGCTCCTGTCGATGGGCTTCACGCAGCTTTGTGAGATCGACTGCTTTCTCCGCTTGAAGGCGTTCTATCTCCCCTTCTTCCAATTTTGCAAAATATTCATCGTCATCTTCATCGACAACATAGCTCGGTCGGCCCTTGGCTCGAAGCTTCCTCGGACCCAAGTCCTCAGAGGACGGTTCAACTTTCGCGTCATCTTTGTTCTGCATCAGGTACGCCCTAAGAGTACCATCCAATACCTTGTCGTATGCCTCCCGCTGGAGAACGCTGAGAGGCGCGTATAAGACATACTCCTTCTTCGGCGGTAGATTCGTTTCAACGTCAGACTTCAGTCGACGTAATAGGAACGGTTTCAGAATGGCGTGCAAAGTATCAATGATCTGAACCGTACGGTCTCTGCCCAGGGACTCCTGCATCGTCGGTAAATCAAACCTGGTAGAGATAAGAATGAACACTTGAACGAGTAGACATATACTTGGCGATCTTACCATGCTTGGAAAGAGTCGACGTCCCTGAAAATATCCGGTAGTACAAAATTCAGCAGAGACCAAAGTTCGGAGAGGTTATTCTTTCAATGTATGTTAGACCTAATGGAGACCAAATGCTTCTCAGTGGACTCACATGCAAAGGAGTGCCGGTTAAAATCATCCTAGAAGCAGTCGGATACTTCTTGATTTCTCGAGTGAGCCTGCAGTCGAGGTTCTTTAGCCTATGTCCTTCATCTACAACGATGTAGCCCCAGCTATACGCAGAAAGGTAAGCTCTGTCCTTGATGATCATTTCGTACGTTGTAACAACAACGGGAAATTCTAGCGCTCGTCCGATTTCTTCCGCAGTGTATTCCTCCTCATCCTTCTTCTCAGTGCTTCCGATTTTAGGAACGGACTTCCGGGTGCCACCACGGCCTCGTCTGCCCTTTCCTCTTCCTCGCTTGGACTGGGCCGGACTCTGAGGGGCTTCAGAAGCGGAAGCACTTTTATCGGTGAATAAATCGTTTCGAAGAACATCCCGGCGAAGAGTTGCTCTCTCTGCAGGAGTACCATGATACATGCAAACTGGTATCTGTAGGCCGTTTCAGAAAAGAAACTTCGAAGACACAATGAATGACACACATCTGGGGCAAACTTGGCGTATTCGTCGATCCAATTTTGCAGCACGCTGAGAGGGCAGACAATAAGGAACGGTTTGAAGAAGTGCACTGAACGGAGGTGAGCACTGAACGCAATTGTTTGAAGTGTCTATGGGTAATTGTTAGGCAGAAAGTGATAATTGTGGGATTAACTACTCGCCTTGCCCAGCCCCATTTCATCGGCTGGCAGGAGGTATGAGTTTGAATCCTGATATCGAAAAAAAAAAAAAAGAGACAGACCTAGAATTCCGGAAAATCCACTATTGTGCATAGAAGCCATCCACTGTACACCTTCGAGCTGATACGATTTCAATTTAGCTCCTGTGACGAGCGATGGTTGCTTCAAAACTGGGGTCGTTTCGATAGCATCTCCAGTGCTCTCGGGGATTTTCCTTCTTTTGCTAGCGAGAGCTTCCTCATCCTCTTCTTCTTCTTCCGACTCCACGATTGTTCGCTTTCGACCCCTTTTTCGAGTCGCTGCGCCCTTCTTCTTGGATTTGGACTTGGAAGAAGGAACTTCTATATAGTCATACATTGTACTACTGGCGTTGTCCATGGCCTCCTTGAGCATTTTGGAATACATGGCAGATTTCTCGAGGACAAAATTCAGCTGTCGAAAACGCGCCTCGACATCCTGAAAGCGGTCATTAGCTGCAGATTCACGGTAAATCCAGGATATGATTACCTGCCCCTCTATATTGATAGGCTCGAGTTCCTGTTTTATTGTTTAGCTCTGCTAGCAAGAAGAAGGAGCGTGTCTCACATTCTCACACGCGATTTCCTCTTCTTCTTCTCCCTTAACATTATTGGGAGGTGGACTAGACGCGGCAGTACTACTTGGTGGTACGGTAGCACTGAAAAGTGAAGGTTGGGGTGAAGACGAGCGAGAGGACATGGTGGTTTAAATCCAAGTCAGCTGGTTGAGCGCTCTCCCGTGTCAATGAGTCAAAGTCGCATGATACGAGCGCCAAAATTTATTGTAACGGCGCTTATCTTCCATTCTCCTTTCAGTTTCATGTCGCCTACGTTTTTCGAATCCTTGGTCGCAGGCGCCGCTGCTGGAACTGCGGTGGATCTTCTATTTTTTCCAATAGACACTCTTAAAACTCGTCTTCAATCTTCTCAAGGCTTTGCTCACGCTGGCGGATTCAAGGGAATTTATAAAGGGATTGGAAGTGTCGTTGTGGGAAGCGCGCCAGGAGCTGCTGCTTTCTTCTGCACATACGATACAATGAAGAAAGTCGTTCCATTATCTGGCGACCTGGCTCCAGTCAATCACATTGTTTCCGCATCTCTAGGCGAAATTGTACGCACTCAGAATCAAGTATTCTAAGATGGTAGTGTTTTTATTATTCTAGGCAGCATGTCTGATACGTGTTCCTACCGAAGTTGTAAAAACGCGCATGCAAACGTCTACCTATGGGTCTGGGCGGTCTTCTTTCGCAGCAGCGCGTATCTTATGGACCACTGATGGAATCAAGGGCTTTTACAAGGGATTCGGTGTAACCGTCATGCGAGAGGTAAACTTGCTTGTTCAGGAACGACTTACGATGCTCAATCTCTACAGATACCCTTTACTTCACTCCAATTTCCGTTGTACGAATTTTTGAAATTACGGCTATCGGAATTCCTTGGTCGAAAACCACTCTATGCCCATGAAGCCGCCGTCTGCGGAAGTATTGCTGGTGGTTTCGCTGCCGCAGCTACTACACCGCTAGATGTTCTTAAAACAAGAATCATGCTCGATATGAGGGTATGTCCTTCATCTACTGAGGTTTTCAAGTATTCGACTTATGAGTCGTTTTACAGGATCGTGCACTACCCTCTCCCAGCCTGTTTCTCCGCTTTCAAACTATTTATCAACAGGAAGGTGCGAAAGCATTATTCGCCGGGGTTGTACCAAGGACGTTATGGATATCCGCTGGAGGTGCTGTCTTTCTAGGCGTATATGAATGGGTCGCAGGAGGGCTGATGAGCTCCCGACATCTTACAAACGGACCAGACGAATAGCTTGATGAGCTTATGGAGGGTTTTTGCAGCAGTCTGTATCGGTCAACAACAAATACCTAGATTAATAGAGATAAAGCTAAAGAGGGCGTGAGCGCCGAGTTCAGATCGCTACACATACAGGGCTGTACGCTACTGAATAAGTATTTTACACGACTAGCATGGGATACGCAGCTGTATTCTACCTCGTCATTTGTTGCGAATCGCATACATCCTCATCACAAGGTCGAGGAACTCAGCAATTACAGCGGAAATCGACATGCCCAGTGTAAGGCATTCCAAAGAGAGACCATATTAATGTTCAGAGTCAATACAGAGATCGATGCCGACTTCGTCGACATGTGTTCTCCAACATCCTATGCTTTCTCGGACCTAGAAGCAATGGCCTTCCTCCTTTCGCGTTGGCGAATCATAATGATCATAACAACCATAAGAGCGACTCCAGCAAGTGCAAATACCTGAGAAGAGTCTTCAACGACTGCCAAACTGGACGAAAGAAAATCACATACACCGCTAAACACAGCAGGTTTCCACCAGATGAATTTACTGGTCAACAGAGCTCCTTCGATAGATCCTCCTGTGGTAAGAAAATCGGTCGAGTCGGTTCAAAACGCGTATCAGGAATGTATATCCGCACCGACTAAAGCTCCGATACCGGAAAGAGTAAAACCGATGCCCATCCTGGCGCTGATAATGACGCGCGTGAGTGAACGAAAGAGTAGGATTTCCTAATTGGACCCACCCTACTTCCATCTGATCAGTAGCGAATCCGGCCAGTAGAGGATTGGCAAGAGAAATAACTTCAGTTCGGTCAGAACGGCGCCAGGCGTTGAGAACAAAAAAAAGAACATACATGTTCCCGCAGCATAGCCATAAAGGATAGCGACTACGATGAAACTGCCCACAGATTTTGCGCCTATCATACCAAGCATCACCACTGCGCAGCCAAACATGCCCATCGTAATGAGATTTGGAACACCGACTCTGTTTGCCAGGAAGCCAGGGCTCAGACGTCCCAAGAAACTAAATACGTTTAGGATGACCAGCTATTAGAAGAATGTTATGTATAAGCTGTGGAATATGACAACACGAGTGCACGCACGATATAGAAATTAACATGCTCTGAAAGTCCGTGTAGCTCGGCATCAAGTTGAATGTAAAAGAGCGGATAGTAGTAGCCAATGGAGAATATAATTAACCTGGAAAGAATGAATGAACATTTGAGCTACTTCAGCACGGAAGATCCAAACCCCAAGCATCCCATCACATATGGCATATCTCGAGAAAATTTTGTCACAGCTGTAGAGAATGGCATCACAGTAGGGGGTGGAGGGAGCCTTGTACGCATCAACAAGCAGGCAATAACTAATATCCCAGTGAGGAGCGCAGCGTTAGCTATAGTAGCCGTCTTGAACCCATGTTCTTTCAAGAGGTTGTTCAACATAATTGGCTGGATAATGGAGCCCATCGAGGAACCTGAAGCGACTATGGTCATAGCGAGTGCTCGCCGTTGCCTAAAGTAATGTGATACGACGGCAATACAAGGTAGGTACATCATTCCTTGAGCAATGCCACAACCGATGCCTTGAGCGAGGAAATTCTGCAGAGCGCCGTTCAGAAGAACAAGGACTCAAGAGGCAGGAGACCCGTACTTGATAGAAACTGTCTGGGTTGGCAAGGGTTAACAGCCAGAGACAGACGATATCCAGCGCGGCTCCTCCCCAGACCATATGATAGCTATTTCAATCAAATTTCAGGTCGCAGACAACATTCCTAAAGCTAGACCCTCACAAGTAGCCTTTGTCAAAAAGTCTTCCCGATATCAGCCCGATGAAAATGGAGAAAGAGGCATTGACGCCTCCGATCCATCTGATAAGTTCAGAATGATTTCACTTGGAGAAGTTTTGGAGACTCACGAGATGGTCGATGCGGTTTCGTTGGTGATATAGACGGTCGTATAGTAGGCTGAAGATTCAAATCGAGTTCAACGGACGCGTTCGACAAAAGCGGGGTACCCACCTTGGTACACTCCGAAGGACGCTGAGTAGCTGCCCAGACGTTCGAACAAGGGTCCATAAATTGGCACACAGACTCACCCAAATCCGCAGAACTGAATCAGAAAGGCTTGAATATTATCTTGGAATGAGAAAAGGAGCATAGAACGCGACGTATTGCTTACCTCCCAAAACAGTTGCCCAGCTGGAGCACGCATCATCGTCGCGATCTATGTTGATCAAAAGAGGCAACCACTTACCCAGCGAGACCCCCTTCGGGAAAATCTAACGCAGAAGGCGAAGCAGTATTCACTTCCACTTCGTTGTTGGCTACAACAACAGACTCTTCTGAGAGGCGCTGGCTGGTAGCTTCAACTCCGTTCGAGCCCTTGGACTCAGCATTCTTCTCTGCAAAGTCGGGCATCTGAGAAGACAGCCTGTCGGTAACTACAGAAGGAATGGCATGCAACAATGGACATGTTGTCTATTTCTATGTCCTCGGTGGCCAGTTCGGAGGATGACAAGTCCCCGAAGAGGAAGCGGACCTCTCAAACTGAGTGAGAGTGCAGTTAGAAGCCTGAGAGGAATGCATGAGGAATGCATGATGACGGCATGTCCTGGCAAAATTACCTTTGAATACAACCGCTATGGTGTTAGTATAAAAAAAGATCCTATCGGTCCAACTAAGCAGGAAAACGGGATGAAAAAGCTTCGACTATCTGTTAACTATCCGAGTAATTACTTACACGATGAGACCGAACGATGCAGATCGCTTGAGCTGCACGGGACTGGGGAGGTCGAGAGACTCGAAAAGCTCATAATTTTAGATCTCCGAGTTGACCGATTTGGGGAGATAGGGCGGTAAAACTATGTTCCGCTCACTAACTGCCCACTGGCCAAGCTACTTTGAAAGGACGCTCTCAAAGACAGTCTATAATTCCTTTTACCAGGCTAATCCTCTGTACACGCTCTAGCTGCAAAAATGCATTTCGGACGTTACGGCAACACGCGTACTATCGGATATATTGCTCTGTAATTTGTTCCCTTATTAAGTGCAGGCGATACATACCAGGTGTCGCTGCTTCCACCGCTCATCACCGTACCCCAGTGCACTCAAATTGCTCAGGCGGTGCAGGTAGGAGGTCTCATCTTATCATCTCCAAGCGCAACCCTGCAGGGCCCGGCGAGCGGTGCTGATGGTGGTTTCAGTAGGCTGATCTAATGATGCGCCTGAGGTATAAAGGTCTGGTAAACCTACACATGCATTTTTTTTACCCCAAGAGTTGACTCATATAGCCGGCCTATACGACTCTTGAACACACGGTTGTTGACGACCTTTACGACTTTTGACGACCCCGCACCTATTACTTTTTGACGAAATCGTTCTGATTCACGTATTCATTACATCGTCCTCGCCTACGCATTCAGCAGCTGCACACGTCTTTAACACAAACTAGCTCATTACAACCTCACAACATGCCTTTTGTCAGCTCACACGCCGGAAGCGCCGTCTATAGCTCCGCTCCTTCGAGTGTTGTATATGGCTCGAGCCCTTCGAATGTGGTATATGGCTCTAGCCCTCCGAATGTTGTATACGGATCCGCTCCCCCGAGCGTTGTCTATCCTAGCTCGTCCTATTCTTCGTCCTCTTACGAGCCCCGATACGTTCCCACACATGGGTCGTACTATGACAGCCGCCGCCACCACCAATCCTCGCACATTCCCATGCAGCACAACTTTTACGGTGGACCTTCCATGATGATGCCGCCTCAATATGTTGCCCCCGTACCGTCGTACCATCGCAGCTCGTACAGCGTTCCTTACCCTTACTCTTCGACTTACTACCCTTCTCAACCGGCGGTCATTCTTGCCTCAAAATCGTCGAGTAGACATCACCGCCGCGGGTCGTCGAGCAGCAGTAGGCACAAGAGGTATTACTACCTGTGAGCGATTAAATTCGCAGAGGTATATACTAGTTGATGGGTTGTGAATCCGGAGTTTCTACATACTTTCATGGTGTAATTGTATCAGGACTAACATGCTACATTTCGTCAAATCTCGGTTTTACTTGAGAGTCAAGGCAGAGCGCTGAACACTGCCAGCAAGCAATCAAATTAATATGCCCAAAGATACTAGTACTGTTATCTACGAAACATCTTTTTTAAATCTGTCCCGAAGGTCCTGGTGTAGGTCCTGGAACACCGGGGGCAGGCGGTGCAGCCTCAATCGGTTTCATCGCAGGGAAAAGGAGAACTTCCTTGATGTCTAGAAAAGCCTGGTCAATACCGGAATGATTTCCGTGAGCCGAATCATACTTACTGTTGGAATCGGTCAAGAACATGACTAGACGGTCAATACCCATACCCCAACCACCAGTAGGAGGAAGGCCGTGCTCAAGTCTATGGACAAGATTGATCAGATAATTGATAGTGAACGAACCTCTGGGACGTACGCATCGATAAAAGTCTCGTCGATGCCCTGCGCTTCTTCATCACCCTGTTCCTTTTGGTGTACTTGTTCCTCAAATCTCAGCCTTTGCTCGAACGGATCGTTCAACTCCGTATAGGCGTTACAGAACTCTTTCCCGCACATGAAACCCTCGAAGCGTTCACACAAACCGGGACGAGAACGATGCCATTTGGCAAGAGGTGACATGACTTGCGGGTGACCAACTGAAGGACATAAGTTTGATAATTGGGCGAACAACCAGGAGTACCAACGTATACATACCAATGAAGGCAGGAGAAATGCACAGCGGTTCAATGAATTCCCCTACAAGCTAGAACAACAGATTATTTAAAAAAAATTCGAGTGAATGAAAATGTCAAGAACCTTGTCCAGAAGACGAGCATTGGTTCGCGGCTCGCTACACTCTACATTGTGCTGCAAACCTCATAAGTTTGGTAAGTAATGCAGAGACACTAGATCACAAACCTTGGTACAAAGATCTCGTAAAAACTTGTTGGCCTCGTCGGTATGCAAAGTATCACCAGGTGGGAACTTGACACCCAACTTTTCTTCCAGGGTCTCGATCATATCGTATCTCTTCCATGGTCTCGCAAAGTCCAGCTCGAGAACCCTGGCGCCTTCCTGGCCCTTGTTACCATCTGGGTGATATGTGATCTTGGTTCCCCCAGTAAGGTACTTGACAAGACCTTCCACCATGGCTTCCGTAATATCCATAAGATCGTACATGTCCGCGTAGGCCATATAGAATTCACAGATAGTGAACTCGGGATTATGAGTCAGGTCGATACCTTCGTTGCGGAAAACTCGGCCAATTTCGAAAACACGATCGAGACCACCGACGACGAGCTCTTTGAGGTAGAGTTCCGGTGCAATACGGAGGTACAAGTCGAGGTCGAGATCGTTGTGGTGGGTAATGAAGGGCTTGGCGGTGGCACCTCCCGCAAGCATGGATGTGATGGGCGTTTCTACCTCCATGAACCCGAGGTCGTCCAGGAATCGTCGAATGTAGTTTATGATCTTGCTTCGGGCGATAAAGATGCGGCGAGTATTATCGCTAATGATGAGATCGAGGTAACGCTTGCGGTAACGCGTTTCTTGGTCCTTGAGACCGAAATGAGAAGAAGGCAGTTGATGCAGGTTCGGAGCCAGAAGGGTCATCGAAGACGGGGAAATCGAAAGTTCGCCCTTTTTGGTACGTGAGGGTGTTCCAACGACACCGACAATATCTCCTCGCTTGAATATTTCATGTGTAGAGACGAAAGCATCGGGATCATCAGTATCTCTGGAACCATTTGCGTTAAAAAAAAATTTTTTTTAAAATCTCCGGGAATGGAAAACTCACTGCTGAGTAGCCATGATTTGAACTTTTTTGCCTTCGCCGTGAAGGTCATAGAAAACCAACTTTTGGCCACTAGATCGAATATTATGTATTCGCCCAGAGAGACTTTCTTTGACACCTTCTAGCTTGGAGCCAGCCGAAATTTTTCCTTCGGGGCCATAGGTATCAATGTAGGAGCTGATTGACCTCGAAACATGGAACTTGTGAGGGTAAGGATTGGGCTTTTGTGTATCCTTCAGATGAAGAATCTGACGAGATCGGAGTTCATAATATTGCTAAAAACCAAAGGATTGAATCAGTCGTCTAGCTTTAGATGGAGAACCCAACGTACATTTGGATTGAGGTCGTCATCCTTCACTTCCTTTTCCTTCCGAGGCTGAACTGGGGCAGGTTTGGCTGCCCTGGCCGCCTCCTTCTTTCTTTGTTGTTCACGACGCTTGAGCTCGCTGCAGATAGTCGCATCGATCAAAGGACATAGAGTCAATGAAATTTTGCCTACTTCTTGGATATCATTTCCCCGGTGACCGGGTCCTTGTGGGTGCCAGTATTGTCTGTAGCCATGGTTCTATGGAAATCTGACGCGTAAATCTGCTGTCGATATCTGTAATTTGTGGTGCGAAGGGAAGAAGCAAAAGACCGATAGATCCTTTGCATTCGAGTCACGAAAAGGAAGGCGCCAAATTTATTCTTCTCCTTCTCACGATCGCGTCAATACACCATACACCTCATACAGTATAAATATAATTTACGTCTAGTAATTCACCAAGTCGTAACAATAGAGAGGTAGTCAAATGCTTTCAGAGAAATGGTTCGTTGCATCCTGATAATATACGTAGAAGCGCACAAAGCCACGATTAGAGCCAACACTCGAAGTATCAACAAAGACTTGTGCTTCATGGTCCAGTGATTATAACCATCGGCCATCCACTCCAAGACACCGAAAATCTGCCTCAATTTCAAGCAGTCTGGAGCAAACTCTAAAGCGCTTTTCGGAGAATAATAATATCGAGCGAAATTCCACACTGTAGATAGGCAATGTCAGACGCTGAACATTCATTCGAATGATCCTCAAACTGGCCTGCGATATAGCCGTGAAAAACATAAAAAGCATTCAGCGTAAGGTGAATGATAGTATCTTGCAGGGCAACTAAGGGAAGCACGAATGAGATGGGTCCGAAAAATATCGTCCCGAAAACGCAAAGAGCCAAGTATGGGTGCGTTTCCACTATGTTCAAGTATGAGTACATTTACGCGAGGAAGATGTACACATCTCACAGAAAGACTGGGCAATAGGATAGAGCCGCAGAGGCCAGTCAGAAGAAACCGTGAGCAAATCATAAACATATCGAACTTCGTTATGTTTTAGTAGACATCCTGTAGCGTCAGAAGAAAAATATACCAATTCCTGGTAGTTTTGAGAAAAACCATACAGCTCCAAAGACGCCTAGCTGCAGTACGGCCGTCTCTGTGAAGGAATCGTTACAGTTTCACTAGACCAATACAATCCAAGACCCACGCCATTTGGGCATCCGGAAAGTCGGGCGAGAGGGCATCGAAGATGACCAAGGGTGGATGGGACTGAAATGTTCAGAGCGAGCCCGTTACATATAGGACACACGTTGAACGAGGGTGGTAATCAACCTCGTGCTAAGAGATACAAAGGTTCAATATACTCTGCGGTTCTAAAGCTCTTCAGAAGCACAGGCTTTCTGTGAGGCACCTGCAGTGCGGGGGTGTTTGCCGCGTGTTGCACAGCAAGTAGCTCTGCACCCAACATCCCATATTTGGACTGCACTAGACGAGCATGGACATGTCCTAATGTACGTTGTTAGCATGTTTTGCATAGACTAACGACCTCAAGGCTCACCTACGCTCCCATGATCTAGGTTGGACTCTAGTTGTCTAAACTCTTCCAGGATGTTCTTGGTGGATATGATTGCTGGTCCTAGCAACTGATTGCTTACAACAGCAAAAATGGAGGTGAAATTTTTATTTCGAGGAATGGAGAATGGTTGCGACAAATGGAAAAGCAGGGGAGTAGACCATTTGAAATTGGTTCTTTCTCTGAAGACCTCGCGACATTGCACCAACAATTCCTCTGTAATCAGCCCATCATTTACAAGGACACGCGAAAAAGCAGGATCACGAGCTAAACGATGTAACGGGTAACTCCATGGCAGCCCATTGGGCCACAAAAGATCCACACCACTGGAGAAACTTTGGGGACTGCTGGTATCTGTTCTCCGAAAGCGTAGACCGCCAGCAAGCGGAGACAGATCACCTGGTGAATGATAGTAGAAGAAACCACTCGACTGACGAGGAAATTCATTTCGTCTCGATCCATTGTGGCGGGACCAAGAGTAGGCGAATTTGAAAGGAGAGGATAGAGATGGCTCGAAACTGTCTGGAATATTTGACTGGAGACGAAGGGTGAAGTTTTTGTAGAAAGAAATATCGACAAAGTCGGACTCTTGGAGACGATTCGGGTCTAATGTACTGAGAATTCTTCGTTTGTAACGGTCTAATGTCTGTGTGTTGTTTTGTAAGAACGAATACCGTTGACAGAGCGTAAACAAAGCTATAATACCCTTGATTCGGCGATATGTGAGCCGGTAACTTGTGAGATATGGCTGGATAGTTGATAATTGAACAACAGTCATCAAGCTAAAGCCAAAAGAACTCACCGAATAGAGGGCAAGGTCACATTTTGAGGAAAAGTTGGCATTTGGGTATACGCGTGACACAGCGAGTCACGATGGACGTGCTCTTCCTGTCACGTTTCTCGTTTCTCGACGCGTTCCGAGTTTGTACCAATGAGAAAAGGGCTTTTACTGAGATGAGATACGGCCATCGTTGCAAGTACTGCATTTCTGAAATAAAAGCTCAATGTATGCCAGTCTATCAGAGTATATGCGTCAATGGGCCACCTGGAAGAAAAACGTCTAATGTCAGTATCAGAGACGTCTTTTTGTATCCAGCACCGGGCAGTTCCTTCAGACGCGAACACGGAACCTTGTTTGAGCTCAACATCACGATGTACGCAATACAGTGATCAGATCACGCAAGGCTGGGAATGACGTTCCTTCTTCTCCCAACTCACGATGAGCCCTAATAGCCAAAGACAATTGCGGCGGCATTTCGTGATTTCTTTCTCGCTCTTGCTGATTTTGTTCTATGCATTTTGGATATCTATCAATCGATACCACCCAGTACCTTCACTACTCATACGGAAATGCAATTCTATTCACAAACCAGCCGGCAAGAGTGATGCATACAATCCTTCTACCCGTTCGGTATCAGACCGATTCGTTCCCGGGACTCCTCCAGTACTCATCAAGAACGCTAAAATTCTTACCGGCGCCAGAAACGGCACCGAGATCATTTTCGGTGATATTCTGCTCGATAAAGGCGTCGTACAGGCAGTAGGATATATACCTTCAGCTTTATTGACAAATGACTTGGAGAAGATTGACGCAGGAGGCAAATGGATCACTCCTGGACTGGTCGACTTGCATTCACACCTCGGAGTTCATTCTATTCCTTCCCTCACCGGTACGTAACTCATTCTTATGGTGCCAGAGCATCGACCATGGACAATCTTTGCAGGTTCAGCCGATGGAAACTCGCGTCATCAACCTATCAATCCCTTCTTGCGGAGCGTGGATGGTCTCAACACTCACGACCAGTCGTACAAACTTTCCATTTCCGGCGGAGTCACAACTGCTCAAGTCCTCCCGGGGAGTGCCAACAATATTGGTAGATAGTTTCTGCCTCGTTTAAATCTCGTATTCATTCCAGTCCACAGGTGGCCAAGCCGTACTCATTAAACTGAGACCAACAGCTGAGCGTTCAGTGTCTGCCATGGTATTGGAACCTCCTCGGACCCTCTTTATCAATTCCACAACAGAGCAGGATCCGGATTACATTCCCTGGAGGCACATGAAGTATGCATTGGCATTTTACTACATGATTCGGGCCATTTACAGACATCTAGACATGCTTGTGGCGAAAATCCCGACCGATTGTACGGTCAGACCAGAATGGACGCAGCATGGAATTTTCGAAATGCATACAATCGAGCTCGTATTCTTATGGAGAAACAAGATTCGTTTTGCGAACAAGTAGAGAAGCAACGGAGCTGGATGCGTGCGTTATTTGGCAGGAGGCCGAAAGAAATTCTCCAAGAATTTCCGGACAGTTTAGAGTTGGAAGCTTTAGTCGATGTACTCAGGGGTAGGGTCAAGGTGAATTTTATTCATCATATGTCTCTTATTCGCTCCTGACGCTGGCCATCTCAGCTTTCAATCCACTGTTACGAGGTAACAGGTTGCGACTTCCGCGACTCGCGATTCTAACTACCCTCTGATTCAGGCTGTTGACCTCGATGCGATTGTTCGAGTATGTTTCTTTCTGATTGTCATATGCTAGTGCTCACATCCACCTATACTGTAGCTTTCGAACGAGTTCAAATTTCCCGTTGCATCGTTTCATCATGCAGGCGAAACGTATCTCGTACCTAATTTGCTTAAAAAGGCTTGGGTTGGTCCAACTATGCTGCTATTCTACATGCCACTTACTAAAGTCTTCGTCAAATCAAGGGAGGAGCCCCGGCGGTTGCCCTCTTCGCCGCCAACGCTCGGTAAAGAATATGCGTCCATTAGAATGCTTGAGACCGATGCATACTTTTGTTGCAGAAAGAAGCGCGAAGCGTACAGAGGGTCCGAATTTGCACCGCGTATCCTGGCCGATCATGGGATACCAGTGGTCATGAAGGTGAGCCGCAAATCAGCAACTTGGTGATAAAGTTAAGCCTTCCTTCTAGTCAGACCATCCGGTAATCAATAGTCGATATCTTATATATGAATCACAACTTGCCCACTATTACGGTCTTAATCCCGCTTTGGCGATTGCAAGCGTTACTTCCACACCAGCGACCGCCGCTGGAGTGGGATGGAGGGTTGGAAAACTGGAAAAAGGTATCGCTTGACCTAAGCTATTTCTTTCCGTTGCTCAGTGTCTTGTATCTAGGCTATGACGCAGGTGAGTATCCACTCTTACGTTCAAAATTTCACCTGCTTCCTTTACGCTCTAGATCTCGTCATTTGGGATTCTCATCCGCTTGCACTCGGAGCTACTCCCGCTCAAGTATACATTGATGGTATCCCTCAAATAAATAACTCATACCCTCTGAGCAAGCCAGTAATGTTCCAAGTTCCTCCTCAAACTCCCAACTGGGATAAGGAAACTGCGGATACGATCAAATGGGAAGGTCTTCCTCCTTTGGACAGTAGTCGGAATAAAGAGCGAAAGAAATTGCGACTGACTGGTGTGAAAAGCTACTGGTCTATTGAAACCGGAGAGGGGCTGCAGGACGAGATGGAAGTGAAAATGTTGTTCGAAGAAACCAGAATCGCGACCGACACGAGTCAAAATTGGACTGTTTTGATTGAAAACGGCAAAATTTCTTGCTATGAGCTGGAGTCGAGGTTTTCGTCTTCTCAATGTCAATGCTGTTCGGGTTTCTCCGCCGAGAATTTCGAGGTTTTGGACCTAGAAGGGGGTTCACTTTCTCCAGGACTCACTACCTTTGGCAGTCCTCTGGGTCTTGTCGAAATTCGCTTAGAGCCCACGACGAATGACGGTGATGTCCAAGACCCCTTCGTAGCTTCGATCCCAGATATCCTAGGGCCGGAGACGATTATACGAGCTGTAGATGGGCTACAATTCGGAGGTCGAAATACCTTGCGAGTATTCTCACGAATCTCACCATTTCTGGCCTTTTTAGGTCCCTGACGATGCACCTGTTAGGCTTGCCCACCGTGGAGGTGTCACGAAGGCGATTACTGCTCCTACAGGGTCTGGATTTTTGCGGGGTTTATCGACCGCTTTCGATGTTGGCGCAAGGCATTCTTTAGATACCGGGGCAGTCATTCAAGAAGTCACAGCTCTCCACATTGTGGTCAGTCATGACTTAAATCCTAGTGTCTCCAGCCAGCTTGCGGTGCTCCGTAACAAGCTTCTAGAAAGCACAACGGATTCGGGGGAGTATTGGAATCAGGTTCGAACTGTGAGTGTAAAGGAAGATTTGTGGCCAACATCGCGTTAACACTGGGTTTCAGGGTCTTCTGCCCCTCGTTATACAGGTCAATAGCGCTGACATCATGGCTTCTTTGATTCAACTGAAATACGAGGTCGAGGGAAAGACAGGTTCTTCCTTACGCTTCACGTTTACTGGTGGAGCGGAAGCTCCTCTACTAGCCAAGGATATCGCAAAGGCTGGAATTAGGGTAATTCTTAGTCCCCCTCGACCTTTCCCTGCGGCATGGGAATCTCAGCGGATGTGAGCTTTTGGAAGATATTTTTCTGAATAGTATCTAAACGAAGTTCTTCTGCAGTATACCAGGCCCACCTTTGACTCCGAATAGTCAAATAACAGCTCTGCTAAAAGCGGGGGTCGAAGTGGCAGTCGGAACTAACAATGAATATGATGCAAGAAATCTTCGATTTGACATTGGATGGGTGCGGTTCTTTGCTCAAACAAATTTTCTCGGACCAACGTACTAATAAATGTTCATATACGCAGGCAGCACTCGAGTCCAACGGCACTATAGGGAAGACTCAAGCGTTGGCGTTGGGCTCGGTCAACGTCGAACGCGCCCTTGGTCTGGAAAGTGGGTCAATAAGCAATAATCTGGTTATTTACAGCGGAGGGGATTTTTCTGTGATGGACAGTAAAGTTATTGGTATCGTCTCTCCCAGCCAAAAAAGTCTGGTTATTTTTGAATAGCTACGAACAAATTCATCGAGTTATTTATTCAGAATGGGAAATTGTCTGGTCTATTTCTATTCATATTTCCAGCTGTGACAGGCACTGGGGCCAGTCACTCAAAGACACTTTCCAGCGCTGGTATCCCGGCCGGGGCCCGGACCGATGCGGATTGCCATGTATTAATTACCGGCTGCTTCGAACTAATCGGCCTTGCGCCTGCTTGCGGCTATTTATCCCATCCCAAAAGATCTAGGCAGGGGAATCAGATGAAGTGTGTCGTACTAGATTAGTACATCTGTATGTGAAATGACTCGAACCTCCGATTTAAAACGCGACAGAACCTCGACAGAACTCGCAAAAAACCCAGTTCTATGATGCCCTCTCAGTCATACAGTGTTGATCGAATCCCATATCCACCCCGACAGGACCATGTCAGCAAGTACACTTCCATTCGCCTGCTCGCCCTCACTACAAATCCAGAATGCTATTCCTCGACCGTTGAGCAGGAGCTTGCCTTCTCAGTGGATCAATGGAGGGAGCGGATTGACAACACCGACAGAGTCACATTCATCGCCACCACTGCAGCCAGCTCATCTTCGGTCCCAGCGCTAGACGATGATAGCGCGACCTGGGTGGGAATAGTTACACTACTGACACCCGAGTTTCTGGAGAAAGAATCGGACAATTTGCCCGCAAAATTTCGAAAATTCGGGAAGTGGTCGGGTTCTTCTCATATACTGGTCAGTATGTGGGTACATCCAGAACATCGGCGAAGGGGAGTAGGAAAGGTGTTGATGGATGCAGCCGTGGAATGGGCTAAGAAGGACGCTCCGCAGTGGAATGCTATAGTATTAGAAGTTCTTGACACGAACCGAGGGGCTGCGGCCTTGTACAAACAAATGGGTTTTGAGGATATAGAGCAAGTTCCACCTGGTACGTGGATGGGAAAGAGGATAGGATGATTTGGCGTTCGTGTATACTAGTTGATTGTCGGGAAAATTTGGGGAAAATGTCATGGCCTGTGGGCGTTAAATTGACGTATGCAGACGCAAGCGTGGATAATATGTCAGAATCTATGCATTATGGGTAAGAAGGAAAATGAGGTGAGATAGTATTGGTGGTAAGTAGCTGCTGGCAATTCGGGAGTGCGCTGAAGGGCGGTCTATCAAATCGAACTCGTAGAGACAGCGATATGAGTTATATTCGCTATCCTGTTATTTTACATCTCGACAACAGCAATCAGCCTGTCTGTGACAATTGAACGTAGGCTACGATTCATGCCAATGCTTGTGTTCTTGAGCAGCCCCATTAGATGTTGTGCCGGAGCAAGTGGATAAATTCAAAGAATCTAAGGTGAGTAGCTATTCCAGTTCCTGCTGCGGAGGCAAAGGCAATTTCTAGCGTTGGTTTCCCTCATAAACGATCCACACCCTCCGGACTGATTTGCGAAGTGTTGTTGACCTCTGCGTTCAGCAGCGAGCTAATCGGCGATTGCATCTCCGGGCACTTCGATAGCTCGTCTGAGGTTGTCATTGCCTGCGAGTTGCCATCGAGCCACCAACTCAATGGAAAATTAATACACCCCATCCCGTGGCCGTAGGACACTTATTGTACTGGCCAAGGTCCGATTCCCGAACGACCAGCTGACTATAATGTCCCTCACTACTGTTGGGGCGATTCCCTCAGTCGTACTAGTACGTACTCATCAATACATTCGCATCTGTCGTGGCTGATCCTGCTAGCTAGAAAGTGAAACGAGTCCTTGTGACTCAAACCTTTCGTTTAAAAGTGCGAGAAAACTCGCGAACATTCCAGGTCTATGGCGAACTCCGAGTCATATAGTATCAATCCAATCCCGTACCCACCCCGACGGGACCATGTCACCAAGTACGCTGCCCTTCGTCTGCTTGCCCTCACCACAAACCCAGAATGTTTTTCCTCGACGGCTGAGCGGGAGAGTGCCTTCTCATTTGAACAATGGCGGGAGCGGATTGACAACACGGACAGAGTCACGTTCATCGCTGCCAGTGCAGTCAACGTCTCAGCGGTCGACGATGATAGAGCGACCTGGGTGGGAATAGTTACACTACTGACACCCGAGTTTTTGAAGAAAGAATCGGAGAATCTGCCCGCAGATTACCGAAAATTTGCAATGTGGTCGGATGCTTCTCATATACTAGTCAGCATGTGGGTGCATCCAGAACATCGGCGAAGGGGAGTGGGAAAGGTGTTGATTGATGCAGCCATGAAATGGGTCGAGAGGAGGGACGCTCCGCAGTCGAGTGCTGTAGTACTGGAAGTTCTTGACACGAACCGAGGGGCTGCAGCCTTGTACAAACAGATGGGTTTTGAGGATATAGAGCAAGTACCGCCTGGTACGTGGATGGGAAAGAGGATAGGATGATTCGGCGCTCCCGTGTATTAAAGTGTATAATGTATTGACTGTCGGGAAAATGTCAGCTGGGTTTCTTTGTGGGCGCTAAATTTACGAATACAGACGCGAGTCCATGATCGCTAAAACCTTGACGCGACATGTCAAAGCTGTATCTACCAAAGCAGCTCCAAAATTACGTCCCGTAAATTACCCAAGCCTACACGTGTGTTAGGCATTGAACCACGAGAGCAACATTCAGATATGTAATAAACTCTAAGTAGGTGTACTGAAATCAGATATAATATGTGTAGATGAGTGCGATACTTTACATTCAGTGCGACGCTAAAAGGAATGTACGAAGAGATGCATGTGCTACGTTCATGATCCAATAAGGAATAGAAGTGTCGTTTCGTTGATCATAGTCCATAATTAGTACTATAAAGGTATGAGAATATTGTAAGACTTGTCACCGGGACCAGAGTCAGAATCTATAGGCATAACAGGGAAAGTAGAAAAATGAGGAGAGATAGTATTGGCGGTAGCTGCCAACCAAAAAGGGGATATGGGAATGCACTGAAGGGCAATTTATCAAACCGAAATCAAAAGATGGTAATATGAGACTTACGCGCTGTTCTCAGGCTTTCCTGTTATTTTCACCTCGAGAACTGCAACCAGTCCATCCGTGGCATTCGAATTTGACGTTTGAACAGTGATATTATGATTTATGCCAACACTCGTATTCTGGAGTAGCCCTGACACATATTGTACGGAGGTAGAATAGGTATAGCCTCCGTAAGATGTTGTGCCAGAATAAGTGGATGAATTCGTGAGGTTCATGGTGGGTATGTTGGTTTGAGTTATGTTTCCAATAATCCAATCTCTTCCGAGATTGTAGCCGTTAGCTAAAACTGGAATCAGAACTGAATAACGAGGGATCCATGGGAGTCTGTACCAATAATATCGTGGCCGTCTATTTTTGGATTGAGTAAGATTGGGAACTCCGATCAAGTAGCAGGGCGTACCTGTGAGGGGCTTTTCATAGGAAGAAGCCATGAAGATAGCACCACTGTTTGCCTCTGGACCGTTTTGCACCCAATATCGGAAATGGCCACCACCTTGTATCGTTTCGGTGCATGTGCCTAACTGAGGGTCTCCGTAGTCATATCGAATTTCATCTGTCTCGTTTACTGAGAGGTCATAGTCAGTTACATGGCAGAGTACCATTTCAAACAAGGACTCACAAACGCCGTGTCCATCTCCGAGGTTGGCGGCTTGCTGTGAGCCAGCATGCTGCCCTAAACATTCGCCCGCATATTGAAAGGAGCTTGGAGAGAATGAGAAGACGTATTCCCATATTTTAATGGTGACTCACAGCCAGTAGTTCCTCAAGCCCCCTTTATCTTCTTGGTCTATCAATACTGCTGCATCGGATTTGCCAGATATGATGATATTTAAAGGCTCTCCCTGACCCGGTGGGAAAGTGCCGTCGACAATCTGCAAAGGAACTCTGTAAGAGCACAAAGGAGATGAAATTTGAACTGACTGTGAGTATCGAGCCGCCTTTGTCGAGAGGATTGTAGTAGCCTTGCTCGGGAACGCTTCTTGGGGTATGAAAAGCGTGCTTCCGAGAGAGTTGTAGGGGTCGTTCATGTTCGTTATGAGCAAATGTGAAGGTTGATAGTGATATTAAGAGAACGAGCAGAGTAGGGTATTTGGCCAAGGCCATAGCTTGGATTTAAGGATGGGCGAAAGGGAAGAGCAGCAAAATATATTTTAGCGCTGAAATTACATAATTTGGATGATACCGACAATGGAAACCACTTTTCTTTTTGTCTCCTGGCTTTGTTCTTTCTTAGGCTACATTGCTGTTCATCCAAGGTATATATTATTTGTTGCATAGGGTATTGACAGTCCGCCCCGCTCTACCTGTATCATACATACACTAAAAAGACTCCTGCAAGTTCAGCCATTACGTTTTCCCGCCTTCACTCCCCTTGAGACACACTGGACAACCCCTTCTAATTCGGGCTCGAACCATCGATTCGCTATAAAATACTTTTCGGTCAGAATGTAAATGATGTTGGAAAAACATGCAAAACGTACAATGCAATTCGGCCGCTCATTCCGGCCATTCCATCCAGCCCGACCCCTCTCAGCGCGGGGTCAGGAAGCTGAGGAAGCTCGGTTCCATCACCGTTTGATTGTGCACATCGCGAGTGAACTGTATGTCGACATAGAAATAGCAGGACAAGTTGTTGAGGACTTTCTTGAAGTGGCAGCGAACACAGGTGGCATCTTGCTTTACCTAGAGCAGGTCAGACAGCTCATAATCATATCTAAAGTTCCACTTACCAGTTAAAAAGAACCCGCTCGTTTGATCCTTCTGTACACGCTTACTCAATTCGGAGCTATCACCGTTCAAGATTGTCTGACATCCTTCTAGCAACGATATCTGTAAGTGGAAATCTTGCAAAATCTGGACAGGCCTAGAATCAGCAAAACTGGACCAATAACTCATTCACCCACACACACCTTAATCAGCGCCCCCTTTAACCCAGGAATCTCCAGCCCATTCTTGATTCTTCGGATGAGTCGAATGGGATTGATTTCCGGGCCAACGTTTTCAAGCAAACCACGGATAAACGCTGTTGTTTGCATCGAACGACATCAGCAAGGGTGAGTAGGGCTGAATTTATTCTATTTACCAGGTCTCGTCTCCGCGTACTTCAATAAATCTTCCCATAGCTCGTCGTCAGCTTGCTCTTTTGCAAAGTCAATGGCCTGGAAAGGATTGAGGCAATGATCAGACACATTCACTTCCTCACTCACCCTCTCAACATCCCCAAGCCTTTCAATAATCAATCCCAGCGCCTTCTTATTGTCACCCATGCGTCCGAGAAGGAAAACCATCTCTGGAATGAGGTCACGCTCTTGACAGATTTTGTACGCCTCTTCCAAATCATAATCCGTACTCGACCGCAAAAAGTCGATCAGCCTGGGTCTGGCATAGTCGGCATATAGTTTGATCTAGCGAAAGCATAAATATCTGCAACCACTGAGGCTAGTCGACCCCACGAACCTGAAGATTCTGCAAATCCGCGAACTGCGAACCCGAAAGTAGATTGGGGTCTTTGCTTATCAGAGTATCCAGGTAAAGAAATAGATATCTTGGTCGAGGGGCGAGTTGGGACACGACTTTGTTGATCTGCGCAGACCGCATTCAAACCATAATGTCCATTCGAACTGAAAACTAGTGACTTACGGGAATAGAATGAACATTATCCACCAACAACCTAATCGCCTCGTTGGGTTCACCTTCACCCTTTTCCTGCTTGTCTCCTGCTCCTGAATCCGATTTAAACTCAAACTCGACTAAGCTCAGCACCATATCCTTCACATCGGTATATAAATTATTCTCCCGGATCAGTTCGAATACATTCGGTCGACGAAGTTTGAGGAAGTACGGTAGAGCTTTGCCTGGCTGTCGATTGAATGTGTATCTGTGGCAAAAGGGAGTAAGTAAAGAAAGAAAAGATAATGAAGGCCTTGCTAACAATTCAGCTAAACACTCCATAAGCATGACCGACTTTTCCTTCGCCGCCGTCTCCTGTAACTTCTCCATCTTCTCCAGTTCATCCTTCACAGCAACTATGACTGCACCAATGTCGTATATATCCCGAGGCCATTCTTCGATAGTTTGATAAAGCATCTAAATTCGAGCACAGGTTAACAAAAATGCAAGAGATGCCACAATCTTTGAATGTACCTTCACATCATGCGCCAAAAAGTAAGCCAATACCATCTCGTAAACTAGTCTGTCCAAACGTGGCTGGTTGGTAGGAATGTAAGGAATGATTGACTGAATAAAGATAATCCGTTAAAAATTCGAATGTATGAATGCATCTGTCGCTATATGTACCTGTAAATGTCTCTTCTCCGCAAACACAAATATCCAATTCTCCCACAGCTTGTGGTCCCGAGCACATATTTTAGGTAAAAATTGTGCTGCCTTGGGGAAATCACCTATGAAGAAAGTTATCAGTATTTGATCAGCATCGGTTCAAAATCATTTTACCTTCACTGACCAAGCTCTCGACTAATCTCTGCCCGACATCGACGGGAGTAAGTCTGACTCCGTCAACTTCCATCTCTCGGAGTTCCCGAGCAGTTTCGTTAACTACCTTGCCCTTTCCACCAGTTAAAGACGATTCCAAAACCTCCAATGCACCCAATGCCTCTTCGTACCTCGCTCTTTCAACCAGCCACGCGACGTGGTCAAGCTCATCTCTTGGCCGCACGAGTATAAGGTCGCGTGGGGAAAGAACGATGTACCAGCTATTCGAGGAGCTAGAACCGGATCCGTCTCGGTTCAAGTTGTTCTTACTGGATGCGGAATCCAAAGTTTTAGCCAACTCCCCCTCCCCATCCACAGGGCCCACAAGCTTGTAATCACCGCAAGTCCATGCTTGATACCCGCTCACAGTAAGGGCGTCGGCAGCTAGTTCTTCTCCGGCACGACTTATAATTCGAAGCTCAGGTCGTTGGGACGGAGCCTTAGCTTGTTTCGTTCGGTCAGAATCGGAGGTAAGAAGGACATCGAGATCACGCAAGGCGGCTTGCGAAGGCGTGTAGGTAAGCATTAGAAAGGATGTCAGGGGAAGTGGGTGGGAAGAGGAGGAAGGGTCCAACGTAGTATTGGAACGGGTAGATTGCGGTCGAGATTCAGGTGTAGAGGCAGATATTGCCAATGGCATTGGATGGGGCATAATTCCTGCGACCATCGAATCAAGCTGAAAAACTTTGGTAATTTCCACCATTAGGCCCGTTTCCCTCGTCCTAACTCTGGCAACCTTGATATAATCCGCCCAGGCAATTAAGAGGGTTTGTTGATCCTGCCAAACCAAGTTGACCGGGAATAAGTCCGGTCTGGGTGAATCTTTGGGTCTATCGATAAAAGCTATGACGGCTTTGTTAGTCGTATCGTAGAGCTTCACACCGGTATCATTTGCCCAAGCAAGAAGAGGACTAGAAGGCGACCAGCGCACCAGCCAAATTGGACCTTCCGAAGAATGTAGCACGGTCTCAGTGTGTCCTACACCAAAAAAGCCACGTTTCTCGCGCAGAGAAAGGGTACCTGCTAAACCACCACAGACAAATCCACGAGTGGAGCGACTGGCGAAGGAGGGTTCCAGGGCAACGGTCCGTACTGGCCGCCGTAGGTCGAAGGAATAAGATTCACGAGAAGAAAGGGAAATAATGACTACTTGGCCGTCGATTGATGCTGTAGCTATGAAGTCGCCAGTCTCATCTACACAGATATCGACGACGGAAGCTTGGTGAGATTTGTAAGACTTTATTCGACGACCACTAAGATCTAGGAGATGTACGATGCCTGCATGTGTGCCTAGAGCCTGTAAATATAATGAAACTTGGTCAATTACTTGACAAAGACATACTGACCATGAATTTGTGAGAGACGGCCAAGGCAGAAGCTGAATCTTTCTTTAACAAAGCTGGAATTTCTCCCGCAATTCGCTCGTATTTTAGGGCTGGTTCTTCATCATCATCGCTATCTTCATCGTCTTCCTCGTCTCCGTCTTCTTCGTCATCTTCACTCTCTGTCTCTTCTTCGTCCTCAGCCGAGTCCATTCCTTCATCTTGCACTAAATTCAGCTTTTCGTTTTCGCCATTGACATTCTTGCCAGTGCCGTCTACCTCCTCCGTTTCTAGCCTTGACTCCAAATCTGTGATTGACATGAGCACATCAGCCAGTCGCGGGCAGAGAGTAAGGTCGTTGGAGTCAGCTTGAAAGGCGGCGCCAAAGGCCCGAGACGCGAATTTGCTCACGTGATCCAAGACTGGTCCTTTTTCGCGTTCTCTGAATCTCTCACAACTGCTGACGCGACTGACCCCATAAAAATGGGCAAAAGAAAATCAAATTTCACGGGTCTTGCACGCTTTGCTCAACAAGTTGATTGCTCTTCAGAACCACCAGCGCCTGCTCCAGAAGACAGTAGGCAAGCAGTCGCAAAACGATCACTCGAATCTCCGTCACAATCTTCTTCTAATAAGAAGCCAAAAACTCAAAGTCAAAGGGATCCGGGGACTCAGCGGATACAAAAATACGATATGACCGGCTCTGTGCAAAGCTTTGCGACAATTCAGGATGTCCCAGACCGTTTGAAAAAATGTCAGTTTAGTTTACGACAATACTGCTTGTTTTCCTTTTCATGCTCTGTCAGATTACGCACAACGAGAACGGCTTTTCTCTCTGTACTCATCACCCCCAGGCTGTCTACTTGACGAAGAGGGATGGTTTTCCTGCACGCCTGAGCGAATTGCAGACCAGATCGCAGAACGATGTCGATGTGATACAATATTAGGTTCAGTGTGCTTATTCTAATTTGGCGGGAAAGATCCAACCGCGATCAATTAGATGCGTTCTGTGGTGTCGGAGGTAATGCCATCGCATTCGCCAAGACTTGCCAACGCGGTTCGTAGTGTTTCTTCATTGATAGTAGACCTAATTTCAACTCGAGATTTCACAGTCATTGCTTTGGATACGTCACCTGTTCGTCTCGCGCTAGCGAGGCACAACGCACAAATATACGGTGTCGCTCAACACATCGAATTTATCCTCGCAGATTACATATCCTTTGCCGAAACTTATCTCTCTTCTCCCAAAATTTCAGCTTCTCGAAAAATCGATGTTGTCTTCTTGAGTCCACCTTGGGGTGGCCCTTCGTATCTGTCCGGCTCACGTTTGGACTCTGAATCCCCTCCGAATGAAAACGCTCAAAATCCAGCCGATACTGCAAACATGCAATCGGATTCAGCGACGCATGCTGTTTTCGGTCTTTCAGCTATCCAACCCATCCACGGTGCTGACCTCTTCCAGCTCTCCAGGCGTATCTCTCCCAATATTGCATACTACTTGCCTCGGAATACCGACTTAGACGAAGTTTCATGTTTGCTAGGTAAAGATGGTGGCAAAGGGCAGGAAGAGTACATCGAGGTCGAAGAGGAGTGGATGGGTAAAAAGCTCAAAGCTCTGACTTGTTATTTCGGTGGACTAGCAGGTGGTCAATCAGAATTGTTCTAAGCGGCTAATACCATGATGTACCTGCGGTCCCCCACAGTGACTAAGATTTAAACAATACGCCCAACGAAAGCAATGTAAAGATACGAGATAGGACAACATACAGAAAGCAATTGCAGAACTACGCCAGCTTCATCTAATGAATAGTCAACTGCATAACAACTAGGTAGCAAGCACCTCGCCCAGTAGAAACTGGTGGGATTTATTCGGGATATACGAGATTCTGATTGTCCAGAACTTCTTCCTCTTCAACATTCCTAGCTTCCACAGTCATATCAGAGTCCAAAGCAGCAAAACCACAATCTGTGCTGGTATTACTCCCCGCTGACAGCCTCGCGGCAAATTTACTCTGGACCAATTCTGGATTTTTCATAACACCAGCCTGCGGAAGATGCGAATGAAGCCATAGAGGATGGTACAAGTGTTCGATCAGAGAATCTGTATGCCACGGTGACACTCTTTGGGATGGAGCCTCAACGGAAGAAATCAGCGAGGTGGGTAATTCGGATGGAGGTGGCGTAGGACACTGCGAACTAGAAGGAAGTTCAAACTTTGCCTCCACCAATTCAGGACGAATGAAATGACTTTGGACTGTTACGGATGAAGAGGACGAGGAAGGTTCCAGGTCATTTACTTTGAGAGGTTGTATCTGGAATATTAAATGATGGAAAGGTTTTGTTGCAGAGAAGAATTCTTGTCCATCTGTCGGAGGCTGCAAAGACGAAGAATCTTCGATGCCAGGACCAGGAGTAGAAAGAACACGAAGTCCGGAAAACAACGGAATATGCTGTGTTTCCGCTATCTTCTCAGTAGTTTCCTGAGAGACATCGTCTCCTAGTCCCTCACCAAAGGTCAGCATGATTGAAGGAGATTAGGAAAAAAAAAAAAAATTAGTACCGGAGGCTTCTTCTGAATCAATCTTTCGATTCCCCGGTCGAGCCATGATAGGCTTACTAGCCCTGCGCCACCGTCGACGTTGAGGGATAATTAATTCACTTTCCTGCTTGTCCTGCTCGGGCCCTCGATGGATTTCACATTCTGTAACGAGAAGAAATCTTAATCTCTAGCTCATTGATGTGGGGATTGTACTAACTGTCTCTCTCACTTCGTTCAATTTCTACAGTCGGTAGGAATATGACCTGCGGTGGCGGAGCTAGCTCACCCGCACTTCGAACGGAGAACTTCCGTCTACGCACGGAATGGAACATATCCTTGCGAGGGCGAGACAATTACCTTGACATCATTACTCCAGCGCGCGAATTAATGAAGTAGGCCTCGAGGCTAAGGCACTGCCACATGTTCAAGCATTCGATTCCCGCCACGGACAACTCTTTACTCTTTTCTCAAGCGAAATAGAAAATTGTTCACGTAAAGTACGGTCGATGTAATACAGTCTTACAGCTGTCTGCAGTAGTTCCTCTACTAAGGAAGTGGCTATAAATATACATACGTAGAGTTCTTTTATGCACGAGATTCAGATAGCGAGTCCATGGGCACCAGGCTCATTGAGCATTATCCTCGGTTAAAGTCATCCCACTTTTTCATGCACGAGTATCCGTCATAGTCGAAAGACCTCCGCGGATTACAGCTGCAACGTTGCGCTTTCCAAGTGTCTTTATTTTGAGGACAGTGCGTGTATGGATTGTGTTCGTATCCTATTTCGTCGAAGAATTTTATAGAACTGGAAGGAACGAACAATGACGCGGCTATCGAATGGACAGGCGCGTCTCCCCATCGCTGCAGGAAGGGACAATGATCAAAACTGCGGGTCGGAAGAAGATCAAAACATGGTACCTCATAATAGAATCCGCCTTTCTCATCCAGATATTCGAAAAATTTAGTGTAGGCCTCACCACGCCAGAATTCCATGTCGGCAATTTCAAAATTGGACCAAACTGCGAGATGAGTATCCCGGTGACAGGCTAAATGACGTTACTTACAATGGCATAGGTTGTAGGTCTCGCCATTATCTGATGATAGAAATCCCATTGCATTGTCTTCGGCGATGTACTCCGGATGTAACTTGATAAAATCTATGCCGTACATTGAAGCTTCCGTAGGATGACCAACTGAAACCAACCGACCTTTGACATGTCCCCATAAAGTTGGGATAGTCTTTTCGAATTCGTACATTGCAATCGTGAAGGCGTAAACTTTGTTATTTTCTTCCATGTATATGAATGGATCGAAACGAATGTCGCAGTGGAAGTGGACGTCTGGCCTGCACACAGATGTCAGCATTTATATGCGAATAAGAGAAGACAACAAACTCTATCCGCCAATACCATCTGTATTTCTCCAGTAATGGATGACGAAAGAAGAAGCCACTGTTGAATCTGCACATATTCCTGAAATAAAAAATTCATTAGGAAAAGCCGCGATTGTTCATGATGGTAGCATTACCTGTAACTGACCGATCCGGCATAAATAACGCCGGCCTTAACCATACTATTCCTACTAGCTTCTGCTTTCTCCTCATCTATAGAGCTTGGTTGGACCCAATGCTCTTTTGGAATGAGCCCAAATTCCACTTTTGATGATGTTAATATTGAGACGCGCCTGGGTAAAAGGTAAGAATAAGAACGATATCAGTGCCAGTGAAACTTACTCCTTGAATTCTTCAGAAAACTCCTCGTCGTTGAGAAACACGTAGGGGTACATAAAGCGCCTATTAAATCTGTCTTCTATTTCTCGAACGCTGCGTACAACGCCGTCGATGTCGCCGTTCCGCGCTAGAATTGCAAAAGTGGCGTTTGCGCGGTGAGCAACCACTAGAGTCTCATTTGCTAGATAGAGGGCACGCCGTGGTAAGATACACAGGAGGAAGTGAAATCTCAAGAGTCCAGGAAACTCACAGAAAGAAGGATAGTATCGGTCGGGTATGGGAGCATGGGCATCGTTTCGAAAATGGGAGGTGAGGCTTTCTATAGACGTAACTCGTCTGTATTCGGTGTGAGTCAAGGTTAAAAGGTAGTGAATAATAATCTGTGAGAGTCGATTTCAGTCAGAACAGGCGTCGAGAAAATCTGCAGATCCTGCGAAAGGAATAAAGCGTACACAAGACACGTACCACAGCGCCAAAGATTGTCAAAAGCAATCTAGATGACAGATTCATAGCTGCTGGCGTACTGCAGGAGGCTGCAGATGGGAGAGAAGAAGTGGAATGCTGCGCTCTTCATTGAATTATTATTATCAAAGACGGCAGAGCTAATTTTTATCCGCTTGACGGCATAAGCGGAAATTACCGTCGAGCTCACTGCCATCCATTTCTTTCCGCCTGAATTTTATGACCGTCCTGAAAAACGAGCACCAAGGTCGCAACCAGCGCTGATAATCTGTTGCCCAGCCTCGAAGGCTGTCTCTAGATCCTCTTTACTTTACTAGTTGCCTGTAGTGATAGCAAATTTGAACTGAATACGCCGCGGCGGATCGTTCCAAGTTGGTTCAAAGTGGAGCAAGCAGACTCAGTTCCCACCCTCGACTCCATCGCGACGGCCGGCTGCCCTACCTCAAAATTGACATCCATGATTCCATCCATCTAGCATGCCTTTCCCGTTGATCTACTACGCTAATTTATTATTGGCACCAAATCGAGCATACCCTAGTTTTTGTTTAGAGATGATGGTAAGATTTATGGAGTAGCTTTTCATTTTGAGCTGATGATTAAATCCGTGAGCAGACACACATAATCATCTCCAGTCGCAGTCACCTCTTGCTACAGCAGTAATTGCCTGCCTAGATACTAACCAATGGGCGCTAAATTTACTTCTAAATCTTCGTCCGACCATCACTGTACCTGCCTGACGCCCAGCGGGAAGTCTGAATACAAATCGTCGCATTATTTGGGCCACTTATGATCCTGAACTATCATTTCCGACCGGTATTTGCTCAGTATTCCAGGCGCGGCTATATACGCAATGGCAGCGCGACTCGAAGACAACGACTTTTGGCTTAACTGCGGGTTTTCGGAATTCTCAAAAACTCCGATGTTTTTCAGTTGTCCGAGGTTACACCTGCAAGAAGTTATATATACAAAGACCTCGCCTTTTAGTTTATCCTGACTTGCCATTTACCCTCAATGTCTCCGGTCCTTACATTCTTGGTCTTAAGCTTTGTCAGTGCTGTCGCTTCCACCTCCTTGTACTGGGATGGCCGAGTACCGGCAACGATGACTGACTCCGACCTGGATCTATCCCTCGGTCCTTACTTGACGTTTGTCTCTGCATTATTTTCTTTCAATAGTCTAATGTTCAGTCGATACAGTGTTGTTAAAGGGAGCGAAGCTGCCTCTCATGTAAGCAATTGACCTACCATGATTAGCACTCGCAGGGATTGATCCCGCTGAAAGTACACCACTCTTCTTGGGGCGTCAGCACCGCCGACTCCTCTCTGGAGTGCCCTCGTCTCTGAACAAGTCATGTCAGTTACCATAGACAACAGCTCTATATTCATTCCGGGGGGGAGCACTCCCCAGAATGGCTTCCGTAGGACTGATCTCATTGCGCAAGGTAATGGGAGCAACTCCGCATTGGACACAATAATGGAAGTTGGAGTTTCGAAATTCCACTTTTCGGTCAAACAAAATACAGAGCTCCCTCTGAATTACTCGCATGAATACCAGATCGTGTATATAGAACCGGCAGATGGCACTCACATCTTCGAACTTCAACTAGGTATGGACCAAAGTTTACATCTCCTTGGTTCTGAACGAAATGCATATGTGGTTATACAGGCACACCATTCAGCAACCCCACTGCACCAGCTCCGGTATCGGATGCTCACTATCTAAAGGTTCGGGATCATGCTTTGAATCTCCTATTCGAGACACCCTTCTCTGCGGGTCAATGGCATAATTTTGCGGTCCAAGTCGATTGGAGTGCTCTGACCCTTCAAGTCTTCTATTCTGCTGATGATGCGGAACTGGCACCGGTTACTTCGACTGTTCCGAATCCCACTGCGTCAGCAGGATCGGCAGGGCAAGGCGACTTTCACACTGCACTTTTGAAAGTCAGTTTGAGAGAACATGCCCTTGTTTCATGATTCTCATTCATCTCTTCTACTTAGCTTCCACTGGTGGATCCGGATGACACCCCGACGGAGCAAAGCGATGTGGTGCACTTTGGTATCCAAGAGGGAACTACAGAAGGTGTCTTCTACTCCGGGGTGTTTGTGGAAGATATTTCTGGGTGACCAATCGTTTGGGCAGTGATCAAACTACTAAGAAAATGTGTATCAGATACAAGATACAAGTACATCCCGATCGCCATCAAGACTAGTATGAGTAAAAGTAAAAAAGTACTATGATTGAATACTATCGAGATACAGCACAAAAAGATATTTCAATTATTCGATGACATCCAATTCAAAGTGGAAAGATAGTTCGACCAATCCAGGCTAGGCAAATGCACGTCAGTCAACTACTTAGACCGCTCGAGTAAGAGTCACTTACTCGACTCCTATTCCCATTGGCGCGTCATTCCACATATTTCTGATCCGTTCATCTGTATCAAACGTTGAAGGGGGGACCTGAATGGATGGATATTGGACAGTATTAGAGAATGGCGACAATTCGACATTTCTATCCGAATTTTCAGGGGTCACAGCAGTAGAAGCTGGATAGTTCGATGGCGAAGACGGTATGGATGTTGAGGGAAGAGGGAGATCACCTAACATAGCAAGGTTGTACAAGATGTCACTTCCCCGAAATCAGATGGGACGTAGACGATGTATTCTAATCTTACTTACCGATGTTGTCCGGCAGTCCAGGATCTAATTCCAGGTTCGTAAGAAGTAGGGGGAGGCTCGACAAAAGTACAAATACCTGGATTCGGCATTCTCCAGTACTTTCATGCAGTTATGAACGCAAACCATTGTGTCTGCAACGTCAACACCAGTTCCAGTTCGTCTAGCACTGAACAATTTGAAGAACAGGATTATAGCAGATGTGAAAGCGGTATGCTACACCTTCAAGTCATTTTTCGTGGAAAAAGACATACAAAACGGAAGAACACACCAACAGCACTGGAGCGAGAACCATCGGGGCACGACGTGAAATGACAGATGCTATTGCGCTGCACCCATGAGCAGCCTCGTCACAGCTAGCAATACAAGAAGAAGTGATGGACGACGACTTCCCGCCGGGCGCAACGAATGGGTGATGCACCAGGATTGTCAAATCGTGGTATACAGAACTTAGAATTGCAGCCTGCACAAAGAATATATCATTCTGAATGTACGAGTCAAATTGAACTACAAGGCCAAAAATATTCAGAAGGCGACGTCTGCTATGTTCGATATAAGATAGCCTACGATGTGGTGGAATCTTGGCCGACCAGCTATTGAGTCTTGATTCGACCTCTGTTACTAAACGTTCTTGCCATCCCTGGCCGGTATATCCCACGAATGCCTTGGATTTGTGGGTCGAATACTTGATAAAAAGTTAGGCATCGTAGTTTCATTAGTAAATATTAACCTACAATCGTTCTCAAAACAAGCGAAAGGATGACGTTGGCGTCTAGAAAGCATCGAATGAAAGCAACCCTGGAAGGTTTGTCTGGCGGCTGTTCGAAAGAGTCCCCAGCATCAGATTGAACCCAGTACTCGTCGTCGCAGTCAACCGGCAACTCGAGGTCGAAATCTTCGTCATGTATTGAGCAAGGCCGCCCTAACAAGAAAGCAAATTGCCGGTCCAAAAGATAGAGACACCTGGTATTGAAATCACGTCAATTCAATGGGACCGTTCTCGCCCACTAGAATAAATACATACCAGAAGGCACGCTTCCACTGCTCATCAGTTATCGTTAGTTTTGAGGCATAAATTTTTTTCCTATGTGCGCCAATGGCTTGAGCAAGTCGAAGACCTGAAGAAATCAGGCACCATCCTTCCTCTTGACTTGGACCATTTTGTGTGTAAAGCGTGTAAAGCTAGATGACCAAATTGATATGAATACGAAGAAAAGAGTTGGCCAGTCCAACACATACAGCTATTGCTTGCAAGTTGAACAGAGTAGGAACAGAAAGCGTATACTTGTTGTAGATGTTAACTTGTGAGAACCATTTCCAACCCGCTGACAGCCGAGAATCGGTCCCTTCGAGGACCACTCTTGCATCCAGGGAGTACCTAGAAGCGTTTGCAAGCACAAGCATAACAACATTGGCAAACTGCGGATCACGGAGATGAACACCTTCGGCGACAAGGTTTTCAAACGTGGGCCGGTGTAACAAAGCATACATATAGTTGACATGTTCAAAATACAGCGTGACCAGAGAGTCGAAGAGATCTCGCTCAGGGAAAGTAAGCGGATCATAAAACCTTGATTCTGAGTCCCACTAGAAAAAATATCCTGTAAAAACAATGTGAAGATACCGAGTAAAAGACAGCTCACCGGAAAAGGTGACCAAAATTGGGATCGTTTCAGAAGTTGGACAGCGGTCGAAGATGTGTTCAACGGAGAAGTAAAAGGTTGAGTACTCTGACGTTTCCATCCAAAGACATCCGAAACAAGTTTGGAACTGGAGGAACGGCCATGGAAGGGAGTTATATTGAGTGAGGAGACACCTTGCTGGAGTACGGCAACACTATCAAAATCTTCATCACTAAGTTCGAGCTCGTCTCCGTCATTGCTCAGCTCCATGGAGGTCTCTTGCGAGATGGCCGACGGTGCTACGGCATCTTTTGAAGACGAGCTCTGCGAAGACGGGTTGTAAGTTAGAGATGTTTGGATATTAGATTACAAGCGCACCTGCTTCAATAAAAGTTCAAGCTCCGACAGCCTAGACTCGAGACGCTCAATGTAACTTGAGTGGAGCAGTTAGAATAGCATTGTCACGCAGATCAACACTCACTCTTTGGAAATAACTCGATTCTAGGCACTGTCAGAAAGTGAAAATCTTGGAACATGACACTGTACAAACTTTAAAAGTGCCCGAATAAGTGCAGGCAAGTTTTGCAGACAAACATGTATCGCAGCTGCGGTTGTTCGAAGTGGCACCAACACCTGGGGCAGTCCCTGAGTTCCTGGGAGAAGTCTCGAGTACAAAATGACTAACATCGAACTTTTCTCCTCTTGCAAGTGTCGCAAGAAGTTCCAGTCCGTCTCCTGGATCTATCCGGGCCAGTGCTCATCGTACAGCTCTGCCAGTCTTCAATTATTCATTAAGCGCTTACCGTGAGTAAAGTCACATGAAAATCACATCAAACAAACGCGCGCGGCGCGCGCTGACTCCAGTCTTCCATCTCATCGATCTCATTGTCAGCGCTAGAAATAAGCACATGCGACCTTCGCAGAAGTTAAGAGAGCACATGTTTCGAATCTCACCCAGCGTCACAGTATCAAATGACCTCTCCAAGAGAATTTCGAGCAGATCAACGTTCGCCAAATTCAAAATCATTTCTACATGGTATTCCACATCGTCCTGCAATGATACTAGAGGATCAGGACACTGGCTGAGGGCAGAGCTGGAGAAGGAAGTGAATTGGAAAGCAGAGTATAAAAGTAGCTCGACTTTCGAGTTCATCCACCAATACTTTACTGTTCGTCATGTCAACCAGTGTACTTGCTTTGGGTCTCCAAGGCCTTTTGCTCGCCTCGTACGTCGACGCTGCGGCTGTCTTTGCTCACTTTATGGTAAGTATCGCTTTTCTTATTTGATCGCCACTTCTCAAGGTTAGTTTCAGGTGCAAAACTCCTTTTCGTATGCCCAATCGGACTGGGCCGCTGATATTGCTGCGGCAAAAGCGATAGGCATCGATGGGTTCGGTAAGGTTTCTTCTGATGCTCGGGGATTCCTCCCCTCAGAGTGGACATTTGATAGCGCTCAACACCGCTGTCGACGATTATGAAGTTTCCAAGTATCCTGATGCTTTCGCAGCTGCTGAAGCCGCCGACTTTCAGATGTTCATCTCCTTTGATATGACGTATAATTGGGCCGAGGCGGACATGGTGTCATTAGTCCAAACCTATGCTAGCAGCCCGAGCTACTACAAGTGGAACGGTAATCCATTGGTCAGCACATTTGCGGGAGATGCACAGGACAACAATTTCTGGGCTAGCTTCAAATCAGATCTCGCCAATGCTGGAATCGAGATCTCGCTTGCACCAGCCTTTATCGATTTTAGAGACCCTTCCTCGGCTACATCAATGTTTTCGACTTATACATCTATCGACGGCTTTTTCAATTGGTGGTCATGGTAAGAAGGTTTAGCAAGACCTCTTTGCGCGCTCAACGTGTTTCGCTACAGGCCACAAGATGTTGCAGCCGACCTCACAACCGCAACAGATCTGGCTTATCAGGCAGGTATTTCCGAAGCTGGTAGGAATGGTCCGTACATCATGTGTAAGCGCTATTTCCCTATGTCCGAGCTTGATGTCAACTGGTATCCTCAGCTGTTTCCCCCTGGCAATTCAAAGAGCTCGGGGGTTCAAACGACTGGGTAGAGCAAAGTGATGAACTGTGGAAATACCGCTGGGAACAGGCAATTTCCGACGTTAAACCTGATATAGTCGAAATCATAACATGGAATGACTACGGTTCGCTCTCTTCCCCTGGCTCATGGAAATCGCCATCCGATCGATCTCTTTGCAGGTGAAAGTCACTACATCAGTGACATAAATCCTATCGTGAACCTGGGCGATTTAGCTCCCTTGTATGTTGATGGATTTGATCATGGGGCATGGAGGACGATAGCACAATATTACATTTCTTGGTACAAAACTGGAACCGCCCCTACCATCACCGTAAGTCGCGTCCTTGTGTTACGACGATGTTCTTATACGCGTTGTAGGAAGATCAAGTTGTGTACTGGTACAGAGCCTACCCGAAAGCCATCACTTGCAGCCAAGGCGACCTTCCAAGAAATTCAGCATTCCCCGCCGACGCAGTATTCGCATTCTCAATGTTGACATCTGATGCTACTATAGCCCTTGCTGTAGGAGACAGTCAAGCATCCTTCAATGCTTCTGCGGGAGTGGCAATTGGATCTGTAGCATTTTCAATGGAGGACGGTCAGCATCCCGTCATTTCGATCATAAGGGACGGAACAACTGTGAAGAGTGGAACGGGAGCCAAAGCTATTAGCACAAGCTCTTGCCCTTACTACAATTTCAACCCATTGGTTGGTATTGTTCAGTGATGCTACAATAAGAAGAAACTTTGGGAATGTACGTTCGATATCTTGGTAATAATTAACCCCATTCCCTAGTCACCTATTGGGTTCACATCAACGGTTGTTTCATGAGGACCTGAATAAGCACGGGACAAGGGTGGAGGCGCATAGGAGGACGTATGAGGGGGTTGTGGTGGGGGATGGGGGGCAGAGACTATTGTTATAGCTCCATTCTTAATCGTGCAGGGAGTATCGCAAGAAGGGCATTTTCCTTCTGAAGAAGGCCCATTCAGCCACTAGAGACGAAAAATCAAAACCGAACGGCAGAGTCTAGAAAAGACCAAACCTACATCGGTGATATGATCGAGGCAAAAGAGAGACCGACAACAAGGCGTCCTGCATCCGGTCTTTGCAAGCTCAAAACTACGAAGTCCAGGTTAGCAATGAATAGACTTCGTGAGATTTTGGGACTACCATATCCCGCAATCCCGGTCAACCTCCTTCTTCATAGACGGGTGCTCCTTCTGTTTCTGAGGATATGAATCAGAACGCCAGTCTCTAGGTCTGATCGGTAGGTCCGCAGTTGGTGCTATTCCAGCTCTGGTCCACGCGTCGAGCTCTTCGATATTATGTTCTCCGCGGACAGTCGAGTCGTTTGAGTATCCGGTGGGAACTTTGAGAATGCTGGAAGGAAGTTCAGAACCAAGATCAAGATTGCAGTCTGCGTCCGGGTTTCCTAGAGATGGGAAATTTTAGTAATTGTTTGGCCAAAAGCATTTTACAAACCGGTAATGGATGAAAGTCTGTGCAGGTTGGGCATGTTCAGCAGTTGAGACGGACGAAAGCGAAAAGACAGGATGAGCCCTGCAGGATGATGTCATAGGTGTGTCTCACGGCATACTGCGCCACACGGCGTTCAACAAAATCATTAAATACCTAGATGCGACCTACATACATACGGCGCACAAGTATACATATTCTATTACACTAAAACAGAAATCAAGTAGTCCTAAAAAGCATCCTTGAATTGTAAACAACAGACAAGTACCAGTCCATCGGCTGAAAGATTAGAGCATGGCCAGTAATCCAAGGAACATTGCCGACACTGGAACGAGAGCGAATTTCATGAATTTAGCAGCCGATAGACCAAAGGCTGAGTTGGAGCCAGACGAGCCAGAGCCTGAGCTTGAACCTGAGCTTGAGCCCGACCCCGACCCCGAGCTAGACCCTGACCCCGACGAATTGGAAGAAGACGAGTTGGAAGTACCACTTAAAGAAATTGTCAGTGAAGATGCACTAACGAAAAGGAATCAACATACTCGGAATAGACTCGGAGGTAGTTGATTGACCAATAAGCGTTGTTGTAATTGGAAGGATCACCAACCATGGAGCTGCAGTTGGGAGCTACACTGCTGCATGTCTGAGAAAATACGGAGGATTCGCCCGCGAAGCTTTCAAAGATATTAGTCCAAGGCTAACACGCAGGACTTTAGCAACGTTACCTGCCGCAGATATCGATATACTTTTATTGCAATGGCCAGGTACGGATACGCGAGAAAAGATGAAGCCATGATCAGAGGGTGATGTGATGTAAAATACCTTCGTTACTTACGATGGTAATGATTTGAGGGCCAAACACAGCGCTGGGATTGCATCCTGATGCGGGATACCAAGCACTGGCTTTTCCCCATGTTGTTGGATCAGGCGAGGCACTGGTACCGATGTCGCTGGGAACTGAGCCGCGGGCAAAGTACCAGAATGCAATTCCGTCTGTGTCCCATAGTGCAGCAAAGACTCCTAATAATCAATGAGCTCAAGTCCATCGCAGGTATGACAACCACACGCACCTCCCCCTTGATTAGCGAACGCGGATCCGAAACTGCCACTCTTTGTCTCTGTGCTTACGCAGCCAACGGTATTTTGCCCTGTGGAAGGTGTGACAGTGCAGTTGCTGATATCGCCATCGGCGGTCGAGATAGTAGCGGTTTGGTTTGAGGCGACAGAAGTAGGCTGGTTGCAGCTATCATTGCCGACGTGGAGGGAGTAACGGTTATCTGTTGCCAGGTTTACGTTTTCGATGATATCAATCTCGCTTTGGGAATAAAGGAAAATATTAGTCAAGAATTTCGGAATGCTGTTCAGATTTTTTACCCTATAATACAGAAAATCAAAGACCGAAAGTAGTCGGATGGAAGACTGCTCACCTTCTTGAGGCCAAACTTGACCTTGCTGAAAGGGGGTGAGTGGAGAGATGTCGTTGCGGGAGTAGAGTTACTTGCCGTAAATAAACTCGGCCAGACTGAACACTGGAAAAGTGGCAGAACAACGGTGTGAGAGCAGTTCAGTGCAAGATGGAAGGATACTGTGACCTACCCCGAAAGGGATGTGGTCGGCATCGAAGATCAACAAGCTCCCGATGTCCATTAATTGGTTGGATTCCAAATAGATGGAATTTCGCCCGAAAGTGGAATCGCCAACGCCATTCGTGGTATTATCGACCTGTAATATAGTGTTAAGAAGTGAATCTTTCAATGAGAATATAAAACTACCTTCAGAATTACTTTTCCATTCGAGTCTACAAAACTCATGTTCTGGGACTGAGCAGTTGACTGGGATACAAAGTGTACATTTCCTGGACGATTGTTAGAGAAGCTGGAATGGAAATGTGAGAATACACTCACCAAAGTTGTTATAGTCGATGATGCTCTCGTTGAATTTGAACCCCTGAAAGCTGCAGGAAAGGTTAAGCGAAAGTAAATAGAAAAATTGGGGGTGTCGAACGCACAATTTGTCGCCACTGAGGTCTTGAGAAAGGGTATATGTGGTGGCTTTTGTTGAAAGGAGAGTGGAAGCTAAGAAAGTTAGAGTGAAACTGAGAGATTTGCTGGAGGGCATGATGGAGGTAAAGAAATAAAACGTGGGTACAAGGGCAGTTTAGGCCTGGGCGCTTATTAAGATACTAGTCCTCGATCAATTGGTGGCTCGATCGACACAACATGACGTAGACTGTACATTAAACTCTCTTTAAATAACATACAGAATAACATACTGAAAAACATAACTTGTACCATGTCTTCAGCTAGCCTCAAACCAACTCACCTTCACGACGCCCTCGCTCCAATCCCCACAGTTTCTCATCCCCCTGCAATAGCCAAAGGTGATCACCAACGAGCAAATGATCCAGATACAGAAAATCTAGGTTGGAGTCATGATCCAAAGTCTGTCGCTTTATTATTCTCTTTTCACTTGAAAATCATATTCGTAGAGTCCCTATTCCTGTCATCCAAGGAATGAACAACGAACATCTTTGGATCCTTGTCCGTAGATTCAATAAGGTAAGCTATACCCACCATCCCTCCTATCCGCATACTCACTTTCAATTTAGCAAGTATTTCATCTAAGGCGCATACCAGACCCCTCCCCAGACATTCTCGACTGCACTTCTGCAACAACTCCCGACTCATATTCACCAGAGAAACTTCGCAGTGTGCTTGAACGCTTCTATCTAACTATTGTAATCGGGACTGCCGCTTCTATTAAACATATCGCTCGAATAAGGTCATGGACAGAAACCACCCGTACCGCGTGGTTTTGTATCCTATATTTCCTCGCTTGGTTCAACAATATGCTCATCCCCGCCTTTCTCGCTTTTATTTCAACTCTTGTTTTCTTTCCCTCTTCCCGCCCCATACTCTTTCCTCCCGCTCCGTTGGCCGCGATTGATTCCTCAACTGGGGGCTTGAAGATACCACCCGCAGGTCATTTGGGCAGTAAAGATAGTATGACAGGCGCTCAGGAGCAATTTCGTGGAGAAGCAGCAGAGAGGGAAGCCGATAGTTTTGTCACCGGCCTCTCGTCAATCGCAGTCAGTGTTGCTGTCGGAAAACAGGGTGAAGCCAAATCTCCTACGGACGAAGGTCTTGTCGCCGAGGATCATGTAGATACCAAAGTCCCTGACATTGCTAATGTCGCAAGCGCAGTGGGAGCTCAGCAGGCCGCCTCGGCGGCTGCAACGCCTTCGGAAGACATTCAGAAACAGACTGCAGCACCTATTCAGCAAGCTATGTGGGATAACATTACTCTTATCGTGAGCGCAATCAATGCTGTCATCGACGTATGGGAAATGTTTGGAAAGTATGTTGGTTCTCCTTCACTGCGCACACCTTTGTTGAATCGTATTTACAGTGCTCTTACCTCTTCTCCGCCCTTCGAAGCTCTTCCTATGCGTGTCTGGGCTGTTTTCCCGTTTGTTATCTTATTATTTATCTCTCTCGTCCTTCCCGAATTCTGGATTTACAAGGGTTTTACGGGTGCCATTGGCATGGCCTTGTTCGGCCAACCGCTTTTTGACGCACTGTCCCAAAAGAACTTTCTCAAATATCTTGATCGTACAATTCCCCATTGGAGAGAATATCTCGACATTCGAAAGTAAGTTGATTTGCCTTCAAGTCTGTTGGGCGATCGTTATTAATATTTGATCTAGTACTATTTTATATGGAGCACCTACCGATAAACAGCTCACCCTCACACTTTTACGCCTCGGAGAGACCAATAAATCTCCCCTTCCACCTCCTCCTTTGATCAGTTCAAGCCCGGACCCCGGCGACAGCTCATCCCAGTTACCTCCCTCAGCTCACTTCGGTGACCTGCCTCCCGAATACTCGGACCAGGTAGACCAGGTTAACGCTAGTTCAAGCCCTTCTCAATCAGAATCATCCGTCGATGAAGATGACGCCAATACCCCACGCAAGCGCAGAGGGTCCAAAGTTCTCGGTTTCGTCAAAGGCACTACCAAAGCCGGTGTCGAAAGTGTCCTCGGGCTCGAGAAAGCCAAGGCCGTTGTAGGGTCCAAAGCAGCAAAAGCGCGGACAGGAATCGTGCAGCCTCCAGAAGCAGTTGAGAAGGCGCAAATGGAAGACGGTCCGAGTGTATTTAGAGGAAAATGGCAGGGAACCAAAGGCGTATTGACCATTAGCACTACTGCGACGCAATCTCTGCTGGCGTTTTCAAAGTCACCTGGGCTGAACAAGGATGTGGAAATTGCGGCGCCTGCGGAGACGGTAGTTTGGACGCTGTTGATTGATGATATTGCGGAAATCAAAAAAGTCGGCGGCTTCGGGTGGAAGGGGAAATTTGTCGTTGGTTGGTCGACGGGGAGCAAGGTTATTGATGGAAGTGAGTGTTGAGCTTTTTGATAAGTGTACATCTAATCTATTTCCTCACAGTGGAGATTACGGACCTCAGAGGAAATACCTACCATCTTACAGCTTTGCCAAGACGTGATGAGCTGTTCAACAGGCTTGTATCGATCGGAAAACAACGCTGGGAGTCTTGTTAGGACAGAATACCGCATGTGCGATAAAGACATTCGTGACAAGGCACGAATTGTCACTCCACGTGATGCAGTCACCTCGTTGTCAAACTAAAGATTGGGATATCCAGATGAAGCTTGTTAAGGCTGCTGACGAGCGTCGAATCAGAGAGATCTTGTCGATTCATTCTTATTTGTGGCGGGATAAATTTCTACCTCTAATTTTAAAATTGTTATACAATGGCGTCGTATCGATTCCTTCACCGCATAGTCGTATCTACAAAAGAACCATTAGAGTTGAATGAGTTTCTTATGCCTACTTGGGTCTAGTTGAATTGATCCTGTGTTCTTGAAAACCGGATTAAAGTTTAGGCAGAGTTCCCCCTGGGGATGGAATATGTTTCAAGCGAAGGTAACAAACACCTTCAACGTGCCTGACTATCGCAATAATCACTTCACTTGGGTCATGTTAGCTGCTAGCTTCACAAAGAAATGCTCGGTATGCTCTGTGAAGTCGTTTCGCTCGCTAATGTCTGGGTATATGCATTTACGGGGTATTCATTACTTGACTCCGTTCACGGTATCCGAAACCACCTTCCATGTATTCCGGACTTCACAGCGGCTCCACATTCTTGGATTGGCGATATTTCAATGATTGACTGAATCTTTTACACGTATATGCCGTGTGTTGTACAGAGGATTTCTAAGCGTACCTCTCACCTCTCCAGTATATCAATGACTCGCGCTTCAAACTAATCCCTTTAAAGGAGTCGTATGAACCAATGAGGCCTTGAGGCTGAGACGCCATTTAATTTCCGCAGCATAAGATTGCTTCTATGTATTACTTGCACCCTTCAAGGATTTACCATACATGCGCGTTGGATGGCACGCGGTATCTGAGCATTAGCATTCAAGCATCAAAGCAATTGCCCCTGTCTCTTAGTCCGCAAAGCTCAAATCTGACTCGATTTCCTTCGCTGCTATAAAACAAATGTAGAACTTCAAAAGTACTCTACAGTTTCCTTTCTTAAGTTTCCTTTGACAAAAACTACAGCAAAATACGATCATGCCTAATCTAGCTTCGGCTATTGATCTCTCGCACCATATCAACCAGGCGAGTCGAGGTCGTATTAGAAGTCCTCTGAAGGACACCTTCAAATGTATGTCCTAGATCTACGCCTTTTATAAGAAGCCTACATTATCGTACTTATAGACATGAAGGTTCCTGGTATGATCAGTCTTGCTGGCGGTAAGTGGATTCCTGTATGCACTACGAAGGTGGTATCTGATACTAACGGCGAGCCAGGTCTACCTCATCCAAGTGTTTTTCCATTTGCAAACCTGTCTGTCGACGTATACGCTCCCGATACAATACTGGTCCCTGGAGAAACACCCGATCCCAGTTCAATGGTCACTATTTCGGTGCCAAAGTCTCCCGTCAAACAAGAGTCAAACACGCTTTCGTCTGCGTTGCAATATAGTATGGTTTGGCTTTGCCGTGAACTATCCTTCTTCCGGGCAGATATTTAATGCACCTTGCTTTTACCTTTTCGAAATAGGCACCGGCACTGGATCGTCTGTCCTGACCTCGTTCTTCCGCGAGTTCACCGCGCGCGTTATGAGGCCCGCCTACGCTGACTGGCAAGTACTCATGCACAGCGGTAACACAGACGGATGGAATAAAGTTGTTAATCTCCTCTGCGAAACCAATGATTACATTTTGGTAGAAGAGCACACCTTTTCTTCAGCACAGGCGTTATGGGCCCCGATTTGTAAGGGTATGCCGGTCAAGGTTGATCATGAAGGATTGATCCCGCAATCCCTCGAGAAGATTTTGGGGGAGTGGGATATGGATCATCCCGGGGAGAGGCGTCCCCATCTGTAGGTATTTTTATCGGTTGAGTCGCTTTCGAAAACTAGATGAAATCTCTGCAGCATTTACACAAACCCCGTGGGACAGAATCCTACTGGTGCTACGATGGGTCTTGAGAGGAAGAAGCAAATCTATGAGATCTGCGTCAAATATGACCTTATCATCTGCGAGGATGACCCATATTACTTTTTGCAGTTGCCCGATTACGTGCTGCCGTCTCAACGCGGGTTGGATTACTGTTTGGCGAAACCTGTCACAGAGGACGAATTCATTGGAACGCTGGTTCCGTCATTCTTGGCCGTCGATTATCAAGGTCGAGTAATCCGCCTGGAGACTTTTAGTAAGGTAAACATGAGTCTTTCTTATTCAGCCGTTCATCTGCGCTAATCCGATCAGACACTGGGACCGGGAAATCGTCTCGGGTATTTTGTTTGCAACCCAGTGTTTGCAGAACGACTATTCCTGGCGACAGAAGTGACAAGCCAGTCTGCTTCTGGATGGTCCCAAGTAAGTGGAGCGGTTATGTAAATGACCTTACTGAGATCTATCTTAGGCAATTATAGAACAGCTAATTGCCTCCCAATGGGGGCAGAATGGCCTTTTACGGTGGATGATGGGAATTCAGAACACCTACACCATTCGACGAGATTGGATGGTAAGTAGTATGAGATACTCACTCTACTGTACTATTGACACTGGCCTTGCAAGTGTGACTTTCTTGCAGAGACGTTTGACCTAGTATCGTCTGGAAATAAGAACGCCAAGAATGAGCTGATGGGCGTTGTCAAAGGAAGCGGTAGCGAGGGGCTTAAAAAGCCGTGCTTCAGTTTTACTCCACCAAAAGTAAGTTTCTGGACAAGTGTTTTCCGAGTCAGAAAGTAAACGCGGTTTCGAGGCTGGAATGTTCATATGGATCAAGCTCTATCCTGCTCACACCACTTTGTTCGAAACTTTGCAAACAGCGGGAGAAACCGACGTGGAAGCAAAATGGAGTGAACTGTTTTGGGCTAGTCTGATAGAAGAAAAGGTGTGGGCTTTTTTGAGGACAGGCCTGCTCTTGCTCACGAATCGGCAGGTCCTTTTGGCACCTGGATACTTTTACTCTCCAATAATTGGACCAAACCAGAGGGCGAAACCTGAATCTGGGGTCATATTTTTCAGACTCGCTTATTGCTTTGAAAACGTGAGTATACGGTCTGATTCTGAAAGATACGAAAAGGTTTGACAGACTTTCTTTTTACCAGAAAGAGGAGATTCGGCTTGGAATTGGGCGAATAGGCCGAGTTTTTGAAAAGTATTGGGATTCCAAGATGTAAAAGTAGTGCCAGGAGTATGACAGAGTATGATACTGAGTATGTAAAAAAAGTTAATAATATCACGTGAGCTTTCGACTTGGCCAAAAATTGGAGTGCGGGTGTGATGCTGCTCTAGGAGCTCTGCCCAAGTTCTCCCTATACCATTTCGTTCCCCCAACTTTTCACGCTCGTTTTGTGGTTCTGGCACATAATATACCCAGTATTTTATCTGCCGGATCTTTGTTCGCATCACATAGTAGTTCAGCATCACATAGTAGTTCAGTTTAGTCACAGCCAGCTCACCAGCATAGCTTCTCCGTCATGGACGTTGCAGAATTGTCTCGTTGGACTCGATTTGCGGGTAAAGGTGGGATTGGGAAATGTACGGCCATTCAGGATTGCGTCGCAGAGAGTGGTGAGGACTTGATGTTTCTCAAGGTATTTCTTTCAAATTTCTCTGCAGACTCTGTCCGCTAAATTGCAGCTCTGGCTTCTTAGGACGATGAAATTACAGTCTTGATGCAAATTCCTGACTCCGATGGTGTTTATTTGGTGAGTTTCCTGAAAATGAAGCTCAGGCCAAAATTCATTCATTGGCTTTAGGGATACTGCGAAGGTGTCGTCGGCAGATTTCAGGCTCACACTGTTCATTTTCATTCGAAGCTCAAACGGCCGATTATGACGAAACGAAACTCTACTGCCGCCTCTACTTATATTAAATCTCCTGCAGCCGTTTCTCCTTCGCCCACCTTGGGTGCAATGCACAGAACTTCTTCTTCTACCCCCATATCCTCCGATCCTGCTACTCCTCAAACACCAGCCTTTCCTGCCACTTCCGGCTCTAAACCAATCTCCTCGCCTGACCCTCTATTATACCAAGACCGTACTCTCGTTTCTAGGACGCCATCCATTCCTGTAGAGCCATCGTCTATCATTCCCCCCGTCGAAAGGCCATCATCAAATCATGCACATACTTCTTCTCTTGCGCATTCAGAGTTTTCTCAGCACTCATCTACTATGGCTTCGGCAGTGGACGTTGACTATGGAATGCCCAGGACTATGTCACCACCGTCTATGTACGAAGAGTCCAATTTGCATGCTCGACAGCTCAGCATAGCGAGTGTACTATTATCAGATTCGGCAACAAAGGGGACAGAAATGCGATCCGCAGAGCCAGAATCAGATGTTGACCAAGTTTTGGTACCAAAGCGTTCCGGCTCTGTCAGATCCTCGTATGTATCGTCCAGCACGCGTTCAAAGTCTCCAGCATCCATGTTAAATCTTACCGCCGTCAGAGAATCGACTCTGTCGACAAATTATCCTTCTGACGGAGAGAAGCAAGAGTCTCGTTTGTCCATGGCTTCAGCAGTGTCGGATGGGGAAGTGGGAATCGGGTTATCGCTGCTAGCGAGTCTGGGTGACGGTGATAGCGATGACGATTCTGAGGACGTTCACGGTGGTCGAAATGCGTTGGCTGTTACAGCTAGTAGTACGGAGGACAATTTTACAGACTCCAGCGGTGAGCGGCGGGCCTTTTCGCCGTCGCCTATCTCAGAAGATGCCATGGCAGCGTTTCCTCGACCCCCCTCCACGCAAATTGCTGTCGCGACATCATCCGATCCAATCAACCCGTTTGGAACCTTTGGTCAGAGTGTAGCATCTACAGGCGTTCGTGGCAGGCTGGATGGCCTTTTTGAAAATTTAGGGCAAGGGTCATATGACGCACATTCTTCAATAGCGAGCTCAGAATCTCTTGGAACAGATTCTGCTGAATCGAAAGAGACAAGTTCCTCAGAGAGTGGTGGGGCTACTGCCCAGGGTCATTCTTCGCAGCTGGCCAAATCGGTACAATCACCACCTCCAACTAGAGCCTCTGTTCGTTCAGACTCCATTTATTCTTCTTCTAGCCAAAACTCGCGGTCCATCCATTCTACTTCCCCAGATCTGCCTGTTTCTTCCCCTGCCTTCCCGTTACATAATTTCAAGTTCCCAGCGCAGCGGCCTGAACCCGATGCTAATCCTTCGACGGTGGCATCTTCCTCTTCGATACCTCCACCACATTCTCCCACCCTTTCTCATACATCTGGTGCCTCAGCGAGTGAGTGGGAAGGTGCTTCTGATATCTACGATAATTATCTCTACCGCTATTCGATGGCATCGAAAAGTTCGAGGCTCTCCCAAATGAGCATGGCCTCGCGATCGGGTTACAACCATAGGAATGTCCCCTCAACTTCTACCATGCCTCCTGCTGCAATTGGAGGTATGGTTGGTGCGCTGAATTCCCCAACTACAGCAAACTTTCGTCCTCAGAATGGTGCTAGTACTGGGGTTGACGTGGCTACCGAAAGCTCCACGGAGCGTCCCAATGTGGAAGAGCCTTTAAACAGCTCTCTTTCTGCTGATTCAACTGACACCAATGCTACTATCACTCCCTCCCAAATTCCACCCCGGTATGATTCCTTAACGATGCAAAGAGCTCCCAGTGTCATTGCCTCTTTACGGTCTCTCAGTTCACGCCGCTCGGTTGGTTCGGTGGACTCGCCTCATCATTCAGAGGACGAGTCTGATGATGAATCCATCTACTCTAGATTATCGTCCAAACCCTCACTTTCTCTGCTTGAGGCCCACGCAGCAGCCTTGCTTGCTCCTGAAAACCAAGGCAAGGTTAACACAACAACGGCCCTAAATGTTATTAAAAATAGCCCTTCGCCAAACACCTCATCGTTTGGGAACATTCCGGCGATTCCAAGCAAGACTACCGGTCGAAGACCGTCGCCATTGGATCTAACCAAAGATCAAGCCCGAACTAGTACTGCCGGCAACGCCAATGATATGATTGGTCCTTCGCCATTATTGCACACTCATTGGGGAAGTCCTGTCAGCTCAACTGGTTTGAGCACTGGAAGCATGTACGACGACGGGAGTAGTGCAGGATATCCCACTCCACCGCTTACGGAAGTGCGAGGATCAGACGATGAAAAGAGTAAAGTATTGAGCTCACTCAAGGAGGGGCAGCGGGAATTTCGCACAGCTGACACGGAGGATAACATGCAGAATGCTCTCGATTCATCTACTTCGACCATAACACGGTGAGTTGGGCTCGGTTTTTTCATTACTTCTAGATTCTTACAGTTGCTCCTGAAGACCTCTGGTAATTGAAGATGACGAGGAACTGCCTTCACACGCGATAGATCCAGATGAGGGTGAGTTAGACATGAGTTTAACTACGGTGGAAACTGTAAACGTACAGTTCGGCAATGACACTCGGGCATCCGTTGATAATTCTCATACCACTTCAAAGAGCAAAAACGAGTCATTGGGAGTGCTACCTCTTTCCATTACTTCCAATTCTTCCCTTCCAGGAGATCAATTTACGCCCGGTTCACCGCTTTCCGGGTCGTCTCCTGTGTCTGCGATTTCCCCGTATTCCCCGGGTGATCTTCCAATGGACCTTTTACCTCCTGCGCCATCGCAATTTCCTCCGCCTTCTCCAACACAAAGCCAACCTATTTCACGGCCTTCTCTGGCCGAGCTTCGAGGTTACGCTGGTTCCGCCGTTCAAGGCCAGCGTCAGTCGCTTTTCCTTCCCCATCCAAATGCACCCAAAGCTCCCCTTGAAAGCCCTGGTCCAATGTATATCAGAAAAGTTGACAGTTTTCAGCCCAGTCAAGTTCGACAGGGACCTGATCCCAGAAAAGTGGCTTCGAATGTTCTCCGCATGGTTCTCGAAGCTCCACCGCCACAGTTTCCATCAGTTATGTTACCTCCGCCTTCTTCTATGCCTATCCGAGGTACCACTAAAAACGGCAATGCTCCTAATCCTCCTGCACCTCCTCCTCGTGGGCCGACTATATATGCCCGGGTAGATGTAGACTTGGCCTCTTCAAATGGGCCCGTACCTATCACTTTCAGTGTGGAACCTATGGGTCCTCCTCCACTTCCTATTCTGCGGGCGCAGGATAATATGAACCCAATACAACCTTCTCTACAGCAGTCACCTCCTTCACCGCGCCACCCGCCTCCAGCCCTTAGTCAACAGTACCAGCAATCACAGTCTCCGCAAATGCTCAATGTCAAACGAAGTGTAACTGCATCTGCATCCTTGCCTAGTTCTTCCAACATGCGCACGCCCTCCCAGGCGCCCTTCGTAGCTCCTCAAGCGACGTCAGGTTCCGTCATTCCCAGAGAGAGTTTTACGTCCCAAACTCCCAAACTGAGACCGAGATCGAAGAGTTTTTCTGCAGGTATAACATCTACTGTAAAGGACACCCCGTCATCGTGAGTTTCCATTAATTAAATGGTACGTTTCAACTCATTTCGCCATTCACTAGCATCCCAAGTCCCCCACCCTTACGTTCCCGAGGGTCCTCAACTTCTTTATCATCCACGCCACTGGTGCCACCGACAACTCCCTCGTCGAACTCATCACCCTTACGACCGTCCTCGTTGAGTAGACCTGCATCGAACTCTAAGCTTCGCAATGTGTTTTCCCTGTCACCTTTGTCGTCTATGCCTTTCAGCAATAATTCAAGGACCGCCTCATTAAGTGGCGGTGGAATCAAACCGCCCTCTAGTCCATTGGCATCTGGTTTTGGTCCAACGACCACTGGAGTTCCAAGCCAGTTGCGGAAAGTCACATCAATGGCTTCGCTGCCCAGTATGTCATCTTCGCCTTCGCGAAGAACATCAGGTTCAAAAGCTGCCACAAATATCGGTTCCGACGATTCACAACCAGTATCCCCCACTGTCCGGAAATCGAATGATCAACCATCCAGTGGTGGAAGAGACTCGGATGTCATGTCGTTAGCGAGCTCTAGGTCTCAAGCAATTTCACCACCTCTTGTTACTCGACGGCCTTCCTTGCAGTCAAAATTCTCGATGCCTAACTTGCGCAGGGGCCGCCTCAGTCGAGATGACGGTATTGGCTCGTCAATCACTGAAAATGAGACGGTACAGGTCAAAGACATGGATTTCGAACTTGTAAGACCCAACTTCCCGATTGCCGGTAGTCGTTCCAGTGAGGATTCGAGCTCTGCAGGATTTGGTAGGTCATCCGAATCTAGACCCGCAGAAGCCGTGCATCTCAGATCTGAAAGTCCTGCGGTGTCAGTATCGTCAGGCATATCGGGTACATCTCGAATCACCGCTGGAGTTTCATCGGACTCTGCTGCGTTCCGTTCAAAGGCGTCGAGTAAAGCCTCGGACTCCGAAGCTTCTATGGATGCCCATCGGCAGCGAGAGCAGAAGTGGATGTTGCTGATATCTACTGTCCCGGCTGCGCAAGCACGCAAGAACAAAAAGGTGCGGAAGCTGCTCGGAGAAGGCGTCCCCTCATCTGTGAGGTATCTGGTTTGGTCACACCTGACGAATGCAAAATCAAAGGGCGTGGCCGGCGTGTATTCGCAGCTAAGCAAAAGAGTTCGGGTCGCTGCATTCGCGGATATGGAAAGAGATGTGAAGAGGTGTTTCGGGGAGCATCCTCATTTGCAATCTACGGAAGGCCCGTTAGTGAGTCTACTGCAGGCCTACTTAACTATGGTCCCGGACGTGCAATATTCTACTGGTCTGTGATTTCTATATTTTCTACGGTAAAGCTCATCTTTTGTTTTCCTTCAGGTCTTACTTTGATCGCAGGACACACGCTTCTTCTTGCTCCTGAAGAGGATGCGTTCTGGATTTTTGTCTCCATGATGGACTCCGCCCTCCGCCCTTACTTCTCTCCTCATTCAACCCAGATGGAGGTCGATGCGGCGCTTTTCAGTCGTGCGCTTGAGGCAAATGATGTACAAGTGTCGAAGAAAGTTTTAGTCGATATGAGTATGAATCCCGCTCACATTTGTTTCTCCTGGTCAGTGAATGATCAAAAGCTTTACATTTGATTTCCAATATTCGATTTCTCTAGGTTTACAACGTTATTCGTCGGTAGTTTGCCCGGTGATTATGTTAATAGAGTTTGGGTGAGTATCTACTTGATGCAAACTGGACATCCGCTGAGTTTACATGCTTCTTAGGATCTGTTTCTCTTTGAAGGTACGAGTGACAAATCTTTTTGTTTCCGCTTGAAACCCACTGGTCCGTAGGAGTCCCCATCCTGATTCGCGTAGGCTTGGCTATTCTCTATTGCTGTCGTCGTGCTATTCTAGAGGCTACGTCTGAAGATGCTGTTTTATACTATTTGAAACGGCCTTCACCAACTTGGCTACCTCCTTCCCCTGATGCTTTTGTTACGCTTGCTTTCTCATTTAAGGTCAAGGATGATGACGTGCGGAAGCAAAGGGTGAAGATGGAAAAACAAGTCAAGAAGCAAGCCCAAGGCCAGGGTACACGGTTCATTGCCAATAGCAGTGGAATCTCTCTTCCCCGGGACGGAAAAAACTAAGAACAAGCTTCTGGGTCTTTTTGATCTTTCTTTCCTTTCGCCGATATGTATTCACAACAGTTCTTGCATATTCTCTTGTCGTTTTCCAATCTCACGTATCTCATGCATTTGTTACGTTCATTTTCTTTACGTCTTTCTCTCATTTATCAGACGTTATCTTTATCGTAATACTTAGTCTTGTCGTTTTCGCTTTCGCTGCGTATGCAATCCAAATATTATTACATGACATGTGTATTTCTATTAGCTAGATGAGGATTAGTGTTCCTCGCTGTAATTAGTCCTTGGGCCATCCCCACAAATGCTGCTGAGTACCTGAAGCGCGGTATTTCTATCCCGCTCCAAAATATGACTTGTACCCATTCCAATATTGAATATTGAAGGTTCATCATATAAAGAGAAAAGATCTTACAGATGCCGTCGAGGACCTACCTGGGCAGAGGAAGAGAGTAGTGCCGCTGAAATCGCCTCCGAAGAACTCCAAGAAACGGTAATGTGTTCCCATAACCTCCAAGCGAATGGGATAAAGAAAAAAGTTCGCACGTCTTACAGCCGGTAACTGAAGCTCACAGTGCAGCGTGCTGAATTCTGCTATGATGGTCCCTTGAAATCATCTCTTATCGAATGTCAACAAACATCATTTCCTTCTTCCTTCCACTCTTGCTCGGCTTTGTTTCTGTCTATGGCTGCCCCAAGATCACAACTTGCAAGTGCACACCTTTCGACCCATGCTGGCCATCACAAGCAGCCTGGTCCACCCTCAACGAAACCGTCGATGGGCGCCTTATTGCCACCATTCCGCTAGGAAGTCCTTGCCACGAGCCGACCTTTAACGCGACGGAATGCGAATATCTGCAGGAGCACTGGATCGACCCTACCCTCCATTTGCCTTCGAGCAGTAGCGTAATGGCGCCGTTTTATGCCAATAGGAGCTGTGATCCTTTTACGACTACGGATAGCCCGTGTTTGCTGGGAAACTACGTTGGTGAGTTTGATCATGACTATGTATGCAAGTAATCGCGACGGCAGATGGCTAATATGGCATCTTAGCATACGCAATAAATGTTTCCGAGACCGCTCATATAGTAGCAGGCCTGCAGTTTGCACAGGAGCATAACATCCGGTTAGTCGTGAGAAATACAGGTCATGATTACCTGGGCAAATCCACTGGGTAAGCAGTCGCGAATCGAACATGAAATTGTGAATAGACTCATTGGCTGTGTGCAGGGCTTTCGCTCTTGGAATCTGGACTCACTACCTTAAATCGATTGAATTTATTGATTACAATAGAACCTACTACACTGGCAAAGCCATCAAGATGGGGTCTGGCGTCGAAGGTTTCGAGGCCAATGCTGCAGGCCAGGTCGCGGGCTACCAGATAGTTGGCGGTGAATGTCCTACTGTTGGTATTGCTGGAGGCTACACGCAAGGCGGCGGTCACTCGGTCCTGGGCTCCTATCATGGTCTTGGCGCAGATCAAACGCTTGAGTTTGAGGTCGTTCTTGCAAACGGCTCCATTGTGACTGCGTCGCCGGAAGAGAACAAGGATCTATTCTGGGCGATGAGTGGAGGTGGTGGAGGTACATACGGAATATCAGTCTCTGTGACGTCGCGAGCACACCCGGACACAAACGTGACTGCAGCATGGATTGTTATGAACCAAACTGCTTCCCCGGACAACGCTAGCTATTACGACGCAATCTCCTCATTCTACGCTCTTTCACCCGCCATCACAGCCGCCAACGGCACCGTCGTCAGCTTCGCCGCCCCAGACTCGTTCTCTGTCGCGCCTGCAGTCTTCCCTGCCGCCGCGTCCGAAGAGATAGTTCGCGCGATCCTCAAACCATACACAGACAAGCTTACCGCGTTTAACATTTCGCACTCTTACACTCTGACCACTTTCCCAGACTACCGCACTTTCTTTGACACCGCTTGGCCGGACCTTGACTTCTTCGCCGTTGGTGTCGACCAGTACGGCAGCTACCTCCTCCCGCGCAACATCTACACAAGTAACGAAAACCTCTCCAAACTGAATTCCATCATTTCCGATTTTAACTCCCAAGGTGCGACTTTGACTAGTGTTGTCATCGACGTCTCGCGCTTCGCCACGCAATCCGACGGCATCCGCGCAGTGCTGCCCGCGTGGCGCAACGCACTGAGCCACAGCATCGTCTTCTCACCGTGGTCCTTCGATCCCAGCGCGTGGGATCAGATGCTAGAAAACCAGCGCACCATTACGAATAACGTTTTCAAGCTGAAGGCCATCGCGCCAAATTCAGGCGCGTATGTCAATGAAGGGGATGGGAATGAACCGGAGTGGAAGGAGGTGTTTTGGGGAAGCAATTACGAAGGCTTATTGGAGGTGAAGAAGAAGTATGATCCCGAGTTTTTGTTCTTTGCGAATAGGGCGGTCGGAAGTGATTATTGGACTGTGGATGAGAGCGGGAAGATGTGTAAAAGCTTCGTTGGTCAATAAATGCCTAATGGATCGCCATGTCACGAAATCAGTGGCATGCATCGCTCATCTTGACCGAAAGTCCTGCATGAATAAGAGCTCTCATCTCCGAATAATCTCCATTTTACTTTTGTACTCGAGCGAACTGGCCTGAGAGATCTTGACCACTCGGTGCCAAAGCGATTGTTCCTGTTTCTGATCTGTAGAGTCGGGATGTAGAGTACATGCGAGGCACCGTTTTCACCGAGTCGTTGTGACTGACGTTCCCAGAGAGCGTACACAGCTGGCATGAAACCATGGTACTGAGATACCAAAAGGCTTATTCCAGAATCAGGACTTTCCTGACTAATGTCACAGCACGTACTTGAATCCCCCCTTCCCAGCACCGAAACCTGCCTCCTTCAATGTCCTTTTGAATGCCTCGATCATCTCCAGGGATGTCTTACAAGTAGCACTAACGCCCTTTCCAACAATCTCTCCACCACCCGCCGATCCCACGATTTCGCTCCTTCAGTCGCAAGCACACCAGGGACGTCTTTCCGGACTTGTGTTATGGTGTTGTAGTGTTATACACTTGGCTCGCTGCGCCGTCAGGAGCTGTGGGAGGTTCGTTTGCGAGGCGATGATTCAGGATGAGAGGGCTCATTCGAAGGCGGGAAGAGGGCGAGGAGACGATGGAGTTTTGTGCAAAAGGGACGGGTAGCTCTTCTTTTGGCTATGACAGTAGCGAAACAACTAGCTCCTCGAGCCCCGTCCCATTTAGAAAAACATACGACACCCAAAATGGCTCGTGCTCACCTGCCTCCTCCTCACCCTTGGCCTTATCGTCCACCGCCCTCACGTATAACCTGCCTGCCTACCCAGACTCATGTCGTCATGATACGCCAGGATATATCACCATGTCCGAGTCTGGAGATGTCTCTCTCGATGATGCTGAGGTTTAAATATCGGAAATCATTTACTTTTTACGAAGAAATCATCGACTGTCTTGACGCTTCAAATTCTGCTACTCTTGTCAGAGCTTCAAGCAGTTTCCACTAACATTGTTTGGGATTGTGAAGTTCTCAATTCCCATGTAATCTCGATTTTCTGCGGGACGCACGATCTTCTAATCTTAAAATATCACAATACTCTCAGACGCGGGGCTCCGAATGCTATAATTACGGTTGTGTTCGGATGGAAATGCTGTTGTTCGGAGATGCAGAGCAGTTGTTTTATTCTCATAGGAAGACTGCGATTCGCCGAGATGGAACCAGTGAATAAAGGGACTGATACTATGTCGTCTGCCAGTCTCTTTACTTCACATCCATCATGGGTGACGTTTGCAAAGACTCCGGCTACGACTACGACCTTGACGTCTTGATCATTGGAGCAGGATTCGGTGGAATATATCAACTTTACCAAGTTCGCCTCCTTAATCTACGTGCCAAGATATTCGAAGCTGGCTCTGACCTTGGAGGAGTATGGTTTTGGAATTCTTACCCTGGAGCAAGAGTGCGTCTAAGTCTCAGAGGGCAGGCCATACTTAATTTTTGACGATGGAAAAAAGGTAGATGTGCCCGTCCCCGCGTACGAGTTCTCTTTGAAGGAGATATGGGAAGACTGGTACTGGACAGAACGGTACCCTGGCCGAGATGAACTACTTGCTTATTTTGCACATGTGGAGAAGAAACTGGATGTGAAAAAGGACATATCCTTTGACACAAGAGTGGTTGAAGCCCGTTTCAATGGCAGCGAAAACAAATGGACTGTATGGGCGCAGAACGGAGTGGTGGCACGAACAAAGTTCTTAGTGACATGTTTAGGATTTGGCTCGAAACCCTACATTCCAGATTTCCCAAACCTTTCTTCCTTTCGTGGATGTTGCGGCGTGCATCACACTTCACGATGGCCACAAGATGGGCTGGATTTTAAGGGAAAGCGTGTTGGAGTGATAGGAACTGGTGGGTATTTATTGACTAGGGTGATTAAATCTTTCTTCTTGTCTGCGTCAAATAGGTGCATCTGGTGTGCAGATTGTGCAAACTCTTGCTAGCAAACCTGCAGACGAAGGCCCACAAAGATTGACAGTTTTTCAGCGAACCCCGAACTTGGCAATTCCAATGCGCCAGGATGGACTTGATAAAGAAATGCAAGACAAGGCAAAAGCTTTCTATCCAGCTTTGCTCAGAAGAAAACGCCAAACAACCGGTAATTCAAACTTGAATGTCTGCCCTGGCTGGTCTTGACTTCACAACTTGCGCACTTAGTTGGTATCCACTACGACAGATTTCCCAGGAACTTCTATGATGCTTCGCCAGAAGAACGCCTCCTTCTTCTGGAGGAACTCTGGAAAACAGGCGGATTTTCCTTCCTATTTGCAAATTTCAACGATGTATTGACCAATCCAGAGGCAAACAAGGAGGTATATGCTTTCTGGCGAAAAAAAGTCCACGAACGAATCAAGAGTCCCCAACTACGTGAAAAGCTAGCTCCAACCTTGCCGGTACATTTCTTTGGGGCCAAGAGGTCAGACCGCGTCAGATGTGATCTAGAGAAACGGACTAACAATTTATTGAAGGTCAAGCCTCGAGATGCAATATTACGATGTCTATAACCAACCTCATGTTGAACTGGTTGACATCAAAACCTGCCCTATAGTGGAGATTACCCCAAATGGTGTCAAAACCGCGGATGGAAGGGAGCATGAATTAGATCTCATCGCTCTTGCCACAGGATTTGACAGTGTCACCGGAGGTCTACTAGATATCAGAATAACAGGAACTGACGGGATAAGTTTGAAGGAAAAGTGGAAGGATGGGGTCTATACTTATCTCGGGTTAATGTGTGCAGGATTCCCAAACTTATTCTTTGTGCACGGACCACAGTCGCCAACAGCGGTGTGTATTGGACCGACATGCTCGGTATGTTGTCTCTTCATTTTTCAATCCTTGAAGAGTGTCATAAATCGGAGGTGCAGGAAACCGAAGGTGATTGGATTGCCGATTGCATCAGAACCATGACAGAGCATAATCTCGCCTGCATCGAGCCTACTCGAGAAGCAGAAATCTCTTGGCGGGAACAGGTCTTGAACGAAGCTTCTACACGGTTAATCGGCACAGCTGATTCGTGGTATGTCGGGGCAAATGTGAAAGGGAAAAAAAGGGAAATATTGATGTATACCGGAGGGGCAGCCAAATATATACAGATTTGCAAGGAGGTAGCAGAGAAAGGGTATGAAGGCTTTGTGTTTTCGCCGTGAACGTAATGTAGCACAAATTTGTGTTTAGAGTCGCGAGCGCTTAATTAGTGGCTGTTTCTTCCCGGCGCGTCGCGCTCATGCTTGCGGGCTGAATAGACCATGTCGCAGCATATATGCGAGAGGGAGCACAGCAAGACTTACCTCCTCGGTACTGCAAAGCCATTGAGACCCACATGCCGAATCTGCTCTTTATAAATTGACGAAAAAAATATATATATTCGCGATAATATGAGCGGGGATGCTAGAAGTCGCGGATACCCTCAAATGAAAGGATGTACGGCACTCCGACACCTCCGTGCTTCGCACCCTGGCCAGGGACAAGACCACTGCGATAACAAAAAATGTAGGCATAAAGAGTCACCTTCGTGCTCGATACAGGGCTTTATCCATACGAGTCTTTAGCAAATACCATACAGTGACTGAAGTTGAGAGGCGTCGGATCTACTGCACATGTCTCCTGCTCCTTTGGAATCCGGAGTGCTGCAAAGAAAAGTTGTTCTGTTGCGACTACAAATTAAGCATTAGCATTCTGAATCGCAACAATTCTTCAGACACCAGCAGACCGCTCCCAAGAATGTGCCTGGAATTTCACCGCCGCGACGTGAACGTTTAGTCGGACGCTTCACATTATGTCCAATATATTTCATTAGGAAGGTTTCAAAGACAATGTTATCCTTGATTGTCTTTGCAAAGAGGGCTTGATCGACGACTTCCTACGCATGCAGTGATAGATGAAAGTGAATATCTAGCTGCTGCAGATATACACTTCGATAAGCTTGCCAAGAGCCGCCTGAGTTCCCCTCCCATCAACGCAGCAATTTCCTTACTCTGGGTTTCTACTGGTACGTCTCATACTGGTTATCATCATCCAAATTCCATTCCACAACATCTCCATTCATATCATCTTCGTCGTACGCCAAGATATCCTCGCCGAAACCTTGTCGGTTAAATCGCTGAACCAATCCGGCCTCATTGTCATCTTCATGCTCTTCGTTGGTTGTGGGAGATGTAGAAATTGAATTGAGAATGGTGCTGGTGCTGTTTTCCAATGGTGTCAGGACGGAAGGGCGAGATGGGGGAGGATGCCTGCTTGATCTGTAAATGATTGTCATCGAGCAAAGAGAAAATAAGTAACATACCAGAAATCCAATAATACACCACAAAGTTTCTCCAAATTTTACTTCCTCAAAACCTTCATGCCCAAGGAAATACATATATCGAATAACGGCTGTTTAGTCTTGCACTTCTGTCAAAAAAAAACGGCACATCTAAAAGGGAGCGAGATGAAAAAGCTCACAAGCGAGACTCCAAAGGTTTTCCATCAGGTCCAAAAGGAGGCTTGAAATAGACAAGTGCGTTGCGGGAAGCGGGAGGAGCGGGAGTGGGCGAGATGAATGATGAAAGTTGAAGAAACGGAATGTTGAGTTCTTGATTCGGCGCGTTAGGCGAGTTTGGAAGGGCTGAATCGATTTGGATAGTGTACAAGGGTCCGGTAGCTCTTCTTCTGTCAGCTATGACAGTAGCGCAGCAACCAGCTCATCGACCCCCATCCATCTGGCACCTTTACAAAAACGCACGACACCCAACACGGTTCGTGCTCACCCACCTCCTCCCTAACCTTGGCCTACACATCATGAATAACCTGCCTGACTGCCATACTTCTTCCACGCGCGGCAGTGTGTGTGTTTACTTGTTATTTCGAGTCAAAGTCGGGTAAAAATGAGGAAGAAGAAAGGGTTTTTCGCTCCAGCAAGTAAAATGTCACGTGACATTACCCGAGGACGCAATTATCATTTCTCAAATTAAAATTTTTTGAGCGGATGGCTTCACCGTTGGACGGCCTGCCCCAGGAACTCCTGGATCACCTCATAGACCTTCTCCAAAGCGACATACCTTCACTCAAAACATGTGCTCTCCTTGGTAAGCGTTGGCTTCCGCGCGCCCAAGAATACTTATTCCGCACACTCTCTCTCCCATGTCGCCGTGACACTCCAGGATATATCATCATGTCCGAGTCTGGAGATGTCTCTCCTGATGATGCTGAGGTTCGAATAGCGGAAATTATTCAATTTTTGCGAAAAAATCGACGACTGTCTTCTATCGTCAAGTGTTTCACACTTGACGCTCGAAGTTCCGATACTCTTGTCAGAGCTTCAAGCAGTTTCTTGTCGGAGCTCCCCTTTAGAGAATTAACATCGTTTGGGATTGTGATGTTCCCTCTGGGGGAACTTAAACAGCCGGGCCTCACGTACATCGAGGAGCTCTTAAAGCTCAATAACGCCTCCCTGTCTTCTCTAGCCTTTGAATTGACTGGGATTGCACATCCCGTGCAGACCCTCTTCAAGAGTTGCACTCCAACTCTTCGCAATCTCCGTCATTTGTACCTTCATGATATAGGAATTTACTCTGCATGTCCAGAATTGCCAGAGACCCCAGCCGGCGAGCTGCAGCAATTGGACACCCTGCGCATCGGCGGATGGTATTATGCATCTTCGTTTCTTCCTGACTTGTTTTCTAATACTCATGCCTCGCTTGGACTTTCTTCTCGTTTGCACACCCTGCAAATTTCTACAAATCTTTCTCTTAATCCATACTGTCAACTTTGTTTCTTGTGTGGAGAATCGCTTAGAAATCTAGAGTTATCAATTGCACTCACAGGTAAATTACATCTGCTTAGAAGGTCATGGTGCTGAGTAGCATATTGTAGAAGTCACAGAAAGCCATAGAGTCCCATTCAATATGCTTCAAAACCTCGAGTCCTTGCATATAACTTTTAACGAGCGTTACTCCCCTAACGGCCTTTCTCTACTCCTGGACATATTTTCCAGTCGGCCTGCGCTCAAGCAGTTGAAGCTCAATTGCTCTCACTCCGCTGCCCAGTTCGTGAATCGAGTCCGGACAATTCTCACCGCAGAAGTCGATGATGCATTGGAGGCATTCATCCTGCGATCTCTCAAACTGGAAAATGTTATTCTAGCTCTTCCCGAAAATCTTTACGACCAGGTAAGCTCCTGGGGGAATCTTGTAGAAATGATCCCAATGGCTACGAGAACCGGGTTGATGCACCTAGAGCATCTGAGCGCATGAGGCTTCTGTCTTTGTCGCGAAAGCGGAGCAACGGCTGTTGGATGATTAGATTATTTGAAATGTATATCCGGTCTCCGCTTTACGGAGCAAAAAATATAGAACTACCACTGAATGTACAAGTTGAACTGCCGCGGCTCCTTAAACAACTTTGAAGCCAAATTGGAGCGACAATACACCCATGGAAAAAGTCAAGTGCTGTTCGTCGAACCTTGTCAGAACTAAAAGTAATCACTGAGAGACTAAAAAGAGCTTTGGACAAGTCAAGTTACTCGATTTACAATCAAATTCCATGACAGCTTATATTTTTGCTTTCTTCGGTTCCAGAGTGGGCAACAGTTCCTACTCCAGGGTCCTTCGACCGTTATTTTATTGGAACGAATGAACAAGAAATGCTTAATCCTGTTGCATAATACGCATATCAGTTCATCTACCTTTCTATATCAATCTCAGTCCTTGCGTAGGTACTATGCTGAAGCTTTTAACAAAGTAGACTTTCCAGAGCTGATAATAACTGATCTATTCTCGGCTCGAATAATGATAATGCCTAAAGATGCCCTCACTGAGGCTCGCGCACCATACCCGCAATTTAACACTCAAGTAGGCCACGATGCAAACCATCGGAATTAAAATCACTAAAATCTAACCAAAATGGCGTCGGATGTAGCTGAAGATCCATGTATATATAGAATGGGGGACTTCTAAATATTCTCGGTCTTCATGCAGTCCAATTGGTTCAGTGATAGGACGATGGCGCCGTTTTAAGCATTTCATATCTTGAGGAGCATTCCTTAACTGCATCCTTCTATCCATACCCGATTACCCGCGACAATGGACCTATATTCCCAAGGGCAATCTGCTTGACGGAATTCGCACCTGTATTAGACGCAAGTTCGCATCATTCAATTTGAGTCGCTGAACTTCTCCTATCTCCCTGGAGCATAATCATAATTTTACATTCCTCTACCCCTATTCTGGGTTCACATCGGTTTTCAGTCGCGAATGGTGTCCTACACAGTACAATACAGAAATCAACTAATTTTACTGGTATTCTGCGGCCAGGGATGTATTTGTTTGTCCAGGTCCACTTGCATCGAATGGGTCAATCTAATAATCTATTCCATCACTGACCTTATCGGCGGTGCTCTGGGTAGGGGACCATCATGTCAAAGTGAACCAAACGTAGGTCAGATGGTTTGCATGTTCGTTTTCTTACCACCCCTCTGACCTCTGAACTCAATTCTCGATGCCTCCGCCGCTCTAGCCATAATGAACGTGGGAACAACAAGTAGTCCTGCCCTTGATTCTTCCGGGGCTGGAAATCTACTGAAAATTCCTGCACTCACGGGGCGGAAAGAGATGCTATTTTGTCGGGGTTGCCTGAGCTAAATTAAAATATGGCTCGGTAGGCTGAGGAAGGTCGGACATGATCGAATACCGAGACATCTTTATGCATCTAGCCAACATCTAGCCAATGATCCCTGGCGCTCCTAGGCCGATTGATGGCCTTTAGACAGTAATCTTCTGCTAATCGATATCTTTGCAATTCTCTTCTCCTCGTTCAATTTTATTGATTTGGCTGCATTTTCACATAAAACGATCCCGTTACGACCCTTGGTTTCTGTTTTTTTGTTTGTTTTTTCTTTACGTTCGGCACGGTTTATTTTGATACTTCAAATGTGCTATCATCTCGTTTCCATGCTGCTCGTACTCCACGCTTTTCATCATGGTAGACCTTGTTTTAGGAATTCCATTCCAGCTTTCGTATCGGGTTCGGGGGTATCATGCCCCCCTCTTCATTTCGCTCGGTTGGAGAGGTCTACCAGATCTTTTTCCTTTTATGTAGGACAGTCAGGTTCGATCTAGAGCTGGGTTGACTTACAGTATGCATGGATTATGAATCGACATATTCTGTCTGAATGCTATTACCTACAGGTGTTCTAATAAAATCCGACCAAGATGATAAAAACTAATCTCCACTCCACCTTACGACCGTATGGCCGATTGATACGAGTCTGGTCATTGCTGTAAAAACCAGTTCTTCCCTACTATGGTAGTGCATTGGTCTAGCAACTAATCTACATTTTCCCTTGGTTGTTCAATTGTTCACGAACCTGAATTTTTGTCTGACCATGACAATTAGATGCCTCTGTGCATATCTCCAGGATCCCACAAAATTGGTGAGGCAAAATGAAGGCGCATATATACACTTTACCACCTTTAGCGTTGACAAATGTCCATAATTGGCACAACTTCCTTACTAGCGACCGAGGGTCCTTTCCAATCCGACGCAGACGGGCTTTTGGTCGCGAATATATAGCTCCGACGCGAATTTCAGAATGCAATGAGGCATTTGAAGGTTTAGCCCACCGGGCTGCAGGGTGCTAGATCTTCCTCCTTCCACTCCAAGTTTCTGCAGTCACCACGTATGATGTTGTAACTGCATTCTTTACGGAATCTGATATTCAATAGTACATATTCATCAGAATCCAATCCGGTATTTATTGAAACTTTGGACGACGGTGCAGTACCGCCTCGAAGAGGGGCGCCGCTCTCCGAGTAGTTAACGTTTTGCTTCGCCCCAAACACCCGCTGTACGGACGTTGACACTGAAGTATACCATGAGGGAGCATACTCATCCACTGACGCCGCCCCCTGAAAATTCTCTTAATTTGGCCATTCAAGGTGATTTGCTAGCGGGAGGTGAAAGGGAACAATGATGACATGCTTGCGCACTCACCGGCGCCCTCATAATGCACATCTCCCCATGGTTCATAGGATACGTACTAGATTTCGATTCGGATTGATAAATTATTCCAAGTTCCCTGAGATACTCAGTGTTAATCCCGCCGTCCCTGCGTCTTGGGAGTGTGCATTTATGATGCTGGAGGGCGCAATTAAACCTTTTTCGAGTATTATCGAAACAGCGCTTCGATCGGCGAATATGGTAAGAATGAAGAGAGGGTTTCGATGCGCCCTTGATTTTTTGCCATTACTCGCTGTGCATTCAAAGGTTTATAAGAGAAGAAGAGTGAGCCACACACGAATCACTGCCAACTGAACCACTGTGCGTGAAAGAGGGAGTAACGAACAATACGCCGCATGCATCCAGTATGACAGGGGACTTGTTCGTTAACCTTCATTGCTCAACTTTGATGCGCTGAAGAATGCATATATCGGGACAGCATAATGACACCTTTGTTACTATATTGAGAACGAAATGACGCTGCGTAATGAGAGTAAGATTCTTGCTTTCAAGCTTTTTCTTCGTTTCCCAGAGCGGTGTTCAGGAGGTTAAGTGTAAGTGCTGTGCATAGATAGGCTCTGTCTTCCGCAGGATCCGACTTTGGCCATCTAGCCGGGTCTTCAAGCTTTCAAGGGTCCGAGGAACTCTGTTTCTGGTCCAGTCTGCGGAACTTGAAAAGCATTCCAGCGCAAACTTAAAAGCGTCGTGGCGCCGCCCAAAATCTGCACATGATTCAGTCTATGTGTTTCTCTCACCGAGGATAAAAAGGTCGTAGATTCAGTTGGAACGCGAGCCTAGCGGGGGAACCACGATCTTGGAAAAGCTCGGGTACATTCCTCGTCGGACTCTTCTTGCACAGTCATGGTGGATTCCTTCGCACCTAAGAGGTTGCGATAAACTATACATATATGGTAGTTTCCGATTCGAAAGCAAAAACAGATGATTAGCGTGATGGTCCTCCGTAAAGATAATCCGCCGAGATTCTCGTCACAGGACATTTAATTTTCCACTTGACAGCCAGAGTCTTCCTCGACAAATGCAGCAGTCTGTATTCTTCTTACATTGTTCTCATTGGGAAACAATGGAACTGGTATCCACGATCTTCAGGTACTCCAAAACTGTTAGCGTTCGTTTCGGAACCTTGTGTGCTTGTGCTTTTTGTTTTCCATATGAGAGGAATTATATCGGAGGCGCAATGTATGTATATGCAACGGAAGGAAAGTGACGGCTTTTTGCCTCCCATTCAAAAATCTACGGCGGTGCAATTCTGGGGATATGAGCAAGTGGACAATCACATTCGATCCGAATTACCTTCTTGATCAACAATCTACCTGATTGATGGCGTCCATGGCGTCCTGCACGAAACGTAAACTTAAAATATGTATAGTGCGCCCCTCTGACTCTGGAGTTTTGCGGTAAAAAAGGACTCTTTGTTCAAAAATAACCATACATATTATAATATATAGCATACGAATATGGTGCGAATGGATAAAAAAGAAAATTCAACAGGTTGCAGTGGTATACAAGAAACAAAGCATGATAGACGACAGGCGGGAGAGGGAAGGGTAACTATCATATCTAGCGGCGGCGGAGGGAGGCAATAGCAAGATGAATGAATGCAGGAACCAGTGCCAGATACAAAACAAATAAAATAAAATGGAGATGGTATTAATGCTGATGGAGGGGACACACGATAACGAGATAGTTCGGGAACACCGTGGAGCAATCAGAATAAAGGATTAAAAGGAGTGGAAAGAAATCAAAGCAAACAAAAGTGAGAGGATAAGGTAAAAAAAAAAAAAGACAAGTATGTGCAAAAGAATGAATAAAATAAAAGACAAGTAGTGTCGATTACCCCGACGCCCGACAGATAATAAATAACTGGAGAGATAGTTAACGATATGCGCACAAGGAAAGACAATGTACAAGATGCCAGTTGAAAGCCTTTTTTTGTAAAATCCCGGATAGCGAGCACAGTACACGAATAACGACAGTGAAAATAGCCCTATTCAGTTATTGAGGAGTACCATATCCTGATCCAGGTGCAGAGCCATTATTCGACGCCGTTCCCTCGCTGAAATAATGTGGTTGGTCCTGACCGGGAGCTGGTAGACGCGGACTATGATTCGGAAGGTATCCCGCCCCATTCGAATACATCGACTGGTTACCGCCCTGACTTGAGAAAGGATTGCCCGATAATGAAGGGGGAGCAGACAATGGTACAGAAGAATTCATGTACGACTGTTGCATAGAGTTGGGGTACATATTCATATTACGACCTCCTTGCGAAGGATAATCGAGCGCGGGCATCTGATGGTGATGAGGCCGAGGCTGCGGTAAGCCATGCATCCTACCCGAGCCAATGTAATCAGGGTGACCACCCCCCGGCATAGAGGGCAGTGACATTGGATGATAGAGATTGAGGGAATCGGGTGTAGTGGCGGGCAAAGACGCGCGCCGCCCTAATGGATCTAAAAGACCGGAAAGAGATGTGCTTCGCCCAGTCGGGGGGAAGGGGGCAGTGGTTGTCGGATTAGTGGAGGGTCGTGCAGGGGCGAGGATACGACGTCTGGCCTGGAAAGAGTGGCGCGGGTCAACACATTAATCAAAAAAAAGAAAGCATCGGACGCGAGCAACGACTCACATTGATCATCCAATTGGATACCTGGCTCATGGAGAGACCGGTGGCATGGCAGAGCTGCTTCTTCTCCTCCTCGCTGGGATAAGGGTGGTCGGAGTGACGGTGAAGCCAGGCCTTCAAAAAGTCGGTGGTTTCTTTTGGAAGCTTTCCCCTTTTACGCTGCGGGCGCTCTACCAAGGTAGAGGCGTTGACGGACTGAGATGGACGCGAGGCGGATGATGGAGCAGGAGGCATCTGGGGAGACGAATATGGATGGGCACTAGGAGGAAGAAAATCCGAGTTGGGAAAATTCCACTCGGTTTTTATCCCTGCAGAAAATGACCTGCGATCATGATGGCCCGAGATGCGAGCCGAACCTGCAAACATGTGTGCCTGTGTAGAGGCGCTAAATGATGCATGGCGTAAGCTTTCATCGTATTTAACGGCCGGAGAACTGGATAGCTGCCCCGGGGTTGAACTCGGTCTCACGATTCCGGAAGGCGAACTATTCCAATTGCTGTCCGCATCTGAATAACCGCTAGGATTATTAAAATCTGAAGGGGAACCAAAATGGGAAGAAGGAGTTGTGCCAGAGTTGGGATACGAATCGTATCCGGGAGACAAACCGTAAGACAGATCGGTAGAGAGCTTTGGACGAGATTTATCGTCGTCTGCACTGGGTGGGGGGAAGGTGTAGCTTGCAAGAGCGGACTGAGCAGCGGGAGCATAAGACGCGCGGAGAGCAGGAGGGGGATACGGGGAATGCCTGACGCGGTCGGAGGACAAGGTTGGGAGAGAGGCTCTGCGAAACTCGCTCGCAAGAGGCCTGGAAGGATTATCGTCCTCAAAAGTGGTGAAAATGGAGGGCAACTGGACCTTTGAATCCTCAGACTTTAAATCCCAGTTTGGGTGGTCTGCATCGACTGCAGGACGGTGTTTTTTGGGTTCTGGGTCGTCTGAGGGCGTCATAGGGCGTTTTTCAGGACGAGAAAGTATGCTGCTGTCTGTGTCGGCAGTAGAAGTGGCCGAGCTGGACATGCGACGAGAATCGTAGTCGAGATCAGTGGGACTAGGAATATAAAGTAAATGAGATATACAGGATTGATAAAAAGAAAATATCGAACATCAAAGCTTGCTCAGAAGCGTCGTTGTGGATAAAATGGGATTTTGAGTCGGCTCTGTAACGTCAAGGTGACAGGTGAATGACAGAAAATATAGGGGAAGAGAAAAGGAAAGGAAACGTACAAGGCAAACTGAAGTTGAGCGACGTTATAAGAATTGAGCTCGTTGCCCAGAGATTTAGGGTCGTCAATCATTGGATAAAGGAAAGGGTGTAAGGAAAAAAAAAAATGAGCGACGGAGGATGGGTCCTATTTAAGGTCCTGTGGGATATCTACTCTTCTCGGTACCCAAAGTCGGATCGACCAACAAATTAAAAAAATAAAAATATAATCAAATTATGTAACCAATCCCCATTCTCCCCAACCACCTCCCACCCTCCCAATCTACATATTTTCACATTCATACTCTAAATCTCTTTCTAGGGCGATGCTCCCATCAACATCTTTCAGCGCGCTCTCACTTCATGAACCCCCCAGCGAGACCGTCTCTCTTCTTTTGGTTATATTACTTCGCTTACCGCATTAGGCCTCATAATTCCAGGGCCCTTTTTTTTTCTCAGGCACATCTAAACCAGCGAACCAACTCGCTCGACGAAACAAACCGAGTGAAAAATAACATTGTCAATACTGATAGGTACTATTCATCCTCTCCTCTCCCCGAGGATCCCTTCCAATATCTTTTCCGCCTTCAATCGCTCCTTCTCCGTTACCTCGATCCCGTCCAACATTCGAATCCGTGGACACGCTTGCATCACCAGTCCTCGATAAGCCAGCCTTCCAATATAAGAATCATTCGGAAGGTCTCGTCGAAACTTTGCATCCAACTCTTTCCATCCAGATCTACTTCCTCCCCCTCCCTTTGGTCCATCTTCAGACGGTTGCAGTGCTCCAGGCACATCCTTTACAAGCAGCGGCAAATACCAGCCTAACGTACATGGATTCATCCTGGCACACACACACACACATTTTAATTACCATCTCCAAAAGTATTAGAGGAAATCGTACCTGAAATCCAGCATTTCCACTTCCGGCATCCGTTGCAACAGGCGGATCAGTGCTTTTGTTCCCTTTAGCCTCGAACCGATTATGGTCAATTTTTGTAATCTCGTCAGCCCTGCCAAAGGTCTGGCATCCTCTAAAAAGTTATAATTCAGATTCAGCACCCTGACATTCGGTACCATCCCCGCTAGCCCTTCGGGCAGAACGGTCAGCCTGCAGGCAGCGAGCTCTAGGTACACCAGATTGTAGCACGATTCTGTCAGGAATCTCTGTTTCCCTAACGCGTTACCTATCCAAAAAGTTGATCTTTTTTTTGTCCAAATATCGATCGAATGACCCACCAGAAAGGTAGAGACGCTTCACATCGCGAACATCCCGGGTCACAAATTGACTACACCAGTCATATCAGTTTTGCACAGCTCGAATCAAAACCTCATGCCACTCACTATCCTTTACCGCTCTGATTCCGAAGACTGAGGTTTTCCAGCTTGCCCAGTCGCTCCACTTTGACTAGACTCTTCAACGAATTGTTGTCCAGGTACAGCGTACGAATATTCGGAATAAACCCAGTGTCCAGTTCCGTAAGCCGGTTTCCACTAGCCCGCAGTATTTTCAGTCTGGGCATGGACCCATCCAAGTCCAGCGTCTCTAGCGAGTTACTATCTGCCGCCAGTCAACAAATATCAAAGAGTCAGTAAGGCATTACTTGACCAAAGTTTATGGCAAAAAAAAAAAAAACGACGCCCGCTGTTAAAGCTGCCGGCGGAATGAAATCTACCATAGTATGATGTACAGGTTGCTCGCTTTGGGTGTATCGCGATGGCCAAGAACCGGACGAAACAGGCATCCGAACAAACCAAACTGACTCACTCACCGACATTCAAGGCAATCAGAGATGGCAGTGAAGCCAGACCGACCAGATTATCTAAACGATTCTCGCTGACGTTGAGCATTTCCAGTCGCGTCCTACTCAACTGCGCATCAGTCTTTGTATCATCGACTACAAGACAGAAACACAAGGGAAGCACATAAGCAAAGGGGGAGAACGAACCATCGATACTGAGCAATATCAACCGATCGAATGCGATTGCCCTGTACGCTGAGCTTCACCAAACCATCCAAACGTTCCAATCCTTCTAGGCTGCCGATCCTGTTCCAATCGGCCTTCAACTCCCGAAGATGTCGCAAGCATGATAATTCTAAATCATCAATCGAACAAATTAAGAGTTCGAGCCAACGGAATGAGTGCCACCAAATCAACACGAATTATCGAGATCTCACGAGTTAATGATTCCACATCGTTCCTGCTGATGTCCAGATTTTCTAGGTTTAACAGGTGATGATAAGAAGTCAGCCCTGTCAGACTTGAAAACCGTAAATCACCACCTCGGGAAGACAAAAGCAAATTAGGCTAGGGCAAGCCAGGTAATACTCACCTATTACAAGCGACAGAAAGTGTCCGTACCGAGCCAGGCACCCCGCTGAGCCACGAAAGCAGATTTGAATTCCTGCGAATCCCTTGCCTTGTCAGTATATCACAGACCCAGAACTTTCGCGTAATAGAAGACAAATTCACGTACAACTTGAGACAATCCAGGCGTGGTAAAAACTCCTTCAAACGAGCTACGCTTTCAATATTCTTACCTGAAAGGTCGATGGAGTAAAGTCCCTCCCAGTGCGGTTCAAACGGCTCGACGTCAGTGATAACCTGTACCAGTCGATCGTGAGCGACACCAAATGAGCATTCCGTCAGGAAGGTCGCATTCCCGGAGCCCGTCGAACTTGAAAATCGCGGAGATCTGGAAAAGACGCGTCGCGGGACTCTAGAAGTTTCCGCTGCTTGCAAATTTGCTGTCGTGCTGGGTGTCCGGTTCGCCAGAGGACGATCACTTGAGCCATACGATTTCGAAGGGGATTCCTCCGATTGGTAGTCTACCGGTACCGCAGAATTTAGGTTAAAAGTGCGAACGACAACTGACACGACACTCACCAGAATCCTCGAGCGCCACCATCATGTCCGCTATACGTTTAGACCGAGCGGACGGCACAAATCCACTCCTGCTGTCTCCGGGAATTGTAAGATCCCCAAATTCGGCGTTCTTGCCGAGGCCGCGGATAGGGCCGTCTTGCTTTCCGTCTGAGAAACTGACTGACCGCCGATGCTTCGACTTCCTTTGCGGCGTTCGGTACCGCGCGCCGCTTGTATCTTTGAGTACTGACGCGGGTACCTTCATCGCAGAACGCATGCTGGAGGATGAGGGTATCGGATGGTCGGGGATGTCATGAGAAGGAGAAGTTGTAGACTTTGGGGAAAGCTGAGTTTTTTCGTCTTCTTCGCCTTCTGAATCGTATTCAACAGGATCGATCGGTTCAGGAGGCATTATGTCGTCTTCAGAGTCAGTAGTGTCGTCACCTGAGGCAAACCTGGAAATGACATCGACTATGCGACCGTTAGGGTCATCCGTCTCGAAACTTGTCAACTCCATCTCTTCCGTATCGTCAATCTCTGATCGTTCCTCAACCCGACTGAGCTCATTATATCCTGGATCATCATCAAGTTCTTGAGTGGCACCCGAGGACTCGTGAAGCTTAGAATCATCCTTTAAGCTTTCGATGTCACCAAACGGATCCTCGCTGACCTCTTCAGGAGGCAGATATTCCCCGTCAATTTGTGCGCTGCTTTTGACCCATTTCATCATGACTTTATCAAACATCATGTTGCCCAACCTGTCTAAGGGAGGAACTTCGCTAGGAGCGATAGTCCGGATTTGAGTGGGACCAGGATGTTTAGAAAATGACGGGACACTGCTGGCAGTAAGGGTCGTTCCCGACGATGCAGTACTGGACGAGACGAATCGTCTGAGATCTTCATGGGCCGAAGAAGCAGTCACAGTGTCACTATGAGTCGTCGATAGCACCGAAGGGGGTGCAAGATGTTCTGAGGACTCAGAAGAAACGCGAATGCGAGGCACCTGAACCCCAGCAGGTATACGACGACGCCGTGGGGAGGCTGGAGAAGTCAAAGAGATCTTTGAAACATTACGAGCCAAATCTTCCGCTTGTCTTTGTGTAGTTGACTGGCGAAGACTCCGTCTAGGACTAGAATTTGAAATGGTCAGACGAGGGGATCGCCGTGAGTCTGTCTGAGCACTTGTGTCAGCGCTAGTCAAACAGGATTCGTTATCCGCTGAGAAAATTCGTTTCTGGCCTTTCATATCGTTTTTTATTTGGGCCATTAAAGTCGCTGCCTGTAGTCGAAACTTTGTGGAAGACTGGACTACCCCTGTCTTTGGAGGCGCTGGGTCTGCAGGTAAGGATGGATGACCTGGAATTTGAATACTTCAGCTCCTTAACTTGAGAGAAAAGAAACGCATAGATTACACACCTAGGTCAATCGTTTCCTGGTCTCGAACACTAGCAACGGTAGATATAGTCGAAAAGTCACGAGCCTGCTTGATTTGCTGCATCAGAGATCGTGACTCTCCGACGTAATCTTTCCCCGATAGTTTTGGTCGTTGTGGCTCAAGTCGCTCTTCAAAATCACTTTTAGGACTGAGTTTGATGCGTTTCGCACTTCGTAAATCGGAACTGTGCAAAAGAGAACCTGTCGCCTCCGAAACTCTGGATAGACCGTTTTCGAGACTGGCTGGCGAGTTTGTGGCTCCGGAACTCAGCGCAGGGTTGACAGCAATAGAGTCGACCATAGCGGAGAGATGGTCGCGAGTGTAAGTATCGTATTGAAATTGGAAAAGTCGAAGCGGGGGATCAGTAGAAGGGGCGTTTGGCGTTCGTTGAACTGCATTACCAGGGGTACTCTCGGCCTGCGGTCGGTTTCCGAGTGTAAGGATGTCGTCTCTAGGAGCTGAAAAAGTGAATTGACAATCCAGGCTGGGTTTCCGACCGTCAAAGGAGATCATATTAGGAACATCAGTTTCTATTATTTCATCTGAGCTTGAGCTGGCGGTGAGGGGAATAGGCTGTGAGTGGGGGGGAGAAGGAGGTTCAAATAGCCTTTCTAGGGGCATTGGGCTGAAAAAATTCTTCATTTGAGTCTTATTTCGGCCGGGGGTTTTGGGTAAAAGTGGTAAGTTCGGAACGCTTTGATGAACCAGAAAGGTACCCTTTGAATGAGCGCTGGATGAGGGTGAAGGTAAAGAGATGTCATTGATAGTGTGTATCTGGGTAGAAAGCGGCGCTGTGAAAGATATTGAACGGGTACCGTTGAATTGCTCTTCATCGTCATCCTCTGCCTCTGGCTCTATCCATTCATCTTCGAGTTCGTCAGTCTGCCAGGCTGGTCGAGAAGAAGGTCCAGCCGCTATGGACATAGCCGCAGAAGAGTAGGAGTAAGTAGTCTGTTGAAATGCAAGAGTAAACAGCTGATAGAGCACGTGATCGAGGCAGGCGCGTTAAGCGCTCAACCCGCCTATGCACTAAGGAGCGTGAGTCGCAATAATAATTAGTTGGGATCTCGTCACTTTGGGTGTCTCTAGTGGCGGATTGACCGTGGACGATATTGATATTGTAGGCCTTATTGTATGTAATTAGCTATACTGGAGTTTTTAATGAAAGCAAAACAATGTACACGCTTGGTCTTTCGAAGGATCATCTATATGCAGTTCAACTCTTCCCCTCTCTAACTTGAGGGAAAATTCGTTAACGAAGCTCCTTGCAAGCGTAACCGCCTGTAGCATGAGCGAAGAACGAGTCATAGGAGCTCTTGGGAGACTTGAGCGACAATTCCAGTGCTCCACACCAATCCTGGCAATCCAGTTGAGACCAGCGGCAAGGCTGGCGCAGGAGTTACGAACTTACAGATGGGGAGCTACTAAGGAATTTCCAAGCTTTCATGGTTCGATTTAACGTGAACAAAGCCGAATCAAACTGGGTCAATTCAACTTGGTAGACTGTCTCCAACTCAAGCGCAAAATAAATTGCCTGGAGCTCCGTAGTCCTTCCGGCTCGCCAGGCAGTCCCGATGTAGGGCAAGATGCCATACGGACTACTGACTGTTTTTGATTCTGATTATTGCCCACGTCTGTCAAGATACATCCAGAGACCTTCGGTACACTCAACTGTCATATCCAGTAGAGCTGCTCTGGCAAAATCATTTTTGATGCAACTTCCGCAGTGCCCAGCATTCGCTCAAGGGCTCTGAATTCGCGGGACGCGCGATGACTGTACTCCTCTAGCATGGCTATAGAGTACGGAAGCCTAGACGCTATTTCTCTTCTGTACTTTCAGAGGCTGCATTATCTCTGCAAGAGTAGACGATTAATCTCAACTTTTGGTTTTTCATTTACCTCTTTAAGCTTTCCATTGAACAATGTTTGATAACATACGATAGAGCTTGATAAATCTAGCGCAGAGAGCTCAGGCGGCACTCGAGAGTCGATATTCCCAAGTTTTTTGGCGTCGCATCATCTGTCAACAGCAGATTTCACCACCGATCTGTCGGTAGCCTCGGGGCCCCATTATCAGATTTTCGCTTTCTTGTAAATCATCAGCTTTCTGCCTTGATCTTCAGTTATTCACCACAACATATTGCGATAGTCCAATTTCTCATCCGTCTACGTCAGGCTAGGTCGAAGTCCAATGTGCTCTAGAGCCATGATCTCAATTGTAGACATGGCCAACACATATCAACGGATTCTTGCAGGTCGCGATGCCTGTTAATCATATACCGCCTTTAGTCTTCCATCTCAGGATGGACACCTCCAAATCCGTTCCATCTAGATGTGAAATTAGTTTCCTATCAACTCTGTAGCTTACCTTCACGAAAGACTTTGGTGCTGATTCTGACTAGTCGACAGGAACCGTCCGCGCGACATTCTTCTACAATGACACTTAGTCCAAACCTAGGTATAGTTCTATATACGGTGATGCTGGTCAATATTCCGACGACGATCTCTTAAGAGTCGAATCACTGACAATTACTGCCTTCATTCCTTGTCGCCTGGCGTAAAAATTTAGACAGTGTAAACTAGCGTATACCACCGTCATTAGGGCGCAGATTACTTTGGGTATACACTTTACCGACCAACAATAGCTTCACCTACCAAATCCAGGACTAACCCCACTTGAAACTTTGTAAATCTTCGGCTTGTGATGCTTCATTTTCGTCGGTGGAGGATCTACAATCAACGCAAGGCTGTGTCAATGATATCCCCAACAATTGAAACGATTGGATCTCTTCGCGGCAATATATCAACTGTCATCCAGAGTGCAAAGAAATGATATTAATTCAGCAGTTGCAATCGCCTACGTTCATATATGACCTTTCGAACCGTATCAGTAAATATCGCTGATTAGGTTCGCGAAAAAGTAAAGGGATTATCCCTCACACCGGGTTCAGTGAGACGCACTGGCCCTGCTAAGGTTAGTACGCGGAACAGAGAGCGGGTAATTAGTTCAGATCAGTATCGTACCAGTAATGAGGGCGTCTCGCCCCTAGATTCCGTACTTTCAGGTATTGCCATCCTAGGCTACTGGTATCTCGACCTGCATCACTGTCAACGCTGTTCGCCCCCGCCGAGTAGCGGTCAAGTGTACAGTATGATATTGTTCTTTTCTCTTATCCCAAGCTTGCCCCTCAATTGACAGCGGCATCGAAAATTAATCATGTCAAAGGTCCAAGTTTAAATGCCCCTCGTCATATCATATGCATATGTGAAGAGAGGCAAAGACATGCAGGATTAACCTATACTATTTTCCGGCTCGACTACCCACCAATGGAATCCGTTCTCGATTCATACAGTCGATTTGACCTCGGAATGTCAACCTAGGAAATACTCTTGGTATGATCCGCCGACAAACTAAAATGCGATACCGTCCTTATAAAGGCTTATTACTTGGATGATCTTTGTGCAACCAAAATTACCTACTCAATCAGCCCCAGGCACTTTTGATTTACGACCACTTGGTGCCTGTCGGAAGTATGGCCCGATCAAATTCTCGGCTGGAAGAATCCTCGGACGCGGATAGAGGCGGCGCCAGTCTTTGTAGTTACAACGTGCTTGTCCTGCTGGGGAAAGGCTACTTGGAAACCCTCTTTCTGTGGATTTCTCCGAATCTGAAGCCGAGAAACCTGGTTTCTCATTGTGACTGTCACCCCAAGTTACAACCCAGTCAGTAGCGGTATCTGGATCACCAGTCGGTTAATCGACGCGTCGATACGTCGGAAAGTGATAGAACACTCTCTACATGTATCTAGTACCTAATATAACTTGAATAACACGTGTCAGTAGCCCAAACACGCGTCAAATACCAATCCAACACACCTCATGGCATGCATTAGAAGGTGGTGGGCGCGCGCGAGGCAACAAGCGATAAATTAGTGCTGGCTGTCTATGGTGGGAGCTATATGCAGCTCGAAGGTGCAGGTGATAGGGACAAATGCCGTGTACCAGGTCCATGGGACCTTGTAGACAAGTATCTAGTAGGTCCTTGCGCTAGGCATCAGTTCCTTTGAACTGACGCAGAGGTGACCTACATACCACACACCGAGCTCTGATTTAGAGTTCTATCACGCTCATTCACGGCGTGGAGAGGGTCTCGAATACACAAAGGGCAGGTTTCCCAACAATTTCCTTTCTCAGGGAATTTCTACGCCCATTGAGCGCTGAGCCCCGATGATAAGTGTGGTAGTAAAATACGCACAGAATTGTGAAGATGTAAACAGAGGGTAGTATGTATGCGTTTGAGTTCAGCGTCCGATGAGGCTATGAATGATTGTTCGGCGAGGAATCGAGTACACGATCGATGGATTTGGTGAATGGTGGCAAAGACTTAAAGTGTGAAATACCCTATGAATGAAAATTTTGCAGGTGGATCGGTGGGGCGGATTGAAGAGCAGGACATAGCCATAAAGATATGAGTCTGGATTTGTGGCGAGACAGAGTTGGAAAAGACGCCCGATCGCGTTTGGGCCTGAACCCTCCCGGCTTGGATGATCCGCCATCACGTAATGCCTCTGATTGAGGTGCCGAGACGGCCGAACTGAAAAGCCGGTTCAAGCAAACGTCGCTTTCACAAATATTAAAGTCTTCTTAAGCATAAGTACCGAGTAAGCACTCCAAATATAACGACAAATCTGATTACTTTACACGTTCCGGTGCAGGGAAATTTGTTTCATTTAGATGCCTGAAATATACAGCCGGGATATGACCATAGAACTTTGTAGCCTGTGTTGTCTGTAAGAGGTTAAATCTGTATTTTGTATTTATTGCTATTGAAGCCACAAGTAGTCAGCGTTAATGTAACGGCGTAGATATAGCAATAAGTTGTTCGACATACACAGCAGCTCGACTGGCTAGAATTACCATTAGGGACTTTTTGCAGTGAATGAGAGCAATGCGAACGCAACTTGGAATGACACTCCCCTCTCCCAGCGCGGCTAAGTATAATTCGGCTCCGCAGGGGTCAGTCCGCTACAATGTCGATAACTCAGCGTCCCGAGTCGATTGCACAGTGCAGTCAAGTTGCGTAACTCATATAACTCAATATGGAGTGAAACTTAAACGCTCTGCTGTGGGCAAGCATTCTTGGATATAAATGGGAAGTTCATCATCGGTAAGGAAGACGCGCCCACTGAAAACCGTACTCAACGGAGAGATTTTTGATCACAAGTATCTGACGTTATTGAAAGGTTACTGTAAACGAACGAGCAGAAATAACGCGAGGATATCTATCATCTTTCATGTAATCTGACCGCAGTCTTCAGCAGCTATGCCAATTTCGTGTCTCAGTAATGGACCCAAGAAATACAAGTAATTTGTTTCGTCGATACAGAACTCCTGTTCCACGTTCCTACAGGCCACGGTTGGTGGCCGCAATAGGGGAACGACGGAAATCACCGCCATTGGAGTACGGCTGCCTCTGAGTAAGAGTAACCTCCTTTGTTTGAATATTGAAAGTAACGACAACGTTGTGTAAGAACGTGTCACCTCTATGCAATGGCAGTCAGCAAATTTTCTTCGCATTGAGAAAAATAATTCTTACAAGATGAAGATATTTCCTTGCTCTGCCGGACCACCATCTGTCAAAGAGTACAACCTAGTTAGTGCTTGGGTTTGCCAGACTGAACTTCAGCCATACCGGAAGTTCCACTGGCGCATAAGTCGTTACCATTGTCGTCTTGAATACCTAGAGGTAGGAGGTTGTCGGCACTGTCTACGGTGAATACCTTTCCGGCAATGTTCACGGTAAACTCGGGAACTTTGGCAGAGCAGACAACAACATAAACCCCAAAGTCCTCATCGAAGACCGCGGGAGGATCGAATGCTGCAGCGAATGCATTAGCAACATTGGTTGGTACGTAATTAAGGGTGGTTCCTTTAAGTGTATAGTGTCAAAATCGTTGCTCTGGCTTCAGGGAGTGGGCCTTACCTGTGTCGAGAATGATGTCTGTGATCGCAATGAGTTGAATGATTGCCAAAGAAAAATTTGAGAGACGCACTGTTCGTTGTCCCGAAAGTTTTCTTGTTACCTGTGAAGGACATGGATTCGACATCCACTGTGTAGTAGAAGTATGTTACGCGTGTTCCGTTCTGTGGAAGGAAAGTCTGCGCGTCATAACCCTGAATCGGGACCGTGACCGCAGTCTTCGTAACTGGTACTGGGGCAATGCCTCCGAAAGCAATAAACCCAAGATTCCCATCAAAAAGTGAGTTGTTCTCTGCTGCAAAAGAGCCACGGTCCAGCGCAACGGAGAAAACTAGACAGAAATATGTGGGTTAGGGCTCACTCATCCGAAAAGAAATAACCAAGTCGACATTTACATGGGTTCGAAACGAGGCCCTGCTGAACGGCAGAATAAAAGAATGGGTTGTAAGGAATTTGGGTCTCGGGAAATTCGTCATTATCGGGGTTCGTGCCTTCATAGATGCTTGTCAAATTTGGCGAAGCTAGTCCCAGTAGACCTGTATTGAAACCATCACCCTCCCAAGCCGCCTTTGAGACGATTCCGATTTCTTGATTCGCCACTGCCATATCGGCTACGGTCACGGTCTCAAACCCTGCTCCTCCAGTTAAAAATTCCCCGTCGCCATAGGTTATGTTAAAGTTTACTCCCGGGTCAACTTTGAAAGTTGGAGAAGCTGAGGTGTTGAATCCGTTGGTTCCAAAAGCACATTGAGATTGCGGAACAGGATTGTTTTCAAGGTCAAAGCAAGCAAACCCTACTTCTGGAACCCATGTATCAGAGCTTCATTAACAAGCTGATTAGCCAAATTGGTGAGAACCCAGTTCAAAGAAATAGGCGACCTTCCGGTATCAACAATCATAAGCAAATTTTGAGGACCAACAGTGACGTTCGTAAGGTACTCCTCATCAAAATCAGAACCAGCGACAGTTGTGGTGAAGCTTCTAGCTTGACTGGCTCGCAAAGCCTGCATGAGAGATTTCTTTGCTTTGGATCGCGGAACGGACCCGGCAATAGCCATGGAGAAATCAGCAGTCGGAAGTGATGTTTCTGTTCGCGGGACCTTGTCCGAGACATGGCGTCTTACGGTCGGCGTTGCATCGATCGCGAGGAGGAAAAATGCAAAGCTGCAAAGCGTGCGGAGCAGGAACATCGGCACCATGGAAGAATCCCAGCGTTGGTAAGATCGTCTGGGAGAAGGTATTTATGGGCTAAATTTTAGACGTATGGCAAAGAATGCATGAGACCAACCAATCCTCGCATGTGCACCAGTCAACAATATCAGGAACACGTATCGCGACAATAATAACCTGCTGGCAACCTTCTGGAATGCACACTGGTGAGAATTTCGTTGTGAGAGTAGAGATAGTGGATAATTTACTCACTTGGACACTTGGACCACATGAGTGTCCTTTCCTGTGAACCGCAGAGATAAAGAGAAAATCTTTATTTCCATACTTTCAGTTGCGAATTCTATAAGGAGGGCATTGTCTTGAGGAACCGGTTTCAATCGTAGAATTGGAAGGGTGTTGCTCAAGGAAAATTCTACTGATCCGCCGCGAGCCATGGTTGCAACTGCTGATGGCACCTGATTATCTCATTGTAGGATCAAGATGCAGGCTGGATTCGACAACGAGATGGCTTCGTAGGTACTATTCAAGAACACTGAGGCCGCTCGCTAATACACACAGTACGCTACTTAAACGACTGGATCAGGCGCAACAAGCATGAATGTTCCACCGATTGGTTGTCCGAGATTAGTAGCAAGTGCGAATGAGCTGAGGTTGAAGTTTTGTACAGAGGTTGTGGAATTGATGACCATTTGATTGTTAAAACCTTCAGGTTGGTCGAAAAGCAGAAATATGTATCTTCCGAAGAAATTCAGTCAAGTACTTCCTACAACAGAAAAGACATACCTATGCGCATCCGATCCCGCTGGAGGAGTTGGCTGCCGAAATTCGGAGATAGCAGAGGTAAAGTTGGTCAAATGCTCTGGCTCACCAGGGGAACCAAAGAAGTTACCCCCAAGGAAGTGACGGATTTCAGTACTCGTGGGATCCTGAGGAGTCGGTGCATCAGGATCCACAGCAGCTTGATCCATTGAGAAAGGGAAGATAAGGTAGAGGAAGGTAAGGATGTGGTGATTTTGTGGTGGCAGGGTGCAAACGAAGTTTTGATTAAGATTTTTTGTTTCTGTTTCAAGCAGTGAAATTACCTATTACAAACGGCCCTTTTCCCGCGGGACCAACTATCGCAAATGACGGAGGCCCCGCAGTAGCTAAAATAGTGATGAAGATTGAAGATGACGGAAGATCTATGACGAGTTCGGACGTACCATTTCTCGGAAGGCTGATGCCTGCATGAAGCGTAATACTTTTTTCAGAGGGCTGGGGAAACGTAACCTCAAGAAGGACCGTTGGATCAAAAGAGAAAAATATATCTTGGGGTATCTGCAATTCAAGTAATTAGATATACATAATGGTTAACTTCCATAACTTCAAGCGCAAAATGCGGCCCATACCTCGGCCTCCTCGAATGCAGCTTTCACAGCATGTAAGCTAGTATCTTGAGCTTGGATCCTGATTAGTGAACCAAGTAAGGGCACAAGGTAAGTGAAAATGGAGGTACGCATAGATGTGTCTCGTCCTCAAAGCAGAACCGGAAGGACTGCCAATGATTACCGTGTCCTTAAGTACTGTGGAAGTGGTGCATGGGATGGTCTCAGTGCGCGTGTATGGGATCTGGAATAATATATGCCAAGCATTGAAATATTCCCAGAGAGGAAGAGACGGAACCATTTGCGAGCTTGAGAAGAATCCTCATTTTCGTACGGTGGAAGTCTGCGCTTTGTTTCAGAAGGCCAAGCAAACACCAAGTCAGGCCACCGGAAAGTAGAATGTTCTATATGGCAGCCTGATGGACCTGGCTAGCAGGGTTCAAGGGAAATGCCTTCCGCTTTCGAACTGTGACAGAAAATACGCCAAGGCCAAGCGAAGGCAAAATGATCTGCTGACTAGCGCTCGCCAGAACGCCAGCGCTAAATTGACAAACACGCGTGTTATGACGTCGACCTTCTATACTATGCAGCATCAATTCTACTTAGGTTAAAAATCATTGTCTGCATTCGGTCACTAAAGGATTGCCATCAAGTTTTGTCACTAGGAGTTACTAGTTACTCGTATGTCCGCGCGAATGCGGCTCTAATCTGAGCAAGTTGATCTGCTGTGAATGACTAATAAGAACAACATCCGGAGATCGAAAATCTAAGCACGCAACTCATTAACGGGAAAGGACGCATCTCCATAACGGATATTACCCTTTCACAAAATGAGCGAACGTCTGTCGGCGGGAACAAAGGAGCGTCGGCATTGTTTTCCGACATTTGCAGTCGAGCACCTTCATCGATCAAAACTCTGCAACAGAGCGCCCAAATAATCTTGTATAGATCAGAATCACTTCGCTTCTGAAGCGATACGAACTCACGGCCAACATGGGATCTATAAATTCCATTTCTGGGACATCGTTCCAATCGTCAATCAAGTCTACAATGGATTTGGCTGCTCTAAGAGATTGAATACGAGAGCTGCCACTCTGAGAGGCAAAAGGCAGATGTAGTCGAATTGTTGCAGCGTGCACAAGCGAGGTCATGCATACTTGATAGTCCAAAGGGGGGTGTGAACCTCGATGTAATGGCGATAAACTTTCAGTCAGACTTTGGATTACAGCGTTCAGAGAGTCGAAACTGGTCTGATATTGGGCCATATTGGGATCTATAGTACGGTACAAATATCAGCGAATCATAAGAAAGCGGGGTTGGACTCTGGCGGCAGCTCACTACTTTTAATTAGAAGCCCAGTCATTGTGGCGCGTTCAAACAAGATCGCGGCCTTGGCAAAACTGGCTTTAGGGGAATTGTTGTCATCAGGAATTCCAGACAAAAATCGTTCAATGGTCTGACTACTTTGGTATTCCGGGCCAAAAGGAACCTGCAGCAGAACGAATGAATGACTTCAAAATGTGATGAACCTATCAAACTTACCTTTTCATATTCATCGATGATGCGTGGCCACGGGCAGTCCACTCTTACCATTGGCGTTGTATACGGTATACTTGAAGGAATGCCATAAACAGCATTCCAAAATGTGTCCAAAATCAAGACGGTCCAAAAAGCATTGATTCGTTCACCCTCCTCTATCGCATCACGAGGCGGGGCTAAAGGGCTGAAAAAAGCTGCGAGATATCCAGATGTCTGCAGAGACGGAGTGCGAGCCTTGTGCAAACCACTACTCAAAACCAGAGATGCAGCGGCAGTGCCATGGTACCTCCCTTCTACGATCCTACCGGCCCGATAAAAATAATTTGCGAGTAGGACTTCTGACTGAACACACTGAAGGACACTTTGAGAATGATTTTCAGATAAAGCGTGGGCTGAACTCTGAAGCGCTCGTGAAACGAGTATCGCCTCCTGATCTGGCGAAGTTTGTGAAGACGACAGATGTATTCCCCAGAGGTAGGATGCATTCAAGAGAGCAAACGTGGGTCTTTCAACTGTGCCAACGTCAGGTCGAAAAACTGCTTCTGTAAATTTTTCTTTTTGGAGGAAAAACCCTAGGGAAAACGATGAGATATGCAAAATAGCCCCGATGATGAGTAAAATATACCGAGTGAACATGTCTTGTGGATGAAGTTATGCATTCTGTTGGTGTGAAGCTTAGTACCAAATTCAAAGATGAGAAACTGTACAAAATATTACAGCATTTCATGTACAACCGGCGGTAAATGCTAAAAGATAATATTAGGTCAAAATCCTAGTTTACGGCGAGAATCAGTTACCTCGAATCCCGAACTAGAGAAACCCACTGCTTTAAAGCAAGTCAGTAAACGAGATAGGTAGCCATACTGCCGTCTGAACATACTATTGGCTGAAGGAGGCGGGTTTAGATACACTTCTGAGCCGGATTTCTGTAGGTCGAGTTTCTCACTATCCTTCGGGCTAAAGCTAGAGCCGCTCTGGAGTTCTTGTAAGCGAGCCTCCAGAATGGATACTTGATTTTCAAGCGATTGCAGCTGTGTGGTTCCGACGTCACTGTATTCACAGTCACTAAAAGCACCCGAAGAGTTAAGACAAGGACCACAGCGAGGTTTCTGGCCGTCACATCTCTAGAGGGAAGCGATTAGTTCCTGAAAGGCAATAGAACGCGATGAGACGAACAATCTTTCGATGCCTAATAGAGTAACTTAGCAAAGTAAAAAGGATGTTGTCATCCACTCACTGACCTGCAATTTATACAAGCTGAACCCTTCTGCAGCGAAGCGGACATATTCTTTCAGTCCTTGCTCAAGCTCGTTATTTTGGATCTTCAATACCCTTTACCAAGTTCCTTATATAGACTTGGAATGAAAGACCATTACTAAGGCAGTTGTAAGTAGGCTCCGGAGGCATAAAAGCGAAGCAAAAGTGAATGCAATCCAGGTGGACTTTAGGAGAAGTTTTTCTGAAGTAAGGTTCTCTTTACCAATCCTTGACTCAGCCTGAAGACAAACCCGTTTCATTAGTAAGCCGCAGCCTCCCTCGAAGGATGAAGCTGATTAACTAGTTCGGGGTCAATCACGAGATATATCCTACTGGCTAAGAGTCTGAGAGAGATTTCAAGTTAGAAAGTGATAGTGAAGAGCATGTATAGCGAAGTTCGACATTCGAGTGAGAGGTTGCTGTGTCCAGTTTTCCCACAGTCGGCGCTTAAGCTGATAATACTCTAGCATCCTTAAGCTTTTGGTCGAGTTGTTCCTTATTGGCAATGGTCTCTCATGAACATTCTATAACATCTGCTGCATTCGATGATTTCAATTCACAACTCCAGAGCGCAGCTCTCAAGGCTACAAGGAATTCGATGCTGCTGCCCTCCGACGTCAATTTTCATCGAACAATGGATCCCGAATTTTCAAAGGATCTCGATGCATTTTCATCTAGGATTCTCTTTGTGGCCAACAAACTCTTGTCTCTTGCGGACACAGTCGACCCATCTGGCAAAGGCAAAGGCAAACTCCAGACCGAAGACGATGTTGTGGATAACTTCCATGCAGTCGTTGTAGATTCGATGGACCAGATGATGGAAAAAACAGTTGAGGAATTTCGAGATGCTCTAGTGTACTGTTTCTCATTATTGCGGATAGGACATGAGTCTAGACGTCTTTCTCGGTCGAAATAGAGCTCCGGCTATAGCCATCAATACGAGCATGGTTAAAATGGTGCGCATCCTGTACTTCATCGAAAGCACCCTGTCTCATCTTTTCATAGAATTCAGCGCCGTCAGCAAGGAAAGGTGCTCTAGATCCAGCAATTCAGCATGCCTCTCATTTGCCGAAACCACAACTGAAGTTCAAAAGAAAGGTGGCAAATGACGACGTGCCTTGGCGTCCCTCTCTTTCTCATAAGTTCAACGCTCAAGTCCCTCTTGGTTTCAATTATCATGATTTGGACTCCAATGTGGAAAAGAACAGCTCAAAGTATCTTCATATGCATCATGTTACTCTCTCGTTTTGATTTCTCTTCATGACAGCGAACTGCATCCCTACTGGTATGAAATATCACATATCTCTTATCCCCCAAGAATGTTTAAACCATTTCCGCCTATGCCACCTTCGCCTTTCGAATCCACAACATTTACATGGGTATCGACAGTTGCTGATCTCGAAAATATGTTGGACGAGTTACGCAAGGCGACCGAATTTGCTGTGGATCTGGAGCACCATAGTTATAGGTCTTATGCTGGTTTTCTCTGTTTGATGCAGATCAGCACAAGGCAGCAGGATTGGCTAATTGATTTGCTAGTTTTGAGGGAGGAAATGCAGATTCTGAATGAGGTCTTTACTGACCCTAAGATCACCAAAGTATGTCGCTTATTTTGTTTTCGCCGGCATTCTCATCTTTCCTCATCCAGGTCTTCCATGGAGCAGAAAGTGACATAGTCTGGCTTCAGCAGGATCTCCAGATTTATGTCGTGAATCTCTTTGATACTTTTCATGCCTCAAAGGCTTTGGGCTTTCCTCGTCATGGACTGGCAAATTTGCTTGAAATGTACTGTGATTTCACACCTGATAAGCGATATCAACTCGCAGATTGGCGCATTCGGTGAGTTTACTCTCCATCTTATGATCAATAGGCCCTTACGGCTCTCTTCAGCCCTTTGCCAGCGGAAATGCTGGAGTATGCTCGCTCCGACACACATTTTCTGTTGTATATCTTCGACAGTTTACGGAATGCACTTTTAGATAGAGCTCTTTCCCAAAGTCAGACTGTAGACGATAGTGATGTTTCCGCTCCGCCCTCTACATTCTACCCACCTTCCCAGCGCCTAGTACGCGAAGTCCTCGCCAAGTCCGAAGAGACTGCTCTACATGTGTACCAGAAGGAATACTACGACGCGGACGGGGGTACCGGGGGAAATGGATGGGATACATTGGCGAAAAAGTGGAACAAGATCAATCTATATTCGAGTTCTACGTCAAATGGCATTTCCGGAATGCAAAAGAACGTTTATAGGATTATACATTTCTGGCGCGACAGAGTAGCTAGAGAAGAAGATGAAAGTACGCGGTTCGTACTACTTTTTTTTGCGATTCCAGAGAACATTTAGTTCATTTTCTATCAGATATGTGCTCCCGAATCACTATTTATTTCAGCTGGCAGAGCAACCTCCGGCAGACATAGCTGCGATGCTAAGAATTTTTAAGTTCGTTCCTCCGGTGTTGAAGCGGAGAGCGAAGGAGTTATTGGATGTCATACGAGATGCCGTTCAAGAACACTTAATATCAGTCCAGGAAAAGCCAGCTGAGCATGAAGAAGTCGTGAACTTACTTCAAGACACTGTCACCATGGAGCAGACCTTGGCGGATACTGGCTCAAATAATGCCTCTTTGTGGAAATTAGGTACGGGTCCTGTGATTTCGCTTGATTTCTTGCCAGTAATTTTCTGTCAGATTCTTCCACGAAGATCTCCGTCTCCTCCTCGTTGTTTGGGAACGCGAAGCTTGTTTCCAACGATTCGGAGAGCCGAAACAGGGTTGCTGGCATTTCTACCTCTCGAAATACCCTCTTTGGAAAAACTGTCCCATATGCTGCATCTCAGACGGTTAGCAAACCCATACTTTGTCTCAAAAATATACTCATGCCATCATGAAGCCCATATCATCCGTGTCTCGGTTTGCTGAAGTGGTGGGGCGTATACACAGCAATCTACTCCCTGCCCCCAATGCAGCTAAGGTAAGCTTGAATCGCTATTTGTCCACTGCTCGATGAACTGTTTGGTGCAAAGACAACGGCACATGTAACTCCTGGAAAAATGAATTCGACAGTTGCTTCCGCAGAGGTCAAGGAAGAAGACAGTTTGTTTGCCGCTTCTCAGGTCGAAATGCCCTTCGTCCCTGCCTCTCAGCGAGTCGTCAGAACAAAAACTACACCCACTGGCGATGAGACTGTGCTGATGGTGGGACAAACTCGGCAAAAAAAACGCAGACGTGGAAAGGATAGCACGAATGCCGGTAATGCCGACGAGAACTCGAGTAATAAGGATGGAGAAGAGGCGCAGACGGTGCCGTTTGATTTTGATTCTGCCTCAAATATTCTCGACGCTGCTCCTAGTGCGGAGCAGTCAACTCTTCCGCGGAAGAAAGCGAAACAAGCAAAAGGTATAGCTCCCTTCTACTTACTCTCGAAACAGAGATAACTTTCCCTCTTACAGGAGCTGATTTCCACGGTAACTTTCCGGCACCCCCTAAGGCATATAGCGAAGTCAAAAGCGGGAACAGATCACACACCTTCAGGTGAAATTGCGATTTTCCTTGATGCGTGGAATGATCTGCAAGTGTACATACGCACTGGTAACAGTAGGACTATGGCACTCATTTCATTTTAGTCCTTTCGTGTCAGATAAAACTCAATTACGAACACGATGGCCCATGGTAGTTTGCCTCTAGCTTCAGACGTAATGTTTCTAATTGTCGAACGATATTCTCACTGCGGGTTGTAAATAGAGCAGGGAACGTGGCTGTGAAAACAGGCGGTCGGATCTCGGTCCGTCTTTACTCCGCACACTCGCAAAGTGCGTCGGCCTCACTCTCATTTTCGGCCTATGCTACCGATATAAAAGGGTTCACTGCATAAGATGACTCCAGTTCTCTCTCTTTCCGAACCCTGTTTTTGACGACCTTTTCACGTATATCGTCATGGAACAAAGTGGTTCTAGGTCCTCTTCAGACCCTAACCTTCCGGATTTGAACGATGATGCTGCCACTGTTGTTCATGAATGCACGACCATGGACATCGAGCATATGCCTGTTACGGATGACCCGAGGAAATGGTCAAATTTCCGAAAGGTGGACGAAACGATGTTTACCAAAACCTTCCGAGACTAACATAGAAATTAGAACTTTATTTTGTTACAAGTTGCATTTGGGGCCATGATTGCAGGCTTAGCTGGAAACATACAAAATCGTACGTTTAATGAAATGAGTTAGAAACAGAAAGCGATCTGAAAGGCGACTTGAAATGCGCGATATCATCTTGCAGCGGCCATTGGGCAGATGGAGGCTGATCTACCAGCAAGCCCCTCGCAGATTAGTTTGAGTTTATCCTTATTCATTCTTTTGCAAGGTGTCATCCCTTTGGTACGTATTCTTCGAAGCTAAAACCTAAGGAACTATACTTAAATACTCTGGGATAGATATGGTGTATGTTGGATTGTTTGAGATGATGCATACCTTTTCTCATGCCATTATTCCCCAGCTTCAATCAGCGAAGTGAAAGGACGCAAGGTAAGACGCGCTATAACTCGGGGCTTGGATAGCTCACCCAACTATTCTAGTTTGTCTATATTGTGTCCATGGGTATATTCACTGTCGGGTCCGCAGTTGTGGCTACAAGCAAGAATATACAACTGTGAGTTTTGTTGTTTAATCCAAGGATGCGGTGATGAAATTCTATATTCTCAGATTAATTGGTTTTCGTTGCTTTCAAGCTGCTGGGTGTGTTTCTACTTTGACGATATCGGCATGAATTTTCACCTTCGATTAGTTCAAGTGCCGTCATGTCCATCGGAGCCGCGACGTTGGCAGATATCTATGATCCTGTTCAACGAGGGACCAAAGCGAGTTTGCAGAATCGAGGCTCTGTTGGATTCATTGCTCATGTTTTTCTAGATGGGAATCTACTACATTGCACCCCTCCTTGGACCTTCGGTTGGCTCGATTCTAGGTGGAGGATTGACTACCGCGTTTACCTGGCGTGGACCGTTCTATTTCCTCACCATCATGGGCGGAGTAGTTTTTTTGTCATTTCTCTTAGTCTTCAAAGACACATTCCGTCGTGAACGTAGCCTCACGTATCAAAATGCGTTGAAGGAGAGATTGAAAGAATCCACAATGAAAAAAGAGCGACACAGTGATAAAGGGACAAATGTTCTTCCTCTCTCCCACGATGACACAGGGAAAGATCCTGAGAAGCAAGAAATAACTGCAGAAGTGGCGCAAGTTATCCCTGACATCCAGCTCGGTCTATCGGACGTGAACCCCATCAAGCCTATGGCAATCATACTTCGTCGTACTTACAATATATTTATGCTTGTTGCATCTGGTATGCACTGAGTACCTGCGTTAGCACTCCAGCTCACCCAATAACATTCCTTCTAGGGCTCTACTTTGCTTTTGCTTTTGTTGTGCTGTATACATCTACTCGCTCTTTAACAAAATATTATTTTAGCGACCCTCTGAAGATCGGCTTGGTTCTTCTTGCTTATGGAATTGGTTAGCCGATGTTTTTCGTCTCCTCGTTGGTTTCTGCTCTGACTTGGCATGTATAGGAACAGTTTGTGGAAGTATGATTGGGGGCCGCTGGTCCGATCATCAGCTAGCTCACTTGAAAGCTGAGAATGGCGGGCAGGGGACACCTGAGGTATGATACGATTGATACACAATGCTCAAGTTTTCTTATGTGTTCGCAGATGCGCTTAAGGAGTACTGTACATGGCTTGTTGATTTTCCCGCTCTGTGTAATAGGGTATGCATGGGTGCTTGAAGAACGCGTTAATGTCGGGGCGGTTTGTGTCATGTTATTTGCCTGCGGTTTTGTTTCCATGTAAGCTCCAGTTTAAGCTTTTAAAATTGTGCTTCGATTCACATGCGCGATGCGTTTAGTTTTGTGTATACAAGCACACTAGCATACATAGTGGACTCGAATGTTGGGCGGTCTTCGTCTGCAGTTGCTTTGAACAGCTGCTTCAGAGGGTCAGTACATATAAAGATGTTAGATGACCTTACTACTCAACGGCCAAGTACAACCAGGACCTTTGCATTTATTTTCGAAGAAATTGCTGTTCCTATGCAGGATAATCTGGGAGATGGTGGGTCCTCGAATAGATATCATGCAAAGTTTTTCATGCTTTTATAGGATGGATGTACACCATTATTGCCTGTATAATGGCAATCAGTGGTGTGTTGACGGTTCTCGTTATGTATAAGGGAGCTCAATGGAGGGCAGAATCGGAAGAGCGTGAATTAAAGGCTGCCAGTAAAGTGGATGGTTTGAACTGAAAATATTTGCCTGGTCAGTAGTATGTTAAGTTGTAGTACTTAGACTAGTTAGAAAAAAAAAATTGTGGCGTGACCGGCCGGCCGAGATATGCCGAGTCACGTCAAGGTAGCAGAGCCTTTGGCTGAGGCTGAACAGCTCCTCGACCTTCACCTTTAACCTCTATTTAATACTATCACTGTACTTTTTTGTATACCTATTTCTTTGACATTCCTCGCCCTATCAATCCACACCCTTTCATCCTCACCTTGGTCTCTTCCACCCATTATGGGCCAAAACCAAAGCAGCTCAGGTGCAAGGCAGGCTCGTACCTCCAACAACGAATTAACGGCGGACCCCAATACCGGCGGAAACGTATCTTTCGCATCTACTTCCTCAGCAAGATGTCGTTCCGCGAGCCAGCCCACGTCTGCCAAATTTTCACGCACGACCAGACGGACCAGAGCTGTGCGAAACAGTTTTATGAACCTTGTGAAGCCCAAGACCACCTCTCGGGCTGCGAATTATGGGCAAGACGTCAACGAAGAGGATGGTCCGGTTGCGGAAAACTCACCTGAACTATCTAGCCATCGCTCTGCCTGGCGAAGATCAATGGGATTTGTCAAGTCCAGGCGATGGCATAGAACTCCAGATCAAAGTATCATCGATGATGAGGGAAGGGAAACAGCTTCCGTTTCGGACTCCGATGCTAGCCTCCCAAAGTCTGTGCCGTCTCCAAGCTCACCTACATCGAGTTCAGGGTCTGCTGTTTTATCGGAGACGAGCAATTCTCAAGTGGAGCCACCTGTTCTCGGCCCAGCAGATACGTCTACAATCGCTGCTGAAAATATGCCAGTCGAGGCACTTAGCCAGAATACAGATACATCAGCAGCGATGAACGAGCATCCAACGCCAACTTCTTCCGGTGAAGAAACATCCGATGCAACAATTCTCATACCCAACAACGAGACGGTTATCTCCGACCCAATTGCACCTTCTGTCACCCCATCCACTGACAACGTCAGTGGTATTCGTGACATCGTTTCCGACTCGTCTGCACCTTCAAACATTTCCTCATCCTCAGCACCCACGGCTTCTACTGCTGCTGCGACCGCTCCAATATCTCCCGCCCGTGGTCAGTTTCCTTCAGGAGCGTTAGTCGTTGTTCAGGGCGTGGTGCATACTGCTGATATTCCTGTATCTGCCGGATCATCTCAATTGCCTCCACAGTATCCAAACTCCAATTCCTCCCCTGTAGAGCCTTCGCAGAGTTCTGATGAAGCCCGCTCATCGCGTAGATCATCCAGCTCTAGGCTTTCAGCATTTCTGCGTCGTAGCCATGAAGCTAACGCAGGTTCTAGGCCTGCGAGTGTTGCCTCTGCGCGTGATGGGGAAAGCCTCAATTCAGGCAATCAAGTGGATGTTGATTCTGGAGAGTCTCACAATTTGCATGAAGCGCCGGAGGAGGATAATAATCCACCATCTGTGTACGAGACACCGGAAGCCACCACCCCGATCTCCCCTCTATCAACCTCTCCACCGGCCTCTCCCTCACAGCGACCCAGCGAACAAGATAGTCCATCGAGCTCGATATCATCTAGTAGCATCGATGTTCTTGGCACCTTGCTTAGGTTTGTGTTTACTCTAGCCGTACTTGTAATTACAAATGCTGACTCGATTGCAGTGTCGCAGCGGCAGCAACTGCAGCGTCTTTGCTTACCACTTCTTCAGATCGCGTCTCATCGACAGGACAACCGCATTCCCGTCCTGTCGCTTCATCCAACGTCTCACCATCCTCCAGCTCAAGTTCGGCTTCCAGTGTGGTAGATAGCGCACATCAACCAATCTCGCAACCGCACTTGGGATCCCCAAACACTTTACCGACTACAATGCACCCGGCGCCGCCGACGCGATCTTCACCAAATTCGGGTCTCTCTGACTCTATCGGAGACGGAGCCAGGGCGGAAAGGATGAGACAGGTATGGTCTACTGTGAGAAACCGACTAGGTCTCGGTCACCCACATCAAAGGAGGAATGATGCCTATACTCCGTCTTCTCATGGCACGATTTCTCCTAACACCGACTCCGCTGCCGATGTAATGTCAGATGCGGAAGATAGGAGAAGGAGAAGAAGTAGTGCTGGACCTCTTACTGATGCGCGTGACGCGAGAGAGAGGATGTTGGGCGAAATTGCCCGGGCATTCAATCTTGGTCTTTCTTCATCGCCCCCTCTTGCGTCTCAGGAAGGAGAACTAGACAGCGGATTACCTGCGGAAGGCACATTTGAGCGCTTTCTGGTTGATTTGCAAGTTGACTTACGCGGTGTCCTAACCGGAGATCGAAGTCTGCAAGAACTCGAGCAACCTTCTACTCAAAACCCTGTAGCCTCTCAGGAAGCACTTCCAGGCGATTTCTCAACCCGTGAGCCTGAACCTGAAGATGATGATGAAGCGGAGCCTGCATCCTCATCGTACGGCACTCGCGACTCCGACGATGATCTGGATACCGAGCCTTCTCGATTACGAGTTTCGCCCCCATCTAATTCGGCCATACACGAACCAAACTCTCCGCCTGTTCGCGACGAGGCTGCTAGTGGTCCGTCGAATGCACGGCGAAGGATAAATTATTGGCGTGTTTACCGATTCCCTCCCATACCAGCGCCAAGAGCCCATGCTGCAGCAGAGAGCGTCGCCCAGAATATGAGATCTGGGCTAAGTGGTCTGACAAGTCCTCCGCCTGTGGTGCCCCTCTCCCCTTCACATCCATCCCCACTTGAATCTCCTAGGGCCATATCAAGTGAATCTGTGGTAGGCGCTGAGCCATCACCTTTGGCGCAATCAGATTCCCCGAATTCAACTAGCGGGAATACAAACCTCGTGGTGCCTGTTATTGTGGTTGGACTACAGAGTGTCAATGCCATCTGGGCCTCAGAATCTGTTCCGGTCACATCCCCTAATGGGAATACTTCTTTCGAACCTTCAGCAACTGATGGCGAGAATAATGAACCACGGGGTGGAAGCCGTTGGCCTAGTCGGGCGGCCAGTGCGCTGAGGAACCTCCGTCGACAGTCCGCACCCGCACCTGCTTCGAGCTCCATGTTTTCAGATACAGCCCCTTCCACTTCTACATCCATGCAAACTACTCCGGTAGGGACGACAAGTCAGGGAACACAAACGACACCCAATCGTGGAGCGCCGGTATCGCTCCCTGACCTACTTTCTAGCTCGAGAACATTTCTAATTTATGTGATCGGAGGTTAGTTGTTATACCTTATTTTCTTTCTGTTTTAATTTTTTTCCTTGTAGGTTATTATCCTCCTGATCATGAAATCGTCACCGGCGACAGTAACATCCTGGACTCGTCATTCGAAGCTTTATTGTAGGTTTCACCCTGGCACTTTTCTGCCGTTAGTATGTATTTATGCCCGTTTTCCAGATCGCTACATGAACTTCTCAATCATCCTTTCGATACGACACCCACAGTTTCCAAAGAACAACTCGAAAGGTCTGGACTAGAAGTTATTCCCGGAGCGCAGATAGCAGATTGGGAAAAGGCGGGGAAAGTTAGAACCAATTGTGTGGACCGATGTTTGATTTGTTTGGATGACTACGATGCACAAGATTCCGTACGAGTTTTGGAATGTAAACATGCGTTCCACATGGATTGTGTGGACAAATGGTTGTTGGAAGGTAAGAATAGTTGTCCAGCATGTCGGGGTAAAGTAAGTCTTTCTTATCTATCCCCTATTTGATGGGTAATAATTGCTATTCTAGGGCGTATCTGAAGTAACTGAAGCCTGATATGCTTAAAATTCCATTCTGGCATAGGGAATTTTCATGCCTTGACGCCCGTTTTGTTTATGTCTCTTTTTCCTTGTTTTTTTGCTGCTTTTCTGCTTTCTGTCGTTAGTTCTGCCATCGCCTGTTTTCCTCCAAGTGTCTTTCATTGAAATTCCTAGTCTATCTCAGAATAGTACTCTCGCTTCTCATTCTGTTTTCTTTATCATAATTCACGTTGCACGAATTCGTCAATAGACCACCGAGTAGAATACAAGTGAAATATGTATAAATGTCTCTATTAACTATGACAAGCGCCGAAAACGTTATCAGCGCTAAAGCTCATCCCACTGTCAACCTCGACCATGGTTTTGTTCTTCACATCCGCAGGTGATCTGATTGTCTTTTTCAGGGTTACATTTCTAATCTAACGAATCAAAGCTGCATCTCCCTCTGCTATTATCTATATGGGCCGTGATAAAGTGGAAAGTAGGAAAATTCTCTTTCTGCTATCCTCGATGTAATAAACATATACATAGATGAGGAGCTCATCAAATACGCCTGGCCTCAGGATGTCTGGTTTCACGTAGACAAGCTTTCTTCCGCCCACGTTTACCTCCGAATGCCTGAATTTATGTCTTGGGAAGCAATTCCTGAAGCACTCTTGACAGACTGTGCGCAGCTTGTGAAAGCTAATTCCATCGAAGGTGTCTTTAATTCTTCTCCAGCCTCATTTCAGCGGCTTAAGCTTTAACAGGAAATAAAAAAGATAATCTTACTGTTATCTATACCCCCGCCGATAATTTGAAGGTAGCAGAGGTCTTCTCTCTTCTGGGCCAAGTTCATTAAACAGAATGGGTTATAGAAAACAGGCGATATGGCCGTTGGTCAAGTATCGTTTCACAATGACAAGCGGGTGAACCACTTCATGGCTCAAGTTTTACAAAATTGGCTTACTGGTGGAAGCTTTATCCATAGGTGAAACGAGGTCAGCTCATATCGTTCAGGTACAATCGGTATTGACTTTCTCTTAGTTCACGTAGCCAAACGTGAAAATCCGATTGTCAACCGATTAAACAAAACCAAAATCGAACGACAAGTCGATCATGAGCAAGAACGAATAGACAGAATTAAGAAAGAATCTGCTATTCGCAGAGCTGCTGCCGCGGAAAAGGTGTGTTCTATTTTTTTTTTTTTTCCCTTCCTCTAGCTTCTACGTATGCACCGGTCTAGAAAAAGGCAGATCTGGAACTTACTCGCGCCCGAGAAGCTGAGAAAGCGGCTCGATCTTATGACTCTCTGTTCAGCGGCGAGTATGATGAAGATATCGAATACGAGAGCGCGCTCAGGAAGACTGGTAAGGAACTCGAAGAGGATTTTATGTGAGCCCGCTGGAAGAGTGGGGCATCCAAGATTTATTCGTAGCAAGATCAGTCCCCATCTCATGTCTGTCCGGTACTACCGTTACAGAACAAATGTGCTATTCAAGTGATTTCTCGGTTCTCGTTTGATGATGTAGGAAAACGTTGCTTTATTTTCCTAGTTTCCATGAGCATTGTAGTTCCTGCTCAGAAGACGGACGGACAGACCTTTCCATGGAAAAAAGAGGCGTTTCTTTTTTGCTCCCCCTGGTGCCGCCGATGGCTTTTTCTTTGAACTTTCGCTGTTCGAACCCGAAGTCATTGTTTGACTTTGACTCGAAGAGGACTGGGAAGGGTCCTTCGCCTTCTGCTGAACAACGGGAGTGAACGTAGGACCATGTGAAATGGCGGCACCGTATCGCGATTGTAAATTGCCTAAAGCAGCTGCGTAATCCTTTTGTGGCGTTTTACTTGGATTCAAAGGAACCGTTGAAGAAACGGTGTAAGTATTCGACGCAAGAGAAGTAGTGGAATCGCTTCTAGGGTTATCGGAAGGCATCTTATCCATTTGAAGTATCCAGTTTCTAATGTGTTTTTAAAGCATGGCGAAAAGTCGTTCTGCATAGCATGTGAGCACGCAGGACCCTGTGCCCTAGGTATCTTCTCCTGGATTAGTATCATCGCAGGAGTCAATTGGAATTAGGGTAAGTCAAATAGAGTCAGTTGAAGCGGCTCCGGTTTATCAATGTAATTCAGAACAATATTCAAGTACAGTGCTTTACGTACGTGCGAAAGTGGGCCATCGCGCTCTGCGCCTGCGCGTGGCAAGTACGAGGCCAGACTAGGAAGAGAAGAGAAATGCATGGTATATTTGAAACGTTCTCAATTTTCATTGCAGTAAGACAAGTTAGAACGGTGGAAGGAAAAATTCAACAGTACATCACAGCGCGCATGAGCAAGCATGCTGAATATTACAGTTGGTGAGAATGAGTCAGGTTATCAGGGTACATACACAAATGCCCTATAGGCGCGCGGATCAAACAAATACAAATAAGCAGCGGCGCGGATTCCGAAAGGAAACAGAAGCAAAGTACTGCAAGCTCGCTTCGCCTTGCGTGAGTTTTCCTTCCATCTCACGGCCCCAAGGATCATCAAGCTTTCTTTTCGTCGAGTATTCTCTTTAAGCTGCTAGTGCCCTGGCCTATGCAGAGTAGATGGCGCATTCAAATTCCTGCGCAACGAGATGAACATAAGGTCGAAAATCTTCTCAACAACAAAAGTAGAAATGGACTGAGAAAAACCTTCGGCGTCGCTTTACTTATGCCAACACTGTAGCTATATGTTATTATAGAGATAAGTGCGTATACGTACCAATCCTACAGAAAACTATACGGATACTATCGTAGATGTCTCTGTCCGGCACATAATCTTTTCTTCGTCGTAACGGCTGTCCTTGATCACATCTTCGTCCTTTGAATAGAAGATCAACCCCTTCCAGAACGCCATCACAGTCAAAACAAAAAGAACTGTCCAGGTTATGCACATCAAAATGGCCATGAAGAGGTGGGCGGAATAAAATCCGGAGATCCTTAGTACGTCACCGAGAACCCGGGTCGTGGATATCCAGCCGACATTACTGTGGAAGATATTAGTTAGCCGGAGGATATAAAGAAAGAATGAGTCCTACGGGAAAGTCAAGGCCCAACAACCGAGAATTTCATGGAGATGTTTGTGAACTTTGAACCAGTATGGCATAAGCCCCAAAAAGAACAGGAACACAGCCAGTCCGTAAAGCATAATGGCCGACAAAACGCTTCCTGCATAAAAAATCTCGCCTGCATTCGGGCTGATAAGATGATGGGCACTAAAGCTGCAAAGCTATTCAACAAAAGAATCAAGTACAGTAAGGCGCATTACTTACATCTTCTTAGCGTGCTCCCCTAGATTGAGCCTAAGGACATGATTGTAGATAAGCTGATCTGCGGATTGACGTAGACACTATTGAGGGTCACTTACAAAGCAAGAGCTGTAAATCCAGGAGGACCTGAGAAATCATCAGCCTACTGAATCCGACATAATAGACGCTAAAATCACCGCATGCAACGAAAGCACCGTTGGCCTGGTGTCCGTCTAGAAATCCAGTCTTTGATAATCGTTGTAGGCATGAAGTCGACGAATTTGTAGTTAAAGCAATACATACCGACATAATTCGGATGACATATATGCACAGATAGAAAAAGGTCATAAAGAATCCGATCCCTACGTTTGCTGTGAGACGATACCCATGTCTGCGAAACATAAGAAGTGACCTTGAAAAAAATAACCTAAGACGAGCACACCAACTGCTCGCGAATCTCCAGGGTCCATGGTCTTGAGAACGTTGAACGCAACTACTCCAACGAGCATCTACAATGCCTTCAATCGAATCGAAACCTTTGTGGGAGATTTATAACAGACCATAGGGAAAATCTGTTATAGCAAGAATCGCTAAGCCGTCTGAGTCCATGTATCAAAGAGTAGACGTACCAAGAAGGCATAAGCGGGGGTGAAATGGTCCAAATCATGAGGTTGGTTGAACCATATCATCAGCATCGGGAAACAAGTCAAACAGGCGAACACGACGTAAACCCTGCGTAAAGAATGTAAGCGAGCTGCTTATAGAAGGCCAATGAAAGGTCATACCAGAATAAAGCATAGATGAAGCCAGCACTAATGTAGCGAGGTGGAAAAGCGTAGTTGATGGTACCGATAATGATAGTTGCGAATGATAAGACCTGTCCCAGAGTTCAAGAAAATCCTTCGGTATCTTACTGCGAACTCACGACCAGAGGGACAAATATGCCCTTTACGGGATCGTTTAGAAGCCTCCATGCTTGTTTCGGGAATACTGGGAGACAGAGACGAGCCATAAGGCGTGGTTCTTTCGAAGGAGTAGGTACTTACTTATGGCCTGTGTTAAGAGCGTAGTGGTATTCAAAAGGAACAAGGTCATGTTCAAGAAGAAAAAAACGGTCTCGACAGTCGTGAGGGCTGATGAGTGGGCTTTGATTCCGGAAAGGGTAACATAGACGGCGCCAGTTCCCATTCCGATGGGGAACTGGTAAGAACTTGTTCAGCTGAATGCTCCCTGAATGCCTCGAAGATAACGCCACAACTCACCGCCTGCCACGACCAGCCATGAATTCGGCGAGCAAGAGAGGTAACTCTATGTGATGAGGAGGCTGAATTGGAAGGGTTGAATGTCATAGAAAAATCTACTGAAATGTAAAGTAACGACTGGGAAGGAGGTGATAGCTTTGTCCGAAAAGCGTGACTTTGGAACAGAAAAAAAAGGAAGAATCGCCGAGTCCAGCTCAAGACTTTGGGGGAAGAGAGAAAGGCAAGCTCAGGTCATGGCTGATTTATACCAGACAGAGCTGTCAGGGTCATCGACCAGCATTTGATGCACTGCAAAAAATTGCGGAGGTACCATGGCTAAGATGTTACAGAATTGCCAAGCCAGAGGAATAGATGATCCGTTTGATAAATAGGAGAAATCTAGCTCACACTCGTTTGAACGTCACAAGGAGGACGAGGAAAGATGTCTTCAATAATTTCTATTACGTAGCATGAACTTCATGTTTGCTGTCCAGTGAATCCTACCGAAATCAAGCATGTGTCGCCAGTAGGTGGGTAAACATAGACATTGATTGTACAAGAACATTCTTTTGATACTTCAAAGTTTGCCTTTCAATTCTTCGTATATCTTCTGTAATTCTTCCTTGCCCGTGTCCTTAGTGGGCCAGCCAACGATGAGACCTGCAATGTTCATCAGTGGGCGTCTTATTTAGGCCTATGATCGCCACGCTAACCTTCCTCCTCATTGGGCTTGGGGATGACATGGAAGTGAACATGAGGGACAACCTTCAGAAGCAGCGAATTTGACACGGGGGCGATTCGACTAAACAAGGAGAAACATACTTGATGTGCCAGAGCCCCGTTATTCTGGAGAACATTGTAATTCTCTGCACCTTGGGCGAGCGCAATCTTTTTCGCGATCGGTAAAATGTCGGAAAGATATTCGTCAGGCAGTTCGTGGAGTTTAGCAGAATGGTCTACAAGTCCGACTGGCGTAAGAGAACAGACAGAGTTTGGACAACGACACCGTACATTTCGGAATGACCATTGCGTGGCCTTTCGAGATAGGACCGATATCGAGGAAAGAATACCTTAAATGATAGACGTCAGGAGAGATGTGGATTGTTTGGGGTATTTACTAACGAAAGGTCAGTCTCGATAAGTTTGAAGCTCGGTATTTCGCCTACAGAGATGAAGGTTTGTATCTGCAGAAGGATGAGACTAGTATATCACATACCTTTGATTATCTTGCAAAAAATGCATGTAGCAAGAGACCTAAATATTGGAAAATCATTCTCTTCCTTGGGTCGTGAAACAAAAACTATGAGATATACTTGGTCGCCATATTGATGGTGCCGAAAGACTAACACCGGATGTTTCGGCCCGCATCACACCACTTCCATGTACACATTACAAAGCACATTACTATTCCGTACTCGAGCCCAAGTAAAGAAGAAATACAGAAAAGTATAATGATAAGATAATAATTTGTGAGCAAGAGGCAGCTGCGACTACATTAGAAGGGTACTTTGCGATCAAGAAAGTTCATCCTCTGGCTCGGCTGAAACACCGTCTTCAAACCAAATCTCTTTGAACTAGCAGCGCAGATACATAAATATCAAATTCGGAATCAGCAAGGAACCAAACTCACCCTTTCTTTCTGCTCTTTCACGTCTAAAGATGTTAAGACCGGCTTTACCGCGAACGGTAATCTATCCCAGCTGATAGGCTTGTCATGCTTTTTCGCGGCTATTTTGTCACCGATGGTACTCTTTTTGTTCAGAGTAAATTTACTGCATTTTCTATAGCGAAGGAATGTGATCAGAGTCCGTAAGGAGATCCTTCGATGAACTCACTCTTCGGATAATGAATACAACGTTTTCAGGTAAGCTTTGAGTATCATGACCATTCCAACAATCACAGATGTTCTCATGAAAGGAATTTCATCGGCGAGAGATTTCTCAACTTCCGTCGAAGCCTGAAATAAATGTTCAAGGATATACTTTTAGTAGCCAAAACGGAAAACCACGCACAAGAGCAGCAGCAGAATCTGCAGGAGCTATTGACGTACTACCATGCAATTCGGAAAGTAGAGGGGACGGCGATAAAACCTCCAGAACGTGCAGACCTGTAGTCGACAATATTGTCGTCAAAAACTTGATCACAGTGAACACCTCTTCTTGCGTTTTGTAGTCGAAGCTTGCAAAGTTTTCTGCCATGTACCGCGTAAATTCAACATCATCCTGAGACGAGTTGTAATCTGGTCGGTCCTGGAATACTTTGACAAGCGCCTTTAAGAAGTCCTGTCGTTGTGCCCGCTTTTCCCGTACGAGTGAATACCAGCGTTGGAGGACTGCAATAGGGGCCGGACTCATTCGATAGCCTGTACCAATGCACGCGTTAGCGAATAGGACGTCTTGACTTTGGCAAAAAATACTTACCGCGAACATCATTGGGAGATATTTTCCGTTGGTATTCAAAGGACTTCATTGCACTTAACGTAAATCTGCTGTTGAGCAGTGACGCGTGCTTATTATGCAGTACAGCATGTAAAGCACTCGCACGATTACTCAGTGAGGTGCTTGGACTCGTCTCTAGAGCAACGATCACGGGGAAAGACTAGGCGGAATTATTGAGAGTACCGAAGAATAGATAGTGCACCTACTTGGAGGGGGTGGGCTAAACCTTGCTTGATGGTGAATGTTAATATGTCAATCGCCAGCGCTTGAATATGAGGATTTGAAGAAAAAGCAGCGGTGAGGATCGGGTCCAGATAACGCTGGACAACAGCAGAGCTGACGCTACGGGCGAATCGGTATCGCATACTTCGAAGAGTCACCGGAGAACATACCCAGAATCTGCGAAGCCATCCGTATTACCAACGAGTTCTTCCATATTCACTTCCGCAGGTTTCATTCCGCGTTGCTTAGCGCTCTCTGGTTTTAAAGGGAGTCAGAATACCCAAATTGCTACAGGAGAAATCGTACCTTTTTCATGTTGAGAGTGCTTGATCGACTCAGAAGTCAAGAAATCCTGAATAATCTTCAGAAGCCTCGCTTTGCCGTCATTATCGTCTGCAGCAAAAATTTCGTCCATGATCGTGGCCGACTTCTCCATCGTCATAAGCGTAGGCTGGGCACGGAAAAGGAAGCCCAAGCAAGGAAGCACTCGACCGCGGAAAGATGGATCAGTGTATCGCTGATGAAGTTGAAGTAGACTGCTGTAAACGTATTCAGTAATTGAGCCAGGAGTAATGGCGTTTAGGTCCGTGGCCATAGATGGCTGCTCATCACGGAGTGCATCAAAATTACAATGTTCCGCAAGTAACGAGACAATGAAGATGAGAGTGACAAGCGTTCTCAGCTCGTTAGCAGTAAGTGTCGAATCACCCGATTTAGTGATAGCCTGCTGAAGGCGCGCTATTACATCCCAAGAAGTTGAGGTAAGGACTACCGCAGGGGAGTTCAAATGCTCACCATTGCACGATTTGAATAAAGCCACTAATCTACCAAACTCATGCGTAAGATGTTTTACGACGATACTCAGGCAGGCCACCACTTCTTGCAAAGTCTATGGAAGAGCTCAAGTAAGATTATCAACATCTGTACTACTTGTACTCACGGAAATTCCTCCTGTAGCAGATGGTTTCGTCACCATGGGTTGCAATTTGGCCTGAAGATCCTGTCCAAACTTGACCGCGGTCTTGGGCATATGAGGAACAGCGGAACGGAAAGTCCTCAGTAAATAATCACTCGTCATCTGCTCCTCAGCCTATTGAGAAGGTGAGTGCTAATTCAGCTGGAAAAAGGAAAGCCATACATTAGTAGGATTTTTGAGATAAGGCAATAACGTCATGGCACTTCGAGCACCTATGACCGAGGGATATGCAGATGCAATGAGATTGATGGTGCGGATACAGTTAATGACGGTCTAAGTACTGTTGTCAGTCTTCATGTTTAGGAAACGAAGTAGTCCAACCCACGAAACCAGGCAAGTCTGTCGCATCGACAAGCCCGTCAATCAAAACGCCGCAAATTTCCTGGTACCTCGCATGCATGGTATGCGCTTCTTCACTGGTTTCCTCTTTTGCTGACATTATTTTATGAAGAAGGTCCTCGAGAGGCGATTGTCGGTCACGGAAGTTTGCTGAAACAGCCATGATAACAGCGACTTTGTTCTGCAACGAGTCTGTGTTAGAGCACGACGCAGTTTTTGAGCCTTTCAAAGCGGAAGGAGGCATTGTGGGCGAAGAAGGAAACCAAAGTTCCTCGACGGATTTGATCGCAAGATCTTTAACTGTGTCGTCCTCGTCCATCATCCGGAGAACAAGTTTGGTAGATATATCTGCTTGTCGTTGTACGCTGTCCGTGACACTGTAGAAGGCTTTCAATAGTTTAATTACACGCTTTCGGACGCCTAATCCCGTATCCTGTATCACGACTAGGGTCAAAAAAATGTACGGAGAGGAAAGAGGCAGCGAAAATCTTACAGCAATGCGGTCGGCGATCTTGGTGTAGTAATCAGCGGCGACTTCTGGAGAATCGATCATGTATTTTCCGATGAGTTCAACTGCCGCGTCGCGGACTGCAGGCGAGCTATCCAGTAAATGGCTATCAATTCCTTTCTGAACGTTGGGCTGTCAAATTATGAATATTAGATTCAAGTTGCGCCGGACAGAAAGCATCCCACCATTGTTAAGATAGTTGGATCGCTCGTAATTACTTGGCCTAAAGCTCTCAAGGCTTTCGTGCGCATGAATATGACTGGAGCATCCAGAGCATGAAGGGTCACTGTTAGCATGGGCATAAATCCATTCTTCAAGCTGTTGCCTTGAATGATACCAATCTCTTCTGCCTGTCGATCTACACGAATGACTTCTTCTAGAGAGCTAAGTAAAAAGAGTAAACACGGATATCTGTAAAACAAGATGGCACCACACATACCCGATATCGAAAACATCGGTTCCTCGTTCCTTCCAGACTTCTCTTAAAGCGATCTTGATTTTTTCACCGAAAGCCCGAAGCCTTGAAAAGTCCCGCTTTCCTCCGGCAACCTGACTGGAATCCTGTCCGCCGTCACCCTTTCCATTTTTTCGTTTCTTTTTCAGATTAAGCTCGTCGCCATCGTCTTCAGAATATTCCTCGTCATTCATGTTCCGCTTGACGGCCTTGTCATCACCGTCTTCTATCCATCCCGCAACCTTCTGCAGAGCAGAAGCAAGGTCTTGACCGAGTATTGCAGCACTGAGCTCCTGCGCGCTCTGCAAAATTCCATTAATTGAGCCAGAAGAAGCGATTGGGACGAGAATACTTACGTCGTACGCTTGGTCCTCCGTAGCTCTCTTGCCCAAATGTGCCGCGACATCCCAGTGAGAATTGAGATACCGGTCTAGCTCTTTGAGATCCAGCTTCTCTACGATCTAAATACCAAGTATAAGCAACAAATGGATACAAAGAGTGAATATCGTCCCTGACTGAGAGGCTTCAAGGCCTTGGATTTTCCTTTCGATGTACCACTTCCGCCTGAAGATGATGGTGCTGACGCATCCGACTCGTCCTTCTTCGTGACCTGTACCTTCAACATCGAGCTCCTCACTCTCGCTGCGATGACTCCAATATGATCCAATGCCATCGATTTGCTTGCATTATTATCCCCAGCTGTTTCCTTATCCCCAGCACCTTTTCTGTCCCGATGATCATTTTCTTCTAGACTTCGCACCATCCCCTTGACTATAACGCCTAATACTACACCCGCACTAGGCCATTCCGGCCAGCACCACACACTGAGACAATCTTGAACTAGAGCATCAAAGATAGCTCGATATTCCGCCTCATTCGAGTTTTTAGTAGTCTTCGTTTTGCCTGACCTGGAAGTGAGAAAGTGTATAATGGTCGAAGCGGCTTTATGAGGTGAAACGAGTCCGGAGTTATGAAGCTTGATAGCGGCGCGGTCTTCCTCGTCGAGAAACTCATCGTTACCAATACTGGCCTGGCTTTCAACGGCGATACTCTCCTGCCTCCGCAAAGCGACCTTGACCTGTCGAGCACGATCGATTTTTTGCGCTCCTAGTCGTACATCGTGTGCACTTGTCTGGACGAGCTGCAGCAGTAGTGCAGAGACAGTGCGCATAGACTTTCCATCACGAAGACGAAATTGATCAGAGGCTTTACCTTGCTTTGCGTGAGAGACCTTGATGAGAGAAGAGAGGATTTCTTCAATGATCCAAGATCGTTGGTCATCGTGATGAGCGAATATCTATGAAAATAGTTACACATTGCTGTAGCTAGAAGGACGCTCAGACTTACACTTCTGATCAACCCGAGGGCATTCATCCTGAGACCGCGCATGGCACTTTTACCGAAAGTGCTCATTAGAATGCTCCCTCCATGGCTCTTCTTTCCTTTGGATTTACTTTTCCCACTACCCGTGTCATCCCGTTCCCAGTCCCGCTCTTCCTTGACAAAATGGGAACCCTCATCGGAGCCGACAAAGAAAGGACCGATCCCAACATAGACGGCCTTGATGACAACCGCATCATTCATAGGCATTCCGCCTTCCCCTCCAACATTAGCACCACCAACTAGAGCGCTGATTCGCGGTAAAGTGGCCGAGAGTGCGGAGAAAATGTCACTCATGAGCTGCCGACAAGACTCTACCTTGAGGGGAAGTGATTGGGAATTAGAGGAGGAAGAGATGTTGGATGCTTTGGAAGGACTGTGTTGTGTCTTGGAGGCCGATGAAGAAGCGTTGTTGATTAGATACATCAACAGGCCACTTCCAATGCCCGAGCAGCCTTCAACGAAAGGGTAAACTTCGCCTTCGAGAGCCGCTTTGACCACATTCAGACACCCAAGGATGATTTCTTCCGAGTAAAGCTGCTTGCTAAGCCGTTCTCCTGTTCTTGAGCCTCTCCCAATTTCTCCGCCGAGAAGCGCAATGATACTCTCGGCAGCAAGAATGCCGTCTCGACTTAACAACAGCTTGTGAGCCAACAGCTCAAGGTCGACGATGGAGACAGGTTCAATGGCCGAGGCCTTTCCCTTGCCTTTGTCCTTCTTGGGCGTTTTCGGTTCCTTTGACTGTCCACGAGCAGCAGTATCCACCTCCATCATTTCCTCCTTTTCGACGTCTTCCTCGTCTCCGTCCCCCTTCCCCGCTGGTGTCCGACTCTTCTTCTTGGGCGATTTGGGGGCGCCGGCTCCATTATCTTTGGCCAGGGTGACACCAGACATTGCACCGAACGGATCCACCTCCTCACCAATCTTCACACTCCTCGAGAGGACCCGAAGAAGTCTGCCTAGGATATTCGAGTCGATATCACTAATCTTCCCACTGCGTCCTGCTCGACCCTTAACCGGAGAAGTATGAACACTCTTTCCGAGACCCCTACCGCCCCTAACTTGACTTATAAGTTTGGTGAGCTTGCGAATGATCGTAGCACTGAGCTGCGGCTTGGAATGATCTTCAGAGTCGGGATTGAAAATTCCATCTCGCGAAAGATCCATCGAGTTTGGGTCGGCAGGTAACCCGTCCTCAGCCTGGAAGATCTCCTCTATCAAAAGGACTAGTTTATCAATTGGCGAACGCTCATCCCGGTCGTGCGTAAGCGGAGCATCTCGACCGCTCTTGTGCTTCGACTTGGTAGAGTCATAGAGTAAAGGCTTCAAAGGACTGGATGTAAGGTTAAGCTCATCCCCGTCATCTTCTATTTCAGTGTCTGAACCACCAGAACCGAGATTCTTAGCCTTTTTAGTGCGACCGCCAGTGGTGGGAGTGATGTATGGCTTTTGAAGAGCAGCTACGGATTCGATCGAGTCTAACGTGAGAGTTTTACGTTTCAGACTGGCGGTACTCGTCACACTGGTGCCACGCTCACTTTGGGGTGTAACAAGTCCGACGGTAGTAGGAGTCCGTGGAACAGAAGACGCGACACTATGAGTTGTCGAAGGCGTCTTGGGGAAGATGGAAGGCGCCGAAGATGATTTCTGGCCGAGTTTAGAAGGAGTGGACGGGATGCTGCGCTCGCTGTTATGATTACCAAGATTGGCCTTTTTGCTGGGAGAAGCCATATCGACAAACACTTCCATTTTCCGCTTTTTCCCTGGTGTTAGCTGATCAAATCTCTGTGGCGAATTGTGTAGAGTGCGCGACTCTGTGACGTGAAGAGCACTTTGATGGACAGCGTGCTGAGTGATCTGCTGAGATTTGTGGGCGAGAACATTATTGAAAAAAGCTGCACTGTCTTCTGGGGTATGACGTTTGAGAGGAGAAACATGATGCTGCTGCTGCTGAGGTGCTGGGGCTTGCTGCTGTCTTTGAGGGATTGCTACTGGTCCTAGTGCACCAGCCAAACTGGAAGTGAACGAGCTCGAAGGAGGAGGCAGAGCAGGAGGGGTAGGATACCCATTTGAGAAGATAGCCTGGGCCATATGAGGAGTGTGATAAGATGACATTGAAGGGTTTGCAAAGTTTGTATGAGGCGTAGTCCATTGCTGTGGAAGGACATATGGATAAGATCTGAAACGCATATAAGGAGCTGTAGAGAATACAGAGACAAAAGAAACGCACTCCGCCGCCTGTTCATTGAGCAAAGCCAGAGCATGATCCCTGGTTCGTTCCCAATATGCTGATGAGGCTTGAGGTTGATTTGAGCTGAGATACTGAATTTCATTCGAGTATTCGGAATAAGAAGGATGATTAGAGTATGATGGGGGATTGTAATAGTGGTGATTGATAAAAGAGGGTGGAGGTGCAGCTACAGAGAGACTGTCAAGATGGCGAGCGACTGGGACCGAATTAGTAGGAATAGGGATAAAAAGCAAAAGAAAATTACCGTGAGCAGAGGGAACTGCTGAGCTGATTGGGTACGACGCGAGAAGACGATGCGAGTCTCTGACTGACCTATTGTGCTCGTTGCTGGCCATGGCCAACGGTAAAGGAGCAATCAAGTCACGAGTTTCGCGTGCCGCTCAGTATGCGTCCATCATCATCGCGGCTTCTGAACATTCTTGTCCCAGTCAAACGGTGAGCAAGTCCTTTCTTCTCTTATAGCTACATTCTCCGACCTCGTTCTCAAAAGAGCGGTAGACTATGCAGTTAAAATCCGAGTCAATCCCCAGCAAACTGGCGTGGATTTAAATGTAAAGCATTCCATGGTATGTTGTACTGTGTAAATCCTATCTCTTTTTTCACAGATTCACTCTTTTTCAGAATCCATTTGACGAAATCGCTATCGAAGAAGCCGTCCGAATCCGCGAACGTCTCTCCAAAGATGGTTCCAAAGAACCAGTCAACATTACTGCTCTCACCATTGGCCCCGCCAAATCCGTTGAAACACTCCGAACTGCCCTCGCTATGGGTGCAGACTCTGCTGTACATGTAGAAATACCAGAAGCAGCTCCTGCCCCCGAACCACTCGGTGTAGCAAAAGCCATTCGTGCCGTCATCGACAAACAGAAACCAATCGACATGGTCATCCTCGGGAAACAAGCTATCGATGATGATTTGGGACAAACCGGACAAATGCTCGCTGGACTACTCAACTGGGGTCAAGCAACATTTGCGTCCAAGGTAGAACTCGATCTAGACAAGAAAAATGCTCTTGTAACAAGAGAGATTGACGGCGGTCTTGAACAAGTCCGGGTCAAGTTTCCTATGATTATCACCACCGATTTACGTCTCAATGGTACGTTGAATTTTTCCTTTCTCAATTCGGCTCTCCTGACTCTGTCATTCGTAGAACCTCGCTACGCTTCTCTACCAAATATCATGAAGGCAAAGAAAAAGCCCGTTACAAAGTTCAAACCAGAGGACCTTGGCGTTTCCCTTGAGCCTCGAATGGAAACTGTAAAAGTTACCGAACCTCCCAAGCGAGTTGGTGGGGCAAAGGTGGAAAGTGTCGATGAACTTGTAGAGAAACTGAAAGCTGCTGGGTTTACCGCTGTATAGACAAAGCTTGGTTTATTGTAACACCAAAAATCAATGACTTGATGCAAAAGCTGTGGAAGCCGCAGGCGGCAAAGGTTGAAAGCAGTCGGGTAGCAGGGATCGAAAGCAATACAAAGACTAACAGAGCGACAAACGACGATAGGTACAATAGATGTTGTGTGTGAGATGCAGGAGATGCGCAGAAAGATCCAGATAACGCAGGATGAGTATCAACAGAAGAATATAAGTGATAGACGAGAAACACGGTGCAAAAGGTCCACATGAATGACTATGAATCGATGATATGCGCCGGCGGCGGCGATGGAAGGACGGCGTAGTCGGGAGGCGGCGGCGGGTAGCCTGGTGGTCTAACACCAATCTCGTAGAGGGGCAAGGTAGCATTCGACACATTTCCATTCGGATTCAACCATAATCCGCTACCAGACTGGCTGCTGGTCCTCTGTAGGCCATCGCCAGTGGATAACGTAGGACGATGGTGGGGTCGCTTTCTAGTCGCGAGAGAAGCGCGTCGGCAGCTATCTTTACAGGAGACCCAAATGAAGGCAGAGACTGCCGGAATACAGATTACTGGTAAAAACAGGCAATCAGCGAAAGCTCGACCTGAATCGGGAGAGTTGAACACACAAAGCGCAACGATTATGGCGGTTAGAACTTGTCGGCTGAGGGTTTCCGACTCTTGACCGACGTTCCTTCGTCGCAACGGCAAAGGTGCAGCGAAGACAGAAAGCGCCAGATAGGCGACGAAAAGTAACGTCGACATTGGGTAGCGCAAGATGTAAGTGATGAGTGGGGGTAGTCACTCGATAGAGGACAAAGGTCGTGAATTAATAACCAGAACGAATGCTGTCAAGAAGCTGTGCAGAAGGATTCCAGGGATAGATGAGGTCTACGCAAGAATTTATCGATGGGAGGAAGGGATAAGGGCGCAAAATGGAAACGACTGCGGTCGTGATATTTATGTGCTGGGCTTTCATGACTCAACGTGTTCGGTGAACCGACCCATCTAGAGACACGGAAACCAGGGAGTTTGACGAGAAACCTGATAAAATATGTTGCCTCGCCATGATTGTCCCAGGAGTGAGGCCTAGTGAGGGCGAGCTTGAATCTTGCAGCAAATGTCTTTTGGGAGAGCATGGAGGCTCTTGGACGAAGATGACAGGCCGAGCGATCCACATTGAATCAATCATGGGTCATTGTTCAGATTGGTTCACCGTCGTCTGAAACTGATAGCCCCCCGGCTTATGCTTTGAGGAAACAGATGTAAATTGGCCCTAGATGTTGATATCCAGCCCACAATTGAAGTAAGCCAAAGACTCTTCTCTGTCACCACTGATGATGCTTTTTTTCTTTTTCTTTTTTACTTGCGGTGAACGAGCGCTTCGAGCCGAATCAAAAAAGATCTCGCATATTTAAACGCCCAAAGGGAACCGAATAACGTTCAACTTCTTGTTCTTGGCAGAGACTGAGAGAGTTGTTTCAGGATCGCAAAGGAACGCGTCGTTACGCGAAGAATAGAGCTCAACGTCGTGCGGGGAGACATGGAAGTTTGTGTGGAACCCCTGATTTAGGGTTAGCTGGCCTCGTAATACTACCTCCACGCAAACGGCTCGGTTTGGAATCTCGCTTCATACTGGGATACTCTTAACGCCAAGCCACTTTCGAAAATGGAAAACATCTTTAGTTTCTGAATCGACGACAACTCTACAAGTAATGCATTCCATGGAGAGTTTAAAGAAGATGGCCACTCGCGGGACGTTAGATATAATCAGTAATCGCAGATTGCTTCAGTTTTAAAGCCATACAAATACACTGTTCTCCTGATATATGTATTACATTCATCTTCTATCTAAAAGTCTACTTTCGTCAAGATTTGGTCCGCTCTGCCTAGAACGTCGGCAACACCTCTCAACCCAGCTTGAGCTAGAGAATTGTCCAGATCTGCATTGATAATCTTGATCACCTGCTCTATTCCTTCTTGGCCAGCCACTGCGGCGGCATAGACCCAAGGTCGTCCGACTGAAAGATTGCATGGGTTAAAAACTTTACAGATAACAACAAAGAAAAATACGTACGAAGTACAGCTTGAGCTCCGAGAGCCATAGCTTTGATGATATCAGGTCCAGTTCGAATTCCAGAGTCAAACAAGACAGTGAATTTCCCTGATTTCTGAGCCGCTTTCACTTTTTCGGATTTCATAATTTTTTCCAAGGCGTAAATCGATGGAATGGCACCATCGAGCTGTCTTCCACCTACGATAATTCATCAAAGTTTCGATCCTTAAATTTTAGAGTATCTGCGTACCATGATTCGAGACAACGATACCATCAGCTCCTACGTCTATTGCCTTCTCTGCATCCTTGAATAGCAATCAGCCTCATGAGCGTCTTGAGAAGAAAGAGTCGAGTACCTCAACGTGCTGAATCCCCTTCAAGATCAAGGGCCCTTCCCAATTGTCTCGCACAGGTTTGACATCCTCCCAGGAACGATAATCACCAAATGCTGCTTCTTGTAGCCACCCGTACCCAAGTTGAGCATTTTCCTTTGCCTTCTCGTCTCCCTCGAGGAGCAGCTTTTGCTTTGCTGCAGCATCATATGGATACTCCGGGATGTCATCGATAGGCTTACGTCCAAGCCTGGCCATGAACACAGGGTCAGAGCTTCCCACCTGAGTCCCAAAACCGTGACCAAATGGAAGGTATGATGTTTCCAGATCGTGCGGCCGCCAGCCCATAAACATCGTGTCAAGCGTCAAGACAAGTGCAGTATATCCGTTCTCTTTGGCTCTTTTCAACAGAGAAAGCGTCACATCTAGGTGACTTGGCCTTTGAGCCTGCATGAGTATACATATCACGAACATGTAAAACGATCACAGTACCAGTAAAGTTGGTACCAACGAGGACCGTTGCCACTTGCTTGGGCTACTTGCTCGATACTTCGAGTAGCAGCTGAGCTCATGATAAACGGTATTCCCAACTTGGCTGCGGCTCGAGCAGGCGCAAACTCTCCTTCTTCTGTAAAGATACCTTGAACCCCAACAGGTCCAAGAAGCACAGGGCTAGGGTAAGTGACGCCGAACAAAGTTACCTAATACGATATGAGCGAATCAGGCGAGATCAGTGCGGACGACCATACTCTAAGATCACGGTTGTTGCAGGGAACAAGCATACGCGGAATGATTCGGAACTTGTTCAAGGCAATGGTGTTTCCCGTATACGTCGACCATGTTCCTGCGCTCCCTCCAGAATACAGGAACGCTCCTGCGCGCCAATGAGAACAAAGCGAAGGGAGATAAGCGATTGAATGACTGACCTGGAGAGTGCTTCAGCTTTTCGATAGCTTTCTTCTCGATTTCCTCAAAGACGACTGTTCCAAGAGGCTGCGGGCCTTTCCCACTTAAGTAAATCTCCCGCATGTAAACTCCCCATTGAGGGATTTCAGAGTTGCCAGACATGCTCGATATGTTGAGATGGTGATGGAGGGTGTAGGCGATGGGCGTTCGATAAGCCAGGGATGGGACGACCTGGAGTATATAAAGGTCATTTCACGAGTCAATCTCTCACGATGGTGGTCGGGATACAAGTACTTGATATCTTGATGATGAGCACGCGCCTCCGAAACCAATGCCTTCGGTTCATTATGTTCCTCGTATGATCCTCAAGTTCTACAAGTAATACTTGAATTTCTCTCAAAAATTCATCTATGAGTCGCAAATAATTTTTTCCTCTTCGGCCTGGTATAAACCTCATCTTGAACCCAGGGTAGATTTGGAAGTCAAATGTATGCAACTCCAGGTAACTTCATAAATTTAGGCCTAAATTAAGTACCTACTCTTTTGGGTGGCCGGGACATTCCATTTCGTTTTACGGCGTGCGATCTGGTATCTTCGTTCAGAGGAATCGCGTCAGATGTTTTTTTTTTTTTAAAAAAAACTCTTCATTGCCGCAGGTAAGTAAGTCTAATAGGTACTAAGGAGCGGGGAGTCGCAACGATACTAGTTGAACTCCGTTCGCTTGTGATGCTTATATGTATTAAGTAGTGGGTCATGGTAATGGAGGCGTTCGGTCCAGGGACCTTGATAAATAAAGAAAGGAGGAGGTACTGTCAGGGAACCAGTCAATTCTCCCTCTATGAGATAGGAAGACATTAGGGCAAAACCAAGCCCCTTTTGCAGGCGTAACCGCACTGTGGCACGAGCTCTTGCGAGGCTTGGGCGACAGGCCTGGTGCTCCTCCACACCGGTCAAGTCAAAACCCACGCAACCGTCGGCGAAGACGGCGCACCAATATCCGCTAGAGGGAGTTGTATTAAGTTGGGGGGGGGGGAAGATGTGTACGTGGTATGTCATGTAAGATTCTCTGTGAACTTATGTGTACTGACGATAAGTCCACGAGAATGAACCATTTCCATTATCTGGCAATGTTGATGATCGTTACCGTACTGGATTGTTCCGCTGATAAAAGACGGACCCGTTCTCGCAGAAAGCGTACTCATATATGTAGACCTTCACTGGTCCGCTTTTATACCAGACTTTACATACAAATGCACTGCATGACCTAGGTTCTAGCTGCAATACTAACCTTTGACCTGTATACAGCGCGGCATATGATGTCGGCTAGTTGGAAATCGGTAATAAACATTTAGGCTATTCTTCACCATTCGCGTACAATGATTCACAAGTAGTTCAGGTTCCGTAGCCCGGATTATTTTGTAAAACTCGCTTTGCCCAGACTGATTTGGGAAATGACTATGTACTTCCAATTGTAACGTTCAACGTTCAACCCTGGCGTGGAAGAAAATCACATCCCAGCAAGCAACCTTGTAAAGGAGATTATCGTAAATCATGAATGGTCGTGATCGTAGTCGTAAGCTAAGTAAAATAGGTAGACCAAAAACAAATTAAGCAATAAAATTATTCCGTTGTCTTATATCTCGCGATATCGAACAATCGATAAAACAACGTGGCGCAACGAACGAAAGCGAAAAACAGTAGGAAACACAAAGGCGAATCGTCAATGAGAAACAGCATGAAGAGGAACATACGCAGCTTCTATCCTCTCGGAAAAGTGAACAACATGGCTGCAAGCAAACCTGAAGAGAAAATCTCAGAAAGGCAGATGAAAGGGTATCGGGTAGTGAGGGGGGTATCAAGTTCCAGGGTAATGTCCTAACACTCCAGAGAAACATCTGAGGCAATACGCATTACCGTTTTCCCGTTACCTCCCTCTCATGTTCTCGATGCTGACCCTTCTCCCGAATTTCGCGCCAAAAGTCTTCCCAGCGCTGGCCTCTGCCTTCCTTTCTCATCCCTTCCATCCCTTCCATTCCATCTGAACCAGCCGTTGCTCCGGTGACCGCATCAGCTCCTGGATGACTAGTCGCTGGATAAGAAGGTTGTGAATGTACATAGGCTTCGTGCCTGGCTTTCTCAACCCTATCTAGCGCATTTAGTAACGACGGCGTAGCGGGGACGGGAACGAGAGCAGTCACAGGAGGGGAAGATTGTGAGTGCGAGGAAGAAGTATGTGTTGGGAAGGAAGGTACAGCAGAGGGATTTGATGCCACCGCGGTATGCTCTGACTGAGTGGAAGACTGTGAGGAACGGTGCCGTTTTAGAAACCCTGGCGTCCATTGCTCCGTCCTGGGGCTAGACGGGATCGAGGAGGCGATGTCCTGTTCTTTGAGTGCAGACTTATCTTTTTCCCCGTCAGATTCGAAATCCGAATAGTCGGGTAGTCCTTCTCCGTCTTTATCGCCTGTGGATGATGATCTCGAGTTTGGGCGAGGAGCATCGGTTGTACGTCTCTTAATAGCTTTCAATTTGCCCATTTCCTTTTCATAATCTAGGTCTTTCCCGTCATCGTCGTCCGAGTCAGAGAGATTACCGGCTTCGAATGGCCTAAACTTGACCACTTCCTTTCTCCTGAAACCGTTCCCTCTCAATGAGCCGGTACTATTTATACTTTTCCCTCCAGACGACTTCCGTCCGCCCTTTTTGAGTAGTCCAGGTGCAGATTTGGACAGCGGTAAAGGCTCGTCATTGACCATGGTGAGAGTTGAGGTTGGAGAAAAGCCCGAGTCGTATCTACGCAGTTTGTGGGAAGGACTGGGTGGATAGTGCGGGTACTTGAGATCTACATCCAACTGAGAAGCTTCAATATCTGAAAGTGGAAAGTTGATATCTTTTCCTCGCATGTTCCCTCTCGCGCCTTCTATCCCTCGTCCAAAAATTCGATCCCATACAGAGGCGAATGGCTCAAAGGTCCCAGTACGATTCGTATCATTGGGCAAGTTCGCAGCGTATTCAGCAAGGTAAGTATCCCACTTTTCATCGGGGCATTCACCAAATTTCTTCCAAAGTGCCCAGTCGCATGCTGTTCCCAGAAGTAGAAGGACGCAGAAGAGGGCAGAAAACCCTTTCTCTGCTGAGGTGCCCCATTCTAGGGAAGGTGTGGTAACTATAGCAGGAGAGGAAGCGAGGTACAGATGGGAGTAAGGAGATGACCAAGATGAGGATGCCGAGGAAAGGAGTGAGATAGACATTGTAACACCAAATGCCCCAATAGAGCTCGATAAAAACCTGATCAGCGGGTGCTTGAACTTCCCTAGAGCAGGTATGAATAAACATAGGCCAGCAGCAATCGTGACCAAGATTATAAGGACGGTGGTCAACACCACCCTTGTCCGTAAGCTCGGATGGATGATGATTGATACACCGAGGGCGAATGCGAAGCCCCCTGAGATGCAAGAGGATAGTAGTGCAACGAGGGAGTAACGACCAGCAAGTACAAGCATGAAAAGTCCGGAAAGGAGGTAAACAGGAATGAACGATGCAGAGGACAGTGGAGGAGTAGACATGGATGTAGCTGGGATCAGGAGGGAAAGGAAAGTGGACAGGTGCACTGCGAAAAAGTAGAAGGGGAGAATACTGAATTTATTGGATCGAGAAAATTTGCACCATCCGCGTACCTCCGAAAACATAACCCAACATCAGGCCGCCTAAACCGCCCTCTAGGTTGGTGAACCAACCAAGAAAAACCTTCAGCCTCATGGAGGTCTTTATGTTTGCTTTGAGATCATAGCTACCTGGCAGCGCATCGTATCTGAAGAACAAAAAATGAATCAAGAAAGTTCCAGAGAATAGGAAGAATTAATAGAGTTGACGCGAGTGACATATAAGCGGACAAGAAGCCACCAGACTGTTCAAGCTACCCGCTGAGAGTGCCTCCAAATGTTGAAGATGTATTAAAAATTATTCTGCAACTTACCTGGGCCGAAATCTCCTCGTCCGATCCAGAGTCAAGAACGTTCCCGCAAAAGTCAATACGAGAGAGATGAGCAGTAGAGGGAGAGAGTAGGCAATAAGGTACGATTTTGTTGGTAATAATGCGGGTAGAGACGGTATTGAAGATGAATTAGAGGCCATGATAAACGAATGAAAAAGGCTACGGCGATTGAGATCAGAGATAACCGCGGTATGATTGGCGAAGTCCGTGAGCCTCACGAGAGCCCGAAAGGACGTGAAAACCTCTGTTGCAGGCAGCCTAGAGAACCTTTCAGCAATCGTTTACTGGTGCTCCCTACCAGAACGTCGTAAACGTAAAGTCGTAAGATGATCGTAGGATGAGAGAAGGATAAGCAGCCGGCCGATGAATCATGAGGTGCTTTCTGCTCTCACAATCACGTGAAGTGACGTCACAGCCAAAGAATTTCAATATCATTACATTTGCCATACACGACTAGATACTGCTTCCAAGCGATCATACAGGATCCTTCAGCAACAACTGAGTCGTAAAGTTCATCGCTTCCACTCGATAATTGTCGAGGGAGAGGGACAACGGAATCAATCCATCGTTAAACTGCAGCATGTTGGGGTTTGCAGTTGTATACTGAGGCCAATTGATTCCAGTGTTTCCGTTAGGGTTGAGAGTCGCAGCAAAGCGAACTAGATAGTCAACCATATCGCCTCCACCTAAACACTTTTATTATCGGGAATTTATGCACCCAAATAGAACGACTGCGCACCGTAAACATTTAGTATATCCGTGCCATGCGCCTATGATTCATCAAGGCCAAGGAGAGATGAAAGATAAAGATCACTTACCGAGCCTAAAACTGGTAAACTTTTGAGGCGTTGATTGGCTGAGAATAAATGAGTAGCGATCCAAGGAAGCAATGCAATGCTACAAACAGTAAGACCAAATATTCTGCTTTCCGCTCAAGTTCTGCAAGAAGAATCGACGAGGAGCTTGAAATACCGCGTCGCCTATGAAGGCTGCAATTCTCTTGAATTCTGGCGTTATGGCATTGAAAATTCCCGTGTTGAAAGGAGAACCCTGGGTGATATCAGCAGGATAGACCGTTAACAATTCATCCAAATCGGAAGTCGTGATGTTGGGAAGAAACTCGGTCTGGACATATGTATCAAGTTCATTTTGCGATCTGAGAAAAGCTTATGTTGAGAAAATCTCAGATTGGGGAAATGCGACGTACGTAACATTAGCGTTGGAAAGGGAAAACAGAGTTCCCTCGTCGTCGCAGTCCCCTTGAGAGAATATCAGTCGGTGGAAACATGTCAGGTAGGTGCCTACCATTGATGATTGGTATCGTGGCTACTTGCCCTGCAGCTACTAACTTCTGAGGATCGTCTTTCAAGAACACACCATCTACACGGGGAAGCCTATACTTGGGGGTATTAGAGATAGCGAGTTTCAAACCTAGGCTCACCAGGCAAGATTTAGAGACTGATTGGTCACTAGTGTATGAGTACTGTAGTAGTTCGACCTGACGAGTAAGAGTCATTTACCTGATATGCAAAGATACCTGGAGTTGTGTCAACGGCTGCTTTGAGTGTCGTATAATCGACGCTTCGGAGACAATCTAGTGTATCGCTAGATCCAGAGCATCCAGTAGCATCGACGATTTGATCGTAATCTGCAGTCCCAATCTTAGCAAAGTGGCACAGAACACGCAAGGGACGTACATTTCTGGCCATTTGTTATGTCCCCCACCGGAATGGGAGATCCAGACTGCATAAAACCAGCGCGGAAAAGAGCTATTTGGATGTAAAAAAAAATGCGTAGGGACGATGCCGAATATACTTACACTCTGTATCCCCCCCGTTCGTCACCATTTGCAAAGCAACAGAAATCGCTCCAGCAGATTCTCCCCAGCTGGGCCCAAGAGTTTGACAATGCTCAGAAATGATGGCTGGACGAGGCAACGCACATGGTAACCTTTGTTGGATCTCCACCGAATGCTTCAATGTATTTTTGTACCCATCTGAGTGCCAGTCGTTCTGCATCCAACACGTCGGAATGCATGTCAAAAAATACTCTGTGACTTACGATCTTGGAGACCAAGATTTCCTACTCCGGCATCTTTGACTTCTTGACTGGCCAGGAAACCAAACGCTACGCTTCGTCGGTAATATCAAGATTTCTTCGATAAATCATGCATAGCACAAACCTGAGACTCGGTAGTTCATGGAAACGTAGACAACCGGTTCATTCAGTTCAATGGAACGTTCAACAATACTGGTTCCGTCATACCTAATGGAATATGCTTAGTGTCTTTCATTTGTGAACAACTAAAATCGAGTGGAGACATACATCGATGGACCACCGATTTCGAAGCCACCTATTGGACACAGGGTTTCAGAATAGTAATCTCATCCACGGCATGCTGCGTACCTCCGAATATCCACTTAAATAAACAAGATCGACGTTACATTCCTATGAAATCCAAAGTACTGTGTGTGGGGTACGCACCACGAGAACCGGAAGTTTGGATGAAGGAGTTGCAGACGACGGTTTGATGACATTGATAGAAAGACCTTTTTCAGAAGATTGGCGTAGGACCTTGTTCAGAATTTTGCATCAACTTACAGTCCTCGTCATCTGGGAATATAAATCCGTAGACACTGTTTACAATAAAGTCGACTGCTTCCGCAGGAAGCCCACTAATAAGCGGAAGGTCGATGGATTGTTGGGGGCAACTTGGACCAAATGCTGCTTTCGCCTTGAGCTCCATCCTTTTGTTTCTATCATGAGGCCTTTACCTGTGGCCGAGAATGAGGTATTGTAAGCAGCAACTGGCTGAGGGAGGTTGAATCGAAGAGGTCCAACTCTGGAAATAATCAATACGGACTGGAAGTTGAAGCATATCTGATATTTCGACTTACGGAGGTTGGCCAAATGGTATTCCCAAGAACTTTTGAACATCACCCGATGTTGTCCCAGTTACTGTAGCTGAATCAAGGGTGACAGTAGTGCCGGCAAGAGGAGCGGCCAAAGTGGCACATGCTTGCAGAGCTAATCCCAAGAATCCGACTTTCAACATCGCTGGGTCGTCCTCAGGAGGCCTTTACGTGCAACGGGGGTAAGACCTTGAGGGACCTTGCACGAGCAGCATCCTTAAATACATCATGAGAATGCGCAGACGGGACGCGACTGGTATACATTTATGATTTTTCCGTGACGCTTTTTTCCATGTCACCGGACATCGGACTGTGTCCACTGTCCCTGTAATAAGTTCAGGTACGGTACATTGTAAGGCAAGAAGGCAGAGAAACATTGAGGAAGTACTTCAAAGGACGCCGATTTTTCTACGCTCGTACATGTTTTTATCGAACGTATCGACACCTTGGTCTGGCGTTCAAGCCGTTACAGTCCTTCCTGCCTTCAAACTCTGATAGGAGTAATTTGGTTGTTATCTTTTTCTTTCTTTTTTTCCCTCTGGTGACACAGCTTACTTACCAGAAAGACGCTTCTCGGCCGCCGATAAGCCAATTTCTCCGCACCAGTACTCCACGGGGAAAGCTAATCACTATCCCTCTTTGCCTTCAAATCGATGCAGGAATCACCTAGAATCACAAGCGTACCCTTCGGTTTTCGAAAAAACCGAAGTTTAATGGTAAGTTCTGAAAACCTTCTCAAGCTAATATAAAAATCTTAATATCAGAAACATATTTTCTTGCAGCATGAAAACGCGCGAAATGCGAAAGCACATGGTAAATGAAAAGAGCAGTAGAAATGTGATTCTCGTACATACCAACATGAGTAAATCATTAACGAGACGTGACCAAAGACAGAACATGATCGTAAATAATTGACTTACTCTCAAATTATTTAAGAGCTACCTACATAATGGTAACTACCGCCAAGTGTCAAGCCACTAACCCTGCAACAACCATGAGCCAAAGATACCACATCGTATTTTTGACCACGGGTCTCAGCGAGCCGCTTGAGCTTTTGTTGGCAGAACCCGAGGATCCAGTTATGATTTCAGCCGATGAAATTACATCAGGGCAATCGGGAGGGTTTAGTACGCTCCCATAGTTACTAGCTACCCAAAGCACGACACCGTTGGTCCACCCGAAGCCGGCTTGAACAGTGTATTCGCCTCCGCTGCCTGCAGAGTCTATATCGATAGCTGAGAATTTTTCGAACATCTAAATTGCGATAACATACGTCAGTACAACCAAGCAGAAGCAGCATTTTAAGACTAACATTTCCAGTATTATTCACGCTCGATGTCACATTCAGCTCTGCATCCGAGAGTCTAGGTAAGATGTCTGGAATGGAACCGCCTGTTGCGTGCCTGTGCATATTCGGATTGAGAAAGCTCTCAGAAGGACGAAACAGGTTCTCACCAACTGCACAAGGCCCCCGCAATAACGCGATTAGACAGCATCCTCTGGAGCGCAGAGCTCCATCCTTCTCCTTCGGTGGAATTTCCTCCGTTCGCGACGGTGCCATTGCGGGCATTTATATCTGCTGACGATCCAGTCTGACTGGCATTTACACCAGGGCGCACTGGCTGACCAAAGAGTTGCGACTCCGGTATGCCAATTTGACCGCTGGGGATCAGGTCGAAGGAAGACTGATTAGCGGAAAGTGAAGAAAGAGTCGCACTAGTGAGGTTGGATGGAAGGGCGCGGAGAGCTTGCAAAACAATGTACTGCAAGTTTGGCCAACTGTCTGGCGCATCCCTGTAATATAATACATAATTAAATAGGTCTGATGACAATATTTCTTGGCGCACCATTGGAGACTTGTTTCAAGGAATGTGACAGGGAAGCTGCCGTTGTATCGATTAAGTACCATATTGACGGAAGAGAAGAATTTGAAAGCGTTTGTTTGACTGGTAAGAATTTCATCGGGAATGATACCATTCCATAGCGGATAGAATGTGGCAACTGAAAAGACGTCGTTCCTTGTGTTGTTTCGAAGGCTGAAGTCGTAAAACGCCATCTTCGTGGGATTCCAAAAGAGATCGAGTATTCCTTCGCGAATTGACTCAGCTTCAGAGCGGTGAGAGTTGGCAGCTGTGCTGTTAGAAGAGCCATACAGATCAGCAAGAAGTAGATGGTTTCTGTCTGATAAAAAATGAAATTAGCTTTGTGAAAAAAAAAGTTATTGGTATTACGAACAAAGGATGCTATTCAGATCGACGGGAATAGTCTCTCGAACACTTAGCGTTGTAAGATCCGAGTTACCAGCCGCAGGAGATTCCAGCCACCTTGAAGAGTAATCCCAGCCTGTGGAGGTTTAAGAAGACACTCATGCGGTAAATTAACAAGGCCGTACCGGTCTCAGCGCCACTGGCAAGCTCTGCATATAGATCAGCAAGCTGAGAATCAGAAAGATCCAGTCCAGATCCATGTGCAGTCAGATAATCTGTTCAAGTATCTCGTCATTTTGTAGAACGTAAGCTACAGGTGGATTCACAAACCTGTCAGGTAAGATTCGGGACGAGGTGCGGTATTGTTTGCGGCATACCGCGCCATTGCATAGGTATGATTCGTAAAAGGGCTCGTAACATTTATTGTGCGATTATTTTTCCACCATTGCAACTCAGCCTCGGCAAGAGGAAGCGCCCGTTCAAGTATGGATTGATCGTTGGTGACGGTGACATATCTAGAAAGCATCTGATGCAGAGTTGGACATAGGTTGGATTCAGTTTTGTCAAGTCACTGATAGATCTATTTACTTACTTGAATAAACAGAGGAGGTTGAGACCGATTCAAATCTGCAGACGAATTGAGTGATACAGCGGGACATAGAGAGATACGGGTAACGAACAGTAAATTCGTCCGCCGTTGGGAATGAACCCAAACAATTCCAGTTCATCCATGAAATTTTGCAACGTTGAATTGACGATGTCGTATAGCTCAGACAGCAGGAGACCCTCAACAATCCAGAAGCTATCCCAGTAATATTGTTCGCGGAATCGGCCACCTGGAAGCTTGAATGAGTCTAGTTCGTACCGGAGAGGACACTGCTAGCATACCTGGAATTACAAACGTATGATTCAGTGCGATCAAAGTGCTCTCGCAACTTGCGCTTGAGCCGGTGGGACACAAAGCAGATTCATTTGATGCTCGAATCAACTGGGACCAATAACCATGGACGGTTTTTGCGAAAGCCTTGACTAGCGGTTCTGTTACGTTACCAAGAAAGCTCGGGTTTTCGGGGAAGTTGGATAGCACCAAAGCTTCAAGCTCAAGCCCTTCTCCTTTGAAGTTTGTGTCTACAAATTGCACAATGTCACCTTCCGTGAGGCTGCTACTGGATGGAAGCTGTTGAAAATTGGCCAGAACATTTGCAGAAGAGTTGGTGGTTGGCTGCGAAGACATCGAGACGAGACTCCAATAAAAAAAAACGAAGAATCAAACCTTGTCCACAAATGTCTTTTGGTCCGAATACAAGTTGGCAACGTTAACTGTTTGCAATAGCTGCGAAAATAGTGAGTATCTGAAACGTTAGTATCCAAGAGAATGCACGTACGGCGCCCGCACAAAAAATTTCCGATGGACACCAGGGTTGCGATGGGGGCAATGGATCCTGAGAGGGTACCAAAGACGCTAAGGGAGCGGTGGGGCTTGGGGTAGCAGTAGTAACTGATATCTGGGATACAGAGGTGCTCCCTGGAGGAGGTGTGAGAGTGGATTGAGCATGGACCAGATGGGCTAAGAGAGTCAACGTCTGAAAAGTGGTCAGCATCATGTCCAACCCGGGGGATTGAAACGCAAGTCTTGCTTTTTATACCAACACAAGGGTCATTGAAACTTGGGTCGGATGACCATCAGAAACGGCGGTAAATGAGGTAATTGCGCCATGAGCGCTTGAGCGCTTAATAACCTTAATTTGGCACCCATCCAACACCATCCGCAAGCTCAGGAACGAAAAAGAAGAGTAAATCCAGCGCGTAATTCTCAATCAATTGTACCGTTCGAACTTCCTATGAACTGGTGGTACTCGAAGCCTCTCGAAGTGTTAAAAAATAATTAACTAATTTCGAATTCGGTCCGGCAGAAACTACACTAGCACTATGTAGTCGAATGTCGGTATAGGATTCTCGAAATCTACATTAGGATTATCCTGAAACTTTAGACATTGTATACAGTATCGGAAGACAGCCAACCGAAGGCGGGACTAGGTAGGATTTTGTACCTTCTGATTGAACATGTTAACACATTGCGATCAAAGAGCGAGAATGGTAAGCAAGGCGAGTGACGAATCATAATTTTCGTAGGAAATTCAAAGATTTAAAGAGAAAGGGTACTGTGAAGCGCGTGTCTGGTTGAGCTGGAAAACTTGTGACGCCGTCAAGGGGCGTTCGGAAATGGCGAAAATCGACAATCCGTTTTCAGGAGCTCCGTATTTGGAAATCTCAAGCATACATACAGTATACGTCTGCCGTTTGGATACCGAACGCCCCAGGAACCTGCGGCATCCTAATTTGAATTTAAGCGCTGTGGAGGATGTCATGTGATGCCTCTTCTATTGGAGACCCATTACAAGACAGAAAAGAAGGGAGGACTAAAATTTTTAAAAGAACGTAACCTGCGAAATCCAAGTCTCGAAGTCGATTCTCCCCTCAAGAATAAATGAACGACATCCGGATAGACTATGGAAAACATCTTAAAATGAATCGTAAAATTTCAAACTTGAGAAATGTGCTCCAGCGAATTGATACCGTTGGACCGATGCTAAGAATGGAGGAACTTTTCGCAAGATAGTATACACATGTACATTTCGTAACCAGATAAAGGGAACAAATTGATCGACTCACCTTTGCTCAGTAACGTTCCGAGTCCAATTAGAAAATGCATTAGGAATCGTAAGGTCAGTAGATAGGGCCTAAATAATATAATCTTGATTCTTTGCTTTGAATGGATTCTTGAAGAATATGAATACTCATCGAAACCATTAGACCGCACAGCAACTGTTCCAATCATTGGTTCTGGAGCTCTTGCAAGCCGCAAACAAGTTACGTAGATTTTGCAAAGAAAAGCAATAGTATTGTTACGTCTCGATAAGTGGATCAATATCATGACTCACGGCACACATCCACCAACAAGTCCAGCACCGGAACTCTACCCTTCTCATCCAAGAATTTAGAATATCACATCCACATCTCTGCCATAATGATAATGTTACTGGTAGTTATATAGTAAAAGTGGCAGGCATCTCAGCCAGAACGTACAGCAATAGTACGAGACGCACCTGTCCCGGGAAGTAGAGCACAGCCCAGGCTAGTCTACAAGCATCTTCTCGGTGAGAAGTCCCTCACCGTATGCCATGCTTTCAAAGATAATCTGGCGCCAAACGCTCTTGGTGAGCTCGACGGCTTCCTCTTCAAGGACCTGAACACAGCAAAAAAGAGAATTAAATACTAGACAAAAGATGAATAAAAGAGTAAGAGACGCACTGGCTCAAGCCCCTCAACAAGTTTTTGAGGACCTTTATGGTCCTTCAAGTGCTCTAACACGAACATTATCAGATCTTCTTCCTCCATTTCTCCCAGATACTTGACCATGAGGCGTTTGACAAGAGGCTCAAATTTGCGGTCAATGACAACCTAGATGAAGAACACCTGAGAAGAAAGCAGGCAACAGAAAAGCAAGTACTGACGTCGGACAAACCATCCCAACGGACTTTCGCCTTGAACAACGACTCCATGTCATGAGGAACAGACTCCTTGATACGCTCCAATCTCTCCTTCATCTTCTCACTGCTCTCGGCCACACTGAAATCCAGCTTGACCAATGGCACTTTCCGTTTCTTGATTTCCTCCTCTTCGTCTTCTTCCTGTGCGAATACCATCGCCTTTTCCTTTCCACCCTCTTTGGCGGGCGCAGGAGCCAAAGAGACATTGAGTTTTACCAGTGCACCGTCGTCCAGCAACAAGCCAGCCTTCCGCTGCTCTTCGGCCAAAGCCTGCATCTCATCCATTTGCCGTGCCAGAAAGTCCTCTGACTCGCGACGCAAGTTCTCAAATTCTTGTTCCTCAAATCTCCGCGATTTAATGTCAGCTGCCTCTTCAGCCTCTAGCCGTCGGGCTCGGAGCTGTCGCCATCGCACCCTGAGGAAAGACCTCAGAAAATAATGAAATGAGAAGGCAGCACAACACACCTGTCCACATAGAACAATTCATCGCTCTCATCGTCGTCCCATTGGTCTAACCGCTCGCGCGTTTCAACACGATCTCGATCTTCGGCCTCCTTGGTAGTCCGTTCCCTTGCTATTGCTCTTTCCAAGGCAGCTATCCGTACTCGTTCTCTCGGTTCATATCGTCTTTCACGCTAAATACGGAGTTACAACAAACGCGAAATGAATGAACAAAGTACTTACATCTTTGAACGAAATCTCCTCGTCACGCTTCCGTATTTCTTTCCTCTCCTGCTCCAACTCCTCATCGGTTTTGAGCGGCTGAGAAGAAGACCGTCTGTCGTCATCGGATGACGATCGCTGCTCTGCTTTGACAAAGCCCGTCATGGGGGGCTTTCCTCGGGAAGATGGGGCAGGTGATGACTGCTGTGGTGGAGGCCGACCCCATTCCCGAGCTTTAGGACCACTCGGGGCGTTGGGCTGGAACGCTGGCTGTATATCCCTCATTTTCTCTCGCTCCCTTTTTGCTGCGCGTTCACGAAACTGAGCAATTTCGGAAATTACTAGACCACGCTGTGTTTCTGGAAGATCGGCTTCTTGTAAGTCGTGAAGATGTGGAGGAATAATGTATTTTTCCTTGTCGAGAAGACCACTTTCAGCTGCTTCTTGAGATTGCTTGTTGATTTTCTGCACAAGTTCATCGATTTTAGTCTTGGCTTGCTTATTCTTTTCTTCGTCAGCCTGGAGAAATAAATATCAAATGAGAAACAATGAATAACAGAATTCTTGCGAACACACATTCGTCAGCATTCGCTGGGAGCTGTAGGCGTCAAGAAATGCCTTGGTTTTTTCGTCTGCTTTGACCTGAGAAACGACGTAGGTGTGAAATGCGGCAGAAAGGGAGCTTGAGACGCACCAATAAGCTTTTATTGGCGCAACCGTCTTCGAGAGCGGGTAGCTCGACCCCATTGAGCAGATTGATAGCTCGAATGGCGCTGTCGGGTTCATCGAATTCTGCGAAACCAAATCCTTGGGGTTTGTTGGCGGGCGTTATGAGACGCTTGAATGAGTTGACCTTGCCACACGCCTGAGGTAGAAATTCAGTGGAAGAGCCAGGAATTTTAATGAATGATTACCGAGAGAAGCTCGTTGATAAATGTATCGGTTACACCGCCAGATATCGAGCCAACGAAGAGTTTTGTCTGTTTTTGGGCTTGTGGGGGAATAAAATGCATAGACTGCTGCTGAGCAAGAGCAGACAAGGGAGGACCCTGGCCAAAGGACGGATAAGGCGGCCGCAGACCGAGTCCCATTCGATTTGGTTGCATGATGGTCGTCGTTTGTGGTCAATGTGCAGCCGTGCGAAATCAATATCCGTCTTGGACCTTGTTCCTCATCGTCGACCTTAACGATGGCCGGCTCTCACCATACAACCAAGCATATTGTCATTGAAAGTATGTCTTTTGTCGCTATATACATCAAGTTTACTGATTATTATTCAATATCCAGTCGCGCTCTTGGTCGCTTCTCAAGTTTGTCCTCCGTAATTTTTTGCTGTTACCTTTGCTGAGCTTTACATCTGCAAGGCAGCCTTGTATTACACCATGCGCTGGGCCATAGATTCATTCACAGGAGCTTCCAATAAGAAAAAGGTTAATGCAAAGCAGTTGGAGGCTCTGAAACGACTCGGTCACACAGAACTCCAGCTTGACGAATATGAAAGTACGCAGAGCCTGCAATTTTGCCAATAAACTGGTGATCAATATCCTCCAGGTGTTGTCGCCAACGAGGTCATCCACCCAGACGATATCCCAGTAAAATTCTCAGGTGGGTTGCCTGTTTCCCTAATCGCTCACCTGTAATCATACAGGGCTCGGCAGATATTGGCGGATTAGATCCCATTATTACTTCTTTGCGCGAATCCGTCATCTATCCACTTCTTTACCCAACTCTGTTATCTTCATCTTCTCTTCTCGGAGCACCCAAGGGTGTCTTACTCTATGGACCCCCGGGATGCGGCAAAACTATGCTCGCCAAAGCCTTGGCCAAAGAATCTGGAGCTACATTTATTAATATCGCTGCCTCTGTCCTTACTAACAAGTGGTTCGGAGAGTCAAACAAACTCGTCGCCGGACTATTTAGCTTGGCCCGAAAAACCCAGCCGAGCATTATCTTTATTGATGAGATCGATTCATTCCTAAGGGAAAGAGCCTCGGGAGATCATGAAGTGACCGCTATGATGAAGGCAGAATTTATGACGTGCGTCTTTACTCTACACATCAACAAGCATTGACAAAAACTTTTTGTAGACTATGGGATGGACTTTTGTCGTCGTCGGATCGCATATTGGTGCTCGGAGCCACCAACAGACCTAGAGATATTGATTCTGCCATCTTCCGTCGGCTACCAAAACGATTCCCCGTCCCTCTACCCGACTTCGAGCAACGGTTGAAAATCCTACATCTGGTACTGAAACCTTTACGTCACCGTATTCTGGCTCAGGAATTTTCTCTAGATGCTCCAAAACATCAAGCTTTCACCCGACCTCTCTGTCGGAACCCTCGCTCGAGCATCGGAGGGTCTCTCGGGTTCCGACCTGAAGGAAATGTGTCGTAACGCCGCAATGATACCCATAAGGGAGTATATGAGGGAAAACCTTTCTAACGGGCAAATCTTGACTGAGGCGCAGTTGAAAGTGCGTCCAGGTCTTCCTATCATAGCATTCAAAATCACTACTTATCCATTCTTTAGGACTTTGAGCCTCGTCCAGTTACCATTCAGGATTTTCTCTCATTCGAGAACAATGGTCTCCTTGTCAAACCCGCGGCTTCCACTCCTGATGACAGGTCTAGGATAGACACAGATGAAGAAGAGGAAGGGACTCTGGTGGACTGATATTTCTCATTACTAGTATTCGCGTACATTATGTCCCTATAATCTTCTAGACCCCGAAATTCAACTCTACATTTAGAACCAAGTACTTGGTGCCGAACGGCTCTCGACCATGTTTTCCACAACTCGGAACCCTGCGTTTCAAGCGTCATCTTAGCACCCTTGGCGGAGGTGAGCTCCTGGCCTATTCGAGAGCGTTCAAGCACCTGATGATATCCGAATGGCCCAGTAGTAAGGACGGCAAAAAATTTTTAAGCGAGCGGGTACCCGGTAATACATATGTAACATTAGGAGATGCAGATGTGATAGAAATTCACTAACAATACATCGAGATCCAGATCAATTCTTTCTGCAGAGATAAACTACAACGTTGAAAAATGCGATATGATACAAAGGCATGCGTTCCGAAAACAAGGATCTATCATCATCTACTTTTCGTCGTCATCAAAGCCTAAACCTCCATCACCATCGATGCTGGTATCGGTCATATCCGTATCAATCCAAAGATCCCCGTCCTCTCCGTCACAGGAACCACCAGGGGAGGTTGTCCAGCGTATATCGGCATGACTCAACCGCGGGTCTAGGCCACCACTACTCTTGTCCAAAGAGGTCGTCAAGACGGAGAGTCGAGTATGACCATTAGACCGTTTGGGTAGACGACTCGGCGTCTTGAAAAAAATGTCCATATCCATACCATTCTCCATGTTCTTTGCTTTACGGTCAGGGGCGGACTTGGCGATAGTGAGTGAATCAGCGCTCGACTCTGCGCTTTGGTTTTCTTTCTCGTCTAGATCTTTTGGGATCTTGCTCTCGGCAGCAATAGTAGCAGGACTTTTCACTTCGTGCAAATGTGCAGTCCTTGCCCAGCGTTTTGCGCTCTTTGGGACAGGACCTACTCCAGTCCATGAGGCGCTAGTGGGTAAACTGAAGTTAGGACCGCTGAGGGAGTTGGCACGTTGCAACTGCGGACGGTACGTGGCAGAAATAGAAGTTGTAGGTGTAGTCGGACGTGAAACTAAACGGGGATTATGTGGATGCGGAGTACGGAGAGAAGGGGTACGGGATCTGGAGCCACTTCGCAGATAGACGTTTTGAACCCTTGGCTTACGTTCGGTTATCGCTGTTTGAGGTTTTGCATGCACATGCGAGGCGCTTTTGGGACCTCTTGAACGAGCACTGAGTGCAGGAAACACAACTTTGTGTTCATCGTCGCGGTGTGCTGGCGAGAAGAATGTTCAGCAACATGTGGGAAGAACATTAAGATAAGGCAAACCTGGTTGAGCAGTAGTGACTCGGGGAGTTTTTGCTGTTCTAAGCGACGGACTTTGGCTTCTGCTGTTGGCAGTGAAACGGCTGACCCAGTCACCGCTGAAGCTCAGGTGGCGTCGACTCCATTCCCTCATGGATCGATTGAGTCGTAAATGACCATGTTCGACCAAGGATTCTCCTCTTGAGCCTCTGGTTAGACCCATGAAGATAATGACGGCGAGGAGCAAGCACAGTTGTGCAATGCCAAGACGTTTCTCCAGTACAATCTCGTCGGAAAGGTATTCCACTCGAGCGATCAACTCATTATACTCGGTTTCGAGTACCTTTCGTTGATTCTCCCATTCTTTGATACTGCGCTGAAATATCTGAGATTGGGCCTTTCCCTTTCGTGGCTTTGAGAAGGTTGCAATGGAAATATATGAGAGGAACAACTCACGATGCCCTCCAAACGGCCAACATCTTCGGCCAAACGATGAATCATATCTCTTACACCGTTGGTTTGTTCCTCAACGTATCGTACATAAAGACTGTGGTTAGCCTCCAGAGCGGTAAGCCGATTCATGATGGTACGATAGATAGATTCGCCACCTGTTGCCGACAGCGGAATGTGGACTTGGGATGTAGTCGCCTGGACGACGGTAGTAGAAGAAGAGAAAATTGAAGTAATTGATTGAGTGGTCGCGTTGGTGGATGCGGAAGACGCATTGGACGAAGGAAGTAAGATTATTGTAGCAGTGGAAGATAAGGTAGTGCTCGGGGAATCGTTAATGCTGGAGTGCATCTCGTGAGTATTTGTGATCTGAGATTCTGACGTGGTAAACTGCTCCCAGGCAAATGGCGCGAGGGTAGGTTGAAAGGTGGAGGAAGCGGAAGCGGATGACATAGATTGCACGGTGGAGAAAGCGTCGCTGGAAGGAAGAGGTGAGGACGTAGAAGATTGTACGTTTTCCTCCGACGCAACAAGCAGCGGAGTAGGCCCAGATACAGAATCTTTGGCCGGTTCGACGAGTTCACCACGCTTTGCCCTACTTTCAGCCTCCCATATTTCCCACTTCCATTCTTCGAGATGGGTCAAGCCATAGACACGAAGGAGAGAGATTGGGCAGTAATATTCGTTGCTATAATGAGTGTGAAAATCGATGCGAATAAAACGATAAAAGTCGGTCAGAGATGGAGGGGGATGGAATGACTATGGACATATGAGACGAGTAAGTGGATACCAGGAAGAAGACTTACCTGAACACCTCGAACATTCTTGGCCTTGTAAGAACCTACAGTAACCCAGTCTTCTTTATAAGTCTTGGCGACGCTTACGGTAAAGTCTTTAAAGACACCGCTGAAGAATTCAAAGTTTGCAAGTTGGACAGTGTCTATGCGGATATCTTCACAGAGCTCGACGACAACGAATTGGTTTTCGTTGGGAGAGTTACATGGACTGAGCATGTACCTATCGCGCTTGGAGGAGAGGATGGATGAGGGAGATTTTGCGGAACGATGAGCGAGATGAACACGGGCTGAACAGTCCATGCTGGCATAGTTGAATCTATCTGTAAGGGGAACTTGAAAGTGAGGAGACACCTTTTCTACGTCCGAGTCTGTAGAAGAGGTGGAGGAGGAAGACGTGTCGGGAATTTCAGTAGGAGTCGTGTATACATTATCAGGATCGGTTTCATTTCCAGGAGATAGAGTAGTCTGATTTTGAGGGACTTTATTGGGTTTTGCCTGTTTCTCCTTCCATTCTTCGAAAGAGAGCAAAACTTGTTCCTGGACAGGTTCTACTGGAGGCAAAGGAATGAGACAGCAAACAGGAAGTTCTGGCTGACGATTTTCAAGAAGAGAAATTGCTCTGAACTGGTCATTAGGAGAAGTGGGGGAAGCTGAAAGAGCAGAAGAAATGAAGAAGAAATGGAGTAAGTAGTAGAAGAAGAGTGACATTACACTGAGCGGCTATTTCTCAGCGTCTACTCATTAAGCCATGTCAGATTCATTCGCTGATCTCTGGAATGCCGCTGCACCCAGAAAACAGTCAAACTCAACCCATTTGACCATCGCTGAACGCGCCGCTCTAGCTGAAAAAGAACGTCTCAAGCCCCCTCAGAATCTCCCCAAGCATCAACCATCCGTTCCTTCCGCTTGGGATGGTCTAGATACTCTTGCAAAGACTTCCTTTGCTTCGCCCCAAGTAGACGACGACGACGATTGGGGGCTTGGCGATTTTGCTTCAGCATCAGCTCCACCTCCAAAACCCTCTTCGTCTGGCACTCTATGGGATTTGGATCTACAGCAAACAGATGATATTCTTGGAGATCTCAGTCGCCCTGTCGAGGATTTACAAAAAGAAAGGATCCAGAGAGCTGCAACAGTACGTGTATAAATGTTTATTACACTATATTCCATTAATTGGTGTTCCAGAACCAATCCCGTCCGTCCCCCAGTCGTACATCTTCCCCCCCTCCTCACATCCTCGGCCAACTCGTGGAGATGGGCTTTTCCGTTCATCAGGCTCGTACTGCTCTCGCGTCCACCGATTCGGGACACGATATCCAGGCTGCCTTGGAGATTCTCATATCCAATCGCGAATCCCCTTCCACTACAGCTCATACCAGCGACGATGAACAGAGTAGGCACAGCCATGAATCACAACCTCAGCCACGTATTCGTCGCGACCGGCAGATTGCGCTGCAAAAGCAGGCCGAACGCTCTTTGTCCCAAGAGCATCAGAGTGGCTTGCAAGCTGAGAAAATCTTTACGCAGGCTTCCGAAATCGGTCTCAATTTGTTCAATCGTGCAAACGCTGCGTGGAAGGAGGGAAAGGAGAGAGTCCAAAAAGCTTACGAAGACAAAATGGCTGCAATGTCGGAAGACGGTCTAGACAGCAGAAGGGGAAGTGGTCGATCCACACCAGCTAGTACAAGACCCAAGTGGATGCAGGAAGATGTTCCTGCTCCTGCAAGACGAAAGTCACTCGAAAATAGAGCAAAGGAGGTGGATTTGTTTTCCGACTCTTCTAGAACCACTAGTACGAGACCCAAGTGGATGCAGGAAGACGTTCCCGCCCCGACAAAGCCCAAATCGCCCGAAAATAGAGCAAAAGAGGTTGATTTGTTTTCTGATTCTCCTACTGGTGTATACGTCTCCAAATTTAGACATGCGAAACCCAAACTATCTACCCCACCTCCGTCCCTGCCCCATCCCCATCCCATCACTACCATCTCCGCTCCTACCTCTGCCATTACCTTGTCTCAACAGTCAAAAGCTACAGGGGCAGAGTTTTTCAAATTGGGCGACTTTCCTGCTGCCGAAATCGCTTACACTCGGGCCATCGAAGCACTTCCATCTGGCCATGCACTGTTAATCCTGCTATATAACAATCGAGCATTGGTCAGGTTAAAGGTCGGAGACGTCAACGGAGTCGTCACCGACACTGGTCTTGTCGAAGAGCTCATCGGTGGTGCAGCGAGCCTGAGGGACGAGATTAAAAGAGGGAACGGAGGAAAGATCAAGGCCTCTGGTAGCGAAGATGAAATCAATCTCGGCGATGCCTTGGTTAAAGCATGGAAGAGGCGAGCAGAGGCTTTGGAAGGGCGAGAGAAATGGGAAGAAGCAGGTAAAGATTGGGAGAAAGTCGCTGGGGCTGAATGGGCTGGCCAGGCTGTCAGAGGGGAGGGTGCAAGAGGTGCGGCGAGGTGTCGAAAAATGCAACGACCGGGTACCGAACAGCCCAAACCAAAACCAACCGGCAAGCCTGCGCGACCCTCACCTCGTCGAGGTCCAACACCCCCTTCGCAAGCATTAAACTCTCTTCGCGCCGCCAACCAAGAAGCAGAATCGGAAGATTTACAGAGACATGCTTTGAAGGACAGCGTCGAGGCTAGGCTCCAGGCCTGGAAGGGGGGCAAAGAGACCAACATTCGTGCGCTGCTGGCATCGTTGGACACCATTCTCTGGCCCGAATTAGGTGTCCAAAAAGTTGGCATGTCCGAACTTATCAGCGAGGGGAAGCTCAAGATCAAGTACATGAAGGCAATAGCCAAGGTTCATCCAGACAAACTTAACACGGGGAACTCAACTGTCGAACAGAGGATGATTGCGGGAGGGGTATTCGGAGCGTTAAATGAAGCATGGAATGCGTTCAAGTCATAGCTATCTTTCTAGTATCATCTCGATCAAAGATTTTATTTAGTTGATTAGCGAATGACACAATAACGATCGCACTGGACTACCCGGCTCGATAGTGGTTAAGATACAAGCACTATTAACACAAACAGCATGGTTCGAATACCAGGGCCAAAGGTGCAGCAATCAGAAGGGAAATCCATTGGTTACTCGCGTGAGATCGTTATTCTTGTCAGAGTATTACTCTACAGTAAATGTATTGGAGTGAGAAATGGAGCAAAAAGGAGGCGAGCACACTACGCACTGGAGCGAGCCCTCATTTTTCTGCGCTTGCGCCTAAGTCTGCGGGAGCGCTTTTTCTTCCACTTCTCTCTCATTCTGAAAAGCAAGTCGTATTCAAATACGAAAAAAAAATGACCACAGAAACATACGTGTTGGTAAGAGTGTGAACGTCGTTGGAGAGAACAGTCGCTCCACATCCATCCACTTTGTACCGCATAAGGAATTCACACGGATGTGCTATACAGGCTTACATAAAATTTTTCCACGATTGACAAACGACACGGGCGCTTATTTCTCTCACAAGAGAGTCCTGGGACCGAAAGTCCGAGCCATAACTTCGAGCCTTGCTTCAAGCCACCAGAGCAAACAAGCACCCTCAATGAGACTTACTGATATTGTTGAGATTCTGTAGGGCTCATTGGATGAGCTATCACCTACTCAACTAATATTTGAATGTGTTGAAATTATGAATAGATGCTTGTGTGTGTCATGTCAGTTTACAACTGTTTCAATCATACATGCATATATCATTCTGTAGCTGTACTATACTTGGTTAATTATTAGATCATGTATTACTACTCTCTCATGCTGTACTTATGTTATTTGTAGATCATTTTCTATCATGCTACTACTATGTTGTTTTATATATGGACTATTAGTTGTAGTGGTCATTATGATCCGTTATCTTACTTATAGTACAATAAGTATGTTGTTATAGGGTTTAGTAGCTTTAGTATAAATACTGTAGCTCAGCTCATATTTCAGACAATTCACATAGTTCTTTTACTTGTTGAATACTTGCTTCTCTAAGCTCCCACAACTTCTCTCTTAATGCTTCATCTAACCAACTCAGTGAGTAGCAACTTAACCACTCATATCTGATTGCTGTTTCTACAGGTTATGGGCCCCAAGATGCTTTGACACTAGGTCATTAAATCCATTGCATGTTAACAAGTGGATGATTGTGTTCAATGAGGCTTCTGGTCACTCACTCCTGAGTAACTGAGTCTTGATGTAGTGCAAAAATGTAGTACTGGTATGGTTCTTACCAGATCATTTTTAATTACACAAATCCTCATGTATTAAATAAAACATCTGTCTTGATCACTAACTGTATATACATAGGCACTCCACAAGAATGAACTTTTACAGTTCTAGGGTTTACCCCTGTCCATGTAGGGTTAATTCTCTCCCCAGGTAGACTTCTGCCAGCATGTGCATAGCCAGAAGCACATCTGCATAGGCTGTTGGGGAAATCATTGGAACCCTGGTACCAATAGCAAATGTGCAGGTCAATCACACTGAGGATTCATTGACCAGTACATACTTTATATACAGAAAATGTAGATAGGCTAAATAAAATAAGCTATCAAGGCTATCCTAAGCACAGCAAAGGCAAAAAACAAATATGTGAGCAATCCAATTGAAACTTGTTCCACTGTTATCTCCAACACACCCCCACAATTGGTGTGCAAGCAATAAAGAATGAAAAGATCAAGGAAATCAAGAAGACATATGAGAATGTCTGTTAGACCCCAAATCACTACTGCTCCTTCTACCCTTTCTTTGCATTCCATCTCTCTGTCCTTTCCTCATCACTACCATGCCTTCTAAATCTTTGACACTGTGACATGGTGCATCTTTCCATGGGGTTACGCATTCCTTACCATTAATCAATATAGTTACAAAACACCTGTCAATCTATATAAGCCCAGAAGCAAACCCAAGGGAGGCATGTTGGAATTACTGTAACTTTTGCCTACTTCTCTCACTGCTTTCTCCTTCTGCTTCCTACTCTGTAATCTCATTTCGTACATCTCAATACATTTATTTTGTTCTGCTTAGCATCATTCAGACCTCTCGCAAGCTCTGACTTGATACTTTCGAACTCACGCAGCTCTGAAATTGTACCAACAACTTCATTGCTGCCCTCTCTTCTTATTCACCAATACCTACTGCATATTGGGGGTTATTTACCCTTATTTGGTCACTTTTGTATCTAGTCCATGTGTTTCTCACTTCTGAATGTGGTCGTCAAGCCATTCGCAGCTTCCTTTTGTATGCAGGCCCCTCATATAATCCTGCTACTAAGCTACTACAGCGAAACTCAATGTAATCACCAGTACAACCTACACTATCTGATTCTTCTCCAATCTAGTTCTGGTTCTAACAAAATTCCAATATCTACCCATCTTTGAAATGTCTGGGACTATGACCAAACCTCTGAGAGGTGAGGAGGAAACATAAAACAACCCCCAAGCACAAGTGCAACAAAAAGAGAAGTTGAGGAAGGGTAAGAGCAAGCCCACTCCCCCACCAGGACCCAGAGTTGCAATGAGATTGCAGACTAGAATGTCCACATCCTCGAATGCTTCCCAAGCCTCCCTTGACACTGACCCAGTAGAAGGGATTTTGACTCACTCTGTCAAATCCCAGACAGGTATGCCTACCCATACAGTGTCTAGGGCATCGTCGAGAGCAAGTACCCACTCTCAATTACACATTTGGGACTCTGACCCATCTGTTGTCTGAGGTGCCTCAATTCTGACAGCGCACATTATATCTTCCACGTTGGAACTGACACCTCTTCCTGGATCAACTGCTACCATGTGGCCTCTGGACCTGGGTTTATGATGGGCTTCAGTTGGGGTCAAAATGACCTCCAAGGAGTTACCAAAACCTCTGCCAGAGGTTATTCCAGGAAGTTAGATATCTCCAATGCAGAGACTGTTACCCTCCAGCGCTGAGTATAGTCAATGGGTATCTTTGGATGCACCTCCAATGGCCCAAGCACCTCCAATGGATTCTTAGGTAGTGGTTTTACCTTATGGACCCCAATATGGGGCTGCACAAATACAAGGAACCAGTACTAGCATATGATTACAGGCTCCAGCACCAACTAGTGCCCTGAATACCTCAGGGACATGAAGCCTGAGGGCTACATTCTCAAGGAAAGCCTGGGCATCAAACGGTGTATTGCTGGTACCTCTGAGTGCTTCCATTTTGCCTGTACCAACCTCCAAAGCAACCTGTAGGCTGGCAGACTTACTACAAATAGGACAATGCTCTGCTCAGGATCTGTGGAGAGTATTATTGGACCTAGTCGAATGACTACATCTTCCCCCAATGAATAGTAGGTCCCTCAACAATGCTCACTGAAACTTCCTGCAGCTCTTTTTGAAACCTATTCGTGAACTTCCACAGAGGATACAAGGAGCATTGGAAAATTTCTCCTTGTATCAGGACCTACTATAGATGTATTATATCTTAATGCACCCAGAGGCCCTATTCCTCATTTAAAACTATACTCAGCAAACACCAGCCTTGGTCCTAGAAGCCTTGTCTAACTACCCCTTTACAGATAAGAAGATTGCTGCTGACAGACCAATAAGTCAGGAATTATTGGAACGTATACAGCTAGCTTCCAGTTATCAACTAGGTCCAGTTAAGGTGTCCCCTCACAAAATGCCAGTTATTAGCAATACTTTTGCTATAGGATTTCAAATCCAACAAGCAAAAAGGGTCACTCGGGACCATATGACATGGACTATGGGTTTTGCTGTCCAGGAGAGTACAGGGGAACTTGTTCCAGCTAATCAGATAGTCAAAAGGGACTCCCAATTGCTATGTATAATCCTAGAACAGAGGGGAGAGCACATAGTACATGATGGCGGTTGCATTTTTCAACTCACCCCAGTACAGAGCCCTGAACAGAGACTGAGCATCCAAGAGGGAGTAGCAGTTTCAGAAATAAATACCCAAATATACACCTTCCTGGCAGAAATGGATAATCTGCTTATGCATGAAACCATCCCTCAGGGCAACCTTCAAACAGCTCAGGATTTGCTCTGGCGGTTGGAATGAAATACCCCCAGCACCTTTTTGGTGCAAAATATGGTGCCAGTACCAGGACAGGAACAGCGAGAGGTCCCAATACAGCCCCCATTACACTCCCAACTGGTGATCATCCTAAACCTTGCTACATCTCAGCCAGGACTGGCATCAGCAGTTACCCAAACTGTCCTGTATAATACCTCCTATAGTCCTGGGGGTTCCATGCATCAGAGTAATGCTGACTCCCTGTATACTAACAGTTCTGCAGAAAATACTACTGCCATAGGCTAGGATACATTCATCAAACAGGTGGATAAAAATTACAGTCGAGATCTATTTGCAGGTAATTGGGACATGTACCTGTACAACAATACCAGAATGCAGTTGGAACCTGACAGGTCTCAAAACTTTTGGCCTAGGGAAGCAAAGAGAGACATTTGACCTAGTTTCCACAGTCATGACACCCCACTTCATATGGCATCTCACAGAGATGTCAGAGGTCCAGGATAGCATGCACGGTCTATGGTTAATGATAATCAAAGACCTGGTAGGCCATTTGCATCCAGGTATTCAGACCCAGGGGTCTATCAAGCAAATGATGACTACCAGTATAAACCACATTAACCAGGTGACTGGTCTCTAGGTTGCTCCATCATGTATGGAGCTTCAATGGGACATCCAATCCCAAATCCATGGGCTTTGAGATTAGCAGGTCATATAATAGCACTGCCATTTATAAACCAACCAACACTTGATTCGGAACAAAGGCAAATTGACTTGGGTTCAATGGCTTAAATACCACCTGCATCTAACCCTCCAAATGGCGTAAACTGGTCCAACTGGGGTGACAGGAACAGGATCCATCTCTCTGCTGAACCCTGCTGATATCCATCTATGGGAATGGAAGGGTACATTCCAATGAATCGAGTATCACAGTCAGTTACAGTACAGAATCCATATAGATCTGACTACCAACCAATGCTCATTCAGCCACCAGCACCACCTGTGGTAGTGGTATTGCCTGCTCCACTATAACCTCCTGTTGTAGTAGCAGGTGGCCCAAACAATCCCAATTTGCCCAGAGGAGGGGGATTTGTCACAGCATAATCTCTGAGTGGTGGGAGTGGAGGCAGAATTCCTCTAGGTGGAGGATAGGGAGGATTCAGAGCTGGGGATGGACCACCTGATGATCCTTATGGAGGCAGAGGTGGGGGATGATGCTCAGATTCAGGGTCATCAAGGGGAGGCAACCAGAGAGCATACAGAGGTTTTGGAGGTCTGAGAGATCTAAGAAGAGACCTGAACAGAGGCTTTGGTGGTAGAGGTGGACCACCAGGACCACTAGGAGGACTGCCAGGACTACCAGGAAGACTACCAGGACCACCAGAAGGACTGCCAGGACCTCCAGATGGACCACCAGGAGACAACTGGAGCGATATCAGTAACCTTTACCATCCTGCTCAAGGATAGGTCATGATCTGAGGTCAGAGAGGTGAAAGAGGTGAAGTAGGACCACCAGATAGGGATGCAAGCCAAATCCTGGAATTCAGCCTCTGAAAAGACCTCTTAAATAAAGAATTGAAACTTGATATTAAACAACCTGAGACATTTGCAGGTACTGATAGGCTCAAATGAGAACCATGGGTATTGTCTCTAATGCAGTTCTTCCATGTGAATCCCACTACATACACTGAGGATAGGGACAAGCTCAGCTTTGCTGTATTATACCTAGTAGAGCAAGTGGTAATGCACTATGATAATCTGGTCCTTAAGGAAGACCGAGGGGAAGTAGTACCAGCACTACACAATTGGCAGGCTTTCCTGAATGAATTCAGCATGTACTTTGGCCTCTTTGACTCTAAAAGAGATGTGCAGGTACAGCTGGAGTGGCTCTGACAGATGCTCCAAGAATCTTTCGCCAAGTTCATTGTACACTTCCAGCAGCAAGTGTTCTGAATGGGCTTCAACAAGGAGGCCTTGGTTGCAGCCCTTTGGAGGTTTGTACATCAAAATCTTGACCTCATGGTTGTAGCTCAAAACAACCCACCTTGTACATGTACTGGCTGGATGAACTGCTACCAAGAACTCGACTCATCCATACAAGCTCAACAAGAAGCTTCCCAAAGGCTCTCTGGATTGAGAGCTCCAGTCACAGGTTACCCTATCCTGGTACCTGGATTATCGCAGCAGCAAGCACCTCCAGTTGTTATCAACCCACCAAATCAACAGGTGTATATTGAGCCGGGACTAAATCCTGTGCAGGTCTATTACAGAAACCAGCAAGTAGGCCAAGTACAAGGTGCAGGAAATTATGGATGAGGCAGGAGGCAGAACTTTGGAGGTCAGAGAGGCTCCGCTGCATGGGAGGGTGGTCAGAAACTTCATACCATTGGTGAAGAACCCCCAAACATGGGTTCCTACAACAATATGAACTCACCAGAACTTGCAATAGACATAGGGAGTAATCAAACCACAGTGGTATCTCTCAACAAAGCAACATGAGACTACAGATTGGAAAATTGGGGCTAAACAGCCCTTATCTGCACAGGCATTGTGTGAACCCCTAATGAACTGCAGGAGCTCAAAAGACATTGGACCCTAGGCTTATGCTTGCGATGTGGTGCTGACAGCCACTTCTGATGTCACTGTCCTAACCTGGAGGATCTAACTCCTCCCAACAAGGATACAATACAGGGGGATTCAACTCCTTCAAAAAATATGGTAAACAGTTCCAAACCAGCTTGCGACAAGCTCCGAGCTGTGAATATTTCATTTTCAGTCAATTCTGGAAACTATGAAACTGATGAGTAGAAAGTAGCCTTGCCGGGAGATATCAGCAATGATATGGGAAAAGGGAAGGGGGCTCCAATGAAGTAGGAGTCCTGCAGAGTCCCACATCCCAGACTCCTATCATTGCATGAACATCATTCATAGGGGATGTTAATAATACACCAGTGCAGCTTTCATCACAATCCACTCATTCTTTTATCATTTCTACCCGACTTCCCTTATCAAATACCACTGAAGACATTTCCTATAATACCCTCATTGATTTAGGGGCTATGCATTCATTTATAGATGATGTAACTATTGTAAATAAGTTTCCTGAAAACATAAAAGAGTTATTGCAACCCATACCCTTGGAACTCTTTGATAGAGAACTGACCTCAGCTGGTGAAATCACTAAGACTTTCTGTGGAACAGTGAGCTTCACTGATGGGACTTTCTATGACATTAACTTTATGGTCACAAAACTTCATCCCTTGGCACTGATTGTGCTGGGATTGCCATGGCTTTAGAAGTACAACCCAGATATCAACTGGTCAACCCTTTCATTGATATTTCAGAAAAGGGGAGTACAAATTTCCACAGCGATGGCAGGAATGATCATCCATGACAGACCCAAGACCTCTGAGTTGACTTTTAAAAGGGGGGTAAAAATGTCCAAAACTAATACTCTAGAGGCCTCACAATTGTTGAAGCCTCCTCAAAGATCTAGTGTCACAGTTGAGGAAGTGGAAGACAAGGACAATGTAATTCGCTGGCTTTTAGACCAGCAGGCACCATCCCTGGATCCTGACAATCCTATCCTAATGGGAGTAAACAAATGGTTGAGCTTAGATGAAATGGTAAAAAACCCAAAAGAGTACTCTGAAAAAGCCTTGCAAGTGTGGCTAACAACTTCTGAAAAATACTCATCCAACCTTAGCCCATATCAGCAGAAACATCATTGGATCTATAAGTGTATGGGACCAAAAGACATTAAAATTGTACCAGTCCCTGATCATATTCCCAAACTTCCAAATTGTTCAGGTCTCTGACCTGTTGGAGCTACAGTCAAGAGTAATATTAAGGGAGGAAAAGCACTGTTGCCTGTCCAACAGACCTCCAACCTGGATGCAAAAGGGAAGCCAATCAGTATCATAGGTGCACCTGCAATGGAATGCCTACTCACTGAAGGTACTCCAGCATATTTTCTTCATGTCTGTAACATGGAGGAAATACTTGAGAATATTCAAGCAGAGCAGCTCCAGGCAGCCAACATGACCCCAAAGGAACTGTCCAAAACCTCCAACTCAGTATTAGAAGCTCTGAAACAGCCAAAAGACCCAACCTCAGATGATAAAGACCATAAATGGGAGCTAAATAAGCTGTTAGAAGAGGAGGAACTCAAGAAGTATATTCCTGAACAGTATCGGGACTTCCTTGATGTATTCTCTCCAGGAGAAGCTAAGGAGCTCCCACCTCATTGACCATATGATATCAAAATCAAAACTGAAGGCAACATGATGCCCACAATTGGAAGATTATACAATATGTCAGAAGTCGAGCTCAAAGCCTTGAAAGACTATATTGATGGCATGCTGGGAAAAGGATTCATTCAGGCCTCAAACTCTCCTGCAGGAGCCCTGGTACTATTTGCCAAAAAGAAGGATGGGACCTTATGACTATGTGTGGACTATTGAGCTCTAAACAGGATCACAAAAAAGAATCAATATCCACTCCCGCTCATTGGTACATTAGTAGATCAGCTCTGACAGGCAAAAATCTTCACCAAGATTGACCTCCAAGTGGGCTACAATAATGTCCGAGTGGCAGATGGCCACAAATGGAAGACAGCATTCTGTATAAGATATGGGCCCTACAAATACCTTGTTATGCCCTTCAGTCTTACCAATGCACTGTCTGCCTTTCAATTCTTTATGAATGATATTTTTCACAATATGGTGGATGTATGTGTGGTGATTTATCTTGACAATATCCTGATTTACTCAATGGACAAAGTATCACATGTCCAGCATATCCGAAAGGTGCTAGAATATTTAAGGGAGCATCACCTTCATGCAAAACTAGAGAAATGTGCCTTCCATACTACTTCTGTAAAATACCTGGGGGTGATAATAAGTCCTGAGGGTATTGCAATGGATCTGGAGAAGGTCAAGGTCATATTATCATGGCCTGAACCTTGGTCTGTGAAAGAACTGCAGTTGTTTTTGGATTTTGTGAACTTTTATTGGAGGTTCATTGACAACTATTCAGGTATTACAAAGGTCCTAATACAGCTTCTAAAGAAAGAGACCATGTGGCACTGGGATAAAGAGTGCAGAAATGCATTCAATCTCCTCAAGACAGTGTTCACAGAAGCTCTGGTACTTTCACACTTTGACCTGAACCTTCCAGTAATCCTGGAGTGTGATGCATCCAACTGGGCAATAGCTGGTATCATCTTACAACTCAATCTGGAAAATGGAGAAATCTATCCAGTTGCATTTCATGCACATACCATGATCCCAGCAGAAAGGAACTACGACATCTACGACAAGGAACTACTAGCAATTGTAGAGTGTTTTTGAATGTGGAGAGCATATTGTGAAGGGTCCCAATTTATGATCCAGGTGTACTCCAATCACAACAACCTATAATATTTCACCACAATGAAACTCACAGCGTGACAAGTGCAGTGGGCAGAAACCCTGTCCAGTTACAATTTTCATATCAACTACCAACTAGGAATTCTAGGCTCCAAACCAGATGCCCTGACCAGGTGTGCTGATGTCTATCCAAAGAAAGGATTTGGGATTGAAGGTGACCTGAGTCACAACAGGGTTCTAATACCTCTGGAAAGACTGAATGCCAACACCCTGATGAATGAGGACCTACTCCTAGCCAAAATCAGGAATGTGGAGCCTGACAAATTCATGAAAGGAATTGAGGACAACATCAGGGAGGGGGAGATGAAAGAATATGAGCTCCAGGATAGCATACTTTGATGGAAGCATTGGATCTACATGCCAAACTGAAATAATTTGTGGTTGAAGGTCCTATGACACTACCATGACCACAAACTTTGCAGGCACCCAGGGGAATGGAAAATGTGAAAACTTGTCAGTCAACTATTCTTCTGGAAAAGGATGTCAAGGGATGTGAATCTTTATGTCTGAAGTTGCCATACGTGCAACTGAATGAAAGATAGAAGGGCAAAATCCTATGGCATGCTCAAACCACTCCTGATCAGCCAATGACCCTGGAGTTTCCTATCATTTGACCACATCTTGCAACTCCCTAAAATGTCCAGACCCAAGGAGTACAACACTATTTTAGTAGTAGTCTGCAGACTCACAAAGCAAGCCATTTACATCCCCTGCCATACCTCCAACAATGCTTGTGAATTTGCACAACTATTCATCACTCATGTGTTCTTAAAATACGGGCTACCAGTAGACATAATATCTGATCATGGCTCTCTATTTGTATCTGCCTTCTGGAAGGAGCTCTGTCAAGTGCTGAACATTGAGGCACAACTGTCAACTGCATACCATCCCCAGATGGATGGTCAGATGGAAAGGATGAACCAAGCAGTGGAAGGATATCTCCAAATTTATTGCTCCTATGACCAGGATGACTGGGACATACTCTTGCCTTTAGCAGAGTTTGTCTACAATAATACACTGCACTTGACTACAGGAGTGTTGCCATTCTTTGTGAACAAGGGCTATCACCTAAAGCTAATGATGAAGTTGGGGTCCATGACCCAGTCAGAGGTTCACCAGTACACAGAGAAGCTCCGAAATCTACAGCTCTACCTCTAGAAGCACATACAGAAGGCCAACAAAGATGCAGCCCTCTATGCAAATCGGCACTGGCAGGAACTGCCACCCTGGATGAAAGGTGATTGGGTGTGGCTGAACATGGATAATATATGGACCAGATATTTGACAAAGAAGTTAGACTACAAATGGACAGGGCTGTACACAATCCTGGAACAAATTGGAATATACACTTACCATCTCAATCTGCCAGGGGACCTCCGATGTATTCATAATGTCTTCCACATAGACTGCCTCAAACCACACCATTTGGACCCATTTGAGAGAGTCCTGTCACTGGCATTACCAATATACATCAAAGGGGAAGCCGAATATGAAGTTGAGACCATCTTGAATTTCCAACCCATCCAGGGACATCCAAATGAGATTGAATACCTGATCAAATGGAAGGGATACAGGGATGACCATAACTCTTGGATTAAATGGCCAGGAATGGTTGGGTCCTGGAGACTCATAGAGGAATGGCATAAGAAACACCCAAGAAAATGTGCCATAACCTTCAAGCAGGTGAAGTGATTGATGGAAATGGCAGACAAGGATGAGAATCATCAATAAGTCCCAGCTGCTGAACACACAGGAATGGCACATAAGAAAGGGGGTAAAGCCAGGTTGAATATCTCATCTTCTCTTAGTTTCTTCCCAAAATTCCCCAACATCTACCTCACCTTCCAATTCCTTCTATTAGGCACTATTCATCCATCTATTTGTCCATCAGGACCCCCAATTGCAAACAAGTTGTACAACACCACTGAACCCTTATATGATTCTGCCTCTTACAGTTTTCATTATGATACTATTCAACTTCAAACAATTTATATTTTATATACTTTTGGGGCATCCGAAGATATAAATAAACACAACTAGCAATTACAGAACCAAACCAAGAAAGCCAAGAAGGGTAGTGTCTCAGGAGTAATGGGGACCGATGCCAACAGCCTGTGCAATAGTGACAAGAGGGCATAAAGTCAAGTTGGACTGCACTTCCACCACTGACTGCACCTCCGCTACTATGGCTTCCCAAGCACTTACCAAACCATCCTAAACCCCTTCAGCATATATGTGTTGAAACCCATCTTGTGGTGTCTCCATCAGAGTAGCTGCATACAACTCAACAGAACCCTCACGAACCATCTCACTGTCAGACTGTGCCTCGGTATCTGCATATATTTCAGAAGCGTGGTCAAAACTGGGAACAAATTCATGTTGGTTGAGTGCCATAGGCACAAATGGTCCAGAAGAAGAGTCAACAGGTGAAGCAGGGGTAGGTGGAATAGGAGAACCACAGAAAGAGGGTGCAGTACTGTCAAGATTGGCCAGCACATCAGGATAATACTCCCAATAAGCAGTGATTACATTGCCAATCAGACCCTGCACAGTATGCACAAAGTTAACCATGGATGGACTGTCAGGGGGGAGTGAAGGTAGAAGTGAAACATGAAAGGGATTCACTACCCTAAGGCAGCTCACACCTACATCAAAGTCATAAAACTCTGAGAGAGTATCAGATCAGGAGACCAGTTGCATCAAAATCATCTCTAAAAGGAGGGGCAAACATAGAATGACCTGCATCATATACTGCTCCACAACTGAATGCACATGCATAAGATGGGACTGGGTAGAATGTTCAAAGTGACAGGCGGCCAAAGTGAGATGTGTAAGGGTTTCAAGCATGGAATGACTGAAAATACCAAACTGCTCCTTTGCATGGGGAATAAAGAGATGCAAGTCATCAGGAAGACCATTCAGAGTCACCTCAATGTGATCAAGGATTGCACTGTACCAACTAAACAACTCCATCATTGTTTGAGCAACATTCATCCAGCTCAACTCACAAATGAGGTCTGACACTATAACCAAATCATAATGTTGGGAGGCAACAGTGTTTGAAAGATCCTGAACTTGCGAACAGAGAGCCTCCTGATGGTTGAGCAGGGAAAGGACACTCTCAAGCTCCAAAACCTGCAAACATTGAATATCCAAGTGATTATGCAGGTCCTCCACCTCCTTGACCAACTGTTCATTTTCATGTGCATACCTGCAACTCCAGTCTAAGTAACGAGCGGTAGACTCTTCCACCTCACAAACTCAACCATTAGCATTGTCCCTTTCCTCATGCAGCTCCTTATTCTCTAATAAAAGGGATTTGTAAGTGGCAGAAAGCTCTGAATGGTTTTGTAACATGTCTGAAAGACACTGAAAGGAAAGAGATAAGAGTCGGCATGGTACAGGGCACTAGTAAGAACACACCTGGTCAAGATAGTCATGACAGAAGACCTCAAGCTCTGCCAAACGAGAACCTTCCTCTTGTCCCCGCTGTTGACATGAGTCATAAAGCTGCTCTTCCTGTTGTTGCAATTCCCAAGTACAAGAGGCCAGATGCTCCTCCCAATCTGCCAACCTACCCTGCAGCTCTGAAACATGGGCCTCTGTAACTTGGAGTTGCTGCTCCATAGTGTCAGCATGCGATTGCTCAAGATGTCAGGAGGCTTCCACGGTTCTCAAATGCTGTTGCAATTCTGCCAGTTGAGCATGAAGAGAAGCGTTGTTGGAAAATGCCTCCCTATTCACCTCCTGGATATTAGCATCCTGAACAAAAAGGAAGTTAGACATTTGGTATGTGGAAGGGAGAGAAAGGAACATTACTCAACTTCACAACTTCTTATCATCACTGAGAATTGGCTGACCCTGAGTTGATCCTGCAGACAGAAAAATATTGAGAGGTGGCATCCCCAAAAGTCCAACAGCATCCACTGGAGCCATGGGAGACACTCAGAAAGGGGAAGGCTGAGCAATTGATGGCATCACATCCATGTTAGGAGAAGGTATGGTGTCAGTGACATCAAACTGAGCCTGTCCCAGTGCAAAGGTCATATTATGACAACAACAGTGACTATGAATGGGTGAAGCTTCAAGTACATTGGCCGCTGGATGCTTCAAGGGAGATACAAGGATTGATGCATCAATGGCAATGGAAATGTTGGAAAGTGGAGGAGGGGACAATACAGCATCTAATGGTTTGAGAGTAGAAAGAACAGATATGGAATCCATCACAGAAGGAGAGCTGGGAACAGGAGGAAAATGCAACCTCACTATCTGAATGGGACTAGAAGGTGGGAGGTCAACAATGACAGATGGGGCAGTGGAACTTGAAACAGGATTGGCAGCTGGCTCAAAAGTCAAACCTACATAAATGGTTAATTGAAGTAAAACAACACTGGGAAGAACTTACACTCTGGAACCCTTTGCATACAATGAAGGAGCTCTTGCCATCCTGGAATATAGATTGACATTGTGGAACCTCTGGCAATATCAATAGTGGGGGTATGGGATATTGAGGGAACAACAATCTTTGCCTGTTTAGAGGAAGGCCTCCATGAAGGAACACAAGGAATTGAGGTCAAAGACATCCCAGAACTTCCCTGCTCATGTATGATCTTCTCCTCTAACTTTGCTGACAAATACTCATCCTCTGCAGTGTTGTCACCAAACAGTTCCTGGAGATGGGACACATTATTGGTACCCTGCGTGAGATAGTTAATATAACTGGTCCAGGTGTTGGGTTCCAGCTTTGCCACTCAAGAATACTCCCCTCTGAAACATTCTACTAGCTCCCACACTATGCTCTCTGAGATGTGGCCAAAATGATAGATAAATCTGTGACAATACAGCACAGTAAATGAACAACCAGCTGCCACTTGGGAGCAACAATTACAACAAGCTTGACCTGGTTTGACATTACAAGACACCTTCAACTGGATACAATGCAAACAGGTCCCCAAGGATTGCATGATGGAAGGCCACTCCTTATTCCGGTATTATGAAGAAGGGGCAACCAGTTGAGAATGGCTGACACCTGTCTGTAAGGCAGCATCCATTGCATAGCATGTAACCTCAGGAAGCAAGGAGGATGTAATGCCTGCGTAGCATATATCTACACTACTTGCCTATTTTAGTATTTATTTGCAATTTGCCTTTGTATAAAAGGTGTAACTCTTTGATTAAGTAATTTTAGACCTTCTTTACTTACTTCCACTTTGTAGAACTATCAAGAATATATACTCATTGTGTTCTATTGTGGGATTTAAGGTCTTTCAACCTCAGCTTCTTACTCTACATCTACGGGTACGAAGCCCAATCACAACTGCGTCCCCAGGATGCATTACACTTTTTTGAACATCGTTGAATATTCTCGCATAGTTCCCTTACAGCGAACTCATTGTTTTTAGTTCCCTAATGGTGAACTCAAATCTATTACTCCTGCAACTTTATATATGTCACTGGTTTTTAAGTCTACATTAGTATGACTGTTCCCCATCCATGAGCAACAAATCCGACACAGGAACTTCTGGCAACAAGAAGTCCCAGAAGGGGAAGAAGAGGGACTCTTCTCAGTCAAACTGTCCAGACCCCCAAAACAATTTGAAATCTCTGGAAAATTTGTCTCCCATTCTGGAAGAGAGTATACCCAAAAATTCTTTAAACTTGGAAAATTTTCCTTCCAAAAGTCCAACTGATTATGGCAAGCCGGAAGCTGACCCAGAGCTGATATCGGGACTCATCAAAGCTGTGGATACTTTTAAGAAGGATATCAGGTCATTGTCATGGACATTCATGCAGACCTCAATGACCAAGGTGTTAGAGGCTCAAGAGGAAGAGCTGTCAAAGAGATTCTTAGAGTTTGATGGAATCCTAAAAAGCTTTATTCCCAGCCTGATGTTGAAGGAGGAATGGAAGGAGGACAACTTGGGAGAACGGGTGAATAAATTCTTCAATGAAAATCCTCGTATTACAGAGCTGGGTAATGACAAAATGTCAAGCAAACCAGTGGGAATACTGAAATATGCCAATGGGAAGTCATATCATGACATGTACCATGATCCTCAATTCATGTGTATTGAGGGAACAGATCGGCATGTGGGAGAACCTTTGACAGTTGCAGATTGAGTTGTTGGACAATGGCTACATTTGAAAAGTATCAAGGACAATACTAAGGTTCTGTGGTGGGATCAAGGAATTGCATTTGATGATAAGGGTGTCCCCACAGATGTGTGGGCAACACAGAATGACTTTGATAATGGCAAAGTTGGACAGGTACATTCTATTTCTAACAAAAATTCTGCTCCTTCCAATGTGAATTGACACAAAAACACCGGTATTGGTTACTCACAGAAGGGATGGGAATCTTCGCTATTAGTGAATAGTGGTGGTGGTGATCCTGGCGACAATGGATCTGAGTCGAGTTCATCATTGGATTCAGACTTTGATGGTTTCCAACCAGCGGATCATGATCATGAATGAACTCCATGGATTCCCAATTCCAGTGATTCCGAGGAAGATGGAAATAATCGATCGGTTTCCAGATTGGCATCTACTACTCATCACTGGAAATGTTCTTGACATTGTACACAACTATGAGTTCTGAAAAAGTTATTGAATTGTGTTCAGGATGAAGGGCGGAAAGACTGGAACTGCAGAATTCAGAACAAGGTTAGATATAATATTGAAAAGAAATTGGATGTACAACTTCCTCCCCTCAAAGGAGTGAAAGAAGTAAAGGTTAATTTACCTAATTCTTGGTCAGGAAGTGATGATCTTGATGAATTTGAGTCTTGGTATGGCTCAGTCATTAATTATTTTGTTATCAAGAGAATATCAGGCAAAGATGCTACTCAATATCAAGTTTGTGCTCTTGACATGTTCCTCAATGGCAAGGCCAAGACCTGGTATAATGACTGGGTCATGAGCCCATATTCCTTGCGTACTGCATGGTCACTTGTTGATGTCCTTCTTGGCTTATTTAAACATTTTGTACAAGACAGTACATTCTGACAAGCAGAGAAGAAGTGGGATAATATTAAATATTCATTCCAGGATGGAGTTAAAGAATATCTAGCTACACTAAACAGAGTTGCACTTCAATTGATTTTAAAGCCAACTGAAGATTCCTTCCGTGCTAAATTTGTTGCTGGACTTCTGTTGTGGCTGGTAGAATATCTGCAAAAGGAACATGTAATTGTGGAGTCAGCTAGCATGAAAGACATGGCAAAAATCATTGTTAGAAAGGAGGACGAAGACAGCTTAAAGAAATTGTCCACACTCACAGGTGTATCTTCTACATACACTCGAGGAAACAGTACAGTCAATGGTAGAAGTAACTTCAACAATGGTAATACTCACTATATTTGTCAAATTGGCAGTGTTAATTGTCCTACATCCACTCCAACGCATGAGATCATTTGCAATGCGACCATGAATGACACTAGAAACAATATAAATAATTCAAATTGTTCTAATGCGAAAGCAGCTAGTATGACAATTAAAACAAAGGAAGAACAAGAGAAACACTCACAAGCGGTCCAAGAAAAACTTTGTTTTAATTGTGGTGGTAAGGGTCATTTTGCAAGTGATCCCAACTGTCCTCAAAAGGGACTACCTCAGTTGTTTGTCTTGAACAAAGATGGACTTGCAGAGGAAGAAATAGATGGTACCTCAGCTGAACTGCAGCTTGAGGAGAGTGTAGATCAAGTAGGAGTAGAGAACCAAAATACTGAAGATGGTGCTGAGTTGATTTATGAGGAGTATGAAGTTTTTGGCACTATGGTTGAAGATTCAGATGAGGAACAGTTTGGCACCATGAATGTGATCAGCGCAGAGGACAAGTTGAACGTCCATATCTGGGGAGAGCCATTTATCAAGGAAATAATTGATGAATCTGATCCAGAGGAAGAGGGTCAGAAAGCTCAAGCAATCAAAAATTTGAAAGGCCCAATTCTTGAAAATATGAGTGATGATGAGGTAGCAAGAATTCCTGCCTACTTCAAACATTACAATTCAAAGCCTGTTGTCAAGGAGATGAGTACTGAAGGACTATCTGATGCCTCACCTACAGCCTGTTCTAATCTGGTTGACACCAATGATTCTGATAACAAGTCGTCAGATGGATATGATTGTGACAGCGAAGATGATACAGGCCACCAAGTAATTGAGGTATCCAAATTCAGTTGGATTGATAGATCAACAAGTGAGCACCCCGTGTTTAATAAAATAGTGAAGGGTGCACTCCAGGCATCAACTAAAGTAAGGGTCCCTCTCATGAAAGGCAAAGAGAAGCTTAGGCGGCCTAAGAGAGGATCATTGTCTGATTGCAGACTGATGACTTGTCTGATAAATATTGGAGACCATGTTGCACATGTGATGTTTGATACAGGGAGTTCATTGGAACCAATGAGTCCCCATTTTGCTTGTGTATCTGGTATCAAGGTTCAAGAATTGGAGGAACCAATGTCATTACAACTAGGAACAGTGGGTAGTAAAGCAAAATTCAACTACGGTACTGTGACAGAGGTGATTCTTGGTGATAATAAGATGAAAACTTATTTTGACATTGTGAACATCGATAAGTATGATGCCATCTTTGGCATCTGGTGGATGAGAGAACATAATGTTCGTCTGGATCCCAAGCACAATGTCATTTATATTGACAGCATTCACATTCAAGGATTGACACATGCTGAAGACAATGAGGAAGTTCAACAGCGCATGGCTATGAGGCAACGATTGGATGGAGAATCAATTCGTTGAATTGATAATCCAGCTCCTTCTGCCAAGACCTTATGACTACATGCAGTGAGGCAGGAAGGTGCAAGGTTGTGTAAAATGGCACCTTCCATAGAGGAAGTGGTAGATGAAAGTGATATCTGAGAAGAGTTGCAGTGTTTAGTTAGAAGTATACCCTTGAAGAGAAATGCTGTGATTGAACAAATTCGGCCTGAGGATCAGTTGGATATCAAGCCTGAATATTTGGATCAGTGCATAGAATTAATACAGGAATTTTCTCGGCAAGGGAAAAAGGAGTTAGAGATTTTGCTGAACATGCTCTACTGAATTTGGCAGATGCACATGATTGTATGATTGCATCGTGAGTATTTCAAACTCATTGGGAAAATAAGGATCATAAGGCAGATCCACTTATCAAGGTTGATGATTTGGTTTATTTATCAACTAAGAATCTAAGGCTACCAAAAGGACGAGCCCATAAATTATTGCCCAAGTTTGTTGGCCCATATTCTGTTGTAGGAATTATTGACGGCAAATCAGTTTATGAGTTAGGATTGCCTACAGAACTCGCAAGGCATGGTATTCATAACAAATTCCACATTTTGTTACTTCATCCACATGTTCCAAATGATGATGTTTTATTCCCAGAGAGAATGCTTGCATGTCCGTACAATTTTGGAGAACCTGTGCCTGGAGAGCAATGAGTTGATGAAATTACAGGTCATCAGTGGGAAGGAAAAGAATTATTCTTCCATGTACTCTGGAGCGATGGCGATCTGACAGTTGAGCCATTTTCAAACTGTCAAGATTTACAGGCTCTAGACCGATATTTGGAGCTGAAAGGTGTCAGGAGCTGGTGGAAGTTGCCAAGGAGGGGTTAAGTCCCGCCTTTGGAAATTTTGATTGAGGCAGCACTATTTATGTGATGCCGAAATTTCATATGTCTTCATTCCCTGCCTTTTGTTCACTCCTTCCTCATCGAATCTTCTTTTAGCTGTGTCTCTGTCTCCTTCAGATGGATAAGCCAGAATATGGCTCATTAGGGGAGTACCAATATAATAACAATCATTTCTACAACTCACCGGCATCTCACACTCATTATTCTAATTCACATTGACCCCATCACTCAAATGACCGACATAACTACTGTACCCCTAATCTGTACCATTCAAGTTCTCATCACTTACCACACTCTAGCATGGTCAGAAATAGTCAGATCTCTTGAAGCGTACTTTCTTGAACCAATTGTGATGTGAAGCATGAGGGTAACATTAGTGGTCCATATGTCAGTATGACTCTTTCATTGGCAGAGTTCTGATGTTTCAATAACTGAGTTAGTAAGACTATGTTATCTAGCCATGTGTCATCATCTGATTCTACTACTTCATCCTCATCTATTTGTATCTGGGATAATGCATCTGGTCCTTTGAACTTGTATGCTGGTACATGTCTAAGATCAAAATTGAATAATAAAATACCCTGAATCCATCTATTAATTGTTGCATTCAGCTGAATATCAGGTTCTTTGAGCATTTCTGAAATGTACTGTGCATCCACTTCTACTTGAAGATTCTTTACTCCTATTAAATATAGTTGCCAGTGTTGTAGCACTTTGTATAGTCCAAATAACTCTAGCTTAGGCTGAGAATAACAACTTTCTCAGTCACTCATAGGTAAGGATCCATAGCAAGTGGGTACTAGTTTTCCATTTTCATCTTCTTGTCCTAAGACCATTCCGGTTCCATATTTTGAAGAGTCTACCTGAAGTATTACCCAGCGAAAGGATTCATAGTCTAAGGGTCTCATTGCTGGTGCTCAGGTTATGGCTTTCTTTATCTTTCTGAATGCTCTCTGTTGTTCTGGTCCCCAGATAAATTCAACATCTTTTCTGAATAGAAGAGTAAGTGGTCAGATGATGATCAAATAGTCTTTGATCCATATTCTGACAGTTCCACATAGGCTGAGGAATTGATGGGCTTCTGTAGGTGTCTTTAGAATAGGCCATTTTAGAATCTTTTCAACTTTTGCTGTATCAGGGCTTTGTCCTTGAATATTACAGAGTTGTCCAACTATTAAGACTTCTGGGCAGCATATTTGAGTTTTATGGGCTGAAAATGTAGCTCCCGAGCATTTGATTCTATGAAGTATACAATGTACATCTTGTGCATGTTCCCATATGAATCGCTTGATACCCCTGTTCTCAGGAATTGTTTCTGGTTCTCTGTTTTCATCCCGATACTCAGTAGGTGGACCCTTGATAGCTAGATTGTCAATGAAAATATTTGCAACTTGAGGGATTTCATCTTGTACAACAAATACCATACTCTTCTGGAACTCCACAGGTAAGTTTGTAAATCCCTGCAGTAAAGCAGTAATCTGTAGTAATCCCAATGGCATCATGAATGCAGTCATTTCCCTTGATCCTGGTGCTATCTTTCTTGCATTGAATCCAGAAAACAAGTCAAAGACAGTATAAATTGTACATCCTGCAAATCCTTCTATGAAGTCATCCAGTATAGGTAGCATACCAGCATTGCAAATAGTAACTTTGTTCAGGGGTTGAAGGTCATGTACAATCTGGATCTTTCCACTCTTCTTCATCACACAAAACCATTTAAATCAATAGGATGATTCACTCAGCTCATAAACTCCAGCAGCAATTTTAGCTTTGAGGGTTTCTATAACTTGATTGAGTATGCCCAGTGGTATTGGAATATTCTTGAACTCCCATGGACAGTGCAGAATAGTGGGGATAACATAAGGAGAGAAGTACATGTTCTTGAAGGAACCACATTCAGAGTTGTCAAATGCCAGAGCATCATTATTAACAGTCATTATATAGGTAAACAGCTTCTCTTCCTCCGGGGACAAATAACTGTCCTTGTTAATTTCTAGCACTGGAAGTCATTCCGCTGTCAGCCTTCCCATTGGTTTGAATTCAGGCAGATGAGTTGGTAATACAGACAGGGTCTTCAAAGGGTCCTTGGGTACAGTTTGCTGTACTTTTGAAGCAGTAGGCATTGTAGTTGGTACAGGTTTCACTTTGACACCTACACATTTATATGCCGTGAATACATTTTCTTCCATGTGTTCTCCTCATTTGCCTAACTTGAAACAGGTTCTAGAGTTCGGGATGAATAACACTTTGTCATCATCTTTAAATGGGTATGTGGTAATAAATTTCTTATATTCCTTCATCTGGTCACCTTCTTCAACTTCCTTGTCACTTTCTACTGTATCTCTATTGGTTTCTTTACCCATGTTTCATACTCCTTCTTGTGTTTCATAACTGTATAGACAAATTTTTGGCTTAAGGGAATCACACTGAACTTTTTCTATGTACAAATTTTTAATTTCGGTAAGTAATTCTGTAGGTAATTTGATAGGTAATTCAGGTTCTATAAGTAACTTGTGTCCAATAGGTAACTCATGTCCAGTAGGTTTATAAGTAATACAAAAATTTCAGAAGCAGGCTTGGTAGCAATTTCAGTAGCAAAGTCCATAGCAAGGTTAGCAGCATAATCAGGTCCATAATTGTAAGCAGCTAGAAATACAATATATACAAGTTAATAGATGCACGGTTTTCAAATAACCATGGAATCAGTGCAGGAATGGATAAGACATAATACAGTTTTGATAATAAGAGTTGTGATTGAAGCATTTCGAGTTCCTGTTCCAGAGTTCTCTGCCATTCCAAATGTTCTTTCACAATGTTTTTGAAGCAATTCCATCTTTCTACATAGTTGGCATGGTTGTGACAATGTTGGTAAGGTCAGAAATGTTTAACAGCTTTCAATTCCATCCCTGCCCTGCAATGGCAAATCAGCAACTTCAAACTACAGGTTCATCTTTGGATTGACCATTCAGTTCCTCTTCCTCCAGTTGTTGTGGTCCATACTGCAGTTGTTCTTGGCCATAGGGAATGCATGAGCCACGGACTGAGAGATAGAAGCAGGAAGAAGAGTTTGAGGTGATGAAGGCTTTGCAGGTAAGGGAATAGAAATTCAGGGTGGAATGGCAATAGATGGGGGTTTGCTGAGACGTTGGAGAGATTTCAGAGGGGAAGAGGGAAGAGGAGGTGGTTTCACAATAGGTGGTAGAGGAACATGTAGATAGCATAATCGAAGGTCAGTAAGATTGGAAAATTTACACTATGTCAATGGTAAGCACAGGGAACAATATAAAAGAAAAATTGCTATATACAGAATCTGTAGCCTTAGACTCCTCAACCTTCAAATTCTCCTCCACAAGCATTGCAAGTTTCCTAGAGACTTTGTTTGCTATGAAAATTCTCATTAGAGAGCTTTCACAACCATCTAATAGGAAACTTACCCAGAACAGGTGAAACAGCATTGACAGTTTGGCTGGTAGAAGAAGCGCAAGATGGAGGAGGCAGAATTGGAGTTGGTGGATGAACTCCTGTACAGGTTATGGTGGTTGGATATTGAATACCAAGAGGGTTGAGCCAGTGTCATTTAGCTCCAATAGCATATGCTCCAATCACAGGTTCCTTTCCATTGGGGGTAAGATATTGTTTGGAATTGTAGTTATACCACTCGCAATAGTGCTTGACTAGTGCAGTAATGTCTACTCCATCACCAGCCGGCAAGGATTTAATTGTACAATAGTCAAAATCTTCATACATCATTTAAGGAGTGATGTTCAGTTCAATAAGAAGACTGTGTCCTATAACAGAAATAGGTTGATGATGGTTGAGGGAAGATATGGCACAGCTGACTTTTGCTATGTAATGATGCCAAAAGAAAGGCCTTGTACAGGGGAGAGGAGATTGAAGGGAATCAATATAGTTATTATTGACTAGATAATGCAGTCCATCGGGGTCTGGAAATTTCTGATAGAGTATAGAATGAAAAATGCTTGATAGCATGTAATCAGCATGACAATGAGCAGCAGTAGACATAGCAAGAAGAAGCTGAGCTTTGGGTCAAATGAGCATAGGGTTAAGATCTTTTCAAGGGGGAAGAACAAGTCCAGCATGGAAAAATTTGTTGGGAATTTTGTAGTGATAGTTACAATAAATTATGAATTTGCAACTGTCTTTGATGGCTGCATGCAATTCCTGCTTGAGCAGAAAGACATACATCTGTTGTGAATACCAGTGTTCCACTTTCTTGGTGTCAGCTCCATTAAAACATGAAATATTCTGATAAAGTTGTTGAGCCAATAATCTGTTAGAGTTAGGAGGGGGAGATTGAATTACCAGATTAAGTACAGCTTCCAGCTGAATTTGTCCTTCCAAGGGAGCAGCTTTATAGTTGACCTTGGAAACATCAGGGAATCTATGCACAAACCATTTTAACCCACGAGCTAGGGGTATTATCTGTTCAGAAAAAATGGGGATCAATTCAGCCAGTTGCAAGTACATGGGAGAGAAAGTGGGATCAAAGGTCAGAATGGCAAGATACTGTTGAGCATGTTTGACTGCAGTGAGAAGATGAAAATTATAGAGGAATCAAGGAATTTCATTAGAGCTCCATGGCCAGTAGTCATACTGACTCAATGGAAGTCCAACAGGGATGAGTCCCAAGTTAAAAACCTTGTTCTCATTGAGATTGGCAGGGGAGTCAGGATTGGAAGATAAGGATGAGGTGACAGTCAAGTTGTCTGTCAAAGAATTTGATTCAGGAGGATTACACCAGTCAGAGAAGTTAGAGTTGTATGGTGAACTCTTCAATCCCCTAAGCAACAGTTGTTTCATGTTAGGGATTTTCAGAGAACATCTTAGGAGCATTAACTGTGGATCAATGAATACCGATGGCTGAATCATCCTCATGCCAGAATCTTCCTTTGCCCATTTTTCTGGATGATCAGGAATAGGGGAGTTTAATGAACATTTTTCTCTGTTTGTACTACTGCCAGATTCTCCAAGTTCCATACTTGCAACAGAGTTGCATTGAATGTCCTTATTAAAGGTAGGGTTTGGACTAAAAGACTGAGACAATTCAGTGGCAGTTGACAGAGGAGGAGGAGATCAATTGGAGTGAGGGAAGGGATAACAGCATAGGTAACCTTGACCCCAGTCTAGCAGCAATACATGTAGTTTTCTCCTCTTTGTCTGATCCTATTTGTACTGTAAATTCTGCATTAGAAAAATTATTAAAGACTTTCGTACCATTATTATCATAGATTACACTTTCATCATTTGAGGTGACAGAAAACAATTGGTCTCATTCAGAATTGTTGTTTAGTGAGGGAGGTGTAACTTCAAACTTGAATTTTCAACTCAGGTTCATGTTATCATTGTCGGCAGCAAGAAGGTCATAATCCTCATTGGAGGACAAGTCAATGTCCATAGCGGTGAGTTCCAGCTGATCGTTCCAACTTTCCTGCTCTTTTTCTTCATCATCCTTGCTCTCTTCTTCACTGTTGTCCATCTTAGTGAGTTCATTAATTTGTTCCACATTAGGTAGGTGCAAATGGATGTTAACACAGAGCTGGGCCTCTTTCTTCTCAGTCTGAGCTCAAGTTGAAGGGACAGGGAGGTGAAGTCATCCATAGCTACAGCCGGGAGTGGTGGTGGAAGGAGCAGACAAGCATGGGAGAATATTGTGTGAAACTTTACAGTTGCAGGATGCGCATTCATTTTTAGCACTGTCAGTGCTTACAGACTCTCTTTCTCTCATGGCTTCCTTCCCTTTTCCTTCATCCTTCTTTATTTCTCCTTGCCAATTCTTCACCATTTCATTCAATTCAGACATCGGCAATGGGACAAAGGAAGAAGAAGAAGAAGATGAAGACAGAGTTTTGGTTTCATTTGACAACGACATATTTGGCATTGACAACTGGACTTTTGATAACAGTGTATCATGGGGCAAGACTATATTATGAATTGACAGCAAGAACTCATCTCAAAAATGCGGTAGAGAGGGATGAGGGACTTGTAGAGCTGGAGGACAAAAATAGCAAGGGTTATTGGCAACAAAGGTACCTTTAAAATGTCCAGTCCAAAAATCTAATTCATGCATATTCAGGTTAGACAGGATAATGGTGGCATCAAGAAAGGAAATTTGCTGTGTTAAGTCTTCGCTATCAGGGTGTCAAGTAGGCTGAGTTTGGAATGCGATGGGTGCAATGATCACAGCGAGGCAACTAGTTGATTCAGGTTTGTCTTCCTCCTTCTTTTTCACTTTAGCACACAGGGTCCTAACATCTTTTAGGGCTCTGCTTTCTTCTCCAGATGGCACTGTAAAATCAGGAGATCCAGTGAAACCTTGAGCTCCCTTTCTTGGAGGCATGGAGTTAGGGTTTTCTGTTGGAATAATGGTAAGAAATTGTTTGATTCTATGCCACTCAACTGAATACTTACACTTGTCTAGGTTGTTTGTGGAATTCAGAGGTGGTAACTGTGGGGAAAGACTTTGAGTTATTCAGTGTAGGCAAGGAAAAGAAGCTGGAGTTTTGGATTGCTGGATGGTTAGGACAACTGAGTTATTACATTTTCAGTTTGATAGAGGTTGAGAAGATGAAGTTGGGGTTGGTTCTGGGTTTTTATCCCTTTCAATTTGCCATTCTTGGTGTTCAATTTGGGTATGTACCCAGTCTATCAAAAGAAGTAAAATTAAATGTAAAAGGTGTGTTCCAAATTCAGTTAAATGGTCAAGTATCTCCTGATCTCAGTCTTTTTCAGCTCTACATTCTTCTTCCTCTCTTTCTATTGGCTTGTCTTTGTTGAACCTAAGACTTTGCTTCTCCTCTTGGTCCCCATAAATTTTTTGCTCCCCTGATTCTTCACTTATACTATCCCTAATAAATTCTTTATATACATTTTCGTATTCTGTGTCATAAAGTTCAGGTGGCTGGGCTTGGGTTGAGAACAGGGTTGCATCATATATGTTTAATTTGTAGCTATCAGCTAAATCAAATCCATATTTGTTTGTTCCTCCTTGGAATTCATTTGTTTGTGTTTTGCATGATAGCTGACTGGCATTGGAAGCTTTTCCCCAGTTAACTTCTCATATACTTGCTCTGCTGTGAGGAAATCAGCTGGGCTGATCAACTTTTTGTATACCTCATTCCATCCCTCATCTTTAAATACTAGATATGTCCCTTTTTTGCACTCATCAATAGAGATCTTGTTTTGCCTCTGCCATGGACAGCCTAATAACATGTCAAAATTTCCTCTTTGACTAACATAAAAATCTCCAGTCAGCTGAACTTTGCCAAAGGTGGTTATAACACCTTCAACAATACCAGATAACCTACTCTCACTGCCATTTGCATCATTCATGTTGGTATAATATAATTTGTTGACTGGTTTGGCCAGCTTTTCAGCTATACAGTGTGACACAATATTGAGTTCTGAACCCGTATCTAAAATTCCTTCAATTTTTGTACCATTACTAGTTAGTTGGAGTCGAATTAAATGTTCTTGACCAGCTTTGTGTGCTGATATAGTGCTAGAATTTTCCTAAGGTACTGCCTTTCCTTGTCTTCAATTCTTGTGGTAGTTTTAAATACACGAGGCTCTCTAGGATTCTTCAAATGTATCATTTCACCCAAATGTTTGCATACCTCTCCAGAGGTTCCTAGTACTTCTTTGATGGGTAAAGTGACTTCTGTATTCATCAGCCTGCCTATGACTATCTTAGAATCAATATTACTGGATAGTTCAGACTGCCTTTTCATAACCAGTGGACCATATGTTTGGGTAGGCAATTATGGCTTGTGGGAATTTTCATTCTGATCCCTGTCTTGTGACTGCATATCCTGTTCTAACAACTCATGCCAGACTTCTCTTTTCTGAATCTCTCTTACGTCAATGGGTTTTGGTTCCCTTGGTATTGATGAAGTCATATCTTTCATAATTGCATCCTCGTCTAGTCTCAGAGTTATCAGTTTGATCAGTGGTGGATTTGATTGACTTTTGATAGGCTGTAAAATTTTCTTGGGTGGTACTTCCATATTAGGGTTAATTTTTAATTTAGGAACTGGTACTGGATCATTGGTTCGGGGCTCTGAAATTTTAGGAATTTGACTATGACTCATACTGGGTAATTGTGACTCAGTCTGAGTTTCCAATTGATTAAACCTATTTGGGTTACTATGACTCAACTCCAGATTCTTACCCTTTCCTATAGTTTTTCTCCAGTCAACATTTGTCCCATCCACTTGCTTCGGTGCCTTCGCTATCCTCTTAGGCCTGAGACTTGCATCCTTCACAGCCTGTAATCAGGCTTCTCTGGACTTCCTATCATTATTAATATCCTTCTTACTTACCTCATAAACTATACCATCATCATCTTCTTCAGAATCTGATACCTCATAATACTGACTTCTCTCTTCAAACATATCTCTTTCCAGTTCCAATTCATATCCATCAACCTCTTCAATAGGTTCAAAACTATCTCTTTCATTTTGCCAATATTCATCTTCCCATTTATCACTACTAGTGTCTTCATCATCTGAGTCAGAAAAATCCACTGGTGGAATATTCGCTAAGTATGTTTGAGTGGGTCTTGGCATAGTAACCAATAGAGATTGAACTGCTTATAAAGCCCTTTGCTCTAGTGTCCAATCAACTACTTGAGCTATGGATTCACCAGCTTGTCTTCGTATAGTATTTCCATTAGCAAAAGTATATCAGTGAGTTCCTGGTTCTATTACTACTTCTCCTCTAGTCAGTCTATCCTTCATAACTTGACAATCACTAAGGGTATGATCTGGTAAACCACAACCATAGCATCCAGAGGGTCTAGGCTGCTGAGCTTCAAATATACAGGGACAACGGTAGTTCTTGGTTTGATTTTGAGTCTGATTTGGCATAGTGGACTTTGGTGAATGCTGTTCTTGTCTCTTTGATTGGGGAGTTTGGAAACATTTCTCTATAGCTCCTGATTTATCTAGGCGTAGGGCTTGATAATAGACTGCTGGAGAGGAGAGATCATCAACTTTAAGATTACTGAGCTTATGAATTATTTCTGCTACTTCATCTTTAGAACCTTGGGGCTTTGTTCTATGAGCTCAAACTTCTGCTCACAATCCTTCCTTTGACTTTTCCAGATTAGGGGTACTAGTAAGTTTGGGGGTAATATCAGGAACTGATCTTCTCCTCTTGCTTCTCTTATGTGATCAGTGAGACTTCTTGTGGTATTTGTCATCATCAGAGTCCGAATCACTAGAGGAATCTAAATCAGAATCTGAGTCACTAGATGAGTCTTCATCAGAGTCTTCATCTTCAGAGGGTATATTGAATATATATGGACCAGAAGCAATTAGCAATGTAAACTTGTCTCTGCTGAAATACTTCTCCGCTACTTCATTCACTTCTTCTACCTTCTTATATGCTCTGGCATCCCTTAATGGAAACTTCTTGTCCAGTTTATCTTCTAATATAGCTCTCAGCTTCTCCAGTATACCTAACCAGAAGAAACCATAATATTCAAGTTCGGAAAGTTTATTCCACTGGTATAGGGTTCCTGATAATGCTTGGTATTTATGTGAATACTTTAGCCATTTGGTAACATTATTGCATGTCTTGTTACTGTGCTTCTTAGCATAGGCTAGTACATCGCTAGGTTTGTATTGGAATCTTGCTCGTTCAGCATCATAAACTTTCAATAAGTATTTCTTCAATCCTTTCCAATCATTAGCCTGATATTCAGTTGTCAATAGGATGAGAGTCTTCACAGTCAATGTAACATATTCAAGTATCCCATTGCATTTATCAGAATTATCAGTAATATTATATTTCGAAAGGAGTTTCTTGTAGTGGCAAATGAATCCTTCTACTCTAGTATATTTTCCTTTAAATGTCTTCAGTGCATTCCTTGTACCTCTAGCAGGTAAATCCATTGTACTGCCTGTTCGGATAGAAGAAAAACTTGTCAGAAATGGAACTTGATTGGTATTTGATTGTATAGGAGGTGGATTACTATCAGGAAAGAAATAAGCACTTGTTGCTGGTAGTGGTCTCTCTGCTTGGATTCCACTGTTTCCTAGTTCTGGTGATTCAGATCAGCTCATAGGTGGAAAATTGGTAAAATTGTATAGATCATCATCTGAATCAGGAGCATTATTTGGCTCTCAATTAGGCTGCTTGCTTGGTTCATTGGTAAAATTAACCATTTCATAGTTGTTCAGTTGTAAAATTCTAATTTCAGTAGTGAGGAAGTTGTGACAAAAAGCTCCCTCATGGTGGGCTCCAAAAAGATGTCAGGAATTGGTGTGTTTAATAAAAACTACCTGGGTTCAGTTAGGCAGGTGCATTAGATGCAGTATTGTAAAGACGCAAGGCACTAACTAGGACTGTGAGTTTATTTGGCCTTTAAAGTAATTGGTGAGTGTAATTCGGTACTGGTAAAACTGTGGACTGGTCAGTACCAGTATTCAGTGATGGTAACTTGACTTGATGGACTTTCTTTAATATATAACTTTCGGTAACTGGTAAATGTGAGCCTGAAACAACTGACTGCTCTGGAACTAGCTTGCTTAGACTGTAATAAACTTGACGGTGTAAAATGGTAGCTCAAACTACTAGCCTCTCGGTGGGTCTAGCTAGCTTAAACAGTATAACTTGGCTTGGACTTTGACTTTAGAACTTAAATCTAACCAATTAGTACAACTGGTTCACTGATACAGCTTGTACAGAGCTCTTAGAAAGTAAGTGTAAGGTAAACTTTATATTTGGTAGTAGGTAAAGAATAGGGGGGAAACTAAAACTTCTTAAGGCTAAAAATCCCCAAGTATTTATATTACAAAATTATATTACTTCCTATTTAAGCAATTTGACTCATAATGACTCCAATTGACTCTAGTTGACTCCACTTAAAATTTTCAAAAGCTTCATTAGCCTTTTATAGTATTCATGACTCATTTTGAGTCAAGTTAATTCATTTAGAGTTATTCTGACTCATTTTAATATGACCTGAGCTCTATGAGTAAGCAGAATAATCTTAATTCTCTTACCTTATCTTATCAGAGAGCTTTTTAGAGATATTTACTCTCTAAAAATATTTCTAATAATTATTTAATTATTTACTGGTAATTTCTTGAAACAGAAATGGCTCCTGACAGTACTGTCAATAAAAGTCTGGGAATGCTTCACTTGCCACATGAATCACTGGTGTCCAATGACCCCATGATAACACTTCTAACTGGAATTCTCAAAGAGAGAAAAAACCAAAGGGAGCAGTGCCTTCTAGGCAGCAAACTCCACAAGAACAACAGAACCCTCCAAATTAAGAGAATAAATCCAGTAAGACTTGTTGCAGCAAAAGAAGGAAGAGTAAGAAACAACAACAAGTGCTTGAAACAAATACCAATGCTGCTCCTACTCCAATCACCAACTTTGCCACTGCTCATATAGCTAATTTTACTTCTTACATCAGGAAAAATGGTCTAAGCCTTGGGTTACCTAGGAGGCAATCTGGAGTAACCTGAGGGACTTGGGTGACCTAGGTAACCTAGGAAATGCCAATATCCTGGGCAAACCTTAGGTATCCTTGGGATACCTAAGGGGTGATGCTGTAAATATTACCAAATAAGGCAAAATCACATTGAATATATATACCTATGCTGTAATCTATCCTAAATGCATGACAAGGACACCTTAGTTGTAGATAACTCATAGAAACTGAAATTTGACATAAGTCACATGATGCAACTCTGTGAGCTGTCTACAATCAAAATAATTTTCATATGGTCAAAACAAGTATATCACAATTATACCATACTATATACACACTATATGTACATGTATAAGCTCTTTACTTGTACTGAAATACTGTACTTGAGTATATTAGGTTAATACTAGTATACTGTAATACATTATAAAGTATAATACCTGACAAAAACGTACACCATATATACTATACATAAAATATGTACAAGTTCAATAGCTCACTATATACAGTAGAATAGAGTACAAACAGTAATATATAAAGATATATTATTTTTACTTATTAACCCTTTATACAACCTGGGGTAACCTCAGGTAACCTGAGCCAACCTGGGGCAACCTGAGACAACCTAGGACAACCTAGGGTGCCCTAGGGCACCCTAGGATATAGGGGTTGGACTGTGAAAATCTAGGTAACCTAAGTACTTGAAGTGTCCTATACTTCTTAGGTTTCTTGAGGTTGTTATAATTTAACCCCAAGCTCAAGCTATTTTTCCTGATGTAACTGTCCTCTTCTCCTTTACCAGAAGTAGATCATCCACAAACAAAATCTGAATTCATTCAAGAATCCTCTAAGGAATCTAAAGTTCAAACTCCAACCAAAAAGGAAAAAGTCAACACCATGTTTGACTTGTGTATAGTTGATGAAAGAAAAGAAGAGTTTGATTAGATCCTCTTTAATCTGAAGTAGGAAGAAGCTGAAACCAAACTCAATTGGGCAAACTTTAACATGGATGAGGAAGAATATGGATCCAGCAATGAAAAACATATCTTTTGGCAAGTAGCAATCTCTAAATTTAAGAGAAATATCACTAATCAGTTGCACTGTATAAAACAAATGTTCTCTAGACTATGTGCATCCATGAAAAAATCACCTTATACTTATTCAGACTTCTCCAAATATGCCATAGTATTGGATATGAACTCTGTAAATATGCATAAATATGTTTCTGCTTCTCCATTTGATGTGGACAATAAAATTTATTTGCAAAATGTGCACTGTGTAAATAATAAGACTACTAAGGATGGTTCTGTTGAAAGAAGTGCTGAAACACTTCTAAGGACATGTACAATGTGTATATGTAGTATAGACAAAAGTAGAATAGTTTTAGTAGTTGGACTTTGGAGATGAGGAAAAGTTTGTGTCATTAACATATTTTGGCTGGGCACAAAAATGTGGACACCTGTTTTCACGCCTCATGCATCTGCATGCAAATAGGACCAAACAAACCCCTAATCCTTATATGTCTAGAAAGAGTCTAGTTGGAATACTCAATCTGTTGACACTACGAGTTACAAACAATCTAATATACAAGTTATTATTACCAAACTAAAACTTGTTGTGATCTCAATCATTGCTGCTTTAGTTGCCTGAACTTTAACAGGTTATGGGCCCCGGCCTTTAAAAATTGCACAGTGTTTGTTGATTACTCTTGATTGCTTTGTTGTTGGCTTTTGTGACATTTACTGTCATTGTTGTTATTAGTGCAAGTTATTGTTAACTGCACAGTGCTTTTGCTTTTGTTGGCTTTATTATCAAACACTCATCTATTACCATGGCTGAATCATCTCTTTCTAAAATCAAAGTATTGGATAACTCCAATTACAATGAATGGTGTGGTGACATGCAAGCATGGCTGATAAGTTGAGGCTATTGGCAGCTTGTTATTGGAAAAGAGGTCAAATCCTCAAAAGAAGAAGAAGGCTCAAAATGGGAGGAGAAAGTAATGAGGGCTGCAGGTGAAATATATCTGTGTGTGGGATCTGATCAGAAACAACACTTAAAAAAGTGTTTTGATGATCCAGTAGCAATGTGGGCTACATTGGAGAAAATCCATGTTTCCAAGAAACCTAGTGCTAGATTCAATGCTTATGATGAGCTGTGCTCAATTGTCAAATCCAAGGAGGAATCATTACAATCTTTTGGTGATAGAATGGGGGCTGCAATGCACCTGACAGTCCCAAATAAGCCGATCAATACGTATGATTGATCGAACACATTTTCCTATGTATTCGTAGCGATATAGGTTGTTCTATAGCATTGGTCAAACATGTTAATTCCTCAGTATATTATCTATACCTTTCCACTGAGGCTAGGACTTGGGAGCGATACTCCCTCAGCATCCCCGGCATTCTCGGCCGCAGCTTATGTGTAACGGCTCATCGGCCTTCTTTCTGTCTTTGACGTCATCACCCGTACCTCGTGCACTGAACCCGTTGCCGTTGATTCCCGCTCACTGTTCCCGCCTCCCGCTCATCATCCTGCCTCCCGCTCACTGTTTTCCAAATAGAGTAACTTTGAAAAAGCAACTGTACATTACAGAAATTCAGACAAATACAATTGATGTCATCTGGTCCATTGCTACTGAGAGAACTTCATCTACTTCATGGTTTATCTCGTCAGGGTTGTCCTGTTCATCGTCATCCTCATCCTCATCCTCATTGCCGTCGTAAACACTCTTGTCCTCTCCCTCGTTGACCGTAATTTCAATTTGGGTCCCTTTACACTCTGTTGGCGTGCCTGGAGAGAAGAATTTATTGTTTTCCTGAAAGTTGAAGCCAGGGAGTTTCCGAATAGCGAAGAGTTTCTTTCGATGGATAGCATTGAATCGTCCCCGCTCTAGTCGATATCTCCTCACCTGAAGGGCGAGGGTTGGATCTGTTGCGGCTAGCTCTTGTTCCTTTTCTAGAAGCTCATCGGTCTCCGTCTTCATGTAGGTGAGTAGCCTCTGGATTTCCAGGTGTAAACGGGATAGCTCCTCCTCTGCCCTAATGACCTTGTAGAACTGAGTCATTAGATGTCGGTTAGAGGAAGATGCCCACTTATATTCCTGTACATCCTCACGGGCATCGTGGAGGATATCGAACTCGGACAGGAAGGTGTATTCCATGACCTCATCCCAGGAGATTTCTGGACGTGGTGGCTTCATACCTGCGGCAATAGCGTTGTATTCTGTGATAGCTCTCTGGATGGATTTGGAGCGGGTTTTAAGAGCCTTTGCCAGATGTTTGCGCATTTTATAGCCTTTAGGGGCATTTGTTAGAGCGATAAGGGCATAAATCCTTTGAAAATACAGACCTGTGCCTGATACATTCAAATGTGATAGCTCAAATATCCGTGATACCAGCAATCCCTCGAGTTTATCCAACGCCTTCCGATACTTGACCGAATTTACCAATTTCTTTGTTTCCTCCCATTCCTCCGACCCTTCCGTCCAGTGAATCTGAATCTCTAGCTTATCCTCTAAGGTCTGAATATCCTGAACAAGCTTTCGCTCATTTTCACGAGCATGGCGAGCGGCATGTTCTAAGGAGTTTGTCTTATCCTTCTCACCAGGTACATAGGTGAGCCAAACCTCCTTTGTCTCCTTCACAATGGCAAGACACTCTCGAAGGGCAACTAGCTTGTTGAAGTAATCGATCTTGAGAGTTTCTTCAGGGGGAGTCTGACTGAGGTTCTGAAGATATTCCCCTTCTTCAACCAACCACTCATAGAAGACGGAGGGGTCAGTGATCTTGGCAGCAAGTATGTGGGATCGAAGGGAGGGTATGGTGTTCAGGGTGTCGAGGGCCTGCTTGTAGTTGTTGTATAGGAACTTGCTCAAATTTCCATAAGTCTCGAAGTTATCCATGTGGTATGCGTATTCTGAGATCATTTGATGCCGATGAAAGACGCTGGCATGTCGGATGGCCGTAGCGAGTGCGTTGGACTTGGAGAAATATCGTTCACAAGTTTCACCATCTTCGAGGCCGGCACCAACACGGTAGAGTAGGAGATAATTGAGCTGGCAGGCACGTTGATGCGCATATCCGTGCATGGTTCCTACAGCCGCGTCCAGACCCATATATTGTGCCAAGCCCAAAAGAGGACTGCGGCTGATCGTCTTTTCCAGACGACACCCAATATCGTAGCAAAATGTGAGACGTCCTTCCGGAGCCCCAGTCTTTCCATTACGCTCATGCTGGGTCTTGCTAGCATCAAGAAAACGATGCAGGACGGCAAGAGGATATTTTGATCTGCATAGAACGTTAGTATACATATATCATGGATATCAAGGACAACACTGACAGCTCCCCGGAGCGGACCATATCACACATGAGCAGTACCAACCCATGGCGGCAGACCAGAAGAAACAAACCAGTCTCACAGAATCTGGCCCACATCCTTCGGGTATTGGTATCCGAGCCATTAAACCACTTCTCCTCACATTTGCCATGTTCCCAAACCCACCGTTTGAAGGAGTCGGGTGGGATAAAAGGCAGGATATCATGCCACTTCTCCTCCGCCCAGTTATCTACTTCCCTGCGTGAAAGGAAGTAATCACCCCCACCTTCACGAGGATCATACCATTCCAAGACCGATCCAGCCCCTGAGCTCTCTACAGTCGAGTCATCCCCAGCTTCCGTCTTGCGCTCCACTCGACGTAGGGAGTCATTTCCATCCATGGCTACCATCATTCGGATGGGCAGCTTGTGGTCCTCCTTCAACTCAAGTTGGCAGCAAGGACATGTATGTGTCAGTCGCCAATCTGGAATATCCCGGCCTAGACTCTGCAGGACCTTTTTGTGTACACGACGTTTGACCTCCAGATATGCATCGTAAGCATGTGAAAGCTGGCTGGTGAGGGATGATTGAAATGGTTGGCCTTGCAGATCACAAAGGGCTTTAATAAATGGCTGAATTGACAGGCGGGGACATCGGGTAAAAAGATTGTGAAAGAGATCCAGTGTCCGTGTTGAAAAACCAACGGTATGTTGGAGGGGGGATGAAGGGAATACTCCAGCTCGTATCATGGACGTAGACTGATAAGTGTCCCCTGGTAAGGCAATATTTCGTAGTGTTGTACCTGTAACATAGTTATCACTGAGGCTTGGTACAAGTTTATGCCAACTCATACTGAATACATCCACGACTTTTACCAAAAGTGATGGAGTCCCTTCAATGACCTCAGGCATACGAAACCCGTGTTCCTCGTTGTACACCCAGTCCTGATAACCACCGGCCATATCATCATACTGGGGTAACCAATGCTGCACAAGGCGCTCTATTCGATCGCGGCGGTCCCTATTGTCGTAGTAGTGGCTATTATAGGATGAGTTTCTTCATAACAATTTCAAAAGGCACTAATCCAGCACCTTTTCCTGATCCCCTGTTGAAGGTTCACATAAATGTCCTCACATTCCTTCTGAAACTCCGAGTCCTCAATATTCACCCATTCCTGACCTGCATGACTAGGTACTGGAATTTCCCAGGGATGTGGAGAGTCGAAAATAGCTTCATCGTAGTATAGACTCTCTGAGCCCTCCATTTCTTCTACATTGGGCACCTGTATGTTGACTGACTTCCGTCATTCTTTCAGGCATCGCATGTCGGCAGGACGGATGGTTCGCATATGATTAGTCCTACGGCGGTTGGGATCATTTGAGAGTAAGTATGATGGGATAATAACCTTGCGCAGTCCAGGACGAGAAGGGTACGAGGGTCCCATTTTAGTGCAAATCACTGAACTTGGTGAAAATGCGTCGATGAAGGATCACGTGAAATCACGTGATCACAATTAGAATAAATGTTGATTCGGCTCAGCCGACTTTACACTCAACCACCATGGCCACTCGGAAGCGCAAGGCAATGGAGTTGGAGTCACTACTTGACTCCACCTCCTCAGAGATCATACACTCCCTAGGTAAGTCCCAGAAATTTCATTATATACCATTCTTCTTGCCCTCCAACGTCACATAACGCGACGTGCCGGTGCCGGACATTAGGTGACCCCGCCCCTGGGGACACTGAAGTCTATTTAATATTTTCTCTATTGCTTTTCAATTAACATTCAATATTACCCTTACCGTACACGATGACCTACACTAATGGATTTTTGTAGGCTTCCATGTCACCCGAAGCCAGCGTGAGTTTAATCCACACGCTCAGCGTGGGCCCGACATCCTCATTGAGCTCAGACTCCGCGAGATCTTCACCGAATCTTATCAACGGACCGAAATGGCATGGACCACCGGACAGTGTGACAGGATTGAGGAGTTTCCAGAATCCAGTGTCCGCTGTCCCTCATTCGTGGGGACAGTTCCTTCACCCACAGCCATCCCTTCATCCACAAGTCCTTCCATGGCCGTTCCGTCTCTCACAACCGTTCCGTCTTTCGCGACCGTTCCGTCTTTCACGACCGTTCCGTCTTTCGTGACCGTTCCATCTCCCGTGACCATTCCATCTCCCATATGCTTCCACACCATCGCTTCCCTTCTGGCGCCAGTCAGGGCTAGTCAAATCAGCAGCACCCCAACATATATTCCCGACATGGCTCTTCCTGCTGCAAAACGGAGGAAGATGAAGGATCATTTCCGGTCCCGGAGGAAACAAAATGAAGTGCGGGAGCAGCATATCCAGGAGACGGGCATTCCGCAGAAGCAGGTAGCGCTACGGAAGATTCAGGCCGCAAAGGAAGACGCAGAGGTAATCTCCCACTCACCTAGGAGGGTTGCTGGGTGGACAGGTCCACGTACGACCCCATATCCCAACGTCATGTCGATTCCAGATGTCCTTAGGATATCGGGCTTACAACTCATTAAGAGTGATCCCCGGTATGTGTATTCTATTTCACTCTGATCTTTTATGCTAATCTACTAGTAGGATTTCTCGTCTATTCCGAACACCCGATGGTCACCATATGGCCGCCCTCCTTGCACGACCTGAGAACTGGCAGGTTGTGATGGATAAGGTATCCAAGCTGTTCGACCAAGCGGAGACTAGGTTTCATCCTCCGCCTCAGTGTAAAGATCATCGGCGAGGTACCTATATTAGTATGCCGTCGGGGTATAGTATGGGGCAGGGCCAGCAGGAACCAATGAACTTTAGAATGTCGAATCATAATGCCGGAGTGTGGAAGGACCTTTTAGATGATCCTTATCTGCAGAGGGTCGCCAGGTTTTGTGATCGTAAGTCAATCACCCCATGCATTACCTGTTCGATGGCCTAAAGATGAAAAATAGGTGGCCTTCTCGCCTATAACCCGAAGGTACATAGTATCCTAATGAATTTGGACCACATGCTTGTCGACGTACATAATCCTAACCTGAAATGAAATTTTGACGACGTCTGCTTTGCAGCTTGCCATCTCAATCTTGGCCGTGCCGGAACTAAAACTCATAATGACCTCCTGAACGTCTTCTTTGCTATGTGTGCCGTCTGGTGCTGTGGGCCATTCAACCACACACAGGGTGGACACATCATCCTGTGGGAGTTGGGCGTTGTTGTCGAATTCCCCGCAGGATGTGGATTTATTTTTCCGTCTGCCACGATTAGCCATGGTAACATCCCAATTAGCTCAAATGAATGTCGTCACTCTATTGCATTTTTTACCGCTGCAGGAAATCTTCGTTATTATTGTAATGGATTTACGACTGATAAAGCGTTCAAGGAGCGGGCGTCGAAATGGCAGCTTCAGACTTTTCAATCTTATAGAAAGGAGTTGTGGAATATAGGAATGGACATGCTACGAGAGTCTTGAATAGCGTAGTTACTTTACCTAGTTAACTTATCAAATGCTAATCGTTTGTCCTTACAACCTTTGTTCGTTCTCGTTATTAAGACCAAGAAGAAATCACATCGACTTAACGTAGTCAACTCACGATGAAGCTTCAATTACGACAGAACTAATAATGTTGTTAGTATACACATTCTCTTTATTCAAAGAAATTCTAGAGTCTACGCAGATGCTTCTAAATGTCTGTGCATTGGGTTCTACTTATTTGTTGGGTGAGACAGTACATTAATGAAGGTAGTTCACGATATTGTCCTGTCAGGTTCAAATGATGTGAAACTTTGGTAGCAACATACGCCGTTCACTGCTCTCTGAATGTCTTGTGTTACATTACAAATTAAAACAATTGCAATGGTATATAGTTCATCATCCAGTTTACACATCCGATACCGGAAAACTCTTGTTAGTGCACCTAGCGGTACTTAGAGAAATAGACATCTATACACATTCCCACCGTCAGTTCAACCTTTTTTTCATCCATTTAACTTTCTTTCCCTGCAATCCTCAATTCACAAGCACTCTAATACCAGAAACCATAATGGACCGCAAAAGAAGAGGTAAAGAGTCAAGTGAATGTGCCCATTTGAATCGTACTGAGGCTGGATTTCGATGAGATTAGTTTTCTGTATTGGGTCATTAATGGGGTATGAACAACATCGTATTGCAAGCAAAGGTACATATATATGAGCACTGGTAAACGGTACAGAGCGTTAACATGGATAGCAATTCAACTAAGCAATAGAGCAAGATATCAAGAAGATGTCAACAGCAGTACAGAAATACGGGCGGCTACATAGTTCACGCGATATGCCAAGATTCAAGTATTTTTACCTCACCCTTCTCTTTCTTAGCCTTGAAGAAGGCTTCGGCGTCACTGTAACTTCCGTCTACACGGCAAATCTGGCCACCGCGATATCCTAGCCCGTTCTTCATGACCCCTCTAGTTGGATTTCAGTGAACGGGTACTGAAAATGGACTCAAAATACATACTGACGATGATAGATTCCTGGACATTCACCGACAATAACCAGGAACCATTCCATCTTACTATTCTCTGCAGGTGATTTCAAGGCTTTCAGAATGCCTGTCTCTTGACAATCTTGATAGGCTTTGCGTCCAATTTCAGGGTCAAGGAAACGACGATGGATATACCGGTTGCCACTGCCAGAGGTTGCTTCCTGCGCACCACCTTCCCCATACCATTCAGTAAAAATGCCGTCACAATCGTCCTTTCCCCAGTACACAATGTACAGCCTCTCATTACGCTGACTGGAGCCACGGTTTTCGGTCTTGACTGGGGTGTAGACAGCCCCGGGAATGAACTTATTGGTCCCATCTGTCGTGGAGCCAGGGGAAAGAGCGGGCGACGTAAACCAGATCTTCGTGCGAGGGGTTCTGGGCTCGAATGTAGGAGACTTCAATGGACTGCTATGTACTGCCGGAGTGGAGGCCCTGGACTGCTTGGTCGGGGTCTGCAGTACCGCAGTCTTTTTCGAGGGACTAGCAGGTGGGGTCTTTGATGGGCTAGCAGGTGGGGAGATCGTGCTGCGAAGTCGATCTAATTTTTTGGATCAGTAAATATCAAAAAGCGGTTTGAAGATTTTTACCGAGATTCTCTTGTGACAGCTGGATTTGTTGCTCCAAAGCCTCTCGGATTTCTGTGTGTGCCTGGTGTGCACGAAGGCTGGCATCCTCTGCCTCTTGCAAGCGCTGCTCCATGCGAATCGTTTCTACAAAAAACTAACCTCAGATTCAGACATTATTAGTAGGAGATATTTACCTTCAGCATCAAGCAAGAAAATGCCAGTTCGAGTATGGCGCTCACGACGAGTGGCGTTGGCAATTTCAAGTGGGGAACTGGATACGCTGCCTAAAATCAAGAGAGCGATAAATTTATTTAAAGGTTTGAAGAAAATACTTACTACCACTATCAGCCATCTCTACAATGTTAGATGAAAAGACACAAGAACAAATCGATGGGTTAAGTTCAAGTTACTGCTTGCTCACGTGCAATTTAGCTTCGCGACTTGTTTACCATTTCGCTTTGCCCCTCTGTTGTTTGAGAGAAATCTGCAGGCTCTACTTTGGTTTGTGGCTTCTAACCCATTAATTAAAAATTTAACATTAACAGTTTTCAAGCTATGTCTCAGTATAATGGATTCACCTATAGCTTCTCCGCCTCAAATACAGCCGCTACTGCTTCTCATGCTGTTCCCAAAAATACACAGCATGATTTACATACCTCTTCTCCTAGCTTGCCTTATCATACAGCTCAGAATTTGGTATACCAGCTCCCTAGTATTGTCCACAATCAGGGCTTTACCCAGCCGCGCCACTCCCAGAGCTCCTTGCCGGCACATTTAGGTTCTCAGCCTTCTCTCGGTATCTCTCAGTCTCAACGCGTCCAGCAGGGCTCTCTGGCAGCTAATTCCTATACATCCTTCCCTCCGTTGGATGGAATGGAAAAATCAAATTCTCGCGCATCTGAGACCTATTTTTCTTCTCCCGTCTCAACCTCACAGCCTCCTTATCCTCATTTCCGTCCTCTTTCTTCCAGGAATGGCCATCCTTCCCATACCCCAAATGTGCAGATCCTTCCTCCTCAGGTTGGTTCAGGTCGGCAAGGCCCTTTCTACATCCCGAATACTGAGAACTATCCTCCACCAATTTCAAACGCACGCCTTGGCTCCAACAGGGCTGCGTACGGTACTTCAAGTCAGCCATCCGGTCCCCATCATGTAAATACTACCCCGTTGCAGCCAACCCAGGATTCAGCCTCGAAGCCTCGTCCTTTCCATTTGACTTGGGCGAATACTGTACTATGTGACAATGTGGATGCGGCAGCACTTTCTGACCCTCCTCTACCCCCAGCCCCAGTCACACCATCATCATCTAATAACTTGACTGTTTCTCAACCTCACGCCACATGTCCTTCCTATGTCCCTGAGCAGAGCATGAGCTCCCTTGCTATGCTCCAAGGTCGACCAATCACAGCTCAATCAGGATCTCAATGGCAGGCTAGTGCTAGTGAATCATCTGATTCCAGCCCTCGTTCTCCATCTGTAGTGCCTACACGTCTTCCACCTGCGATGCCACGATTTGGACCAGTCTTATCCACATCGGTGGACCCCTCTCCACCCTCATCCTCACCCCAGCTTCAGTCTCCACTTCCACCCCAATCTCAGTCTCCCCCTCCGCCCCAATCCCAGTCTCCCCCTCCACCCCAGTCTCAGTCTCCACCTTCGCCCCAATCTCCACCTCAACAGTCCGTCTCAAATACTATCAATCATGAGACAACTGTGGGCGACTCAAGTCCCAGGCATGATGATGAGATGGCTGCCAGCCAAACCGATTCCAAGGAAGGTTCTTCAGGTACTTCCGAGGGAAGGGATGGCCAGGAGGGTAGTACCAGTGGGTCCAATACAGGATTGACCGAAAGGCATGGGACATCAGACCGCAGAGACGATAATGAGTGGGAGGATGTGGATGACCATGATTCCTCCTCCCATATCGATAACACCCAGCCTACCCAAAGGGCTGAGGCAGGTGTGCGCTCGACAGTATATAGGGTCAAGCAGAAAGCCTTGGTCAAGGCCATTGAGGGCTTGAAGGCCAAGCAGGATGAAGACTTTGCCAAACTTGCAGAGGAGCATGGCGTTACTGTCAGCAAAGTGAAAAGATTATTTGGTTCAGCCCCCCGTCTCAACAAAAGACGCACCAACAGTGTGCAAGATGCCATCCTTCACGCTCAAGCCCAGCTAATGAATGCCGGTAAGTTATCCCCTTCGTTTATTTCCCTATCTCCTTCCTGACACCAAGTAGGTAAAGGACGTGGCCAGAAGGCTAGTATTACTCAGATACGGAAAGCGGCGAAGAAGAACAAGGAGCTCCAAGCTGCCAAGAAGGACAAGGATAAATTGGCGCAGCTCATGCAGGATCTGGTCCAGTATCAGCAGGATAAGAAGGAGGTGGCCAAAATCTCCAACAAGACAGGTGCTTTGCGTGCTGGAAAGCTCTTTCGGCGCTTTAAGGATGAGGTATCTCATTAATTCATTCTCTTCTTACACCTAGCCTTATATATTTCTATCTCAGTTCACTGAGCTTCGCCAGTCTACTGAGGTGGCTGGATTTGGTATATTTACCCGAGAAACGTTCGAAAGCACTGTGCAGCCCATTGTCATCGGTGGGGGTCCTGTGGCCGATTTTTTCCTGCATACATTTCATAAATTGGTCTGGGAGATTCTTTGTCTGTTTGAGTCATATGTAACAGTTGCTGCGAAGCGTTCGTACCCTTTATTTTCCAACTTTTAGCTAAACTAAGATCTTGATATTATAGATGGAATGAAAGCATTGAGCACCTCAAAAAAAGCAACGGAGACTGTTCGAATGATCAAAGAGGGGTTGGGTAAGTTAATTTTGTCTCTCTCGCCTGGCTACAGTGCTCATCATGTATAAGGATCCATAACTGGAAACACAAACCTTGCGGTCAACTACCTGAACTTCCGACAAGCTATGACGAAGAAACACCGGGTGGCTATAGAGGGGTGGCCTCAGGACGTTCCATTCAAATCCCCGCGCAATCTTGACAATGACGAACACATTTCTACCTTATATCAAGCATGGAAGACTGGAGAAGCCTACTGGTACAAGCTGAGTGAGCGCCAGTATCAAAAGCACCTTCAACAGCTTTCAGATGATGAGCGGGCCAGCATCCCTACCAAGGTCGCAAGAAAACAAAGGAGTGACGCTGGCGGCTCTCACCATAAGCGAAAACGCAGCTCCAAGGACAATAGCCAGGAGGAACACCCAGCAAAACGTAGACGAGCATCCCACCAGGCAGGTCCAAAGAAGCGTCCCACACAAATAGCAAGTGAGGATGAGGAGGAGGAGGAGGAGAGGGAGGAGGGGGAGGAGGGGGAGGAGGAGGAAGAGGAGGAGGAGGAGGAGGAGGAGGAGGAGGAAGATCAGCTCATGAACGATGATGAGAGGGACAAGTAGGGGGAGAA